>JARQOD010000004.1:498983001-499041064 GCA_033576555.1 Oophaga sylvatica | reverse complement strand
CTTTGTGTGCAAGTTTCTTTGTTTGAGGTGAAGGAGTAGTGTAGAGGAGAGAAGCTTCTAAAAGGAAGAAGGAGTCCTAGGGGCCAGGGAAGTCAGGAATCCCCTGTGCGCCAAAATCCATGCTGACCGGAGTTGGGTGGAGGGATCACATCACAGTAGGGGACGGCCTCAGACTAGTGAAGGGACTGTAGGACTCAGCTAGCAAACCGGAGGCAGTGGTAACTGTATGTGCTACAGCCACATCCACACACATTCGCTGAAAAGGCAGCGCATAGGATCAAGGGAAACAGGAGGATGTTGCCCAAGTCGCCCGACAGGATCTGAGGCTCCTGGCTTGGGACACTGTGTGTGAGGAGCAAGACAGGAGTGAGTGAGCCAGCGCAGAGAGATAGCCAGAGAAAGGAACATCAGAAAGGAGTTCTGTAAAGTGCACCCCAAACTACCTGAGAGCTGGCTGGACCACCGACCCGGAGGACACAGCACCCGGCTGGGGATTGTAACCTAAAAGAACTGTGAGTAAAGTGTGAAGACTGCACCCTGCTGTGTCGTCAGATTAATTGACTGCGTCACCTACCCTGCACTATAACCGTTACCATCAGCATTAACCCTATAACTGCCCTGGGGCCTAGCTCTACCCATGGAGAGCTGTAACATCTTTGCTGCGTCATCAACCAGGTCACTGCTGCCGTGACTTCCCCTTTAAGAACTGCTCGGCCTGATACCGAGTACCCCCACGGCCCTGGTGTGTGCTCCAACTTGGCATCACGAACAGGATGTACCGACCCTGTAAATCGGGGCCCGTGTGCCTTGTGTGGACTGGGTGGTTAAGCGGTGCAAGAGCCGTACCCGCCCACTGTAAAGACTTCAATGCAAAAAGAACTCGACTGTCGGCCAGGGGGATCCGCCTCTTGGCCTGGTATGGCAGGAAAAGAAAGAGGAACCGCCCACAAAGGAGAGAGCGGAAGCAGCACGTGGAGGAGCGTGCAAGGTGGTGCGCTGCAGGAGAGGCGGCAGAGAACCCGGTGAATGCCATGGGCGAGCAGTGGTCACAGTGGGGTGGAAGCAGTGGACTTCCCCAGCAAATGGGATGCAAACCCAGACCAGCACCCTGCTGTGGACTCGGAGTTCCTGGGAGTAGAGGTGGAGGAGCTCAGCCGCCAGCTCCAGAAGACGCAGCTTACTGCAGTGGCGACGTGGAAAAAGGCCCTGATGGAGAAAGTGTCCAAACGAAGGGCAGCCTCGTGACAGTACCCCCAACCATGGAGGTGGAGGAATCTGGCACCAGAGAGGCACTCAAAGCAGGTACTGTTACCAGTGTTGCTCCGGTAGCCGAGGAAACCCTAGTTGGGCCCTTAACAACCCCGCTAGCCCTGAAACTCGGCCAGGTGAGTAAAAATCTAGCCTGGGACCACACGACAGACATCGGCAAAAATTGTCGGCCCCGCTGCAACCAGAACACATGCCCTGGGAGGTGTATAGTGAGGAGGTGGGTTTCCGGTGGGAGCACCCGGGGATGGATCTTATGGGGTAGCCGGAGGAAGTCCAACCGGAGGGAACTCAGCTGGAGACCCTCACTTGGGAGGATTATAGACGGCAGCAGGCGCTGAGGTGGGAGGCAGAGAAGCAGGAACGCCAGACCTTGTGGAAACAGATGTAATACCGGAACATGCAGACCAAAGCCCAGGCCCGCAAGGCCAGACTTGCCGACCGGGGTCTGCTGAGGCAGGGCACAGTGGTCTTGTTTGATTTGAAAAGGGGTTGGTGATTCATCAGGGAGCTGGAATGTCCTCATAACTCTTTGTAACATGCCGGAACGTGGCGTCACATCTCCTAGAGGGACACCCTTAACCATGACCTATACCCGGGTGACCAAGTCACCTACACCCGGAACGTGGGAGAAGGGGGGTGATATGCCCTCAACGTGAAAAGATGTACACGGTGACATGTTGCTCCCAGGTCAGTGGGTGCAGGACCAAAGAGGCGGTGACGTCCAGCGATTTTGAACCCGGGGCTGCATCAGGCCCTGCAACTTCAACACCAATGGCAGGACTGGAGCAATTCATGTCACCTGGTGTGGCACGTGAAACAGAACATTCCCTGGCCGGAAGGTTGCGGGCACCAGGAGCTGCCCAGGAAGAGAAAGTGAAGGAGGTGCCAGAAAGAGAATGTTAATAGTTGATAGTTAGTTAACCTGGTTAGGCTTGTTTATTAAAGTTTAAAGACACTGTGGTCATGGACAGTGAATGACCAGAACTTTCATTGTAAATAGTTAGTACTTAAGGTGCTCCTTGTTGGTTTTATAAAAAACCTGCAGAGTGCGAGTGGGACACTCTACATTTTATAGCAGACCAAGAACAAAAAACGTCTGGAGTGGATGAAAAAGTGGTCCAACAGTTAAACCAGTTATGCCTGTAGCCACGCCTTTGGCCTACATTGGGGGTTTGATACTGGGTCCCACATATTGCACTAAGGACTGTGAGAAGGATACCCCGATGTGGGATCTCACTGAAACCTACTGAAATTGAATAAAATAGTTTTTTATTAGTAATGTAATGTTTTATGCTGTTATTTATATACAGTCATGGCCAAAAGTTTTGAGAATGACACAAATATTATATTTTCACGTGATCTGCTGCCCTCTGGTTTTTATGTATGTTTGACAGATGTTTTTATCAGAGACAGAAATATAATAATTGCAAACATATGAGTAACAAAAGCTTATATTGACAGTTAGAATGAGTTAATGCAGCAAGTCAATATTTGCAGTGTTGACCCTTCTTCTTCAGGACCTCTGCAATTCTCCCTGGCATGCTCTCAATCAACTTCTGGACCAAATCCTGACTGATAGCAGTCCATTCTTGCACAATCAATGCTTTCATTTTGTCCGAATTTTTAGGCTTTTTTTTGTCCACCCGTCTCTTGATGATTGACCACAAGTTCTCAATGGGATTAAGATCTGGGGAGTTTCCAGGCCATGAACCCAAAATCTCTATGTTTTGTTCCCTGAGCCATTTAGTTATCACCTTTGCTTTATGGCAAGGTGCTCCATCATCCTCGAAAAGGCATTGTTGATCGCCAAACTGCTCTTGGAGGGTTGGGAGAAGTTGCTCTTGGAGGACATTCTGGTACCATTCTTTATTCATGGCTGTGTTTTTAGGCAAGACTGTGAGAGAGCTGATTCCCTTGGCTGAGAAGCAACCCCACACATGAATGGTTTCAGGATGCTTAACAGTTGGCATGAGACAAGACTGGTGGTAGCGCTCACCTTGTCTTCTCCGAATGAGGCGTTTTCCTGATGTCCCAAACAATCGAAAAGGGGATTCATCAGAGAAAATAACTTTACCCCAGTCCTCAGCAGTCCACTGCCTGTACCTTTTGCAGAATATCAGTCTGTCCATGATGTTTTTTCTGGAGAGAAGTGGCTTCTTTGCTGCCCTCCTTGAGATCAGGCCTTGCTCCAAGAGTCTCCACCTCACAGTGCGGGCAGATGCACTCACACCTGCCTGCTGCCATTCCTGAGCAAGCTCTGCACTGCTGGTAGCCCGATCCCACAGCTGAAACACTTCTAAGAGACGGTCCTGGCACTTGCTGGTCTTTCTTGGGCGCCCTGAAGCCTTTTTGGCAACAATGGAACCTCTCTCCTTGAAGTTCTTGATGATGCGATAGATTGTTGACTGAGGTGCAATCTTTCTAGCTGCAATACTCTTCCCTGTTAGGCCATTTTTGTGCATTGCAATGATGACTGCACGTGTTTCTTTGAGATAACCATGGTTAACAGAAGAGAAACAATGATGCAAAGCACCAGCCTCCTTTTAAAGTGTCCAGTGGTGTCATTCTTACTTAATCATGACAGATTGATCTCCAGCCATGTCCTCATCAACACCCACACCTGTGTTAATATAGCAATCACTGAAAAGAGGTTAGCTGGTCCTTTTAAGGCAGGGCTGCAATGATGTTGAAATGTGTTTTGGGGGATAAAGTTCATTTTCTAGCCAAATATTGACTTTGTAAGTAATTGCTGTTAAGCTGATCACTCTTTATAACATTCTGGAGTATATGCAAATTGCCATTAGAAAAAGTGAAGCAGTAGACTTGTAAAAATTAATATTTGTGTCGTTCTCAAAACTTTTGGCCATGACTGTACAACGTGCAAAGTAACTTAATTGAGAAAGTTTTATTTAGAGTAATGCTATGTTTTATATTTAAAGTGTTTATATGTAAAGTTCAAGTGAAAAGTGCCTCCCATAAAGGGAAGAAAGAGTTGCTTGTTTAACTGTTTAACCTGTTGCAATGCATTGCAGAAAGAAAAAATAATAATTTGCATGTTCTTAACACCTCTTTTGTTCTGTTCCAGCCCGAGGACTTGCTTTGTTTAATAGGGGGGGGAATGCAGTCGCCACTGAGGTACTGCAACTCAGCCAGTGGTCTGGTACTCGCTCTCTGGTAAGGAGGGGCCACTACCCAGTGCTGGCATATTTGCATCCAACACAGATCACGTGACCTCAGGCTTAGGGGGAGGAGCCCCATTTAGAGCTGGAAGGAGTGTGACAGTTGGAAGAAGTTGTGAGTTTGTGAGGAGGAGAGAGGAGCTACTGACAGTAGCAGTGTAGAGGAGAGAGGTTTCTAGAATGAAGAAGGTGTCCTAGGGTCCAAGGAAGTAAGGAACTTCCCTGGGCACCTGAAACCCACCGAAGACAGGTGGAGGGATGCAGTAGGGGACCGGCCCAGACTAGTGGAGGGACTGTAGGACTCATAGTGGATCTGAATCGCAGCGTCGGCCATCTTATTTGCCGAACACATTGGTGGCGTCACAAACTAATCCCTTATAAACTATTCCCTTTTACTTTCTTTTTTTACCTTTTTATTGGATGCCCAGTGCCACGGACCTGGTCACTGCTGCCGTGACTCCCCTTTAAGAACTGCCTGGCCCGGTACCGAGTACCCCCACGACCCTGGTGGGTGTTCCAGTATCACATATAAGTTTGCTCCTAATTCAGCAATTTGTAGTGAACGTGGAAAATATTGTAGTCCTTTTAAAATGGTCACGGAGCGTGGCAAGGGATGGGGAAGTGGCTGTGATGGTGCATGCTGAGGCCGAGGCCTGGGAAGCTGAAATTGGGCCACAACAAACACCCTTATCTTCTCGCTCGACCTTCTGTCCCAGTTACTAGGGAAACCACAGCAGCACTCCAGTATTGAACCTAGAGCAGTGTCAAAAGGTTGTTGATTGGATATCGGATATTCTTCCAGTCAGTTTGCCACCACCACCACCCTGTCTTCCATACGGTCAAGTCTGAGTATCCTTGAGTCTGGAATGCATATTCTCACCCTGATCCTCCCACCATGCTGAGTGCCCAGAGACAACTGATCCCACACCTGGACACACCGAAGAGCTGTTCACTAGAGTTGAGCGATACTTTCCGATATCCAAAAGTATCGGTATCGGAATGGTATCGCCGATATCCAAAAATATCGGCGATACCCGATACCGATACCGGAAATCCAATGTAAGTCTATGGACAGAAATATTGTAACAAAAAAAACCTCTTTCTTTCCTTGTAAACACTAAATATACACACATAGAATACATATATATATTATATATATATATATAAACATGTCATTGTGACATATATATACATTATTTATAGTTTATACACTTCTACATAGTAAAATAGCCTCTGATTCAATTGCCGGGTAAGCCGGCTTTTGTGAAAAGACAGAAGCACCCGACATGAAATGACACTTGGTTTACATAGAGTTAACCATGTCTTTTCATGTAGTTTGATATCTGATTTGCACAAACAATTACATGAGTGGCTGTGTGCAAAATTTCACACCTGTAGGGGTTAATTAAAGGTGTAAATTCGTTGTAAAAAAAACTGACTTTTTTGCTACGAATTTACACCTTTAATTAACCCCTACAGGTGTGAAATGTTGCACACAGCCACTCATGTAATTGTTAGTGAAAACAATAGATCAAACAACTTGAAATGACAGGTTTAACTCTATGTAAACCATGTGTCATTTCATGCAGGTTCTGCATTTTCACAAAACCGGCAATTGAATTAGCGGCTATTATACTATGTAGAAGTGTATGAACTATAAATATAAATTATATATATATATATATGTGTCACAAATTCAATGACATGTATATATATATATGAGGTGTAAAATTGTTGAAAAAAAAGCGTGGGCTCCGCCCTATTTTCGCAACCAGACAGACAAAGCCAGCAAGTGGGGGCAGATAATAATAGCCCAGAGAGGGACCATTATTTTTGCCCCCCCCCTGGCTACTAAATCTGCCCCCAGACACCCCAGAAAAGACAAATCTATAATTAGATTCACCCTTTCTGGCACTTTGCCCGTCTATTCCCATTGCCCTGTAGCGGTGGCGAATGGGTTAATTTGGGGTTAAAAGCCACACACTTTAATTAAAAATCATTTTAATGAAATAAAGACTAGTGATTGAGCGATACGATAATGCAAATACGGCTATCGGCCGATATTAGCTCTATCGGCCTTTCGATAATTCGTTTTCGATATTTTCGTCTTATCGAATACCGGAATCGGATTTGTCACTGTCACTGTGAGTGTCCGTCGGTCGGGTCTGTCAGGAGTCAGCGGCACTTACGTGGCAGAAGATCTCCGGCGGTCACGTCCTGGACTGCTTGATGGCCGCCATTATCTTCTCCCTGGCGGTCACATGCAGTTTTTCGCGATAATTGCAGTGACTGCAGGGTAATCCCGGCCGTAAAGCAGTCAGTCCGATGACGTCACCGCCGGGGAAGCAGGTAATCAGCTGTGCTGCGCCGGGTGACAGGCTCTGCCTGTCATTCTGATGTAGCAGAGCTGGATCGTCGTGGGAAAACTCGTTACTATGGACTGCGTCGGTCAGGTGGTATACTTTTTTTTTTTTTTTTTTTTTTTCATTTTTTTACAGGAGATCGATGGGTCGCAGCAGGATGAGACAGTAATAAAAGAAATGAAAACTGTGTTTTTTTATTTTTTTATTAAATTAAAAACATTTTTTTGGAACATTCACCCGCCCGGGTACATAAACAATTTAACTATTTATTTACAAAACGGGGACCCTGTCCGGGTTATTTAGACTTCTTTGGCAGGGGTGTTACAGGTACCACCTGGTACTCTTCTGGTGCTTGCCAAAACATCCGAAACACCAAGGACCACCAGGAACTGATGACGTCGTGTGGCCTGTACAGTCAAGTCGTGACCGCTATCTGGGTCTGTGTGGCCACTCTTTCATCTCTCCTCGGTCGGGAGCCCTATGTCACGGACTGTACGAACCCCAGGGGGCCTAACAGGCGCCGGGTACGGGCCAGCTATACTTATCATGTCCATAGCTGGGGCTGCTGAGGAGACCACTGAGGGAGGCGGGGGAGATTTTACGGCGTGGGGTGGGCACTTTTGCAGAGGCCTGGATGTGGGAGGCTGAAGGCTTTGAGGGTCTCACAGGTTCCTGACACACTGGGGAGTAGGGGTCGCACCGGTAACATTTAGGGCGTACCATCCATTGTAACCCCAGTGTCGGGGTGTAAGTCACCAAGTCTCCTGGCAACAGGTCCCTCCCCGGGTGTCCTTCTGGGAGGTGAGCCTCCACGTCCCGCCGGGTCACAAAGACTTCAAATAAAGTCCAGGCTCCTTGATGAAGGCCCCACCCACCTTTCAATTTAAAGCTCCGTACTGCACCCTTACGCCCGGCTCACTCGGGTTTCCTTTATCCTTTCTCATCCGGTCCTTATCTGCCCGGTCCTTCTCCAGGGGCGTTGCGAAAGTTTTAGGGTTTTTCGCTGCTCCCCCTTTTCGCTCTGCTTCCCCCCCCCAACGTCTCCCCTTTTTCCCCCACCCGATTTAATTTTTCCCCACCATTGCTCCATGTCCCCACCTCCACTCAGCACAATGCCGTTTGCGGCAGCTCTCCGTCGCCCCCCAGTCCTGTGGCGCTCCCCCCGGAGAAGCAGACGGCTCAAATCAGATGACACGGGGCTCCGGTACAGGCGGAGGCTTGGGGGCCGCCGGCCTCCTCCTGACGGGTGTGCTTTTTCGCCCCCCGCCCCGGGGGAGAAAAAGGGGACGGGGTTTTTCGAGGGGGGCCGGTTTTTGCGGAAGGGGGCCCCCCACTGCGACAACGCAACGGGTCACATTGCAAGGGCTCCTTACTATAAGGGTTCCTACCTCGGTACAGACACTTCAGGAAGGGGATTGGCCCCGCTCCAAATTTTTTTTTTGGGAAGCCAGCTGGCTTCCATCCTGGCGACCTCCTCCCTTCCCCGGGGCGGCCCTCTCAGGGTTCCTCCGCTTCTTGCACGTAGGGGGTTTACAGGGGGGTCCCACGTGTTCCCCCTGGCGATGGGTCCTTCCGGGGGGGAGACTCTGACTGCTCCACCCTTTTTCCCCCTTTGCCGTCGTGTCCATTAGCCACTCTCCCCAAATACGTGCATATCGGAGGGGCCCCTCTTTTGTAGGGGGGGGACCCCTCACACTGGGAGGATAGGAGGCGGAACCCAGAGCTGGGGCACTGTTTCTTTTCTTACCTTTAAGTGGGCGCCTCTTTTTTACGCCACTGATGAGTGACCCCACAAAAAACCCCCTTCTTCTTAAACCCCGTGCCCGCGGACGAGAAGGCGGAAAAAGGGGAAATACATTTTGATATTTAGCAATTTCAAGCACAAAACCAGTGAATTTTGGCACACAGGCTCGCTTTAAAAAGACTACAGAATCCCGTTCGTGACCCCCAATTGAGTCGCCGAGCCCCAGGTTTTGGGCCGCACCGAGCCCCCCGATTCTATGGGGATTCCGTCTTTACCCGGCATTGAATTAGAGTCATTTTTTTAGTAGAAGTGTATAAATTTTTAAAAATTTTTATAATATATATGTCAAAGAATGTATTATATATTTAATGTATTCATGGTGTATTTTTGTGTTTACAAGAAAAAAGGGTTTTTTTTTTTTTCGATATTTTGTTTCCCTAGACTTACAGTGAAAAATTATTTTTTAACCCCTCTGCAGATTTAGGGGGTTGACACATGCGAATTAATTTGGCATTTCATTTTACTGTAATCCCCCCTGGAAGGGGAAATGCCTGCAGCAAAAATTTTTTTTGGAATTTTTTTTTTTTTTTTTTTTTAAACTTTAAAAGTAAATTCGGTGCTTATTATTCAACCCCTCAAACCCAAAATCTTTTGGGCCCCCCCAAGTATTAAAAGAGTTGGGGCACCAAGAAAATGAGCTTCACATTGTGGATTAATGATCTCTTTTCCAGCCTTTTCTGTTTTTTAAGACCCCCCAAACGTAACAGCTTTTTCAACAGGTCAAATGGGATAGACAAAGGAGCTTCCAAGGCCATCAAGACAAGATCGTGGGGGTCACAAGGGGGAAGGGGGGAAAAAACCCCCTTTCCAAGGAGTTGGCCCCCCTGTCTCCCTGTTGGGACATCACCGTAAGGGAAAGGGGTTGGGGGAACTACTGTACCTTTTCCACGGCCTGGACAGCCTTTGAAAGTTTCCCCCTCCGAGGCCAGGCTTGTCCAAGAGAAAAGGCTAACCCAAGGAAAACAAGGAAGGAGCCCGGGGGAAGATCTCGGGGCAGTGGGGACTTGGGGTTTCAGAAAATACCAAAGTAATCCCCCACCCAAGGTCCCGTCCAGAGGCCCAAAGGACCTTTATTTCAAAGCGAGTAAGGCTCATCTAATTTTTTGGGGAAACTTGGAGGACTCTGAGACGAGGTTAAGGTTTTTCTAGGCTGATAACCCAAAAGATCGGATTTTGGTGAAACCCACACGTGATTTTGGGGGAAATGGATGCCTGCAACGACCCCAAGAAACCATCCTACAGTCGCATGGTGGGGCAGCATCATCTGTGGGCTGTTTTTCACCCAAAGGGGGGTGGCCATCTGGTTCGCACCAGGGAGATGGATAGCCGGCCTCCTGAGATTTTCCAAGAACCTCCGCTCCCCTCAAGGATCTAAATGGTTAATTTCCTTCCAACAAACAACGCCCCCAAACACACAGCAAAAAAACAAGGCCGGGGTTAAGGGGGAAAAAAATCAAGGGTTGGGGGGCCAGTCAGTCCCTGACCTTAACCCTTTTAAAATTTTTTGGGGAAAGGGGGTCAAATTAAAGTCCACATGAACACCCAAAGCCCCAATAACTTGGGAAGATCTGCGGGGGGGGGCCCAAGATAACTCCACAACCTGGCGGGGGCCGATCAGGTCTTATAAAAACGATTTTTTGCTTAATTTCAAACAAGGGTTCCACAAAAATTAAACATAGGGGGGTTTATAATAAATAAAACCCCACTTTTAAAAGTTTAAAAATTTTTAAAATTAACGAGAAAAAAACTTTTGTTTTGAAATTTATGTTTCTGTTAATAAATCCACTCTCGTTTGAAATTTTAAGCTCTAACTTTTTTCATCTTATAAAACCCCCGCTAAATCTGCAGGGGTTGAATATATTGTGGCACTTACATGGGATTCCCCGTACTAATCGGATAAGACGATATTTAGTGCTATCGGCGATACAATTTTGATACGTATTTTTGATATCGAAAATATCGCTCAAAACAAAAAGACCATGTTTTTGACCATCTTTTATTTTACTGCAAAAACCTTTCCCCTAAAAAAATAAAAAAAAAAGCAAAATTATTCTTACCTTCCCTCACTCGGCCCCGGGTAAACCTCAGAAAGGGTTAAAAATTTTTCAGGGCCCCCGCTAAGCTGCAGCCTACATAAACCCCCAAAGAATGATTCCCTCCTGGTGACAGGGAGGAAGTGGAAAGCTTAAAATTATTTTTTCCATTTCACTTCGTCAGCCCGGGGGAAATCAGTGACGTAAAAGGGGGAATGATAAAAAAAAAAAGGGGTTCCCCCTTTAAAAAAAAAAGGGATGGGGCCCCCTTTTTTTTAACCCCCTGATGAACAGATGCTAGCATGGGTACCGTGAAGAACAGACCATGCGCGCTATGGGGCCCCCGGCAGGGGAGGGGGCCCCCCAGGTCGGGAGCTGGCTGACACAGTACTACCAGGGGTCGCGGGAGGGGGGCCAGCTCTTCATATTCACCCTTCCCCGGGGGGGTCTCTGCCCCCGCTCTTCTCCACGGCCCGACCCGTGTTCAGCGGTCAGGGGTCCCCCTATTACAGTCATGAAAAAGCACATATAAAAAATTTTTAATGAGCTTTCCCCCGTGACCCCTGAACACTGGCGGGGAGACCGGGGGAAAAGACAGGGGCTGCAGGACCGCCCCGGGAGAAGGGGGAGATAAGGGTTATTTACTTCCCTTCCAAAATTTTCCGGTTTTTTTGCTGCAATGTTCGGTAGAGGGGCAAGACGTCCCTTAGTGCCGCCGGCCCTCGCCTGATATCACGCGGGGACCCCAAGACAGGGCACTCAGCAGTGGAGAGGGGACAGGAAATACTCAGGTGCCGGGGCCCCGAGTGAGCGTGACATGGCACCGGTGTCACCCCCCGCTCAGGGCACCGGCACCCCCCCAGCGGAGAGGTGAGTATTTTTTTTTTTTTTTTTTTGGTTCAGCAGCTGCGGGCAAAACCAAAAAAGGGAATCTAGGGGGCACAATCTGGGGGGCACAATCTGGGGGGCATGATCTTGGAGCATCTGGGGGGGCCAATCTATGGGGCATAAACATTTTCTGTTTAATTTGTCCCCCACTGTGGGGGCACTTTAATTTACATGGCCGGGTTTTTTTTTTTGGGGGGGGGCCCCATTCAGATTTTGCATGGGGCCCATGATTTCTATGTACCCCCCGCTGCTGGGCAGGGTTTTAAAAGGTTTTAAGGAGCCAATATCCATGGACCTTCCAGCAGCGTGGACTGGAGCCCTTGGGCCCCACCAAGAAAAATTATTCGGGGGCCCCATCTACTTCCCAATTTTTAAAAAGGGAAAAGAGGAAAAAAAAACGTGAACTGTTCCTGGCAAAAAAATTTTAGGCCATGCAGTTGCACCACAGACTGTCCAGGTTTTGGGGGAAGCTTACCCCAGGTGTGGGAGGAGACCCTGGACCCCACCGTTGCGCTCATCAGGACATGCCAAAGTTGTAGGGGGTCTCCCAACCCTCCCAATTTTGAAGACAGGAAAAGGGTGAAAGCTGCGGCGCGCTTAGCCCCCGCTGAAAATTTTTGGGGGCCCCCCCCCGACCAACCCTTTCCACTAATCACACCCATATCCCCCCCCCAAAAGCGTCCCATTTAGCACGCTGATCACAGAGGGGTAATAGGGCACAGGGCTGGTACTGAGGAAAAGAAAAAAGGCGCGAGAGAGAAAGAACAAACAGAGAAAGAAGAGGGAAAAAAAGAAAGAGAGAGAGAAAGAAAGAACAGAAAAAAAAGAACAAGAGCGAAAAAAAAGAACAAGAGCGAGAAAGACTGAGAGAGAAAAAAGACTAGGGAGACCGAGGCGTAGCTGGTTTTGGTTTTTAGTGGGGGCGAAACTTCTGATGGCCCCTAACAGAGAACCTCAAAAAAGACGGGCTTTGCCAAAAATAATCTATTTAAAAACCCAAAATTTATATTACCCCATATGGTCTGGGTAAATAAACCAGTCCTACAGAACATATAATAGATTACACCGGTCAATAATACTTACCCCTGGTTCTTTCTAATGAATTGTTATTTTCATGTTTTTCCATCGGGGCCCAACCAAAAGACATTTTCCCCGCCAACCGACTGCAGAGATTACAACAAAGACACATTCACTTCTATTTTTTTTGCACTTTCCGCAAAAATTGGTATTTCAACCCCGCACAAACCCTCATCCTGCGATTCCCCAAATGGCCGTGCTGCATAAGTTCCCTATTTTTGCACCTATACCCCAAAACTGAGCCGTGCTCCCCTTTTTGTCCCTATTACTGCCCCCGATACCCAAAACTAGCCTGCTGCCGTTGTGTCCCATTACTGCACCGCTGTGTGGTTCTGTGTGACCCCCAAATTTTAAAGCACCCCTCAGAATATAGTAATGCCGGGTGAAGTGCCCTAGAAAACATGCCCACTTTTGTCCCCTAAAAGTAATAATGCCCCGTTGCCCCCTTAAAAACACAGTAACCCAGTTCCCCTAAAAACAATAAAAGGGCCACAGATTGGGGCGATATTTTTCCAAACCCAAAATATCGGAATCGGAAGGGGATCGCCGATACACAAAAATTCGGCGATACCCGAACCGTACCGGAATCCATGTAAGTCTATGGAACAAAAATTGAACTAAAAAAAAACTCATTTTTCCCTTTTAAACACTAATATCCCAAAAATAGAATAATATAAATAATACATGTCTTGTACAATATATATCATATATGTATGTTTAACACTCTACATAGTAAAATATCCTCTCTTTAATTCCCCGGGAAAAACTTGTGAAAAGACAGAAACCCACATGAAAAGACACTGGGTAAAAGGGTTAACCAATTTTTATTCTTGTATCTGATTTGCAAAAAAAAAATCAGACTTTTTGCAAAATTTCCACCTAGGGGTTAATTAAAAGGGAAATTCGTTTTAAAAAAAAAAAGGACTTTTTTGCCGAATTTCACCTTAATTAACCCTACGGGGTAAAAAATTTCACACATAGTTGTTTAATTTTTTGGGGAAAATTTGGCTGGAGTCACACAAACCACAAAAAATCGGCCCCTTTTTGAGTCGACAATCGGATCAAAATAAAAACACAACACCTTCGGATCCATTTTCCTTAAAAAATGCGATTTAATCGCATGTGGTGTACCTTGAACATCCCTTTTTTATCCGATTTTCGAGATTTTCTCGCGGGGTTTTAAAAAAAAACTTAAAGGGGCCAAAAAAAAAAGTTTTTAAAACCCCAAAAAAAGAATGATATAAACAAAATTTTTATATATATAACATTATATATATATAAAAGTCAGTGACAAAAATTTTTACTAATTTATAGTTTTTACCTTCTACTACGTTATAGCCCAAAATTTAATTGCCGGTTCAGTGAAATCACAGAACCGAATGAAATATAAATTGTTTCCACCTTTAAAACCCTAAATTTCATGTTTTTTTTTTTGTTTAAACATACAATTACTGAGTAATGTGTCTAAATTTCAACATGTAGGGGTTTTAATTAAAGGAAAAAATTCTTTGAAAAAAAGGGACTTTTTTGCTACAATTTTTTCCCCCTTTAATTAACCCCCTACGGGTTTAAAAATTTTGCACACATATCTTTTTTAATTGTTTGTGAAATTTTAGCTGGGTCCCAAAACACAACCACAAAAAATGGGTCCTTTTTTGACGGCAAAACGGATCAAAAAAAACACAACACCTTTTGGGGGCACCTTTTTTCCCTTTTCAAAATGCTTTTTAATCGCATGTGTGGTCCCTTTTGTAACACCGATTTTCATCCGATTCGAAATTTTTCGCAGGCTTGCAAAACTGACATAAATGGCCCCAAAAGAATATAAAAAGCCAAAAAAAAAAATATTTACACATAAATATATTATATATATTCTTGTACATAAATATAAAAAATTATTTATAGTTTTTAAAAACTTCTACAACTTTATAGCCGCAATTAAAATTCCGGCTTCATGAAATCACAAACCGACTGAAAGATACTTGTTTCCACACATTTAACCATGTAATTTCATTTTTTTTATTTTTTAAAAACAAAATTTAAAAGAGTATATGTGTGCAAATTTCAGATTTTAGGGGAATTAAAGTTTAAAAATTCTTAAAAAAAAGGGGGGGCTCCCCCTGTATTTCTCCACCAGACAGACAAAAAGCGGGGGGGGCAGATTAATAGCCTAGGAGGTACTTTTTTTTTGGGGGCCCCCCCCCCCGGTACTAACATCTGCCCCCAGACACCCCAAAAAGGGGAAATTTTAAAATTAGATTCCCCCCTTTTGGGCACTTTGCCCGTCAAATTCCCCCTTTCCCTTAGCGGTGGCAATGGGTTAAAAAGGGGGTTTTAAAAAGACCTTGCAATTGAAAGGCATTTTTTGCAGGTTTTTAAATTGTACTGCTTTTTGCAACTATAAATTTTTTAATCCTTTTATGAAAAAAATCAAACCCCAAAACTTTAATAAAAAAAAGTTAATTAAATAATCACAAGTTTTTGCCATATTTTATTTTCCTGCAAAAAACCTTTTTCCTGTATAAAAAAAAAAAAAAGCAAAATTATACTTCCCCTCCGATGTACAGTCAGGTCCCACGGTTAATCCTCAAAAGGGGGGTTAAAGGTTACGGGTCGCAGAGAGCTAATAAGCGTCTCAGACCTGACCCCCCAAAGAATAACTTCCTCCCCGAAAGTAGAGGAAAGATTCATGAATGGGCTTAATTGTTTCTTCCCAAAATTTAATGTTGCCTGACCAAAAGGGGAAAAGGGGGGGCACAATCAATTAATTTTTATTCATAAAACACACCTCCCCTGTCGCCAGGGGAGGAACTTATTATTCATGACTTTGAGCGGCATGCAGGATTACTTGCACTGTTTTGGTAAAAATTTAAACCTTTGTGAAGGATTAACGGGGATGACAGATCGGGGAATAGGAAAATAAGGTTTTATTTCTTTTTTTTATTTTAGGAATCAATTTTCGCAGGATTTAGTGAAAAATAAAATAGGGGCAAAAAAATGTGTTTTTTTTCATAAAAAATTTTTTTTCTTAAAGTGTGTTGTTTTTTTTTTATTCAAAAAGGTTAATAATTGATAGTTTTTTAATTGACCACAATCATTTAACCGCCTTAAAAGGCACCTTTTTTGCAAGGGGACTAGGTGGGTTAAACCCCCTTTGCCAAAACCCCTACGGGGGGGGAATAAAAGGGCAAAAATTTTCCCAAAAAGGGCGAATCTAATTTAGATTTCCCTTTTTTGGGGTTCGGGGGCGATTTTAGTACCGGGGGGGCACAAAAAAAGCACCCCCCTGGGTATTTTATCTGCCCCCACCCCCCCTTTTCTTTGTCGTCTGGGGAAAAATACAGCGGGACCCACCATTTTTTTTTTAACGAAATTTTAAAACCTTTAATTAACCCCCCCATGTCGAAATTTTGCACAAAACACTCAAGTAATTTATGTTTCAAAAAAATATAAAAATAAAATTACATGGTTAAAAATGTGGAAACAAAAATATCATTTAGTCGGCTTCGTGATTTCACAAAAAACCCCGGAATTTTAAATTTGCGGTATTCAGTATGTAAAGTCTAGGAACTATAAATAATGTTTATAATGTCAAATGACTGTAATAAATTTGTTTCTTGTGTATAATCTATTTTTTTTATCTTTATTAAAGCGTCATGTGATTTTCAGTATAGGCGGGGATGAATTCCGCTTTTCTAAGGCCCGATCGATTTCATCGAAGCCCAGGTGCCGTTTGTAATCAATTTTTCATCGCTCCCATAGACTTCTTGGCGATTGTCGACCGACAATCGGTGACAATCGCAGCAGCTGCGTTGTACACGGCGTTTAAAAGACCCCAAAAAATCTGAACGGGACTGCTCCATAAAAACAAGGTCCCCCTGCAATGCGATATTTCATCGCATTCAGTCGTCCGTTTTTTCGCCAGTTGACTCCGGCCTTAATACAAAGACATAAAAACATGGTTAACCCATGTACCCAAGTGTATTTCAGTCCCCCCAAATTAAAAAACCTTGGGTACTAGGGTTAACCATGTCTTTTAGTCTTTGATCTAATTTGCAAAACAATTTTAACAACATGTTTTCAAAATTTAAACCTGTAGGGGTTTTAATTTTAAAAGGGTAAAATTGTTTGAAAAAAAAGGCTTTTTTTACAAAATTTTCCCTTAATTAACCCTACAGTTGAAATTTTCAACATAGTCTGATTTAATTTTTTGTCAATTAATAGCAAAGGAATGAAAAGCATGGTTTTAAAACCCTTGACACCAAGGTTTTTTCATGTGGGTTTTTTGCATTTTCACAAAAGGGGGAAAATTTAATTAGCGGCTTTTTATATAAAGTGTATAACTAAAAAAAAAAATTTAAAAATATATAATGGTAAAAATTCAATGAAGTATAATAATAGAGGAAAAAAAATTTGGGAAAAAAATCTGGGCTCCCCCATTTTCGCAACCAAAAAACAAAGCAGTGGGGGGGGCAGATAATAATACCGAGAGGGCCATTTTTTTTCCCCCCCCCCGGTACTAACATCGCCCCAGACCCCAGGAAGACAAATCTTAATTAATTCGCCCTTTCGGCATTTCCCCTCTTTCCATTGCCTTACGGTGGCGAAGGGTTAATAGGGGTTTAAAAGCCCCCTTGCATTGAAAGGGCCTTTAAAAGCCGGTTTATAATTGGACCCCAAATTAGAAACTTAAATTTTTTAACCTATTGATGAAATAAAATAAAACCCCACACTTTAATTAAAAATCATTTTAAGAAATAAAGAAATGTTTTTGACCATTTTATTTTACTGAAAAAAACCTTTTTCCGTAAAAAAAAAAAAAAAAAAGCAAAATTTTCTTCCCCCCCCTGCACGTCAGGCCCCCCGGGTAAAAACCTTCAGAAGGGTTTAAATGTTTACTCAGGACCCCAGTTTGCGCAGCCTCACGTAAACCCCAAAAAATGGTTCCCCCCCGCCGCAGGGGTAAAGGCGGGTGTCACATAAATACCCGCGCCCCGACAACGTATGCATTGTATTTTTGCGGTGTACGACTGACGCTGGGCTGCAAACGGGCAGCGTTGGGAAGGGGAAGGGGGGAACTGTTAAGGGCCCTCTCCAACGATACCACCAGATCGGCTGATCATGTTTTGGCGCGCACAGTCACCCGATATGCGTGGTACATTAGCGACATCCCCCCCTCCGGTACGCTGATCGGCAAAAATGCAGGACATTTTCTTGATCGGGTTTCCCCGACAGGACGCATCGCCGTGTGACAGGGGGAGACCGCGTCCCTGGAACCCAAGGTAAACGCGGGTTTCCGGACCGCGCGCGCTTGGAAACCCTTGATTGGTACCAGTCCCTGCACAGGGCGCGGGTTTCCCCAAGGCACACGGGTTTTTAGGCCAGCCCCCCCCGGAAAAACCCCTGTGTCCCTTGGTTACCCCGGATCGCGGGGCTCCCCCTGTCACACGCAGCGATGTGTGCCGGTCAGGGGGGAACCGCGATAAAAGGTCCTGCATTTCAGGCGATCAGCGTCCCCGGCAGGGGGTGATCGTCGCTGAATGTCACAACAGCGATCCCCGCTGGTGAGCTTGTGCTGCGCACAAAACTATACTCAGCAGCGATCTGGTAGCGTATCGTATGTGAGACGGGCCCCTTAAGGGGAAAAAACTTAATTATTGCTTTCCACTTTACTTAGGTCAGCCCGGGACACAATCAGTGAGTCGAGGAAAATGATTAACAAAAATGGGGTTCCCTTGAAAAAAAAAAAGGCTGGGGTCCCCCCCCTTTTTGTTTAAACCCGCCAGATGAAGCGACCGTGGGCCGGTTTTAGGCGTTAAAAGGGGCCAAGATCCATGGACCTTTTCCAGCCCGATTTAACCCCGGCCACAGCAGTCTGATTTTTGGTGATTTTAAAAAAAATAGGGGATCCCTCGAAAAAAATTGGCGTGGGGTCCCCCCTTTTTTTTTAACCACCCCCATGAAAAAAACCCTGGGCCGGTTTTTCGGCTGTTGGGGGCCAAAAATTTTTCCAAAAGGCCCCCTTCCAGCCTGATAATACCGGGGCCCAGCAGGGATATCTTGGCTGTTTTTAAAAAAATTGGGGGGGCCCCCCGAAAAAAATTGGTGGGCCCCCCCTTTTTTTTTTTTTTAACCCCCAGATGAAGAAAACCGCGGGGCCCCGGTTTTCAGGCTGTTAAGGAGTCAAGACCCCTGCCTTCCGCCTTTTAAACCAGGCCACAGCGTTCCCAAACTTGGCTGTTTTAAAAAAAATGGGGACCCCCCCGAAAAAAAATTTGGGTGGGGCCCCCCCATTTTTTTAAACCCCAGAAAGCAAAACCCCTGAGGCCGGTTTTCAGGTGTTTAAAGGGGCCAAGACCAAGGCCCCCGAGCCTGATAAAACGGGGGAACGTTTATCTTTGGGTGATTAACAAAATTTTGGGTTTTCCCCAAAAAAAAAATTTGGGGGGGGCCCCCCCCATTTTTTTTAACCCAAACCCCGATGAAGCAGACGTGGGGCCGGTTTTTTCAGGCTGGTAAGGATCCAATATCCATGGCCTTGCAAACCCAAAAAACCCCCCCGCCTGCTTAGCTTGGGGTTTTAAAAAAAAAATGGGGGGGCCCCCCCAAAAAAAAAAAAGGCGGGGGTCCCCCCCATTTTTTTTTAACCCCCAAAAAAAAAAATGCGCTGCTGGGGCCGGTAAAAAAAGACGTAAAAAGGCCCCGGATTTTGGCCCCCCAACGGGGTGAAAATTTCCAGGGTACAGCACCCCCCAATTTTTTCGCATCAAAAGTTGGCCCAATTGTGGTTTCCCGGCTTTCCACTTGCCCCGAGCGGTGGAAAAGGGGGGTTTAAAAAGGGGGTTTTTGGGCAAATTTTTTTTGCACGGGGGAAAAAAACCCCGGGTTTTAAAATAATGGTTTGGCGTCAATAAGACACCGATCCATTTTTAACCGAAATTTTTTAAAATTTTTTGTATAAAAAAAAGACACAAAAAGGGGAAAAATTTTTTTAAAATGAAATAAAAAGAAAACCCCCTTTTTTTTCATTTTTTTTTACTTTCCCCCTTTCCTTTTCCGGGGGCCATCGATCTCCGAAAAAAAAGAAAAAAAACAAACCAACAGTATCCCCCCCAATGTCCACGCAGTCCCAAAACGCCCCCCCCACGACGACCCCCCCCTCTGTTACATCGCATGACAGGCAGAGCCTGTCATTGAAACGCAGCACAGCTGAAACCCTTTTTTTCCCCCCCGGGGGGTGACGTCATGGGATATTTTTTTTGGGGGCCCCGGGGATTACCCACAGAAACTCATTTTTATCCCCGAGAACTTCAGTGACCCCGGGGAAAGAAGTGGGGGCCCAAAGGCGTGCACCCCCAAAAACCGCCGGAAATTTTTTTTCTGGGGGTTTTTAAGTGCCGCTGCCCCCTGAAAAAACCCCAAAGGGAGGGGCCCCACTGACAGTGGGGGGTGAAAAACCCCTTTTTCCCCGGATCCGATAAAAAAAAAAATTACCGGAAATGGGAAAGGGGGAAAAACCCCCTTTTCCAGCTAATATGGGGCCGATACCCATATTTGCGTGGGGGAAATGAAAAACCCCACTAGTGTCCACTTTTCTTTTTTAATAATCCCCAAAAGCCCCCCCCTGTACACCCCCCCTATACACAGAAAAATTGCCCCCCCCACGGGATTTAACCCCCCCCTTTTAACCCCCCCAAAACTATTTAAGGGGGCCCAAAATTTTTAAAAGGGGGCCCCCTAGATAGATCCATACAGCTTAATACCCCCAAACCCCCAAATATAGTTTAATCCCCCCCCGGGGGCCCCCCCCTTTTTTAATTAAAAATTAAACCCCCCCATGGGCAGAGTCAAAAAATATAATGACCACCATGGGCAGCCGTTTTTTATAACCCCCCCCAAAGGGGCCCAGCCTTGTATTTTTAAATGCTTCCCCATAGGGAGTCTCTGAAAGATGTTTCCCCCCAATATGGATTTTTTTGGGTATAATCCCCCCCCCTTTTTTTAAACCCCCCTTCAAAAAGTATAAGGGCACCCCCCATATACAGCTCTGTAGTATAATCCCCCCTTTTTAAAAATAAAAAAAAAAAACAATATCCCCCCCCCGGCCCCCAAAAACTGCTCTTTTTTCTCCTCTCAGGTCTAAAAAGGGGGGGCCGACAGGTGATGTCATCCCCGCCCGCTGTCAGACGTGAGAGGGGGATTATGGGGGAAAAAGGGGCGTTTTCTCCTTCTTCTTTTTTATGGGGGGCAGCTGTAGGGGGGGTGCCGTACAGTTTTCCCCCTTTTTATGACGGGGGGGGGGGCCCACTGCTGCCCCAGGGCCCCCCCACGATTTTTTGGGGCCCCCCCCAAAATTGGGGGGGCAGGGCGGGAGAGGGGGTTTCCCCCCCTCTGCCCCAGAATGTAACTGTTTTCGGGTGCTGTGAACCCCACCCTTTTTAAAAACGGGCCCCAAAACCCCCGGGGAGGAGCGGGGCCCCCTGGGAAAATTTTTTTTCCGGGTCCCGGTGGTTTTCCGGGCCCCCCCCCTGCTTCCCCGCCTGATAATACCAGGCCCACCCCTCTGTTATTTTGGTGGTTAAAAAAAATAGGGTCCCCCCAAAAAAAAATTTTGGGGTGGGGTCCCCCCTATTTTTGTTAACCAGCCAGAAAAAGCAGACTGCTGGGGCCCCGGTTATTTGGGGTTTAAGGACCAAAATCCTTGGCCCCTTTCCCCTGATAAAAAACCGGGGCCCCCAAGAAATCTGCATTTCTTGGCGGGGTTAAAAAAAAAGGGACCCCCTTTTTAAAAAAAAAATTTTTTTTGGGTGGGGCCCCCCCCCTTTTTTTGTTAACCACCCCATGAAGAAATTTTCTGAGGCCGGGTTTTTTTAGGCTGGTAAGGACCCCAAAATCCGGGCCTTGCCGCCGAAAAACCCGGGGCCCCGCAGTCTTTTTTAGCTTGGTGTTGTGAATAGGTGGAAAAAAGTTCTGAGCAAATTTCCCCCCCCGGTGGTTAAAAAGGGGACTGGACTTCCAGTGAATATTGTGAAGGGGAAACGGGGGTTTTTTAAAAGGTTTTATATAAGGGAGTCGCCCTTCCTCAGGGTTTTTCCGGTTGTTAAAATTTTTTTGGTCTAAAATTTTTTTTTCCGGGTTTTCCCTTTTTTCCGCTTTTGTCTTTTTTGAATCTCCTCCCCAAAAGATAAACTTTTTTTTCTTTTTGTTTTTGTGTTTTATTTTTGCATTTTGCCTGCACTTCTGGGGGGGCCTTCAGGGTCCTTTTGGGGGGGTTTTCCCCCTTTCCTTTTTTAATTAAACCCCTGATTTTTTTACATTTGCTTATTCCATTTTTTTCCCCTTTGGGGCTGTTTTTTTTTTGGGGTTTCCCCAGAGAACAAATTTTGGGGGGAAAAAGGGGGGTTTTTTGGTTCAGGTTTTTTTAAAAAATTTTTTAGAGTTGGTGCTTTTTCGGGTTTTTTTGGGGGTTCCCTTTGGGGGCCCCCTTCCAAAACCTTTTTTATTTAGTAATTTGGGCCCCCTTTGCTCATATTTTTTTCCCCGCTGTGTCATATTTTTTCCCCTTTTCTAACCGCCTTTACTTGTTTGGGGCTTTCTTTGTTCTTTTGGGGTTTCGGGCTCCTGGGGCAGATAGCTTTCCTCTTTCCTATCTTTAGTTTATTTAGTTTTCTCAGGCTGTAAAGAGGCGTCTGGGACCAAACGTAGGAACCCTCAAAACGGTTTTCCCTTTAAGTTGTGGTGGTTTGTCAGGGTACTGCATCTCATAGTTTCCAACTGCTCTGGTGTATTTCCTTTTTTGCCTGCTCTCCTCACTACCAAATCATAACAGCTTGGCTGGTTAACAAAAATAGGGGATCCCCTCGAAAAAAAAACGGCGTAGGGGTCCCCCTATTTTTGTTAACCAGCCAAGTAAAATGCAGACGCTCCGGCCTGGTATTAAAAGACTGTCAAGGCCCATGGATTTTGGCCCTCAACAGCCTGATAGTACCAGGTTACAGCAGCCCACATTTGGCGCTCAAAAGATGTGCCAATTGTGGCACTTTAACCCGCTCTTCCCATTTGCCCTGTAGCGGTGGCAAGCGGGGTAAAAAGGGTTAATGTCACCGTTGATTGCACGGTGACAATAAGCCCGGTTAATAATGGAGAGGCGTCAATAAGACACCGATCCATTATTAATCCAAAGTTTTAAATGTTTAAAAAAAAGACACAGCCAGAAAAAAGTATTTTAATGAAATAAAAGAGACAACACAGTTTTCATTAATTTTATTACTCTCTCATTCCTGCGACGCCATCGATCTCCTGTAAAAAAAGAAAAAAAAACAAACCAACAGTATACCACCTGTCCGACGCAGTCCCATAGTAACGAGTGTCCCACGACGATCCAGCTCTGCTACATCGCAATGCCAGGCAGGGCCTAACTTCCTGACGCAGCACAGCTGATTACCTGCTTCCCGGCGGTGACGTCATCGGAACTGCTTTAAACGGCCGCGATTACCCAGCAGTCACTGCAGTTATCGCGAGAAACGCTTGTGACCGCCAGGGAGAGATGATGGCGGCCATCAAGCAGTCCAGGACGTGACCGCCGGAGATCTTCTGCCGGGTAAGTGCCGCTGACTCCTGACAGACCCGACCGAACGGACACTGACAGTGACAGTGACATTCCGATTCCGGTATCCGATTGACGAAAATATCGGTACTCGGAATCGGAAGTCCGATACAGCTATATCGGCCGATACCCGATTTTGCAGTACGGAATGCTCAAACCCTACTGTTCACTTTTCCATTTATAGCTTCGAGGCTCTCGCCCAGTCCACTTGAAGCGGGGCAAGATGAATCGCAAGTAGCGATGTCCAAATATTTGAGCAGCCACGGTCACATGAAGGCGATTGTGGGAACGTGTCACAAGAGGTGGACGATGATGAGACACAATTGCCAGAAAGTCAGTAGGAGGACCAGGGAGCGGAAGTGTAAGACGAGGTGATGGATGATATAGAACTGACCCAACCTGGCATGAGGACATTCAGAGCGAGGACAGCAGTAACACAGGGGGAAGGAGCATAGCAAC
Source organism: Oophaga sylvatica (assembly GCA_033576555.1). Lineage (NCBI taxonomy): Eukaryota > Metazoa > Chordata > Amphibia > Anura > Dendrobatidae > Oophaga > Oophaga sylvatica. Next base: position 499,017,386 of record JARQOD010000004.1, on the reverse strand, counting down.
CCAACAGGCAGGAAGAAGCAGTGTGGTGGGTTGCAGACAGATGGGCGGGCAACCAAATCCTCGTAACACGAACACGACCGAAGTTAGCAGTAGAACTCTTAGGTCTTCCCGAGTCTGGTTGTTTTTTAAAGACTCTCCGATAAACCCAAAACAGGCCATTTGCACCACCTTCCATACCCCCCCCATCAGCAAGGATAGCAAAGCTACAAGCCTGACCACCACCACATGATTAGGCACATGGCAGCAAAGCACCCGACTATGGGGCCAAACCCCAGGCTCCAGAACAGTGTCTGTGGGTGACAACCACTGCTTCTTGAATTGTTGTGTGTGCAAGCCAATCACCTGTATATTGGTGCATGCGAAGATGCCTCCTGCCCTGAACCTGTCATTGCCCCACTTAACTAGCACAATCATCAACCGTTCCACCTCCTTGTCCTCATCGCAAGCCTTCAGTTGTCCATACCCAAGTCATTGAACGCAACCGGAAATACCAACCAAACACACCACAGGCCACAGTACTAAATTCAACATATTTCTTGTCTGCTTGTGCTTGAAATGTTGCCTTTTAGGCTCGTGGAGACGGAAGCTTCCCACAATTGGATTGCAGCGGCCATCCCAAGGTACCGGTCCCCAGACACCACTATTTCTCCTGGTGTGCTGTCCCGGCATTAAACAAGCAGGTGTGCCACAACATTAATCGCGCATTCAACAATACTGTTACTGGGAAAGTCCACCTAAACACGGACGCGTGGACAAGTGCTTGTGGGCAAGGATGGTACATCTTGCTGACAGCACACTGGGTTAAACATAGTGGAAGTCGGACCTTGGGATGGAAACACATCCTCCCCGACGCCGGGGATTGCGGGCCCTAGGTCAGTCCAGGGTAGGCCCCACAGTGTACAGCTCCTGCACCCATCCTCCTCTTCTTCAGCCTCCATCTCTGAAATGGCCCGCAACAGTCACAAGCTGTAAGCACTGCAGCACTGCCTCACATGCGGCATAGGCCGTAACTGAAGCTAATATGCTTAGGTGACAAACCCCACAATGCTGAAGAGTTGTTGACAGCTCTGAAAGACAGGAAGATCTTGTGGCTGACATCGCTGAAACCTACAGCAAGGCATGATCATGTATGACAATGGTCGAACCCTGTTGGCGGCTCTGAGGCGAGGCAGCTCACACATGTTCCATGCCTGGCCCATGTGCTTAACCTCATTGTCCAACGGTTTCTCATAAACCTGCTCAAGCTGCCTGATCTGCTTGTGAAAGTCGCCGCCTGTGTGCCCATTTTAGAAAGTCAGCAACAGCTTCCGCCTTGCTATGCTTCAGCAGCGTTTGCAGCTTCCGTTCACCGACTGGTGTGTGATGTCCCCACGTATTGAAACTACACTGCTTATGTTGAAAAGGATTTGTGAACCGAAGAGGCAGTCAGTATAATCAAAAAACCCCAGTGGCAAAGACGATGCCCATTGGCAAACATGACAATGATCCCACACCAGGGAACAGAAACACCCGCTCAAAGAAATATGTGAATAAGGAGGAAAAGAGAGCAACCGGGAAAGGAATAAATATCACTTTATTAAATATTTCATTGTTAAAAAAATACATAGTATCTCATAAGAGAACATCACAAACTATAGCAGGATGGTCCAGATTACAGCACAGAGAAGGGAGGGTGCCCATTAATACATTTAGAAGCACAAACAACAAAGAATATAATAAGGTAACTAGTGCTTGACCGCTTCATGCATACAGGGAGCTCCAAACTTCGGTACACAGTGTGATAATATATAGGGTAAGCAATAGAACAATATATAAGGTAAACAACAAGTGACAGCTTAAGTAAAACACTGCAAAAATAGCAGGGAACTCACCAGAGTATAAAGAGCACCACCCTGGACCGGGTATAAAACACCCCGACGCGCGTTTCGCGTGCACAAGGCACCGCTTCCTCAAGGGGAGTAACGCCATAGTGTGTGAAAGGACCTTATAAGAGCATTTTGACAGGGTCGCATGATACCGCTGGACCAATAGTGATGCTGGAGGCGGCGCAGCGCGTCACAGGTCCCGGCAGATGCAGAAGGACATCAGACCACACAGAACACGCAGAAAAAAACCATTCCAATGCATGCGCCGGAGACCAAAAGACATCCCACACATCCCAGGAACCGGGTGCCACGGAGCGCAAGCGCACACAACATTATGTCACCAACGAAATAAGCGCAATGTCTTAGTCAAATACCAGCAATTTACAAAAGGTGCGTTACAGAACATATCAAAACAGTACAAAATGTATACATAAAACAACAACACTAAAATTAAAAAGATATTACAATTATACCCGGAACACGGGGGAACTAAAATATGGAGGGAAGGAGTGCATAATGAAATGAGCACAAAACAGACATCTGACAGGGAAACCAAAAAAAGGGGGGCCAGGGATCACAAGAAAGGGGAAAACGTCAAGGATTCATTGAGGCCCAGAGGCGTCATGGTATCTAAAGTGACTATCCACTTGGCCTCGACTTGCGCCAACTTTTTTTTATAGTCACCTCCCCTTACTGACTGACCGGGACGGCCCTGATGGTAGCCGAATTGTGAGCTGAGGACGCGTGAATCAGAGCATTGACTGATGTAGGTTTACGATAGATGTCGGTCTGTATACGACCGAGACCATCAACTTCCAAATTCCCCTTTCTTGTGATCCCTGGCCCCCTTTTTTTGGTTTCCCTGTCAGATGTCTGCTTTGTGCTCATTTCATTATGCACTCCTTCTTCCCTACCTATTTCAGTCCCCCGTGTTCCGGGTATAATTGTAATATCTTTTTAATTTTAGTGTTGTTGTTTTAAGGTTATTAATCTGTGTTTTGTGTTTGCAATTTATTTAGTGGGACCTTATGGCATTGTTACATTGGACCCATTGCTGCCTGGCCTATGGCTTTTTTATCATCTTATGACCTTTGTCAAGTCTTGCACATATTGCCATATGCTGTTTTCTTGTTCGCGCTATGCTTATGTCTTTTTAATATATATTTTCTGTATTATGCTTATATATGCCCATATTTACAATACAAGTGTATCTTAATCTTACATATTATTTTATACACTTTGTAATGTGTTGATATGTTCTGTAACTGCACCTCTTGCAAATTGCAGGTATTTGACTAAGATATTGTGCTTATTTCATTGGTGACATAGTGTTGTGTGCGCTTGCACTCTGTGGTGCCTGGGATGTCTTTTAGTCTCTGGTGCACACATTCAAATTGTTTTCCTCTGCGTGTTCTGATGTCCTTCTGCCAGGACCTGTGCTGCACAGCATGCATGGCCGCCTCCAGCATCACTATTGGTCCATGCTGGTATCATGTAACCCTGTCACATGCTCTTATAAGGTCCCTTTCACACCTATGGCGTTACTCCCCTTGAGTAAGCAGTTCCTTGTGCACGCGAAATGCGCATTGTGGCGTTTTATTCCCGGTCCAGGGTTGTCAGTGGTGCTCTTTATACTCTGGTGAGTTCCCTGCTATTTTTACAGTCTATTACTTAAGCTGTTGTTGTTGTTTACCTTATATATTGTTCTATTGCTTACCCTATATATTATCATACTGTGTGTTAGGCGTCGGCTGGATTTGAACCTGAGGCATCAGTTGTCCCCCATCCAGGTTTCAGCCAGGGCAGACGCTGCTTAGCTTCGCCGTCGATCCCAACGCCTGGCCAGTACAAGAGAGTACAAGCTGTCTCCAGGGCCTTTGTTAATACTACCTTAAGCATAGGTTATAGAAGGAGATAGGGCTGTTATAGCCTAAGTCCAGAAATGCCTGCACTGAGCATGTCCGTGACATGGCGAACCGTGATTGGTGGTTAATGTCACTAATCCTCTGACCTGGCACCGCCCGATTGGTCACAGATGACGTCACCGATGATACGAGTAACGAGATGGTTGGGGGCGGAGCTTAGCCCTTAAATAGCTTGTCTGTCCGTGGCGCGGTCAGATCATACTAAAATAGGCAGTGCTCATGTGTGGACGTACCAGAATCTGGGCTTCATGTGCTCTCTAGCTTTGCTCTCCAGGACCTGCCGATGCGAGAGTTCGCTCGGCTAATTAGCACAGGTCCTTCAGGCAGGTTTAGCTTATGCCAGGCAGGTAGCCAATGTGGCGCAGTCTTGCTACGAATATAGGGTAGCTAATACGCCCTGAGCAGACAGAGGGGCGCGTAACCTGTAGCCAATGTGGCGCAGTCTTGCTATGAATATAGGGTAGCTATACACCCTGAGCAGACTGTGGGGCGCGTAACCTGGGCATCACCTGCCAAGCGAACAAAGAGAGTTGCTCAGTCCGGTCTCTCGCCGGCTGGTAGCACGTACGCCTGGCGTTAGTCGCACGTACTTTCTAGCGGCTGGCATGTAGCTTCTGTGAAGTCTACAGGGCTACGTCTATACCAGCTTGCAGCACATAGTGCAAACCTAAATATCTGGCAAGTGGCTTCTGTGCCATTAAACAGGGCTACATCTAACGCCAGTCGATAGCACATCTCCCGTGACGTTAACGGAGATAGTGCCAATTCTACACTCCCCTAGTGTGAAGTAACACAGGTGAGATCTAATATTATATTTCTGTTGTCAGTTTTTACCCTCATACCCAAGGAGTGTTCGGCAGCAGTGACTTTAACTGCATAGCGGACCACGTGTTCGGGTTGCAATCCATTACACAATAAAGTTGTTGCAACCGAGCGCATAACACTGTGTACAATGGTTTGGAGCTCCCATATATGCATGAAGCGGTCAAGCACTGGTTACCTTATAATATATTCTTTGCTGTTGCGCTTCTTAATGTATTATTGGGCACCCTCACTTCTCTGTGCTGTAATCTGGACCATCCTGCTATAGTCTTGTGACGTTCTCTTATGATATACTATGTATTTTACAATGAAATATTTAATAAAATGACATTTTATTGCTTTTCACCCAGTTTGTTCTCTTTCCTCCAGAGGGCAGTTGTTGACTACCAGCATTAACAAGGCCGTCGATATTCAGTTCAGACTCCAAACATAAGTCTTGAGGAGTGGACATGGATGTCAGACATATGTACTATCCTACAAAACTTTGAGGAGTCCACCAATATGGTGAGCAGCCATGATGCTATAATTAGCATCACCATCCCACTTCTCTGTATTCTGAAAAGCTCTCTGCTCACAATGAAAGAGGATGCATTACAGGAGGAGCATGATGAAATGGAGCAAGGAACCATACAAGGTGATTACACACAGTACAGTCTCATGTCATCCCAACATGGATTGGTTGACAATGAGGAAGAGGAGGAGGAGAGGTGGAAGAAACTCAACTGTCATACCATCTGTTTCAACATGGATGGTCTGAGGACAGGGAGGAGAAGGACAGCATGGTCGATCATCCCTTGGTGAGGAGACAGAACTCTTGCCTGTTAGCAGTCAGGCACGCATGTCTGACTTTTATGTTGTGCTGCCTTTTCCCTTGAACCTCACATTCTGAAAATTTTGAGTGACACTCATTACATTGTTGGTGACAATTCTAGACCCAACTACAAGGAGAACTTTCAATCTTCTTCCAGAGGAAGACAGGTCTACTAAAATGGTGCAGTATTAGAGGTCTCTTGTTGCATACTTATTAAAAAAAATTCCAATCTGAAAACACTGGCGGCAGAGGTCACAGTTCGTTGGACAACCAAGGGGTACATACAGTCTAGAAAGACACAACTCCAATCCAGCAGAGGCAGGTGAACACTGGCAAAGTACTGGGAGAGATTTCTCAGACCCTCCCATCGCACTGGCCCTGAGGCGTGGGGTACTCTCACAGGGAGTACAAAGTTTGTGAAGATGCTGAGGGAGTGCCTTTCTGACCGTACCAACGTCCTCCGTGATTCCTCTGTGCCTTTTAATTATTGGGTAATCCAAACTGGACGTGTGCATGAAATGGCTCTCTATGCCTTGGAGATCCTGGCCTGACCGGCCCCTAGCATTTTGTCGGAGTTGGTTTTTAGTGCCGCTAGTGGAATATAACTAATAAGCACTTCGCCTGTCAACTGAAAATGCTGACAGGCTGACTCTTACAAAGATGAACAAGGGCTGGATTGGGCTAGACTTCTCTACAACACCGAATGATAACAGCGAAATATAACCTCAAGTTATGCGCTTCCTGCTTTGGTGTTATCCTCCTCCTTCTTCCTCATCCTCATCATCCACCACCACTAGATCACCATGGTTACCGTGGTACGTGATGCAACAGCCATGTTATTGTGTAAACTGTGGTTATAATGCCCGAAACAAAAATGTTTACTCAGTATGTTGATGTGTACCCCCTAGGGAGAAATGTTTGTCAGCCCATGCACTTAGTGTATGGGCATTACAAGTATAGGAGACCCGCTCCTTTAAACTGGGAAGACATTTTTCAGAGGCCATCCTCCAGGTCTCTTCAGACACCACCACTAGATCACCAGGGTGAACGTGTTCCATGATGCAACAGCCACGTTATTGTTTTGAAGGGTGTTTATGATGCCCCATAACAAAAATGTTGACACAGTATGTTGATGTGTACCACCTAGGGGAAATGTTTGTCAGCCCATACATTTTGTGTATAGGCATTAAAAGTATAGAAGATCCGCTCCTTTCTAATGGGGACTTTTTTTTATGAGGCCCTCATCCACGTTTCTTCCAAGGGGATTGGGGTGCGTGCAAATTTGGGGCAGGCCTTGCATTCACTGCATAGCCAAACAGTATGGGAGACCAGTTCAAAATAATGGGAACTGTAGGTGTTGGTCAGCTGCTTCAACAATGCAATTCTCCACTTTTGGGTCTTCATCCTCAACACTACAATTCTACACTTTAGTTTCTTCAGCTTCAACACTGAAATGCTCCACTGCCAGGTGTTCTTTAGCCTCAACACTGCAATTCTCCACTGCAGTTTCTTCAGCCTCAACACTGAAATTCTCCACTGCCAGATTTTCATTCTCAACACTGACATTCTCCAATGCAAGTTCTTCAGGCTCAAAAATTCGCTGCATAGCCAAACAGTATGGGAGTACCAAATTACTAGGAAAAAATCCAGTATGTCTGTTCAAAGGGTTATTGGAGTACGTGTTATTTTTGGGCATGGCAGCCTTGCTTTCAATGCTAGGCAAACATATGGCAGTACAATAAATCAATCAAAAATACCTGGTCAGTGAACACCACAGGATAAAGGAGTGGAACAAAATGTATATTAAAAAAATTAACAATTTTATTGAATCAAAGATAAAATACAATATTAAAATTTTAGAAAGTACAGAAAAAGGAAACAAGGGACATAGGACTCCAAAAAATGACATTTGCTGCCTGGTAAATGGCAAAATCAAAACCAAATTACCGTATATACTCATGTATAGTGTTGAGCGATACGATAATGCAAATATCGGCTATCGGCCGATATTAGCTCTATCGGCCTTTCGATAAATTATTTCGATATTTTCGTCATATCGGATACCGGAATCGGATTTGTCACTGTCACTGTCAGTATCCGTCGGTCGGGTCTGTCACTGTCAGTGTCCGTCGGTCGGGTCTGTCAGGAGTCAGCGGCACTTACCTGGCAGAAGATCTCCGGCGGTCACATCCCGGACTGCTTAATGGCCGCCATCCTCTTCTCCCCGGCGGTCACATGCAGTTTCTCGCGATAACTGCAGTGACTAGCTGGGTAATCCCGGCCGTAAAGCAGTCAGTCCGATGACGTCACCGCCGGGGAACCAGGTAATCAGCTGTGCTGCGTCGCGATGACAGGCTCTGCCTGTCATTGCGATGTAGCAGAGCTGGATCGTCGTGGGACAATCGTTACTATGGACTGCGTCGGACAGGTGGTATACTGTTGGTTTGTTTTTTTTTATTTTTTTACAGGAGATCGATGGCGTCGCAGGAATGAGGTACAATAAAAGAAATGAAAACTGTGTTGTCTCTTTTATTTCATTAAAATACTTTTTTCTTGCTTTGTCTTTTTTTATGCATTTAATAACTTTTGGGATTAATATGGATCGGTGTCTTATTGACACCTCTCCATTATTAACCGGGCTTATTGTCACCGTGCAATCAACGGTGACATTAACCCCTTATTACCCCGCTTGCCACCGCTACAGGGCAAGTGGGAAGAGCCGGGTAAAGTGCCACAATTGGCACATCTTTTGATGCGCCAAATGTGGGGCTGCTGTAGCCTGGTATTATCAGGCTGTTGAGGGCCAAAATCCAGGGCCTTGACAGTCTTTTAATACCAGGCCGCAGCAGTCTGCATTTTACTTGGCTGGTTAACAAAAATAGGGGGACCCCTACGCCGTTTTTTTTTTCGAGGGGATCCCCTATTTTTGTTAACCAGCCAAGCTAAGCAGACTGCTGTGGCCTGGTATTATCAGGCTTGCAAGGTCCATGGATATTGGATCCTTACCAGCCTGAAAAACCAGGCCTCAGCGGTCTGCTTCATCTGGCTGGTTAACAAAAATAGGGGGGGACCCCACGCCAATTTTTTTCGAGGGGATCCCCTATTTTTGTTTAATCAGCCAAGATATGCAGACGCTGTGGCCTGGTATTATCAGGCTGGCAAGGTCCATGGATCTTGGCTCCTTAACAGCCTGAAAAATCCCAGGCCTCAGCGGTCTGCTTCATCTGGCTGGTTAACAAAAATAGGGGGGACCCCACGCCATTTTTTTTTTCAAAGGGAACCCCTATTTTTGTTAACCAGTTCCCTCTGACGTCACTGATTGTGTCCCTGGCTGACCTGAAGGTGAAAGTGGAAAGCAATCAATTAAGCTTTCCACTTCCTCTCCTGTCAGCCAGGAGAGGAACTCATTCATTTGGGGGTTTACTGTGAGGCTGCAGCATTAGCTGCGGTCCCTGCAGTAAAAATTTAACCCTTTCTGAAGGATTACACCGTGGGAACCTGACTGTGCATCGGATTGGTAAGAATAATTTTGCTTTATTATTTTATTTTTATTACAGGAAATGGTTTTAGCAGGAAAATAAAATATGGTTTAAAAACGGTGTGATTATTTCATTAAACTTCTTTTTTATTAAAGTGTGTGTGTTTGATTTTTCTTTCATACAATAGGATTAATAATTGATAGTTGTCTAATTGACAGCTCTCAATTATTAACCTGGCTTAAAGTGACCTTTCAATTGCAAGGTCATTTTAACCCCTATTAACCCCCTTCACCACCGCTACAGGGCAATGGGAATAGACGGGCAAAGTGCCAAAAGGGCAAATCTAATTAGAGATTTGCCCTTTTCTGGGGTGTCTGGGGGCAGATGTTAGTAGCCGGGGGGGCCAAAAATAATGGTCCCTCTCTGGGCTATTTTATCTGCCCCCACTCACTGGCTTTGCCCCGTCCCGTTGGGGGAAAAAGGGGGGGAGCCCCCCTTTTTTTTTTAGCAATTTTAACCTCATAATATTTATACATGTCTTTTTAGTTTGGGGAAAATATATATAAATTTTTATTTCCCTACACTTTCATAGTTTAAAGGGCCCCAAATTTAAAATTCCCCTTTTTTGAAATTGCAAAAAGCCAAAAAAAATTTTCACTTGGTGTCAAAGGGGTTTAAAAACCAAAAGTCCTTTTCTTTTCTGATTTGCACAAAAAAAATTAAAAACATCTATGTTTTTCAAAATTTTTAAACCCCCTTTTTGGGGTTAAAAAAAAATGTAAATTGTAGAAAAAAAAATCTGTTTTTTTTTACAAAAATTTCATTTTTAATTAACCCCCCAGGTTTTAAAAATTTTGAAAAATTTGATGATTTAATTTTTTGTGCAAATCAGATACCCAACGACTTTTAAAAGACTTTTGGTTAAAACCCATTACACCAAGGGGGCATTTCATGTCGGGTGCTTCTTCTTTTCCCCGAACCCGGGGTTTAAAAACCCCGGCCCCTTTTTAAAAACAGGGGGTTTTTCCCCCATTAAAAATGTTTTAAAATATCATATTTTTATTTTATGTCAAAAAGACATGTATATATATATTTATAAAAAGGGATTTTATGTGTGTTTTTAGTGTTTAAAGGGAAATTTTAAAGGTTTTTTTTTTTTTTTGTTTTTGGGCCCCCTTTGTTTTTCAGGAGTTCCGCTATCGAAATCATACGACGATATTTGTGTATGGGCCCCATACAATTTCTTTTCCCTTTTTTTGGGAACGACCCAAAATCGCCCCAACACTACCCCTGTAAAACCGGGGCCCGGGGTATAAGCCGACCCCCCTAATTTTGCCACAAAAAAACGGGGGAAAACCCCAAAATTAAAATTCGAAAAAGCCTAGGATAAAAAAAGGGTTAAAAGGGCCCCTTTTGATGCTCCACAGTTTTGCCCCCATTTTCCCCGCACAGATTATCCCAAAAAATTTTTCTCCACGTTTAAAAGCCCCAAAATGCCCCAAAAAATTTTTTCCCAATATTTGCTTCAAAAAATTTCCCCCCTTTTGCCCCCGATTATGCCCCCATATTTTCCCCCCAAAATTTTTGCCCCCGATGATAAACAAAATTTTGCCCCCAATGCTCCAGATTTTCCCCCCTATTTCCCCCAAAAATTATGCCCCCATATGCTCCCTTTTTCTCCAGATTATCCCCTTGTCCCCCCGGGTTTCCCCCCCAAAGCCCCCTTTACCCCCCTTTGTTCCACAATTTCCCCCCAAAATGCTCCAGAAATCCCCCCTATGTTCCACAGATTATCCCCCCTTTTGTTTTCCAAAAATTTTCCCCCCCCTATGTTCCAAACCCCTTTCCCCCCCTTTGCTCCAAATTTGCCCCATTTTTTCCCGCTTATGCCCCCATAGTTTTCCCGTTTAAAACCCCCCCCAAATGCCCCAATTTTTGCCCCATATGTTCCACAGCTTATGCCCCCTACTCCTTTTCCCCCCCCTATGGGGGGAGATTCCCCCCCCTATCCCCGCACAATTTTGCCCCATAGTATGGGCCCCCCAAAATGCTGGTGAAAAAAAAAAAAAAAAAAAAGACTTTTCTAACCTCTCGTGCGGGGGCCCCGATCCGGTGTCCTGACAGGCGGTGACCCCGGGGGAAGCTAGGGGGGGCAGGGGCCGGTTAAAACCCTTTTTCCCCGGGGGCCCAGGCACCTGAGATATTTACCTGTCCACGGGGGACCGTTTTCTGCCCCCAGTCCCCCGTTAAAATCCCCGGGGTAAAAAAGATCTGGCAGGGGCGGGGGGGGGCCCCAAAGATTTTATCGCGCCCCCTTTCCTGAACATTAAAAAGGGGTCAGCCCGGGGAAACAGCGCAGCGGTGGAAGGGAAAAGGTAAATCGCTTTTTCTCACCCCCCCCCCCCGGGTGTTTTGCCCCCCCTTCCTTTTTCCCCCGCGTTTTTCCGCAGGCTTCAGTCCTGCAAAAGGGCACAGGTACCGCTCATTAAAGTCATGAATAGGGGATATTTTTGACTTTAATGGGAAGGGGGCCCCTTTTACAGCTGCAGGAAGGGCCGGGGATCGTGGGGAAAGCAGGGGGGGGGGGAGGACCGCCCGGCCGAGGGGTGAGTTTTTCCGACACCCCCCCCCCCAATCCCCCCCCCACCCCCCCTTTTGGGGCCCCGTATAAAAGAGAGGGGGGGTTTCAGCCCCAAAAAAAAGGGGGGAAAATCCCCGGGGTTTTTAAAAAAAAAACGGTAGTTTTAAAAAAAGCCTAATCAAGCAAGCTATGGGTTATTTTGTGCTCAAGCTGCAATCCTAAATAATTTTTAAAGGATCTTTAAAAAATTAAACACTTCAGCAAAAGGGGTTTAAAAAAATTATAACAAATTTTTTTCAAAAAAAAAGATATATTATGTTCAAACCCAAAAATTATCAATTAATACACATATCCAAAAATTTTGCCAGGAAATTAGAAAACAAAACATGACTCCAAAAAGGGGGCTCCCAAGCACTTTTTGTTTAGTACAATTTTATTTAAAATTAAAAGGGAAAAAATCATGAAACCATTACCTTGGGTTTTCCAGCATTTAAAAAAGGGGGATAGAGGGGGGCCCGTCCCTCTGCCCCGACTTTGGGCCCCCCCCCCAAAAATTTCCCCTTTTTTCTTTTGTGCCCCAAAAAAGAATTTTAAGGGAAAAAATTTCTTTCTTTTTGGGGGCCTCCAGTAGTTTGGGGTTAAAGGGGGTTTTGGAGTGGGTAAAATTGGGGGCAGGGCAAAACCCCTTCATTTCGTGCAAAAAGGGAAACATTTTGGGATACCCAAAAAAAAAAAAATCGGAACTTTGCTTTCATGTGGCCATCCAGTAAAATTGGGTTTTTCAAAAGTTATTGAAGGGTTGAAATTTTTTGGGGAGGGAAGGTCTTACATTCAATGCCTAAGCAAACAGAGGGAAAGGGACCAAAAAAAGGGAAAAATGGGAATTTGCTTTCAGTGGCCAGCCAGGCCTTGCATTCAATGATAGGCAAACACTATGGGGAGACCCCACTTTTTAAAATTTGGGAAAAATTTTCGTGAGGCCCCTCCTGACGTGCGTCAAAGGGTATTGGGGATGCCCAATTTTTGGCAGCCCACCACTCACGGGCCATAGGCAATTGCTGTATTTAGACCCACTTTTTTAAATGGGAACAACAAAGCTTGCAGTGAGGCCCTTTAAGAATTTTAAAATGCCGCCTGATGCCCCCCAAAAAAAAATAGGTTTTTGACTTTCAGAGTCCCTCCTATAAATAAAAAAAATGGTCTGTGATGAGGCACACACCAATGGCCAGCTAAGGTTGTTAAATTTAAAATGAAAATTTCCCTAATGAATGCATTTGTATTGTTGAAAGCAATGCTAAATTGAAAAACAGACAAAACCCTACTTTGGTTACATAGCCCAAGCGGTGGAGGTACATTTTTTTTGTTGGGTTATTTCTTTTGCCTTGCTACAAATTTTACCCTGGAAAGGAAGTTTCTAATCTTAACCATTTTCCCGGAAAATCCACTTTGATCGCGTTTTAGTATGTTTTAGTACAGTCTGGCCCAAAAGTTTTGAGAATAACAAATATTATTTTTTCACATGATCTGTTTGGCCCTTGTTTTTATGTGTGTTTGACAGATGTTTTTAACCAGACGAAATATAATTGCAAACATTGGTACAAAAGCTTATATTGCAGTTAGAATGAGTTTATGCGCAAGTCAATTTTGCAGTGTTGACCCTTCTTCTTCGGGACCTCTGCAATTTCCCTGGCATGCTCCAATCAACTTCTGGACCAAATCCTACTGATGCATCATTTCTTGCAAAATTCAATGCTTTCATTTTGTAAAGAATTTTAGGTTTTTTTTTGCCACCCGCTCTTTGATTCCAAAAGTTCTCAATGGGATTAAGATCTGGGGAGTTTCCAGGCCATGGACCCAAAATCTCTATTTTTGTTCCCTGACCCCATTTAGTTTTTAACCTTTCTTTTATGGGTAAGGTGCTCATCATGCTGGAAAGGCATTGTTGATCGCCAAAAATTTCTCTTGGGGTTGGGGGAAGTTGCTTTGGAGGACATTCCCGGTACCATTCTTTAATTCCCTGGCTGTGTTTTTAGGCAAGACTGTGAGGGGGCCTTCTCCCTTTGGGTGAAAAACAACCCCCACACCCCTGAATGGTTTTTTGGATCTTAACAGTTGGCATGAGACAAAAACTGGTGGTAGCGCTCACCTTTCTTCTCCGAATGAGGCGTTTTCCTGATGTCCCAAACAATGAAAAGGGGGGTTCCTCAAGAAAATAAAAATTTACCCCAACCCCCGCAGTCCACTGCCTTTACCTTTTGCAGATTTTCAATCTGTCCATGATGTTTTTTTGGAGGAATGGTTTCCTTTGCTGCCCTCTTTGACCGGCCTTGCTCCAAGAGTCTCCACCTCAAAGTTATCCCGATGCACTCCCTGCCTGCTGCCTTTCCTGAGCAAAACTCGGCCCCTGCTGGTACCTGACCCGCGCTTAAAACACTTTTAAGAGAAAAGGTCCCCGGTGCTTGTGGCTTTCTTGGCGCCCTGGAGCCCCCCCCCCTTTTTTTGGGAACAATGGAACCTCTCTCCTTGAAGTTTTGATGATGCGTTTATTGTTGAATGAGGGCAATTTTTTTTACTGCGAACTCTTCCCTGTTAGGCCATTTTTGTGCATTGCAATGATGACTGCACGTGTTTCTTTGAGATAACCATGGTTTAACAGAAAGAAACAATGATTTCCAAGCACCGCCTCCTTTTTTAAAATGTCCAGTGGTGTCATTCTTCTAAATCATGACAGTTTTTTCCAGCCATGTCTCCCTCAAAAACCCACCCTGTGTTAATGGAGCAAAACAATGAAAAAAAAAGGTTAGCTGGTCCTTTTAGGCATGGCTTTCCTTTATGTTGAAATGTGTTTTTTGGGGGATAAAAGTTCCCTTTTTAGCCAAAATTTACTTTGCAAGTAATTGCTGTTAAGCTGATACTCTTTTTAAACATTCTGGGAATTTTGCAAATTGCCATTAGAAAAAGTGAAGGAGTAGACTTTGTAAAAATTAATATTTGGGTCATTTCAAACTTTTGGGCCCAAAGACTGTAATGCGCCTGTAAAACTGGAGTAAACTCTGACAACTTGTTACAGCGTGACCTAGGAGGAAATGTTCCAGGGGTTTCCCATGATTTCCCTGTCATTAGCACTTTCCCTAGTTTCGATGTTTTGATTCCCTAAAAAGACCTCCAGGAGGGGTCGCAGCAAAAAATGCTTGGGTTTTCTCGTAACTTACATTGGGCTCATTACTCGGGTCGAGCACCCAGTATTCCATTTGCTCGACCCAAGCAACAAGCACTTGAGCATTTAGTGTCGCTCATCACTTAGTCTTTACTGCACAACATCCCAAACCCCTACATATAACCCCCACTGCCCCTCTCACATAGACTTTACTGAAGGAGGAACTTTCTCTCTCCTCTACCAAATCCCATTTCATGACTTATGCACTTGACCGCATGCCATCCCTCCTACTCTCCATCATCACCATCACTCTTTCCCAGCCCTAAACATCTCTCAACCTATTGTTCACTTTTGGTACCTTCCTTTTGCTTTCAAAACATGCCACGTTAACACTATCCTGAAGAAATCATCCCTCGACCCGACTTCTGCATCCAGCTATCTTCCAATAATGTCGAAACTCGTGTTGGGACCTGGCGTCATTCCAGCAGGAGGAGACTCATGTATTTACATGCATTTTCTTTAATATTTTTCTTTGTCAGTTTAACTGTTTGCAGCAATGCATACTATATATTGTCTATTTGCTGATAATACTCAGATCTTCCTCTCTGGCCCAGACATCACCTCTCTCTACTGTCCAGAATCCCGAGTGTCATCAGCCATACACTTTTGTTCTCTTCTTGCTTCCTTAAAAACTCAAGATGACAAAGCATTGAACTGTACTGAATCTAGCGCAGGTGCTAACTGAAGATCACCCTTTTTTTCCATGTAAAAGATGTGCAAATGTGTAGCTCCAACAGTAATGTTAATTCATTATTGTATTTAGTACAGCCAAAAGGAGTTCATATAATTAAGAACCATATTACTTCTTAAAGCTAGGTAATTATTTATTGCATAAAGTGTCCATGCCAAAAATTGTAATAGGATATATAAAACGTGAATTACGCACAAGGATGAAAAGAACTTACCTAATCATGATACATAGGTCCATAGTGTTAATTTGAAAGGCACTTTCTGTTGGTGTATTGAAAGTGTTTAAAAACACTGGTGAGGGGGTAATTTCATGGATAAGATGACAAGAGCAAGAGAGTGTTGGATATTTTAGCTTAATAACTTTAAAACAGAGGTTCTGAACAGTGAAACAGAGCTGTTCGTTTTTGTTGAATGCAATATTGGGTTGTGGATTGGTCCAAAGATGCCAATACTTACTGATATAAGACGTGAAGTGCGCAGAGACCTGTAATCCAATGAGAAAGGAGGATGTAATATACAAAATGAGTAGGATAACACTTTTTGTCTCTCAGAAGATCCCATTAGCGAGTGATGTCGCTCACGTTAGAGAGCAGCAGTTTGGGAAGTTTGGGAAATGCCTCTGGTTGGGTGCTTCAGACACTTATCCCCACACATGTTTGCGCTCATGTCAGGGAGAGTGTTGAGCATTCCGATATCCGCAAGTACGGGTATCGGCCGATATTCGCGTTATCGGAATTCCGATACTTAATTCCGATACTTTTTCCCCTATCGTTATACGGAATCGGAAGTTCCCATAATTCTTTGAGAGGCAATGTGATTTTAGTCAGCCAATGAGGAATCCTACGAAGTGTGGGCACATCCTGTAATGCTGCGGTCATCTTAACTAATGGCATGGCTGTGATTGGCTGCTGAAATGATGTCAGAATTGCACTATAAAGGCGCCGCCGCCATTTTTAGCGTCACTGTGCTGTGAACTCAGTAAGGACAGAACGTACTCTGCTCACTCTGAGGGACAGTTAGATATTGCGATTTTGTGTAACTACTGTGCTTGAGCAGGCTAGTTTACCAACCGCGTGTAAAGCTTCATTTTGCCAGTGTTTGTTTTAAACAGCTCTGTGCAAGGTGTGTGTGTGACAGTGCAGGTGACGCTGCAGTTTGCTCTGCATCACCGCTGTTGTAGGCATCTGCACGGTCACTGACTCTTTTTTTTTTTTTTTTTTTTTTTTTATTTTGTGGAATTGGTGCAGCTCCATTATATTAGAAAAAAAAAATCAAATCTATTAGTGTGACGTGCTTCCATCCGATACAATACATTGGTTGCAAACACTATAGAAAGTACAGAAAGGAGTTTTCACAGATTGTGGACAGTTGTGGTTTCATGTTCACTTCAGTCCGTGTTTTTTACTTTTTTGAGTGCAGATCACGCTCCAGTTACATGTTCAAGCACTGCTGCTTGTACTTGCTGAGGTGTCTCAGTGGCCTCTCCTTTTCATTTATCTCCAATTGGTTCTCTACTTCCATTTAAATAAATATCAATCTATTAGTGTGACGCGCTTCCATCCGTTACAATACATTGGTTGCAAAAAAACTATAGAAGTACGAAAGGAGCTTTTCAACAGATTGTGGAACAGTTGTGTGTTCAGTGTTCACTTCAGTCTGTGTTTTTTACTTTTTTGAGTGCAGATCACGCTCCAGTTACATGTTTCAAAGCACTGCTGCTTGTACTCTGCTGAGCGTGTCTCAGTGGCTCATCCTTTTCATTTATCTCCAATTGGTTTGGCTACATTCCATTTAAAATAAATCTAATCTATTAGTGGTGACGCGCTTCCTCCGTATACTAACATTGGTTTGCAAACACTTATAGAAGTACAGAAAGGACTTTTCACAGATTGTGGACAGTTTTGGTTTCCAGTGTTCACTTCAGTCTGTGTTTTTTACTTTTTTGAGTGCAGATCACGCTCCAGTTACATGTTCAAGCACTGTGCTTGTACTCTGCTGAGCGTGTCTCAGTGGCTCATCCTTTTTCATTTATCTCCAATTGGTTCTGCTACATTCCATTTAAAATAAATTCTAATCTATTTGTGTGACGCGCTTCCATCCGATACAATACATTGGTTGCAAACACTATAGAAGTACAGAAAAGGAGCTTTTCACAGATTGTGGACCGTTGTGTTTCAGTGTTCACTTCAGTCTGTGTTTTTTACTTTTTTGAGTGCAGAATCACGCTCCAGTTACATTTTCAAGCACTGCTGCTTGTACTCTGCTGAGCGTGTCTCAGTGGGCTCCTTTCATTTATCTCCAATTGGTTCTGCTACATTCCATTTAAAATAAATTCTAATCTATTAGTGTGACGCGCTTCCATCCGTATACAATACATTGGTTGCAAACAATATAGAAGTACACAAACGGGCCTTTCACAGCTACTGAACATGGGTTTTAATTTTTAACTAAAATATGTATTTTTTCAAATGACACAAATTAAGTAATGTTGAAGAGGAATAGTCCTACATCCATTGTTTGCACAATATTACAGGTGTACATCATGTCCCTTAATCAACAATGTATTATTATATTTACTTGTATGCTTTTATTTAAAAGCCAAGAACACAGAAGGATAACCTTCGCACTGCACTGTTGTCAAAGTTCAACCCACATTATGCACTTCCAACATTGCAGCATTTGAGGCATGATGTGATTGGATTGGTCAAAGTTATGGAGTGAGAAGGTTCCCACCATCAGTACCCTATGCATAAGTATGCTTTTGTGTTAGCATTTGTTTTTAGACATGTGGATATCTGCCATAATATGTCACTCACATTATTTAGTTACAGATTTGTTACCAACACTAATCATTGAATGGTTTTAAATTTGACGTTTCACTTGTTTACAGCTTGAAATAAGGGTGTAGCCTGATATCTATGTGTAGCACTAGCCACTTTAACATGTCATGTTTTTTTAAACATGTGTAGCTAGGTAGCAGTAATTTTTGCCGGACACACAGAGGGGAACAGCAGGCGTTACTGAACCCCATATCACTATAGCTTGTGTATTGGTCTGTGGACACGACACTTCTGACAGCAACTGGCAGTGTTGTACCCCAGGGAGTATAGCTCAGGTGGTAGAAAGATGAACATAACAGGAGACATGGAAAACGTTGTCAACAGTTAGTTAATCTGAAACCCGGACAGGCAAATTCAGGCGAGATCCATGCCTAGTTCATTTTCAGAAAAAGTAAGCCGTTCTACATATCGTAGGATAGTCGCATGCAACGGTCTGTTAGTACACCACCTGCAGCAGTAAAGACGCGCTCCGATAATACACTGCCAGCAGATCAAGCCAGCACCTCCAATGCATACTGGGTAAGCTGGCCAGTATCCAGCTTAGAGACACAAAATTGAATGGGGAAGAGCCATTTTGGGAGTACACTGAGAGGGCAAGACATGTAGTCTGTCACCATCTTACGGAAATTTTTGCCTCCTGCTGACTGGAGCCGTCTCGGATGGTGTAGACATTGGTGGCGGCTGCCACAAAACTTCGACAATTTGGAACATACTGTTCTTACCCGTGCAGAGGCGCTGCTTGTGTCCCTCTTGTTGCAGAGCTGTCTCACTGCCTCGACGCACAGAGCTGCTTTGTAAATCAGTAGCAGCAGCAGTGCTCTGGCTGGAATGGAGAAACATTATGGATTGCACCAGTGTGTCTTGGTACTTCCGCATTTTACGCTCCCGGTTCAACGGTTTGATGAGGCTTTGTAAGTTGTCCCGGTAGCGAGGGTCTAGGAGGGTGTACACCCAATAATCAGACGTGGTGTGAATGTGGGTCGATGCGGCGGTCGTTCTTTAGCCACTGCAGCATGAAATCAACATGTGCTGCAGGGAAATCCCAACTGGCAAGAAACGTTGTTCCCTGCAAGAGGCGTCATCTCCGCCTGCTGTGCATCACCCCCACCTTGGTCTACATACTGACTAGAGCATTGTCTACCTCCCTTGGAGCGTGTCTTCCTCCTCCATTGACTCCTCCTCATCCTCCTCACAAAGTCCTTCAAATACATATAAATTTACAAAATTTAAAACTCAAAATTTAAAAAACTTTGTATCATAATTCTGTAACATCAGTTTATGGAAACACAATAGCATTACAAAAGGATAGACAAAAAATGTACATTATGTGCTTTTGTAAATACATTAAAAGTTTGTAATGGTTATGAAAATATAGACAGCGACTCTGGAGTTCAATTGTTGATACAGCATGGTACTTTGAAAGTCTCCAGCCCTTTGTGAGGAACCACGTTGCGCTGATGTCAGAAGGTGATGGAATTTGTGACTCCTCATCCTCCTCACAAAGTCCTTCAAATACATATAAATTTACAAAATTTAAAACTCAAATTTAAAAACTTTGTATCATAATTCTGTAACATCAGTTTTGGAAACACAATAGCTTACAAAAGGATAGACAAAAAATGTACATTATGTGCTTTGTAAATACATTAAAAGTTTGTAATGGTTAAGAAAATATAGACAGCGACTCTGGAGTTCAATTGTTGATACAGCATGGTACTTTGAAAGTCCTCCAGCCCTTTGTGAGGAACCACGTTGGGGCTGACTGTCCAGAAGGTGATGGAATTTGTGACTCCTCATCCTCCACTCTTCCAAAAACCTCATGCCTTAGTGCTTGCAGTGTTTTTTGAAGCAGGCAGATAAGGGGGACAGTCAGGCTGACTAGTGCAATCATCTGCACTCGCCATCCGCGTTGACTCATCAAAGCACGCAAAACGTGGCAGATATCCTTCATAGAGTTATTCGCCACTCATTACACTGGCAGTGGCTGCCCATTCATTATAGGATCCAATTCTAATTACTGGTTCTCACCAACATAGCTCTCCACAGCGCAGCACCCCCCTACATCTCCTCCCTTATTTATATTTATCGGCCTAACGACTGCTGCACTCTGCAAACGACCTTCGACTAACCTCTGCACTAATCCGTACCTCCCACTCCCAACTCCAAGACTTCACCCGCGCTGCGCCAATCCTCTGGAATGCTCTACCCCAAGAAATTAGGACTATCCGCAATTTGGATGGTTTCAGGCGCTCCCTCAAAAACCATTTGTTCACAGTGGCCTATCACATTCACTAATCAAAGTCATTTATGTGTAATTCTGTGTGTGTAGCCCATTCACTATCTCCATGCATCCCTCACTTCCTTAAAATGGCTGGACCATCATTGTAAAAACACCATTGTATATAAAACACCTGTACTTTGTATCTCCCACACCTCATTGTAGATTGTAAGCTTTCACCAGCAGGGGCGGCTGATTTTGCTTTAATTATTGTATTGTTAACGTTGTTACTTATGACTCGTGTTTTGAAACTGTTAAACTGTAAAGCACTGCGGAATATTATGGCGCTATATAAATAAATAATATTATTATTCTTATTATAGAGGCCCACTCAGTAGTGGTGAAGTGTGAACGCCGCAAATTGCGAGTTGACTGCGCCTGATGCAGCTGATACTCCATTACTGTTGGCTGCTGCTCACACAACCGCTCCAACATATGTAACGAGGAATTCCACCTGGTGGGTACGTCACATATAATGCGATGTTCATGAAGGTGAAATCTGCGTTGCAGAGCTGCAATCAGCGATCTGGCCATGCTGGAACGTCGCAAGTGAGCGCACTGTAGGCGGACCTTGTGCAGCAGTGCATCAAGATCCGGATAGTCCCTCAAAAAACTCTGCACGACCAAGTTGAGCACATATGACAGACATGGTATGTGAGTGAGGTTGCCAAGGCCCAGAGCTGACACCAGATTTCGGCCATTGTCACACACTACCAAGCCTGCCTGTAGATTCTCTTCCAAAAACCACACGTCGCTCTCCTGCTTTATGGCATTACAGAGCTCCTGCGCTGTGTGGCTAAGATTCCCCATGGAAATTAATTTCAGGATGGCTGTTGACATTTGGACACGGCTGTGCTCATATCGGTCGCAACAGGTAAACGTTCACGGGTCCATGTGGAGGTAGACCGTGACGGCTCTGCAGCGATGATTCTGAGGAACTGGAATAGGAGGAATCAATGTGTACAGACTTGATTCCTGCAATCCTTGGAGTTGGCAGAACACGTACAGCGCCACTCGCAAGATCAGTACCGGCTGCACAACATTGACCCAATGGGCAGTGAGGGAAAGGTATTGTCCCTGGCCATGGGTGTTAGAACCCTCTTGTTAGGTTTTGTTTCAGTTTGCTGGTCACATGACCTTTTTTCCCTATTTAGTCTGGCTCCGCCCTTCTGGCTTTGCTTGACTTCATTGTATTATCTACTGTTAAGCTAGCCGGGTGCTTAGGTGCCTTAATCTGTGAGTTTGCTTGATGTTAGGATCACAAAGTATTTATTTTTCTGTTTAATTATCCATGCTACAATTTATGTTAGGAGGTGTCCACCTTTTCTCCCAGTCCCTAGATCTTGTAGGGATTACTCCCTCGCAACTATAGGTCTTCGTTCACACTAGATGAGGACTTTAGCGGGTCTGGTCGCAGGATCAGGTTCCCCGTTACATCGTAGGGATTCAGCTTAGTTGTATTGTAGGGACAGAATTCCCTTCTTTCCTTACTGGTTGTAGCAGATCATAACAATGGGTACTGGTCCACGCATCGGTGGTCAGGTGGACCTTGCTATGAGGGCTTTTAGTAGCGCATGTTTAATTTTTCCCTCAACATGCTTTTGCAGACCAGGGACGGCTTGCCTGCTGAAATGAAATCGGCTTGGCACATTGTATTGTGGGATTGACAATGATATTCAGTTACGGAAACTGTCTGTCTCCACCAGCCTGAATCACAGCATTTCAAGGGACAGGAGTTTTGCAATGCCAGCATTCAGAGCCTGTGCTCGTGCATGGTTTGCGGAGTATGGCCGTGTTTTATCCCATGCCTGTGCTACCGCTGGCTGTTTTGTGGCCTGGGAGTGTGAGGATGACAGGGAACTTGCTGCTGTGTGTGGAATAACAGTTTGTCTCTGGACAACAGTGGCCGAGGTTCTTCCATGGCGATCCTGTGAGGAAGCATAACCAGCTGTGTGTGAGCTCGATGAAGAGGCTTCAACACTAGAGTTGAGCGATACTTTCCGATATCCTAAAGTATCGGAATCGGAATGGTATCGCCGATATCACTAAAATATCGGGGATACCCGATACCGATACCGGAAGTCCCATGTAAGTCTATGGGAACAAAATATCGCAACTAAAAAAAACTCATTCTTTCCTTGTAAACACTAAATATACACACATAGAATACATATATATATATATACATGTCATTGTGACATATATATATACATATATGTATAGTTTATACACTTCTACATAGTAAAATATCCTCTCATTCAATTGCCGGGTAAAGCCGGCTTCAGTGAAAAAGACAGAAGCACCCGACATGAAATGACACTTGGTGTACATAGGGTTAACCATGTCTTTCATGTCGTTTGCTATCTGATTTGCACAAACAATTAAATCAGACTATGTGTGCAAAATTTCACACACTGTAGGGGTTAATTAAAGGTGTAAATTCGTTGTAAAAAAATGGACTTTTTTTTGTACGAATTTACACCTTTAATTAACCCTACAGGTGTGAAATTTTGCACACATAGTCTGATTTAATTGTTTGTGCAAATTAGGCTGGAGTCACACACAACCACAAAAAATCGGTCTGTTTTAGACGGTCGACAATCGGATCAAAAATAAAAAACATCACACATCCTTCTGGCATCCGATTTTCCTTCAAAGATGCGATTTTAATCGCATGTGTGTGTACCTTGTATACATCCGATTTTCATCCGACTTGCGAGATTTTCTCGCAGGCTTGCAAAACTGACATATAATGGATCCAAAAGAATAGTATTTAAATGCCAAAAGAAAGAATAGATATATACACAATATATATATATATATATATATATATATATATATATATATATATATATATGTCATTGTGACATATATATATACATATATTTATAGTTCTTACACTTCTACATACTTTTTATAGCCGCTAATTCAATTGCCGGCTTCAGTGAAATCACAGAAGCCGACATGAAATGATACATTGTTTCCACACATTTAACCATGTAATTTCATGTATTTTTATATATGTTTGAAACATACAATTACATGAGTATATGTGTGCTAAATTTCAGACATGTAGGGGTTAATTAAAGGTGTAAATTCGTTGTAAAAAAAAGGACTTTTTTTGCTACGAATTTACACCTTTAATTAACCCCTACAGGTGTGAAATTTTGCACACATAGTCTGATTTAATTGTTTGTGCAAATTAGGCTGGAGTCACACACAACCACAAAAAATCGGTCCGTTTTAGACGGTCAACAATCGGATCAAAATAAAACATCACACATCCTTCTGGCATCCGATTTTCCTTCAAAGATGCGATTTAATCGCATGTGTGTGTACCTTGTAACATCCGATTTTCATCCGACTTGCGAGATTTTCTCGCAGGCTTGCAAAACTGACATATAATGGATCCAAAAGAATAGTATTTAAATGCCAAAAGAAAGAATAGATATATACACATATATATATATATATATATATATATATATATATATATGTCATTGTGACATATATATATATACATATATTTATAGTTCTTACACTTCTACATACTGTTATAGCCGCTAATTCAATTGCCGGCTTCAGTGAAATCACAGAAGCCGACATGAAATGATACATTGTTTCCACACATTTAA
The DNA here is from genome assembly GCA_033576555.1 of Oophaga sylvatica. Taxonomy (NCBI): domain Eukaryota; kingdom Metazoa; phylum Chordata; class Amphibia; order Anura; family Dendrobatidae; genus Oophaga; species Oophaga sylvatica. Next base: position 498,993,243 of record JARQOD010000004.1, on the reverse strand, counting down.
CCATGTAATTTCATGTATTTTTATATATGTTTGAAACATACAATTACATGAGTGTATGTGTGCTAAATTTCAGACATGTAGGGGTTAATTAAAGGTGTAAATTCGTTAAAAAAAAATGCGTGGGCTCCCGCTGTATTTTCTCCACCAGACAGACAAAGCAAGCGAGTGGGGGCAGATAATAATAGCCTAGGGAGGGTACATTTTTTTGTGCCCCCCCCTGGCTACTAACATCTGCCCCCAGACACCCCAGAAAGGGCAAATCTATAATTAGATTCGCCCTTTCTGGCACTTTGCCCGTCTATTCCATTGCCCTGTAGCGGTGGCGAATGGGTTAATAAGGGGTTAAAATGACCTTGCAATTGAAAGGTCACTTTAAGCCAGGTTAATAATTGATAGCTGTCAATTAGGCAACTATCAATTATTAATCCTATTGTATGAAAGAAAAATCAAACACACACACTTTAATAAAAAATAAGTTTAATTAAATAATCACACAGTTTTTGACCATATTTTATTTTCCTGCTAAAACCATTTCCTGTAATAAAAATAAAATAAAAAAGCAAAATTATACTTACCAATCCGATGTACAGTCAGGTCCCACGGTGTAATCCATCAGAAAGGGTTAACAGGTTACAGGTCGCAGAGAGCTAATAATGCTGTCTCAGACCTGTATTCCCCTGAATGAATAACTTCCTCTCCCAGCGAAAGTAGAGGAATAGATTCATGAATGGAGCTTAATTGATTTATTGCCAATTTAACTGTAGTGACCTGACCTAAAGGGAAAGTGGACACAATCAATTAAGCTTCATTCATGAAACACATCCTCTCCTGTCGCCAGGAGAGGAACTTATTCATTCATGAGCTTTGAGCTGAGCATGCAGGATTACTTGCACTGCTTGGCTCAAAGCTAGTTAACCCTTTGTGAAGGAATACAGCGTGGGACGTGACAGATCGGCGGAATAGGTAAGAATAATGTTGTTTTATTTCTTTTCTTTATTTTAGGAGATCAATGGCTTCGCACGGATTTAGTGTAAAATAAAATATGGTCAAAAAATGTGTTTTTATTTCATTAAAATTATTTATTCTTAAAGTGTGTGTGTTTTTTTATTTACTTCAATAGGATTAATAATTGATAGTTGTCTAATTGACAGCTATCAATCATTAACCTGCCTTAAGGTCACCTTTCAATTGCAAGGTGACAGTAAGGTGAGATTAACCCATTCGCCACCGCTACAGGGCAATGGGAATAGACGGGCAAAGTGCCAGAAAGGGCGAATCTAATTATAGATTTGCCCTTTCTGGGGTGTCTGGGGGCAGATGTTAGTAGCCAGGGGGGGCACAAAAAAATGCACCCTCCCTGGGCTATTATTATCTGCCCCCACTCGCTTTGCTTTGTCTGTCTGGTGGAGAAAATACAGCGGGAGCCCACGCATTTTTTTTCAACGAAATTACACCTTTAATTAACCCCTACATGTCTGAAATTTTGCACAAATACACTCATGTAATTGTATGTTTCAAACATATATAAAATACATGAAATTACATGGTTAAATGTGTGGAAACAATGTATCATTTCATGTCGGCTTCTGTGATTTCACAAAACCCGGCAATTGAATTAGCGGCTATTACAGTATGTAGAAGTCTAGGAACTATAAATATATGTATATATACATGTCACAATGACATGTATATATATATGTATGTGTTCTATGTGTATATATCTATTCTTTCTAGTCTTTATTAAAGCTGTCAGTGTGATTTTACAGTATAGCCGGGGATGAATTGCCGGCTTTTCTAAAGGACACCGATGCGATTTCATCGCAAGTCACACAGTGTGGTCCGTTTGTAATCAGATTTTTCATCGCTCCCATAGACTTGCATTGGCGATTGTCGACCGACAATCGGTGACAATCGCAGCATGCTGCGATTGTACACGGACGTTTAAAACGGACCACAAAAAATCTGATACTGGGAGCTGCTCCATAGATTAACATAGGTCCGACTGCAATGCGATATTTCATCGCATTGCAGTCGTCCGATTTTGTCGCCAGTGTGACTCCGGCCTTAGATAGCAAAGGACATGAAAAGACATGGTTAACCCTATGTACACCAAGTGTCATTTCATGTCACCCGACATGAAATGACACTTGGTGTACATAGGGTTAACCATGTCTTTTCATGTCCTTTGCTATCTAATTTGCACAAACAATTAAATCAGACTATGTGTGCAAAATTTCACACCTGTAGGGGTTAATTAAAGGTGTAAATTCGTTGTAAAAAAACGGACTTTTTGCTACGAATTTACACCTTTAATTAACCCCTACAGGTGTGAAATTTTGCACACATAGTCTGATTTAATTGTTTGTGCAAATTAGATAGCAAAGGACATGAAAAGACATGGTTAACCCTATGTACACCAAGTGTCATTTCATGTCACCCGACATGAAATGACACTTGGTGTACATAGGGTTAACCATGTCTTTTCATGTCCTTTGCTATCTAATTTGCACAAACAATTAAATCAGACTATGTGTGCAAAATTTCACACCTGTAGGGGTTAATTAAAGGTGTAAATTCGTTGTAAAAAAAACGGACTTTTTTGCTACGAATTTACACCTTTAATTAACCCCTACAGGTGTGAAATTTTGCACACATAGTCTGATTTAATTGTTTGTGCAAATTAGATAGCAAAGGACATGAAAAGACATGGTTAACCCTATGTACACCAAGTGTCATTTCATGTCGGGTTCTGCATTTTCACAAAAGCCGGCAATTGAATTAGCGGCTATTATACTATGTAGAAGTGTATGAACTACAAATATAAATATATATATATATGTGTCACAAATTCAATGACATGTATATATAATATATGAGGTGTAAAATTGCTGAAAAAAAATGCGTGGGCTCCCGCCCTATTTTCGCAACCAGACAGACAAAGCCAGTGAGTGGGGGCAGATAATAATAGCCCAGAGAGGGACCATTATTTTTGCCCCCCCCGGCTACTAACATCTGCCCCCAGACACCCCAGGAAAGACAAATCTATAATTAGATTCGCCCTTTCTGGCACTTTGCCCGTCTATTCCCATTGCCCTGTAGCGGTGGCGAATGGGTTAATATGGGGTTAAAGCCACCTTGCTATTGAAAGGTGACCTTAAGCCAGGTTAATAATTGAGAGCTGTCAATTAGACAACTATCAATTATTAATCCTATTGCATGAAATAAAAATAAAACACACACACTTTAATTAAAAATCATTTTAATGAAATAAAGACACATGTTTTTGATCATCTTTTATTTTACTGCAAAAACCATTTCCTGTAATAAAAATAAAATAAAAAAGCAAAATTATTCTTACCTATCCCATGCACAGTCAGGTCCCACGGTGTAATCCTTCAGAAAGGGTTAATGTTTACTGCAGGGACCGCAGCTAATGCTGCAGCCTCACAGTAAACCCCAAATGAATGAGTTCCTCTCCTGCCTGACAGGAGAGTAAAGGCTGGGTGTCACATAACGATACACCAGCGATCCCGACAACGATATGCACTTGTCAGGATCGCTGGTGTATCGCTACATGATCGCTGCTGAGCTGCCAAACAGGCAGCGATCTGGGACAGCGACACTGCGGGTAACATCGCTTAAGGGCCCGTCTCACATAGCGATATCGCTACCGAGATCGCTGCTGAGTCACTAGTTTTGTGACGCAGCAGCGAGCTCACCAGCGATATCGCTGTGTGTGACATTCAGCGACGATCAGCCCCCTGCCGGGTATCGCTGATCGTCGCAGAAATGTCAGGACCTTTTTTTGATCGCTGGTTTCCCTCTGACAGGCACGCATCGCTGCGTGTGACAGGCGGGAGACCAGCGATCCGCTGGTAACCAAGGTACACAGCGGGTTTCCAGGCACCGCGCAGCGCTTGGAAACCCGCTGTGTACCTTGGATACCAGCTCCCTGCATCAGGGCGCTGGTATCCAAGGTACACAGCGGGTTTCTAGGCACAGCCCCGCGCCTGGAAACCCGCTGTGTACCTTGGTTACCAGCGGATCGCTGGTCTCCCGCCTGTCACACGCAGCGATGTGTGCCTGTCAGCGGGAAACCAGCGATCAAAGGTCCTGACATTTCAGCGACGATCAGTGATACCCGGCAGGGGGGCTGATCGTCGCTGAATGTCACACACAGCGATATCGCTGGTGAGCTTGCTGCTGCGTCACAAAACTAGTGACTCAGCAGCGATCTCGGTAGCGATATCGCTATGTGAGACGGGCCCTTAAGTGGAAAGCTTAATTGATTGCTTTCCACTTTCACTTCAGGTCAGCCAGGGACACAATCAGTGACGTCAGAGGGAACTGATTAACAAAAATAGGGGTTCCCTTCGAAAAAAAAATGGCGTGGGGTCCCCCCTATTTTTGTTAACCAGCCAGATGAAGCAGACCGCTGAGGCCTGGATTTTCAGGCTGTTAAGGAGCCAAGATCCATGGACCTTGCCAGCCTGATAATACCAGGCCACAGCAGTCTGTATATCTTGGCTGATTAACAAAAATAGGGGATCCCCTCGAAAAAAATTGGCGTGGGGTCCCCCCTATTTTTGTTAACCAGCCAGATGAAGAAAACCGCTGAGGCCTGGATTTTCAGGCTGTTAAGGAGCCAAGATCCATGGACCTTGCCAGCCTGATAATACCAGGCCACAGCAGTCTGTATATCTTGGCTGATTAACAAAAATAGGGGATCCCCTCGAAAAAAATTGGCGTGGGGTCCCCCCTATTTTTGTTAACCAGCCAGATGAAGAAAACCGCTGAGGCCTGGATTTTCAGGCTGTTAAGGAGTCAAGATCCATGGACCTTGCCAGCCTGATAATACCAGGCCACAGCAGTCTGCATATCTTGGCTGATTAACAAAAATAGGGGATCCCCTCGAAAAAAATTGGCGTGGGGTCCCCCCTATTTTTGTTAACCAGCCAGATGAAGCAGACCGCTGAGGCCTGGATTTTCAGGCTGTTAAGGAGCCAAGATCCATGGACCTTGCCAGCCTGATAATACCAGGCCACAGCAGTCTGCATATCTTGGCTGATTAACAAAAATAGGGGATCCCCTTGAAAAAAATTGGCGTGGGGTCCCCCCTATTTTTGTTAACCAGCCAGATGAAGCAGACCGCTGAGGCCTGGTTTTTCAGGCTGGTAAGGATCCAATATCCATGGACCTTGCAAGCCTGATAATACCAGGCCACAGCAGTCTGCTTAGCTTGGCTGGTTAACAAAAATAGGGGATCCCCTCGAAAAAAAAACGGCGTGGGGATCCCCCTATTTTTGTTAACCAGCCAAGTAAAATGCAGACTGCTGCGGCCTGGTATTAAAAGACTGTCAAGGCCCATGGATTTTGGCCCTCAACAGCCTGATAATACCAGGCTACAGCAGCCCCACATTTGGCGCATCAAAAGATGTGCCAATTGTGGCACTTTACCCGGCTCTTCCCACTTGCCCTGTAGCGGTGGCAAGCGGGGTAATAAGGGGTTATTGTCACCGTTGATTGCACGGTGACAATAAGCCCGGTTAATAATGGATAGGCGTCAATAAGACACCGATCCATTATTAATCCCAAAGTTATTAAATGTATAAAAAAAAGACACAGCAAGAAAAAAGTCTTTTAATGAAATAAAAGAGACAACACAGTTTATTTCTTTTATTATACTCTCATTCCTGCGACGCCATCGATCTCCTGTAAAAAAAGAAAAAAAACAAACCAACAGTATACCACCTGTCCGACGCAGTCCATAACGATAGTCCCACGACGATCCAGCTCTGCTACATCGCAATGACAGGCAGAGCCTGTCATTGCAACGCAGCACAGCTGATTACCTGCTTCCCCGGCGGTGACGTCATCGGACTGACTGCTTTACGGCCGGGATTACCCAGCAGTCACTGCAGTTATCGCGAGAAACTGCATGTGACCGCCGGGGAAAGAAGATGGCGGCCATGAAGCAGTGCAGGACGTGACCGCCGGAGATCTTCTGCCAGGTAAGTGCCGCTGACTCCTGACAGACCCGACCGACGGACACTGACAGTGACAGTGACAATCCCGATTCCGGTATCCGATAAGACGAAAATATCGGAACTCGGAATCGGAATTCCGATACAGCCAATATCGGCCGATACCCGATATTTGCAGTATCGGAATGCTCAACACTATTCAACACAACCTGAAGATGTAGGTGCTGCTGTAGGTTGGCCTACATCTCCAGTGTGTCTTTGTAACTCAACTACGTGCTTTGTCCGCACATGTTTCCACATATTTGTGGTATTGAGGTGACTGACACTTTTAGCTATTTTTAATTTTTGATTACACAGCTTGCATTTCACATAGCAAATATCATGTGCAAGTGTGTGAAAAAAGGACCACGCAGTGCAAGTCCTGGGAGCGCACGTTTTGACTTTTGGAAGACAACTGCTCCGAACAGGTGCCAAACTGGAGGCTACAGGCAACCGAGTCTGCAGCCTAACTCTCCTCCTGTTTGTTACCGTTGGGGCAATGTCTTCCTCTATCTTCCTTCTTATCACTAACCATTTCTCTAGGCCTCTCCCAGCTTTCAACCAAAGTACTGGTTCTCACCACAAAGCTCTCCACAGTGCAGCACCCCTCCTACATCTCCTCCCTCATTTCTATCTATCGGCCTAACCGACTGCTGCGCTCTGCAAACGACTTTCGACTAACCTCTGCACTAATACGTACCTCCCACTCCCGACTCCAAGACTTCTCCTGCTCTACGCCAATCCTCTGGAATGCTGTACCCCAAGAAATTAGGACTATCCACAATTTGCATGGTTTCAGGCGCTCCTCAAAACACATTTGTTCAGAGCGGCCTATCACATTCACTAATCAAAGTCATTCTATGTATTCTGTGTAAGTGTGTGTGTGTCTCTAGCCCATTCACTATCTCCATCCCTCAGTCCCTTAAGATGGCTGGAACATCATTGTAAATGCACCATTGTATATAAACACCTATACTTTGTATCTCCCCATCTCATTGTACATTGTAAGCTGTCACGAGCAGGGGCGACTTATTTAGCTTAAATTATTGTATTGTTAACGTTGTTACTTATGACTTGTGTTCTGAAACTGCTAAACTGTAAAGCGCTGCGGAATATGATGGCGCTATATAAATAAATATTATTATTATTCCTCTGAGCTGCTCCCACCACCTTCCTGTTCTTCATGCCATGTTGGGTATTGGACCTCATCATCTCCACTACCTCTTCCAACACCTGCTGTTGGGTGGTCTGGCCAGCACCATGCTCAACAGAAACTGGCACCTGGGTCTCATCATCATCATCAGATGCGTTCTGCGGTGTGCTGACCATCGGCACTGTCTCACCCGCCTCTTCAGATTCAGAGAGACACAGCTGTTGCGCATCACTGCATACTCCCTCTTCTTCACATTACAGAATGCTGCTTGGCTGGGCCCCTGTTTGCAAGCCAATAGATTCTGAGAACAGAAGCAGACACTCAGCTGGCTCCTGTACAGAACTCTCTGACTGCCTGGGCAATTTGCCAGGCGGTGAAGAGACAGATGGTTGCCCAACAGTGCTGTGGTCCTGAGAGGAGGTGGAAGCAATTGAAGTCGATGCATTGGCTGAGATCCAAACAACAACGGCTTCAATTTGTTCTTCCCGCAGCAGGGGGGTACTCCGAGCTCCTACAAAAGTGCGCATAAAGGAACGCTCACGGCCCGGGGAAAACTGGTGGATGCTGTGTCACTGGGGGCCGCAGCAGCCACAGAATCCCCACGTCCTCTCCCTGAAGAAACTCCACGACCACGTGCCTTACTCCCTGCCTTCTTCATCTTGGTAGATTGATAAAGAAAGTCTGAAAAGTTATAAGGCCTAAGTGTGGTTATTCCGCAGAAACTGCAGTGAACACTGCACACAACTGTTCAGTAGGTGTGAAAGGCCCTTTGTGTACTTCTATAGTGTTTGCAACCAATGTATTGTATACGGATGGAAGCGCGTCACACTAATAGATTTTATTTATTTGTAATAGAGTGGAGCAGCAACAATTAGAGAAAAATTTCAAGGATGTGCCAGTGACACACGCTCAGCAGACTACAACCAGCAGTGGTTGAAGAACTAACTGGAGCGTGATCTGCACTCCAAAAAGGAAAACCTCAGACTACAGTGAACACTGCACACAACTGTTCACTACCCAACGCGTCTCAGCAGGAAGGCAGTCTGTGCGTCAAAACAAAGGCGCAAGCATACATCCACGTACCCTGTTTATAAAGCTATATAAAAAAAATTATGTAGTAGTGACGCACACTTTATTGAGGTACAGTATTACATCGCCATTCACCATCTGTGGCTATGCAGTCTCATCTATATATACCTTATCTATCCGTTGTCATGCTTGCAAGTCGACAGTCAGGCATAAATAGCAATTTTCACTATGCACTATGCACTTTTTAAAGGTTATGTTTGTTAATAAACATGATTATTGCCACATATTATGAGTATTACATGATGGAAATTGTATAATTTTGTATAAACTGTTTAGTGACATTATTCAGCAAATGTAACATTTTAGTAATGTCACAGATAACTTGTAATGCTGATGATGTTTTGAAGTCAGACATTCATTGTCTATACAATAAAAATGGTGTACATACTGTTACTTATCCATCATTAATGGATTCAGATATGTACTTGTATGCTTTTATGTACAACCGTATAGCAGATTCCTTAACTAATTTATTTTGTGGTTTGCATTGCTGTTCAACATGTTAATGTATGTGTTTATGTTTGTCAATTCTTTATTTATCTAGATATTAGTTTAAATGAAATCATCATCTTATGGTAGTAAAGGTTTATCTTTCTCTTGTTTGAAGTATAGACATTTAAAATTGACAGGTAACAAGGAAATTACTTGATCTAGTATTTAAACATCCTCCTTGACCCTGGGCTCCAACACCGCCAGTTGTTGCTCGGAAGTGCTGTTAGCACAGTCAACACTTGCTCCTGTGTTACTGGGGTTCAGTAACGTCAGCTGGTCCTCGGTTGTGCCATTGGCTCTTTTCCTTCTGCTGCCCCTCCGGGTTCCAGTACCGTCAGCTGGTTCTCCGCAGTGCCTTTGGCCTAGGTGCCTCCATCTTGGTATCCGAGTTCCAGCAACGTCTGCTGGTCCTTGGTAGTGCTTTGGAGCACAGGTACCTCCTGCTTAGTAACCGTGTCCCAGTAACGTCAGCTGGTCCTCGGTTGTGCCATTGGCTCTTTTCCTTCTCTGCCCCTCCGGGTCTTCCAGTACCGTCAGCTGGTTCTCCGCAGTGCCTTTGGCCTAGGTGCCTCCATCTTGTATCCGAGTTCCAGCAACGTCTGCTGGTCCTTGGTAGTGCTTTGGAGCACAGTACCTCCTGCTTAGTAACCGTGTCCCAGTAACATCAGCTGGTACAAGATTGTGCTACAAATAAAATACGAACAAGAGACACAAAACAATAAGCAAAGATCTAAAAGCAAAAACAGAAGTATAAGACCAAAATTTAAAGCAAAATAAAATGCTCTAAAATTCCCAAGCAGAAGAAGGGCTTTAAACATGTAAAAGGGGGGGAGTCCTTCCTCCCGTGGCCCCTGGAAAAAAGCCTGCTGCTGCAGGCCCAAACTGAAACGGGCAAAAACTTTGTTAATTTTAAAAAACTTTTGTGACACAAGAAAGGGAAAGGGGAAAAATTTTATACTTTTAAAAGATTACAATACAGGATTCTCTGTCACAAATAAAAATAAAGAAGAAGATGAAGCAAAAAGAATAAAAATAATATTTTTAAAAAGAAGAAAATGAGTAATGTTAACAAAGGGTAATAGCAAAATTTAAGAAGAAGATAAAGAAGGGGAAATAAGAAAAATTTGATGAAAAAGATGATTCGGAAGAATTTTGAAGGGGAAATGTGTGAAAAATTAAAAAGGGGAAGAGGGAAAAGCATGGAAGTTGTGTAAAATACATATGTTTCCAAAAAAAAAAAAACCTTTAAAATTGTCAATTTCTTCGTCAACCGAACATCTTTAAAAAAAAAAAAATTTTTGCTATTCCATTTGATTGGGTTTTAAAAACCTTTTGCCTTTAAATTTTTCCCCAACCTTCCCCCAAAACCTTTTTTACATTAAATCTTTCTTGGGTTTTTCCCTTTATGTACAATTAAAACCCAAAAAGGGGAAGAAAGGGGGTTTTTTTTAAATTTTGATTTTTTGTTCCCATAGACTTTCCCTG
>JARQOD010000004.1:498967971-498982901 GCA_033576555.1 Oophaga sylvatica | reverse complement strand
GCCACAGCAGTCTGCATATCTTGGCTGATTAACAAAAATAGGGGATCCCCTCGAAAAAAATGGCGTGGGTCCCCCCTATTTTTGTTAACCAGCCAGATGAAGCAGACCGCTGAGGCCTGGATTTTCAGGCTGTTAAGGAGCCAAGATCCATGGACCTTGCCAGCCTGATAATACCAGGCCACAGCAGTCTGCATATCTTGGCTGATTAACAAAAATAGGGGATCCCCTCGAAAAAAAGTGGCGTGGGGTCCCCCCTATTTTTGTTAACCAGCCAGATGAAGCAGACCGCTGAGGCCTGGATTTTCAGGCTGTTAAGGAGCCAAGATCCATGGACCTTGCCAGCCTGATAATACCAGGCCACAGCAGTCTGCATATCTTGGCTGATTAACAAAAATAGGGGATCCCCTCGAAAAAAATGTGGCGTGGGGTCCCCCCTATTTTTGTTAACCAGCCAGATGAAGCAGACCGCTGAGGCCTGGATTTTCAGGCTGTTAAGGAGCCAAGATCCATGGACCTTGCCAGCCTGATAATACCAGGCCACAGCAGTCTGCATATCTTGGCTGATTAACAAAAATAGGGGATCCCCTCGAAAAAAATTGGCGTGGGGTCCCCCCTATTTTTGTTAACCAGCCAGATGAAGCAGACCGCTGAGGCCTGGTTTTTCAGGCTGTAAGGATCCAATATCCATGGACCTTGCAAGCCTGATAATACCAGGCCACAGCAGTCTGCTTAGCTTGGCTGGTTAACAAAAATAGGGGATCCCCTCGAAAAAAAACGGCGTAGGGGTCCCCCTATTTTTGTTAACCAGCCAGATGAAGCAGACCGCTGAGGCCTGGTTTTTCAGGCTGGTAAGGATCCAATATCCATGGACCTTGCAAGCCTGATAATACCAGGCCACAGCAGTCTGCTTAGCTTGGCTGGTTAACAAAAATAGGGGATCCCCTCGAAAAAAAAAACGGCGTAGGGTCCCCCTATTTTTGTTAACCAGCCAAGTAAAATGCAGACTGCTGCGGCCTGGTATTAAAAGACTGTCAAGGCCCATGGATTTTGGCCCTCAACAGCCTGATAATACCAGGCTACAGCAGCCTAACATTTGGCGCATCAAAAGATGTGCCAATTGTGGCACTTTACCCGGCTCTTCCACTGCCCTGTAGCGGTGGCAAGTGGGGTAATAAGGGGTTAATGTCACCGTTGATTGCACGGTGACAATAAGCCAGGTTAATAATGGAGAGGTGTCAATAAGTCACCGATCCATTATTAATCCCAAAGTTATTAAATGTATAAAAAAAGACAAAGCAAGAAAAAAGTCTTTTAATGAAATAAAAGAGACAACACAGTTTTCATTAATTTTATTATACACTCATTCCTGCACGCCATCGATCTCCTGTAAAAAAAGAAAAAAAACAAACCAACAGTATACCACCTGTCCGACGCAGTCCATAGTAACGACAGTCCCACGACGATCCAGCTCTGCTACATCGCAATGACAGGCAGAGCCTGTCATCTCGACGCAGCACAGCTGATTACCTGCTTCCCCGGCGGTGACGTCATCGGACTGACTGCTTTACGGCCGGGATTACCCAGCAGTCACTGCAGTTATCGCGAGAAACTGCATGTGACCGCCGGGAAAGATGATGGCGGCCATGAAGCAGTCCAGCCCGTGACCGCCGGAGATCTTCTGCCAGGTAATATCGGAACTAAGTATCGAAAGTCCGATAGAGCTAATATCGGCCGATACCCGATACTTGCGGTATCGTATCGCTCAACACTAAAAGTAAGCCATGTTTGTAATACAAATGTTTTAGGAAATTGTTGATAATGCAGTTTATTTTTGTATAAATGAAGATTTGAAAAATGCATTCTGTAAGATATTCAGCTAAGTACAAATGGTATGCATCTTTTCTTTATATTAATATAGTAAATTTTGGATTTTTTTTAAAAAAAATCTGAAGCATTTAGGCTGTATATGTTGTACTCGTATTGTATTTCATTGTTTCTTAGCAACTATCACCAAAATGAGTGAAAGCAACAAAACTGTATGGTGGCATTATTATAATGAAGTATTCTTCAAGCCCTGCAGGAGAAATCAACATCTGAACACGCTACACACAAAAGTTAAATAAAAATATAGAAAGATTGCATTTCATGGTTATTATTATGAGAGAGGTGACTCAAAAGTGCAAGCAACTGCTCTATTGTGATAAAACTAGAGTTAAGAATAATATACCAGCTATTTATATTATTAGAATATTCAGTGTTACCAAGGACTTTGTGCCTGCATAATATAACACTGCAGGATGATTCATCTGTATAACAGAACGTGACCCCAGATACTGCAGAATATCTTTAGGAAAGTAAACAAGGCGGTACTTGCCAGTTACGGTTTTTCAAAAAAGTTTCTGCAGCAAATACTCTTATATATAGGGCATTGTGTTTGGAAAGCCTTCTGAAAATGGCAGCTAAAACTTTCAGTAGGTCACACTAAAATACTCACACTATTAGGCACAAGTAGGCATGAGCAAACACTTCAAGGTTGAGTTAGAATTCGCAGAACGGACCTCTGTTCGCCGAACAGTTCGTCGAACATACCCAAAAACCATTAGATTCAATGGGAGGCAAAAACAAACACATAGACAACATCTTAAAGGGTGACCAAAAGCTTTTCAAACAGCTAAAATTAGGGGCAGACATCAGGAAAAGTGGCATCAATTGACCCACAGTAGAAATTTGCAAATGGCACAGCAGCAGTTAGCCATGGGCCACACATGAGATATCGGGCTCTGGTCTAGCATTTGTAGCTTAAAATGGAAGTTTTAATGAGGACCTGATGGTTACGTGAGCGGTGTAAGCCTTCTTAATTGGGAGACCTCACACCTTATGCAACATCTCCAATTTTTTTTTCTTAATTCCAGCACACTCAGATGGCTCAAACATCAGTTTTATACACTACTATTGTAGAAAAATGTAAGGGAAGAACCACAGGTAGTTGACTAAAAGTAGTTGCAGGCCTTTCTGGAAGACCTATTTACATGGGCAACCCACCAGATGTTGACGCAACTTGGAGTCTCCACATTTCAAAAAATTATTGTCACCCACCACTAAAGTGGCATCAATTGGCACAGAGTAGAAATATTTTAATAGGCCTCTGACACACCTTCCACCACAGGAAACCCACTAGATGGAGACCCAACTTGGAATCTCCACATGTCAAAAATTGATTGCAGCATCAGCAGCAATAGCAACAGCAGACACAAAAGACACCACAAAGATGGCGCAGACTCGAATAACTAAAAATACATGACACTGAAAACTACACCATCGCCTAGCCTGCCCAATCTGCAAACTGGGGTGCAAAAGTCATTGGAGATCTATGACTTTTTCATTTTAATGAAAGTTAGGCTGTCTACACTTTGAGGAGACAACCAGATGCGCTTATCTGTCAGGACATCAACAGCAGCACTGAAGACACGTTCTGAAAGAATGCTGTCTGCTGGGCATGACAAAACCTCCAAGTCATGACAAGCGAGCTTAGTGCATTCTTCAATTTTTGAAGACCAAATTGGGAACATGGTCCAAACCTCCCTGATGGCATAGATATTGAGCTCCAGATACTCCTGCACCATCCTGGCCAGTCATTCACAATGTGACAGAATTGTACTCTGTTCTGCTGGTGCATGTGCTGTTCTAAGAAATGTGTTAAACGACTCACAGAAATTGTTTATGCCACTTACACTGCTACTGCTGCTGCAGCTAATGTTTTGTTGATGACGCCTTGATGTTCCTGGGGTCATACGTCTACAACTGGGATGCACACTGTGCCTCACTGCTGTCTTGGGGAAAGCCACTCTTAAGATTGTCTACAAGCGTATTTCAATACTCCAGCATGTGCGCATCCCTTTCCAGTGGGTAAAGCATCTGACTAAATTTACTCTTATACCATGGATCTAACAGAGTGGCAAACCAGTAGCCGAACATCATGTTGAAGATAGTGCAGCAAGAAGGCGCTCATGTGTCGGACGCTTCCATGAGGTCCAAGTCCATGCTGTGCTGCTGGCGCGGTAACACTCAAGGTCAATTCCTCTATCCTCGCCGACCAGCCATGGAAAACAGAGATCGTATCATTATCCTCTTCATTTCCTGCGTTCATCACCTCATCCTCCTTAATTTCTTCCTCGGCTCCTGCATTTTCACTAACAGTTTGTCTGGTACCATGAGCCCTCCTTAATTGCTGTAAGCCACCCTCCCATGGCACTCACCTGTGCGACGACAGTCCAGAAATTTGAGATATTGTTATCCCTTCCGCTTCATTCTCTGCTTCCACCTCTTCCTCTGGGACCATAACCTCCTCACACAGACAATTCAAAGTGTGCTCCAGCATGTATATGATGGGAATAGTGATGCTGATTATAGTATCGTCAGCGCTAAATGCCTTAGTAGCCATTTCAAAACTGTGTAGAAGGGTGCAGAGGTCTTCAGCTGCCCCCACTCTGTAAACTTGATTTGCACCACATCCAGACTGCGTTGGCCCAGGCTATGCAAAAGGACATACTGCACCAGGGCTCGTTGCTGCTGCCACAGCCACTGCAACATGTGCAGAGTGGAATTTCACTGTGTGGAATCATCGCTTATCAAATGGTTAACCAGTAGGCCGAAAGTCCTCTGTAGAGATGCAAGTCGATGACCTGCGGGATGCGATTGTAGGAAGTGAGCATACAGTGACCGTGCTTCCTGCAGCAGCGCATCCAGGCCAGGATAGTGGTGTAGAAATTGCTGTACCACGAGGTTGAGGACATGAGCCATGCAAGGCACGTGTGTGAGGATGCCACGGCGTGAGGTTTTCACCGTTATCGCGCACGGCCTTCCATGGCTCCAGGTTTAGTGAAGACAGCCAGTGCTCTAACTTGTCCTGGATACCTGTGCACAATTCTTGAGCTGTGTGACTGCGATCTCCATGGCATATTAATTTAAACACTGCCTGATTGATGTGAGCCATGGCTGTACAGTACAGAGGTGGGGGAGATTCTATCTTCACTGTTGGAACGCGTGTCTGATTAAGGGAGAGAGGTTGACGGCACAGGTGGAGGCTCCAGAGGAGGTGGAGGAGGCAGAAGCAGTGGAGGAACTGATAGATAAAGAGGCTTGTCCGGTAAGTCTAGGGATTCAAAGACTTGTGGAGCAGCCCCTTAACAGCCTGCCCCAACAGCCAACAGAGTCACCCAATGCCCAGCCAGCAAGATCTAATGCCCTTGTCCATATTTGCTCGTCCAGGTGTCAGTGGTGAAATCCACCATGGCAGACACAGATTTTTTCAGGGAACGGGTGATGTTGTCAGCGACATGCTGGTGTAGCGCCTGCACAGCTTTCTTTGAGAAGTAATGGCAACTGGGCAATTGGTACTGGGGGACTGCGACGGCCATCAACTTTCTGAAACAGTCTGTATCCACCAGGGGGAAAGGCAGCATTTCCATAGCCAATAGATTGGGGATGGTGAGATTCTCACTCTAAGGTATGTAGATTGCGCATGTGCCTGTTCATGCATGTAGTTATGAAATTATTGCAGTTTTTGCTTCTACTGAGTTTTTTTTGCAGATTTGACAGCTAACCTATGTTGGGTCTTCCTTTGGGGTCTCAAAAAATGCCCATGCTGGCCAACCATTGCTGCCCCTGGGAACTGCACCCTCGTGACTGGTGCTGGCCACAGGCAGAGTTGGGGCTGAGGATGCAGTTCTTGTCGTGGTTGGTCACTTCTTGTCTGTGTGAGAAGCTGCAAAGTAACCTCCTCATCTTCCTCCTGCTCCACCTCTGCTGAGCTACTCAGCTGCATACCTCTAGGTTCACACCAAGTGGGATCTACATCCTCATCGACATCCTCTCTGTTCTCACTCTCCTCACTCCGAGGGTCACCCTTCTTCTCTTCCTGCCCTGACACCACAGTACAGTCCACGTGCACGTCTGGTATCCAAGTGTCATCAGGATCACCTCCACCCTTGGTGGTTAAGGTCTGGTGATTTGGGTCTGGACAATGTTCAGACCCTACTTCATCCGGCCCCGAATCCAACATGAAAATATTTTGGGCATTGGTGCAGATGCTTTCCTTCTCTGGATTCTGTGATTCTTCGGAGAAGACCTGTGATGCCCAAGGAATACAATGTGTGAACAGCTTTTCAGAATGGCCCATCTGAGGTTACCCACAGTCAGTTGGGCGTTTGGACATTTTTGACGCAAGGATAAACCAGGGTGATTGGGGTGCCACATCTAAGGATTGTATTGTGTATTATGTTATGGTGGAAGAAGAGGAGGAGAGGCCACTTGATTCAGCGCTTGCCACCAACTTGAGCACATGCTTTTTCTGAGCATCATCTACAAGGTGTACCGCTGTGCGGCTGCCAAAGAAAGGGAATCAAAATGATCGGTCTGTAACAGATGTTGTCAGTGGTCTTTGGATAGGAAGAGACGGTGTTTGTTCAGTTGAAATTTTCATTCACACTAACACCTAACCCATGTACACGTCGAACGCCACGCCTATTCCCCCTTCCACCATGACCTCACTTTTTCCCACTCACGTTGTAAGTAGCCTTCCGGTCTTGTACACTGCTGTTTCACAACCTTAGGCCCACAGCTGTCAGTGACCTGTCACTAAATGAACCATCACTATTTATTTTCATAGATAGTGTGTCTGAACAACACTGTTATGCCTAACGATTTTTAGGTGGAAATATAGCCTTCTGATTTGCCACTGAAACACAGTTTTAGCACAAACGATTTGGAGTAGCTAATGGGGATTCCAGAGACTGCCACACTGTTTTTGCACAATCTACTTCGATGCTGGACGATTGATTTCACACAAGATATGTTCACTTTCAGCACTAGCACAAGAGTATCCTCTCTGCACTGTGGCACTGAGCGAATGGCGCCAGCAAAACAAAATTTCCACTATTTTTATGCCTAGGGACATGTGACTTCGGCAACCAATCATAGAAGACCTTGTGTCGTGACATTGTGAATGGTTTCTGCACCCTGACTGGTTGCTGGAATCAACACACATAATATTAAGGGAAGAAGAAAAAAAAGTAGAGTGCAGTGCTGCTGTAACCTCTCCACATGCTCCTCTGACCTAGACACATCCCCTCCCCTCATCAAACTCATCCCCCTGCTTCCCTTGCTCCCCCACTCATAATACAGCACCACTTTCATAGCTAAAGTAATAACAAAAGCATTAGTGGAAACGTGATGATTTACCGAACTGTGACCGACTTTTGCTAACTTTGAGTAAAAATGCTAGTGAAAGCGAACATGAATCCGATTGTGCTACGTTCGAGCCGAATTTGAGATTGGCGAACGTTTTCTGAACACGTACACTCATCTCTAGTCACAATCACTTCGCTGTGGCACATGTAGTTAACGCCACAACTTACAATGCACTGAAAAGAGAGGGGCGACCAAACTAGGAAGCTATCGAAACGGACGGTTACCTAAGTTCTATATTTGCGGAAATATGATGAAAACAAACTCATTTGGGTTCCAATGGACCCCAATATGACTAATTAAAGGTTATTTAAAATGCAATATTAGACTTATATGGGAGATGTCAAAGAATACAGCTGATATGAAGTTCAGTCTATCAATCAGCAGGAGCTTGACCGCTGACGGTTCTAGGAAGTTTCGCCCGCCCCAGCAGTTATCCCCCAGCAGTTCGCCCCCAGGTACACGTCGCCCCCGAACATTTCGCCCCCAGCATTTCGCCCCCAGGATGTTTCGCCCCCGCACATTTCGCCCCCAGGATGTTTCACCCCGAACATTTCGCCCCCGGCAGTTCGCCCCCGAACATTTCGTCCCCAGCAGTTCATCCCCGAACATTTCGCCCCCAGGATGTTTTGCCTCTAGCAATTAAAGACCTGCCTGAACTGAACGTTCGCTTATCACTAATAATACACCATATGAATCTAAGATATACAATTCTGATCAAATGAGTTTTTTTAATTCTAAAACATTGTTTTCTAGATAAGTAATTTTACAGACAGGAAAATAGTAGGATTTCATTGGTTACTAAGGAGGTCGTGCCCCCTTGGTAGCAGAACGGATCCTGGCTCCCTGTGATACATTCAGGGCTGCTTGTTCACAGCCCTCTGCAAAGCTCCCCTTCACCCTCCGCTCATGTGCTGTGTCCTGGACAAGAGGAGGGCTCCCCCCCACCTGTGTAAAGCCGTTACAGGACGGAACACATAGGGGGGGGGCTTTGCAGAAGGCGGTAAACCAGCAGCCCTTTATACATCATAGGGAATATATTGTTACAGTAGTTGCATGCTCCTGTGCAGTCACGGCCTCTAGAATCCATCCACAAGTACTGAAGCACTGAAATCCTGCAGCACATGGAGCTTTAACTTGGATGAGACTTTTCACACAGAAGTGAAGCTGCTGGAAGGTCTCCTTTGGAAATGAATATCATGGGCACAGGTACTATAACATAACTTATGTTTTTTGTAGAGTTATGCTTTAACTGTATATATCAAAACTGTTGTAACAAGAAACATAAAAAGGTATAGAGGGGAAGGATTAGAGAAAAGACAAATTGCAGGTTATAATGCTTGAATGATTTTTTCAGCAAAAACACCGCTCTCAAAACATACAATATGTGACCATGAACTAAAATTTAAAGCTTCTATTATTGAAATCTTGCACGATACGTTTAACCCTTGCTGAAATTGCAGCATACTTTTTGTTTCTTGCAGCGATGGGATTTCCTGCTATTATCTGAATAATTTCAAAACTATGGAGCTCTTGCTGATGTTTCAGACAGTTAATGAACCGGTATATATTTTGGAAAAGAGTACCACATGTTTCTCGAAAGCTACGGTGCCATCCTTAGACATCATTATTTGTTCGCTGTTGATCATTCAATGTTCGTTCATACGCATTCCAGAGCTGAACTGGAAACAAAGGTGCTTGACGCCCTCTGCGATTCATTCGACCGATATAGCTGTCTTCAAAATAGTTAGCAATAGGTATTGCTTCTTGTGGAAAGTCAGGATCTTCCACCAATTTTTCAAATGATTGCACAACATTCTGTGGTGGTATAAAGGCCAGGGCAGGTATCATGCGTATCCAACGGGCAAATTCATGGTCACCTTGATATTGCATCTTGAGTCCTTCATTTTGAACTTTAAACCAAACCGACTGTGATAGGTGGAAAAAGCAACCAGTCTTCTCAAGGTTGGGGAATTCACTTTCAAATGCCTGTATTGCAGCTAGTTCAAAATCCAACATCAGGTTGTCTGGCTGCAGTCCAGGCTGCAAGTTCTTCAGCTCTTGCAGCAACCTCTGGTATGTAGAACGGCTTTTGTCTGTCAGCAAGGTGTACACTACCGGAACAACAAGGCCGCTATGGACTACATGGATTGTGTAAAGTTGCTTAACCCTTAACGACCAAGCCATTTTGTAGGTTAAAGACCAGGCCAATTTTTACAATTCTGACCACTGTCTCTTTATGAGGTTATAACTCTGGAACGCTTCAACGGATCTTGGCGATTCTGAGAATGTTTTCTCGAGACATATTGTACTTCATGACAGTGGTAAAATTTCTTCGATATAACGCGTTAATTTATGAAAAAAACGGAAATATGGCAAAAATTTTGAAAATTTTGCAATTTTCAAAATTTAATTTTTATGCCATTAAATCAGAGAGATATGTCACAAAAATTAGTTAATAAATAACATTTCCCACATGTCTACTTTACATCAGCACAATTTTGGAACCAAAATTTTTTTTTGTTAGGAAGTTATAAGTGTTAAAAGTTGACCAGCGATTTCTCATTTTTCCAACAAAATTTACAAAATCATTTTTTTTAGGGGCCACCTCACATTTGAAGTGAATTTGAGGGGTCAATATGACAGAAAATACCCAAAAGTGACACCATTCTAAAAACTGCACCCCTCAACGTGTTCAAAGCCACATTCAAGAAGTTTATTAACCCTTTAGGTACTTCACAGAATTGAAGCAATGTGGAAGGAAAAAATTAACATTTAACTTTTTTTCCCAAAATTTTTCTTTCGACACAATTTTTTCAAATTTTGTCAAGGGTATCAGTAGAAAATGAACCACAATATTTGTTGTACAATTTCTCCTGAGTACAGCGATACCCCATGTGTGTGGGTAAACCACTATTTGGGCGCATGGCAGAGCTCGGAAGGGAAGCAGCGCCATTTGACTTTTTTGGCTGGAATTGAGATTGGACGCCATGTCGCATTTGGAGAGTCCCTGTGTGCCTAAACAGTGGAAACCCCCACAAGTGACCCAATTTTGGAAACTAGACCCCCAAGTAACTTATCTAAATGTGTAGTGAGAGCTTTGAACCCCCAAGGGCTTCACAGAAGGTTATAACGTAGAGCCGTAAAATTAAAAAATCATATTTTTTCCACAAAAATGATCTTTTCATCCCAATTTTTATTTTCCAAAGGATAAAAGGACCCCAAAAGTTATTGTGCAATTAGTCCTGAGTACGCTGATACCCCATATGTGGGGGTAAACCACTATTTGGGCGCATGGCAGAGCTTGGAAGGGAATCAGCGCCATTTGACTTTTTTGGCTGGAATTGAGATTGGACGCCATGTCGCATTTGGAGAGTCCCTGTGTGCCTAAACAGTGGAAACCCCCCACAAGTGACCCCATTTTGGAAACTAGACCCCCAAGGAACTTATCTAGATGTGTGGTGAAAGCTTTGAACCCCCAAGGGCTTCACAGAAGGTTATAACGTAGAGCAGTAAAATTAAAAAATCATATCTTTTCCACAAAAATGATCTTTCCACCCCCAATTGTTATTTTCCAAAGTGTAACAGGACCCCAAAAGTTATTGTGCAATTTGTCCTGAGTACGCTGATACCCCATATGTGGGGGTAAACCACTATTTTGACGCATGGCAGAGCTCGGAAGGGAAGAAGCACCGTTTTTAAATGCAGATTTTGATGGAATGGTCTGCGGGTGTCATGTCACATTTGGAAAGCCCCTGATGTGCCTAAACAGTAGAAACCCCCCACAAGTGACTCCATTTTGGAAACTAGACCCCCCAAGGAACTTATCTAGATGTGTAGTGAGCACTTTGAACCCCCAAGTGCTTCACAGAAGTTTATAACGTAGAGCCGTGAAAATAAAAATATCATATTTTTTTCCACAAAAATAATCTTTTTGCCCCCAAATTTTTATTTTTATAAGGGTAACAGGAGAAATAGGACCCCAAAAGCTATTGTGCAATTTGTCCTGAGTACGCTGATATCCATATGTGGGGGGAACCACTATTTTGACGCATGGCAGAGCTCGGAAGGGAAGGAGCACCGTTTTTAAATGCAGATTTTGATGGAATGGTCTGCGGGTGTCATGTCACGTTTGGAAAGCCCCTGATGTGCCTAAACAGTAGAAACCCCCCACAAGTGACTCCATTTTGGAAACTAGACCCCCCCAAGGAACTTATCTAGATGTGTGGTGAGCACTTTGAACCCCCAAGTGCTTCACAGAAGTTTATAACGTAGAGCCGTGAAAATAAAAATATCATATTTTTTTCCACAAAAATAATCTTTTTGCCCCAAATTTTTATTTTTCTAAGGGTAACAGGAGAAATAGGACCCCAAAAGCTATTGTGCATTTTTCCTGAGTACGCTGATACCCCATATGTGGGGGGGAACCACTGTGATCGCCTTACTGCGATCTTTGGGAGGCACAATGAACAAATCCACAAAAGGTGAAGAATTGGTTTTCTTTTTTGCGCCGTTCCTCGTGCGGTATTAGTGATTAGGCGACTTTATTCCTCGGATCGGTGCGATTACGGCGATACCAGATTTATACTCTTTTTTCATGTTTAGCTTCTGTCACACACTAAAAGATGCTTTTTTTTGGAATAATTTTTTGTAAGAAATTTTTGCATCGCCGTATTTTGAGAGCTATAATTTTTCCATATTTCGGCCGACAGAGTTATCTGTGGGCTTATTTTTTGCGGAACGAGCTGACGTTTTTATTGGTACCATATTCAGGCACATAAAGTTTTTTGATCGTTTCCTATTCCGATTTTTGTGGAATCAGAATGAACAAAAACCAGCAATTCAGGAATTGTTTTTTTTTTTTTTTTTCCTCCGTTCCGTGTGTGGTAAAATTGATAAAGCAGCTTTATTCTTCGGGTCACTACGGTTACGGCGATTCCTCATTTATATATTTTTTTTATGTTTTGGCGTTTTTTACACATAAAAAATTTTATAGAAAAAATAATTATTTTTGCATCAGTTTATTCCGCGAGCTATAACTTTTTTATTTTTTCGCTGATGATGCTGTATAGCAGCTTGTTTTTTGCGGGACAAGATGACGTTTTCAGCGGTACCATGATTATTTATATCTGACTTTTGATCGCGTGTTATTGCACTTTTTCCAAGCGGTATAATGATACCGCTTGGAAAAAGTATAATTTACTACTTTTTTGTGTTTTTTTTTACGGCTTTCACTGAAGGGGTTAACTAGGGTTACACTTTTATAGATTGGATTTTTACGGACGTGGCGATACCAAACATGTGTATGTTTTTTGTTTTTTATTTTTTTTATTACATAAAAATGTGTATTTTTTAGGGATTTTTTTTAAATTATTTTTCAATATTTTTTTACAATTTTTTTTAAAAATTTATTTTTTTTAACTTGTCCCTTTATGGGACTTTCACTTTTTTTACTTTTTATTGCAGTTACAATGCATTGCAATGCTCTGGCATTGCAATGCATTGCAACTATAGTGGAAGCTGCTGTGACAATGATCACAGCAGCTTTCCGTAGCTAGATGACCCGGAGGTTGTCATGACAACCCACGGGTCATCAAGGCAGAGATCGGGCCCTGCAGGGCCCGATCTGAGACAGAGGGAGCTCCCGACCCTCTGCCTCCCCCCCTGAGCTCTGCGATCGCGCTCGATCGCAGCAGTCAGGGGGTTAACAGCCAGGGGCGGTGGGGGCTCCACTCCTGGCTGTCAGTGCAGGAAGCTCGGCCACTGCAGCGCCAGCTCCTGCACTGATCGCGCTGGGGAAGCTGAAATTTCAGCTTCTCCTGCGCGATCGTTGCTGTGTTTGGTCAGTCAGATTGACTGACCAAGCACAGCGCTGTAGGTGCGGGACCGACGGCAAAGGTCCCCGCACCGCTTGCCGTGCCTGTCAGCTGTCTGTGACAGCTGTCGGCACTGATCTACCACTGCGTGTTTACACGCAGTGGTAGATCAAAGCCATGACGTGCAGAGTCCGTCCTGGTGCCGGAACTGGCACCTTGCCATGACGGACTCTGCACGTCAGTGGACATTAAGGGTTTAAAAAGGCTGGTGTAGTGAAAAACATGCCATCAGCAAACCACTCTTTACTTTGTGCCAGTAGATGGAGATTGTCTCTTGCTCCAAATATCAACATACGGCTGTGTCCATTTCCTAATTTAAAATGAAAGTATTAATAGAGGAAATAACAGAAAAAGTGTAACAAGCATCAGACAGATAATTTTGGGATGAATTAAAAAAAAATCCTAATCAGAATCCTCTGTTCACATCTAACATTAAAAACTCACATTTTGCTCCAGATTTTCTGATTTCATAATAAAAAAACTGAAGCAAAATCTAGTGTAAAGGGGCCAACCAATACTTTTTTACAACATGTATTGTCCCAGTGGAAAATGATATATTTTTGTTTAAAAAAAAAAATATGCATAATGGAATTGTTTTAATACAATGTTAAATAGTTAAGTAGCTTACCAGAGTCATGCAGAAGGAACTGCTGCTGGACACCATCAATACTGATCTCCTGAAGCTCCTGGGAGATAACAAGTTGATCAAGGGTTTGAGGTAACCTTGGGAATTCAATTGCCTTGCTAATCGTATTGTTCTCTTCAGTGATGCTTTCCTTGGGAGAAGTGCTACAACATTAGAATGGGCTCCTGAAACGACGTCTGTGAGAATCTGTTGTGGTGACTCCTGTGTTGTCCTTGCCCTGGTGACTGCCTCATTAACAAGTCGGATTGCTTCAGGTCTTGCAGCTTGTGCTGCTTGACTGTGAAGATTGACTACTTTCACAACTTCGCCAGATTCTTCATTGGTCCAAACACGTCCATTGCAAGTCGACCGTTTTTCACATACCCAGATGGAATGGACATCATCAGCGGTTCGTTTGGAAAATAAGTAAATGTCATTCTCATGGACCAACTTCCTCCTTCCACGTTTGGACAGAACTGAATTCATAGTTGTAGAAAGTGAATTGCTGTGGAAGCTGACTGATTTTTGCGGCAGTACACTTCTCTCTTTGTGGAGATTTCAGACACTGCTATATTCTGATGTACAGATGGAATAAAAGCTAGTCTAATGTACCTAGCAGGACATCTGACCTGCTACTTGTTACATCTGCAACAAAACTTGCAACAAAGCAGGTCAGTGCTGGGTCAGGTAAAAGTTCAAAATTGTTTTGATTTTAGGCCTCTTGCACACTGTAATTTTAAAAGTGCTTTCACACTTGTGTTTGGGGCCACCAGAGGTCGATCCGCTCTGGATCTGACATCCAGCTGACCCCGGGGCAATGCTGGCGGAATGCTGGCATTCTACTTGCATTGCCCATAGAAGTGAACGGCTGGGTTCTGCGATGTGCAGCTGCCCGTTTGCTTTCGTAATACCGCATTCCGCTATCAGTTTCAGAACAAAAAGAAAAGCATTTTCTTCTTTTCGTTCCGCTGCAGGTTAGTGAAATGGCGGCATTACAGAAGCGAACGGGCGGCCTGTAGTGCATATGTAGCGGAAGTGTGAAAGCACCCTTATGCTGCCACTGTTTTAGAACTCCAAAGCATGTGCTTTACTAACATTTTTGAGGGCGCTTTTGTGAGCGCTTTCGGTAATGACCCATAGAATACAGGTATTGATGAACGCTAAGTGATCAAAAAAAACTCCTC
>JARQOD010000004.1:498938271-498967871 GCA_033576555.1 Oophaga sylvatica | reverse complement strand
CTGAATGACACAAGCCCCTTCTGTCTTGCATGTGGAAATATATAGCAATGGTAACCAAATCATTCATCCTCTGAATTGATCCTCTCTGCATGTATGCACTCCATTCACTGTCAGCAAGCAGCTGAATGACACAAGCCCCTTCTGTCTTGCATGTGGAAATATATAGCAATGGTAACCAAATCATTCATCCTCTGAATTGATCCTCTCTGCATGTATGCACTCCATTCACTGTCAGCAAGCAGCTGAATGACACAAGCCCCTTCTGTCTTGCATGTGGAAATATATAGCAATGGTAACCAAATCTTTCATCCTCTGAATTGATCCTCTCTGCATGTATGCACTCCATTCACTGTCAGCAAGCAGCTGAATGACACAAGCCCCTTCTGTCTTGCATGTGGAAATATATAGCAATAGTATGCACTCCATACTTCTGATTGCTGCCAACCACTGCTGTACCATTTTGCAACATAGTTTAATGTGCCTGGTAAAACTTTAGTATAATTCATTTTTTGCACTGTGCTTAATACTTACTGCTGTGTATTCGTGTGACTGGGCCTCTGTAGATGCTATCAGGTGGAAAGTGCTATAACATATAGATGTTGCCAGGTCTAGTGCCTTTGATGATCTAACCACCCCCTGGTGTGCTGGCCCCAGCTGGCAAATTATCCCAAAGCAGCTCCCACAATCCCACTTTCCTGACCCTGTAGTGTGGACTATATATTTAGGAGTAGTCTAAGGGTGCATGCATTGTGGGGGTGCATGCATCCCAGAAGTTAAGCATCACAGAAGAAAAGCATCTTGAAAACGGCAGTTATTCATGGCAGTTAATCAGGGCTGGAATCAGGTACCCCACACTTTGCCTTATTTTTCATTATGTACTTTATCTATTTCCTCCGGTGTTCCCTTGCCATCCACATTCACCGCCCCATCCCCCCTCCATCACGACTCATACACATCAGCCCCTCTATCCTTCCCTCTCCCATGTACAGCTCCCATGCACTCCTCACCTTCCTGAAAAACCTCAGCCCATCTTGCCCAAACACATCACAGAAAAAAACGACTTACAATTCCAACAACTACCTGCTCTTTATCTTCCTACTCTTACTGATTTCAGGGGACATCTTCCCCAACCCTGGTCCACCATCCCCCAACCTCAATCCCTACCCTACCTCATACCGAAACCATAATAATCTTATTAATATTACTTGCACTCCCTCATCTCCTTCTTTCAATTGTGCCCTCTGGAATCCACGGTCTGCATGCAACAAGCTATCCTTCCTGCACAACTACTTTCTGAACCACTCTCTTAATCTGTTGGCCCTCACTGAAACCTGGATTCAGGATTCTGACACTGTCTCCCCTGCTGCCATTTCCTATGGTGGTTTACAGTTCTCCCATTCCCCGAGACCCACAAACAGACATGGTGGTGGAGTTGGCATACTCCTGTCCCCACAATGCACTTTCCAGGTCATCCCCCCAATTCCATCACTCTCATTCCCTTCTTTTGAGGTCCACACCATCAGGCTCTTCCATCCCCTCTCCCTCAGAGTAGCGGTCATATATCGGCCCCCAGGCTCACCCACCCAGTTCCTTGACCACTTCTCAGCCTGGCTGCCGCACTTCATGTCCTCAGAACTACCAACCCTTATCCTTGGAGACTTAAACATCCCCATTAACAGCCCTACTTCCACATCTGCATCTCAGCTTCTATCACTAACCACTTCTCTAGGCCTCTCACAGCTTTCAACCTCTGAGACACACAAGGATGGCAACACCCTTGACCTGGTCTTTGTCCGCCTCTGTTCAATCTCCCACCTAAATAACTCACCGCTTCCACT
This sequence comes from Oophaga sylvatica, assembly GCA_033576555.1. NCBI lineage: Eukaryota > Metazoa > Chordata > Amphibia > Anura > Dendrobatidae > Oophaga > Oophaga sylvatica. Next base: position 498,966,033 of record JARQOD010000004.1, on the reverse strand, counting down.
CTCTGACCACAACATTCTCTCCTTCACGCTCACAAATCCTCCACCACCCCAGCGCACTCCTACCTACCACACATTCAGAAATCTACAAGCCATTAACCCTCAGACACTTTCAGACTCCCTACACTCATCGCTGTCCCCAATCTCCTCTTTTTCCTGTCCTGATCTGGCTGTTCATCACTACAATGACATTCTTAAAAGCACCCTTGACCAAGTAGCACCGCTCACCCTCAGAACCTCCAAACACACAGTAAAACAGCCCTGGCTCACATTGCAAACTCGACTTCTTCAGCGATGCTCTAGGAGTGCTGAACGCCTCTGGAGAAAAACCCGCACACCAGAAGACTTCAGCCACTTTAAATTCATGTTAAGAACTTATAATGCTGCCCTTCACCTCGCCAAACAGACCTACTTCACCACACTGATCTCCTCACTAGCCAACAACCCCAAGAAACTTTTTGACACTTTTCACTCCCTCCTCAGGCCAAAAGCACAAGCCCCTATCACAGACATTTGTGCTGACGACCTGGCCTCCTACTTTATAGAAAAAATAGATACTATCCGTCAGGAAATCTGCTCTCAACCACCAAGTGCTGTGACTCCCATCCCACCCTGCTGTTCCCCTGGCTCACTTTCCACATTTGATCCCATCACAGAAGAAGAAGTCTCCAGACTCCTCTCTTCCTCTCGTCCGACTACATGCACTACCGACCCCATCCCCTCACATCTCCTCCAGTCTCTCTCTCTCCAGTTGTCACAACTCACCTAACTACAATCTTTAATCTCTCACTCTCCTCTGGCATTTTCCCATCCTCCTTCAAACACTCCATCATTACTCCATTACTAAAGAAACCCGCTCTTGACCCTTCCTGCACAAACAACTACAGACCGGTCTCCAATCTCCCCTTCATCTCTAAACTTTTGGAGCGCCTAGTCTACTCCCGCCTCACCCGTTACCTCTCCAATCACTCCCTTCTAGACCCTTCACAGTCCGGCTTCCGCCCCCTACATTCGACTGAAACTGCACTCATCAAAGTGACCAATGACCTTCTTACAGCAAAACGTAACGGCGACCACTCTCTGCTCATTCTACTCGACCTTTCTGCAGCTTTCGACACTGTTGACCACTGTCTCCTACTGTCTAGGCTCCAGTCACTAGGTATTAAGGACACTGTTCTCTCCTGGTTCTCCTCCTATCTTTCTGACCGCTCCTTCAGTGTTTCGTTCTCTGGCTCCACGTCATCTCCTCTTCCTCTCACTGTCGTGTACCCCAGGGCTCAGTCCTTGGCCCCCTTCTCTTCTCTCTCTACACGGCCCCAATTGGACAGACCATCAGCAGATTTGGCTTTCAGTACCATCTTTATGCCGATGACACACAACTATACACGTCATCCCCCGACCTTACCCCCGCTGTTCTACAGAACACCACCGACTGTCTGTCCGCAGTCTCCAACATCATGTCCGCTCTCTATCTGAAACTTAACCTCTCCAAGACTGAACTCCTTCTGCTCCCGCCGTCTACTAACCTCCCTAAATCTGACATTTCCCTCTCTGTGGGCGGTACCATAATAACACCCCGGCAGCAGGCTCGCTGTCTGGGTGTTATGTTTGACACCAATCTCTCCTTCACCTCCCATATACAATCTCTTGCCCGCTCTTGCCGTCTACACCTAAAGAACATCTCTAGAATCCGCCCTTTTCTCACCATGGAAACAACAAAAACCCTCACTGTAGCATTGATCCACTCCCGCCTGGACTACTGCAACGCTCTATTACTTGGCCTCCCCATTACTCGACTATCCCCTCTCCAGTCCATCCTTAATGCAGCAGCCAGGGTCATCCATCTGGCTAATCGGTACTCGGACGCGTCCGCTCTTCGCTAGTCCTTACACTGGCTGCCCATTCATTATAGGATCCAATTCAAAGTACTGGTTCTCACCCACAAAGCTCTCCACAGTGCAGCACCCCCCTACATCTCCTCCCTCATTTCTATCTATCGGCCTAACCGACTGCTGCGCTCTGCAAATGACTTTCACTAACCTCTGCACTAATCCGTACCTCCCACTCCCGACTCCAAGACTTCTCCCCGCTGCGCCAATCCTCTGGAATGCTCTACCCCAAGAAATTAGGACTATCCACAATTTGCATGGTTTCAGGCGCTCCCTCAAAACACATTTGTTCAGAGTGGCCTATCACATTCACTAACCAAAGTCTTTCTATGTTTAAGTGGGTATGTGTAGCCCATTCACTATCTCCATCCATGCCTCACTCCCTCAAGATGGCTGGACCATCATTGTAAATGCACCATTGTATATACACACCTGTACTTTGTATCTCCCCCACCTCATTGTAGATTGTAAGCTCTCACGAGCAGGGTCGGCTTATTTTGCTTTAATTATTGTATTGTTAACGTTGTTACCTATGACTTGTGTTTTGAAACTGTTAAACTGTAAAGCGCTGCGGAATATGTTGGCGCTATATAAATAAAGATTATTATTATTATTATTATTATTATTAGCTGTGGCAAGAAAGGTAGCTGTGTCTGCCAGCACATTGTTCAGAGCATGGAGCAGATACCTTGAGATAGGACAGTACACCAGGAGACATAGAAGGGGCAGTAGTAGGGCAACAAGCCAGCAGCAGGACAGCTACCTCCTCCTTAGTACAAGTAGGAAAAGGAGCAGTGCCAGAGCCCTGTAAATGGACATCCAGCAGGCCAATAACATCCTTGTGTTCTGCTCAAACTGCTCAAACTGTCAGAAACAGACTCCATTTAGGTGGTATCAGGACCTGAGAACACCAAAATTGGCAGATTCAACATAGCGCCCTGTGCCCTTCATGGATGAGAGCAGGTTCACACTGAGCACATGTGACAGACATAACATAGTCTGCAGATGCTATGGAGAACGTTCTGCTGCCTGCAACATCATCCAGCATGATCGGTTTGGCAGTGGGTCAGTAATGGTGTGAGGAGACATTTCTTTGGAGGGCAGCGCATTCCTCCATGTGCCATCCAGAGGTACTGTGACTGTCATTAGGTACTGGGATGAGATCCTTAGACCCATTGTGAGACCATATGCAGGTGCAACGCAAATCAAAAAACCTGGCACTCAAGGATTGATGTTTAACCATTAGCAAGTATTTATTAACATCCACAAATACTGTGGATGTTAATAAATACTTGCTAATGGTTAAACATCAATCCTTGAGTGCCAGGTTTTTTGATTTGCGTAGTTATACATGGGTCTGGTAACCCTTTGATCTAGGCACCTACATTCCTTAGTGTTTTTGGGGAGTGACGTATATTTCTTGGAGACATATGCAGGTGCAGTGGGCCCTGGATTCCTTCTGACTCATGATAATGCTGGGCTTCATGTGGTTGAAGTGTGTAAGCAGTTCATGCATGATGAAGGAATAGATGCTATGGACTGGCCTGCCTATTCCTCAGACCTGAATCCAATTATGCACATCTGGGTCATCATGTCTCGTTCCATTCCCCAACGCCACGTTGTACCATAGACTGAACAGGAGTTGACTGATGCTTTAATCCAGATCTGGGAGGAAATCCATCAGGGGAACATCTGCCGCCTCTGTTAGCAGGTTTTGGGATGCAGGGACAGACAGGAGCCAGAACAAGGGTTAACAAATTTAACAGTTTAATCAACAGGGTATTAAACTCCTTGCAGGGAGATAAATGGTTAAAGGGAGTTAATAGAAACAACTAGTACAGAATAATAGAAGTCCAGTTATCAAACTTATCGTGTCCTTTATGTTTCTCCACCACAGATGATCCAGCAGGGATTGCAGCACCAACAACTGCCGGAAGAATGTCCACAGAGGGGGTCCTTCAAACAATGATCCGTCTTCTGGCGACAGTGGTTGGTTTCCGGTACCTTCCACTGAGCCCCTAGTCCATGAACTTGTGTGGCCAAAGCAAACCAGGCCACAGCACTCTCGGAATTAAACGTGGGCTGATGTACAGGAAATGGCAGGGAAGGTCGCAAACGAGTGTCCGGTACTCTGACTTCTCTCCTCCGCACGTGTGCAGTACTCACAGTCTCTGGGTGCACGGCACCTCTCTCTCTTATGGTCCCACTGGTGGCAATGAGAGCCAACAAATACAGCCTGTCGCAGCGCCTGTGCCAAGGAGACGGAGCATGCTGCCTGTGCACTTCAAACTCCATCCTAAAGCATGCGCTTTTGCTTTTTACACGTCCCTCCTACCCGGGTCTTGAGGTTGGTCTGTTACCTCATTCCTTCCCCGAGGCAGCATGGGAGGTGGCCTCAACTGTTCCGGACCCTGCTTAGCACAGGTACCCGCAGCCCGGTCTTCCTCCTTACACTTCATCAGGAGCATGCCCAATCATTGTAGGGAGGTCATACAGGCAAGTGGAGGTCACACACACTACTGAGCCTCATTTCCTTGTCTTGAGGCACTTCTACTGAAGTTGGATCAGCCTGTAATTTGATTTTTCCACTTTTCTTTTTGAGTATCATTCCAAATTCAGACCTACATGGGATACTAATTTTGCTTTACATTGATCATTTTTGTTTTATTGTTCTCAATGAATTTAGATTTAAGATAAAAGAAAGAGTGCCTACTAGTATATTTGTTAAAGTGCTCAAGAGTATTGTGCCTGCTTACATTTCACTCACCCTACAATACTATAAATGAATGACTCCAAACTTTTCTTTTTAAACTGATTCTTAATCTCCTAAAAACTAATTTGAAATCAAAGCAACATATAAGCTGAATAAGAAAGTTATTTTAATTCTTTCATTTCCTGTAGATAATTATCATTTTCTTAAAGCATACCTTTATATATACATGCTTATTCCTATGCATATTTGTAAGCATATATAGTATATCTCTGCATATATATGCATATATGCTTGTAGTAGTGTTTATATATGTGTATAGTGCAGAAATGAATCTCATTGTGCACATAAAATTGTCCAGATAAGTTTACATGAGTTAACCTATTGTAAAAACAAATGAGCAAGTACCCTGTAATAAGTAAATATATAGTAATAGTACATTTAAATAACATATGGTACTTAGTTAACATTATTTTCATCACAAGAATGTAAAATCCATCCTGTTTACTCTGATGCCCTTCTCTCCAGCAGGTTCATCAGATAATCATCTTTAACAGCTTTCTTACACTTTTAAAGGAGTTTATAAAGGCATTGAGCACTTGTAGCTTTGCCTTGACTGGTGAGTCCCACAAAACCATATTTTACCCGAAGTGTCCCATGTAATAAAGACAAGACACATTTTCAAAAGCAAACACTTTTTTTCTTTTAATGAGTGAAGGTCGGTCGCAGCGAAAGGGGCGTGCACAACACGTCAGTATTAAAACAACTGGTAGGGCACAATTGGCCAGCTGAACAGGTACGAATCTATATGCTCAGTCATACTCCCGACGTAAGTCCGACTTCGTACATACAAAATCTATTATGGTATAACAATTGACCGCAGCTGTGACTTAAATACAAAAACACATATCAATCAAAACACAGTGAACAAATAAAAGATAAGGGAGTGAGGGTGGGACAACACAGCCTCCGTGTCCCACTTCTGTGAGGAGAGAGGCAGGAAGAGGCTGCGGCATCCTTTATAAGAGGGGGCACAAAGGGAGGAGGAAATGGGGGTTGCCATTGTGACAAAAAGGAAGGGAGGAGATAAGGAAAAAAACAAGGAACATTGGGACACAAGCTTTCACCCTTTAAAAACAGGGCACACCAGTCAGGGGGTATTCAATAAAGGAATGACGTGCTCCTCAGACTGGTGAGACCCACAAAACCATATTTTACCCGAATATAATACCATATAATAAAGAAAAGACAAAGGGGCATGCACAGCATGTAAGTATCAAAACAACCGGTAAGGCACAATTGGCCAGCTAAACAGGTGCGAATCGATATGCCTAGCAGGACTCCCAGCGCAAGTCCGACTTTGTACATACAAAAATCTTTTATGGTATAACAATTGACCTCCAAGGAGGAGCTGGGTATTTATACTGCGTTCAGACCCCCATCCATTTGGTACAAGGCCTGTTCAATACCGTCCTGGAGACCAGAGAGGAAAATATGAAAGCCTATCTCTGTGAGATAAACACCATCAGGCAACATCAGACTGGAATTGTCTCCCTCCAGCTGACAATGTCTAAAGACCACTTCAGCTTTGAAACATATAAAGCGTGACATGTGCACATCAAGAGTGTGCCGAGAGCGCTCTACAGCGCCGCATCTCTCGCACCTTGCCATGTAACACAGGATTGATGTGCCCCTCACAATCTGTTATCTAGCTCATTCCACCGCAGCTCAATTGGGCTGAGGTTGGTTGGTTTTAAAGACCATGTCATCTGATGCAGCACTACATGTCCCTCATTCTTGTTCATATAGCCCCTAAGTAGCCTGGAAGTGCGTAATGGGTCATTGTTCTGTTGCAACACAAATGATGGTATCATGATGTGCATACCAGATAGGATGGCATGTCGTTGTGTTAGCCATGCAGGGAAATTGTGCATTACATTTGGATCAAATCACCAACAGTATCACCAGCAAAGCAATCCCACACCATCCACCATCCCCTCCGGGCTTAACAGTGGGCACCACACATGTAGAAACCATCCTCACCTTTACTGTGTCTCACAGTAAAATGGGTGGCCAGTACCAAAGCTAACACATTTTGACTGACAGATCACACTACAAATTTCCACTGATGAATGTGTAATCCATGTATTACTTGACGCAAACAAGTCTTTTATTGCTTGTGTCCCACAGTAATGGCTTCTTTGTAGCAATGCAACTATAAAAGCCAGTTTCTCATCATCTCCTCTGGAAGTTCATGCTGAAATATGTCTGATAATTGTTGTCTGTCCATCATTATTTATGAGGCCCATTATCTGAGACAGGGCCACCATCAGGGCATTACTGCCATTATGTTTGTATGGGGCCAGTTGAGCTGAAGCAAAGAGGGGTCCCAGACTGGTTGAGATAACTGCGTAGCTTGTGCTGAAGCAGCACAGCCCAGCCAGCACATAAACAGCCTGGCAGACTATTTGGCATGCTGGGGCCTGGGCTAATTACTGTACTTTGCTTTATTAATCCGTGGGGCCTCAGTCACTCATAGCTGCAGCTACAGACATTGTATGGCCACAGCTGAAGGGGCCAGCAGCATCTGACATCAGTGACGTCAGATGCTGCAGCCAGTCCTGTGTTCCTATGCTGATGCTGGTCCGTCCACTCACCCCTCTGACCTCCCATTCCCCTATCCGACTCCTCATTCACCCTCCTTCTGGCCCACCCACCCACTACACTTCTTGTGCCTCCCTCCATGTTCCTCCAGTCAGTGTAGTTGAAGGCCGTGTCTGTCTGCTGCCTGCCTGCAAAATTCTAAGTATTTCTATGTTCAACCCTACTGAATGCTGCCTGTCTGCCTGCCTGCTATAAGGTACAACTTAAAGCAGATATTCTAGTTAACTAATACTTATCATCTATACACAACATATGGAATAATTATTAGGGCCAGTTGATATGGCAGATATTGAAGCAGAAGTTTGGTACAGACAGTCACGCAGAGATTCTGCTGAATATCTATGGCAGCTGTTCCTTCATGCCTTCCATTCAGCTCTATGTGAGACAGCGATGAAGATTGCTGATCTTCAACATAGCCTATATTTTGATTTCCTATATTTCATATTTAATATTGAAATTCAAGAAAGGCCATATTAGTAAGTGCCTTATCATCATCTCACATTGGTCAACAATAACCAGAAAATCCTTTAAACTCCTTTACGACCAATGGTCGACATATCAGGTCATGAGCGAGTGTCAGTTCCCGCATCATGACATGTGATGTCCATACATTTAAACTGTCACTGCATGTAAACACGCAGTGACAGTTCTGTGCCAACAGCTGTCACTTACAGCTGAATGGCATGGGAACATGTGCATGGACCCTGACTGACCGATCACAGCTGATATTTAAGCACCTCCCGTCTGATCACATCTGGAGCTCGAGCTCCTGCACTAACAGCCATAGACGGGACAGTTCCAGCACCCGATTTGCTGTTTAATATCCAAAATGCTGCAATTGAGAGTGACTGCAACATTTAGGAGGCAGGGAGAGTGATGGGGCTATTAAATAAAAATATACCTAAAAAAGAGTGTTGGATATTTTAAGATTTTTTTAATAGGTTAGAGTAGAGTAGGGCCCTGCCAAAAGAGTCTACCTTGTTGTGATAGCAGGCTTAAAAAATCTTTTGGCCAAAGCAAAACCTGATGGCTATGTATGTGATATTCAATGAGAATTGTTAATATGTGATTGAAGAGGACATGGTGCAGAAATGGAGTTTTTCCAAGAGTGGGCGATAGGACTATGGAAGGTTCAAGGGTTTGAGGGTTGGAAGCGAAGCTGGGGTGTAGCCTTGGCGGATTCTAAAGCGGGCTCAAATATTTTGCCATGATGGGGCCAGAAATTCCTAATGCTTGCCCTGATCTGAGGTGCTGTCAACTTGAGATTTCTGAAGGTGGTAATTCAGATTAATTTATCCTCTGCAGCTGAGGTAATTTTAAATCTTCCTTTCACGGAGAAGTCATTAAGACAGCCAATTTCATCATAGCGATTGATAGTTTTCCTGACTGCTCTTGAGGATATCTTGAAGGTTCAAGCAATTTTCTAGATTGACTGGATTCACTGACCTTCAGGTTTTAAACCAATAATAGACTGTTGTTGCCTTAGTTGAGAGGTTCTTGCCATATTCTGATTTAGACCAGTTGCATATACCCCTGTGATCGCAAACCCTTTCGGAAGAACAATGTTTCCACAAATGAACTATTGACAATGCTTCATTGGAAGCTATTCCAGGTGACTTCCTGATGAAAGTGTTTGAGAGAATGTGTAAAGCTGTTATGTAGTAAAAATAGGGTTGGGGGTCACTTTGAAGAATCCAAGGTTTAAGACTAGTGTTGAGCGATAGGATAATGCAAATATCGGCTATCGGCCGATATTAGCTCTATCGGCCTTTCGATAATTCGTTTCGATATTTTCGTCTTATCGAATACCGGAATCGGATTTGTCACTGTCACTGTGAGTGTCCGTCGGTCGGGTCTGTCAGGAGTCAGCGGCACTTACCTGGCAGAAGATCTCCGGCGGTCACGTCCTGGACTGCTTGATGGCCGCCATTATCTTCTCCCTGGCGGTCACATTCAGTTTTTCGCGATAACTGCAGTGACTGCAGGGTAATCCCGGCCGTAAAGCAGTCAGTCCGATGACGTCACCGCCGGGGAAGCAGGTAATCAGCTGTGCTGCGCCGGGATGACAGGCTCTGCCTGTCATTCTGATGTAGCAGAGCTGGATCGTCGTGGGACACTCGTTACTATGGACTGCGTCGGTCAGGTGGTATACTTTTTTTTTTTTTTTTTTTTCATTTTTTTACAGGAGATCGATGGCGTCGCAGCAGGATGAGACAGTAATAAAAGAAATGAAAACTGTGTTTTTTTTTTTTATTAAATTAAAAAAATTTTTTTGGAACATTCACCCGTCCGGGTACATAAACAATTTAACTATTTATTTACATACAGGGACCCTGTCCAGGTTATTTAGACTTCTTTGGCTGGCCTCTTCCAGGTACCACCTGGTACTCTTCTGGTGCTTGCCAAACATCCGAGGCACCAAGGACCACCAGGACCTGATGACGTCGTGTGGCCTGTACAGTCAAGTCGTGACCCGCTATCTGGGTCTGTGTGGCCACCTCTTTCATCTCTCTCCGGGTCTGGAGCCCTATGTCACGGACTGTACGAACCCCAGGGGGCCTAACAGGCGCCGGGTACGGGCCACGTATCGATATCATGTCCATGGGTGGGTCTGCTGAGGAGACCACTGAGGGAGGCTGGGGAGATTTACGGCGTGGGGTGGGCACTTTTCAGAGGCCTGGATGTGGGAGGCTGAAGGCTTCGAGGGTCTCACAGGTTCCTCACACACTGGGAGTAGGGGTCGCACCTGGTAACATTTAGGGCGTACCACCCATTGTAACCCCAGTGTCGGGTGTAAGTCACCAAGTCTCCTGGCAACAGGTCCCTCCCCGGGTGTCCTTCTGGGAGGTGAGCCTCCACGTCCCGCCGGGTCACAAAGACTTCTAAATAAAGTCCAGGCTCCTTGATGAAGCCCCAACCACCTTTCAATTTAAAGTTCCGTACTGCACCCTTACGCCGCGGCTCACTCAGGGTTCCTTTATCCTTTCTCATCCGGTCCTTATCTGCCCGGTCCTTCTCCAGGTGACGTTGGCGAAGTTTTAGGGTTTCTCGCTGCTCCCTTTGTCGCTCTGCTTCCTTCTCCCAACGTCTCCACTCTTCCTCCTGACGCCGACTGTAATTCTCCTCCACCAGTTGCTCCATGTCTCCACCACTCCACTGCAGCTTACAGTGTCCGGTTTGCGGCAGCTCTCCTGTCGCCCCCCAGTCCTGGCGGCGCTCCCCTGCGGAGGAAGCAGACGGCTCTAAATCAGATGACAGTCGGGGCTCCGGTACAGGCAGGTAGTGCTCTGGTGCCTGCGCGGCCTCCTCCATGAGGACGGGTGTCGCTTCTTCTGTCTCAGCGACCGGGGCAGACAGCGTGATTTGCGGTGCTGCTGACGGTGCTGCGGTTTTTGCAGGAACGGGTGCCTCCACTGCGACAACGTCAACCGGATCACATTGCAAGGGCTCCTCTACTATAACGGGTGCCTCACCTTCCGGTACAGACACTTCAGGTAAGAGGGATTGGCGCCGCTCCAAGTTTATTTTAGGGCACGCCAGCTGGCTTCCATCCTGGCGACCTCCTCCCGGTGCCGGGCCAAGCCTCTCAGGGTATCCTCCGCTTCTTGCAGCGTAGGAGGGTTTACAGGCCGGGTGCCCAACGGTGATTCCGTGGCGATCGGGTCGCTTCCGTGGGGGGAGAGCTCTGACTGCTCCATCCCTTCCCACTTCTGCTCGTCGTGTCCATTAGCCATCTCTGCCAAGTCACATGTGTCATATCTGGAGAGGGCCCCTCTTTTGTAGGGAGGCGGGACCTTATCACACTGGGGAGGATGAGGAGGCGGAACTCCAGAGCTGTGGGGCACGATGTTACATTGCAGTACCATTTACAGTGGGCGGCCATCGTTTTCACGCCACTGAGTGAGTGACACCCACGAAGAGCACACCCTTCTTCTTCACCAGTGCCTCGTCGTGACGCAGATATGGCGGAAAAATGGCAAATACATTCTCTGATGATTTTAGCAATTCTCAAGCACAAAACCAGTGCAATTCAGGCACACAGGACTCGCTTATAGCGAGCTACAGAATCCTGTTCGTGACGCCCAAGTTGAGTCGCACAGAGCCAGAGGTTTTCGGGGTACTCGGCACCGAGCCCGTCGACTTCTATGGGGTATGTCACGTCTTTACCCGGCAATTGAATTAGAGTTGATTTTACTATGTAGAAGTGTATAAACTATAAATATATGTATATATATATATGTCACAATGACATGTATATATATATATATATATGTATTCTATGTGTGTATATTTTGTGTTTACAACGAAAGAAAGGGTTTTTTTTGTTGCGATATTTTGTTCCCATAGACTTACATGGGACTTCCGGTATCGAAATCGGATATCGACGATATTTAGTGCTATCGGCGATACAATTTCGATACGATATTTTTAGATATCGAGCAATATCGCTCAACACTATTTAAGACATATTCTTATGTATTTGAAATGTGTTTCTTTTTCCCATGTGTCTATATGTATTCCTTTGTGGTTTTGTTGACTTCAGTATGAATCTACAATGTGCACATTCTGATAAGAACAAGGAAATCCATTGCATGAGCAGGAATGGCTAAACTTTTGAATGGCACTGTATATTTATTATGTTCTAGCGTTTGGCGAGAACTCAGAGCATAAATAATAAACATTTGATTCACGTTAAATAAATCTGTAGCAAATCTAACTTCCTGGCTAATTTTGGATGAACTGCCAAATTCCAGTAGTTGTGGAGAAGTGAATTTGCTGCACTGCTGGCATCTCAACATATCAAGATGTCAGAAAACATTTGAAATAGTAGCGTAGATAACCTCCCGAAGAAGGATTGCGAAACGCGCGTCGGGGTAGCAGGGACGCCAGGACATCCACGTGCAATTTTCAGGTAGCTCTTATTAGAGATTTGCTAAGTATTTTTACCATTGTTGGAGGTTTTTGGTGGTTTTTGGGCATTGTGCAATTATAGTGAGTAGCTCACATGCTGTACATTTTGTTCTCTCATAGACCCCAACTATCAGTGTGTTCTGGTCTTTATGTTGTGGATATATGTACCTTATTAGCTACAAATATCTCTGGATTGTACATTGTGGGATGTCTATGGCATTAGTCCCTGGTTTGCTGTGGTTTCTGACCTGTTTTATCTTTTTTGTGTCAATAAAGTTTACATTTTTTTAGCATTCCTGTGTATTACCATTATTTAGGTAAATTTAGTGTGTGATTTATAGCGTAGATAATGCGGTTTTATTCTCAACGCGTTTCGCAGTGTACTCACTTCTTCATCAGGAGAACCACAAAGGAGATATAGGCAGATTCGCTCGTCATTAAAGATTGGCAAACATGTGTCATTGTCGTCTCTAGCAGGTTCTGAACTGGCAGTTGTGATATGTTCGGGTAATCCAATTTATAGACTGAGTCTTTATGCAGCATTTCTTGTTTTCTCTTGCCATTGGCCACAACATGCAGACATGGCTTCAGTTGTAGTTACAAGGTAAAGTCTCAGCCATACAATAAATAATAAGAAAGTAAAGGTGCTGGTGTCACATATTCCCATGTCACTGCACATGCATCCAAAAGGGACAATTAAATACAGCACATCAAGTAACCTTTTGAGAATCAGAAGAGGATGAAGATACAGTTTAGATTACACATTTAATTTATGCGGCTGCTGGATTATGCCAATGTCACAGCTGCCAGGATTGCTAATGAAAGGGCGATCAAAAAGACAGAAGAATGTGGGAGGAAAAATATATCACCAAAGGTTTTCAGGTGGCTTGGATAGTAAATTCTGATTAACGACATCTTTTTAATCCTAAACTTAATTCACCTTGTGGGAATGCGCAGTCATAAAACATTCTGCGCTCTTACTACTGCCAAGCTGTCTACCCTCATGGAGCTTGGATGACTGTGCTGTTAAAAGACAGAGGAAGAGTGTCTGTTTTGGTTGATTTTCATTAAGCTTTACAATTGTCCTTGTCCTTCTGCCCTCCTATGGCGAATCAACAGTCTGTGCACTTAACCCGAGGTAGCAAATTACTACAGAGGTACTGAAGAGTGAGATGATTCGTCCCTATCAGGGATACAGGGCAGCGAGCAAGATCATGAGGCAGCATTTTTACACTCCGGAGTCGTCTAATAGTTTTTTAATGTATTGTTCCTTCTTCCCGGTGCATCGCAGTGATCAATCACATCAGTTTGCAGAACGCATGAACAAAAAGATTTGTTAAAAAGGTTAATGAGCCGCTGTGCACGGAATTAAGTGGTCGCTCACCATCAGGTGACTTTAAAGTATACCGCCACTTTTACTAAATACAACTGCAATATATAAAAAAAATGGATTTAAAGCTAAAGGAATCTACATTTCAATTATAAGCTTCCATCATTTGGAAAACAATGAGTTATTGTATAGAATTCAAATAAATGTAATCATTTTTGGGCATCGATGCTGTGTTTGAAGCATAATTCTCCGTACTGCACACAATCACTAAATGGGATTTTGTGCAGAACGGAGGATACTAAATCTAGAAATGAATTAATAAATGGAACAAAAAATATAGCTGCTCTCATAGTTTTTCTGCATGGCAGTCTGACTTGTTCATGTTCATTTTCTGTCATAGGTTTTGTTTGCTTAATGTCCAATGTGAACATGCTCTCATTTTGCATGCACACTAACTTATCCTCCAGTTCATGTTTTCAGTTAAATGTCAGTCATCCTTGTAGAAAATCTTATGATCAGTTTCATCTTCTGGTGGTGGTCGAGTAAAGTTACATTCCCTTAGGCCAGATTCACACCTCTGTGCATCACAGTCGCAATGCATGAAGCAGCGGTCAGTCACCTTACCTGGGTTTGGGTCATTAGACCCACAGCCAGTCTGTGTTGCAGTCCATTCTTGTCATATGGCACAATGATGTGTGAATCAAATCATAAAGATGTTGTCTAGGTTTATCACAAAATCTGCAGTCACTCCATATAATTGGAGACTTGTGAATCCTTAAAGCACATGCAGCGTGTGCTATGAGGGTTGCTTGGTGCTGGCGGCGAGACCAGACAGTCATGTGACCGCAAATATGCAATATGCATATTTCCAGCCACATTCCAACTAGACATATGCTGCCTCGCTCAATGCAAGTGAGCAGCCCCTTTAACCAAGGGTGGGCATTAGAAGCTTTTCATCTTACTACAAACAGGGCAAAGCACGGAGGCTTCTGCTGCAGGCAGTTGTCTCACAGAAGGACAAAGGAAATGAGGAGAAAGAAGGGCACCACAGGACAATGAGGAGAAAGAAGAGCACATGGCTGGGCTACTAATGCACACATATAAGATCCTTTATACTGTATAGTTCTCAGTTTTAATAGAAATAGGAGACAAAATAGGATGAAAAGGTAATTGAGGGAAAAGTCCTGAGATAGGTTTAATTTTTTTTTGCCCCTGAATAGTAATTATACCAACTTGTTAACCCCTTCTAAAATTCAAGCAACCTTGATGTTCAGCCAAGTATGCATGATGAAGTCCAATACTTATCAGTAATTTAAAGGTTCAAGAGTCTAGCTGACCAAGCCTCCATCTTAAGGTTGTGCTATCTAGAGTGGATACACATGCAGCAGATTTGTTGTAGAATGTTTTGCAACTGAAAAACATCTCCATTCACCTGAGTGAGATTATATTGTCATCAAGCGTATGGTCTTCCGCAAGATCCATTTAGAACAATAATATAGTCGTAGACATTTTGCATTAATATCTGCCATGTGTAAATCCATCCTTACACTACACGTCAATCATTATATGTTGTCGAGTGCCTTTTGTGCCGTTTTTGTGTACCAGGACTTGAGTGTGACTTCACTCCTCACAGCGACAGTCTTGTATATATTATCCGAGGTCATCAAGCTTTGTACTTTGTGGATGTTAGCTTCATAGATTTTGTCATTGTGTTTTTTCAGTTGTTGAAATATCCAAGCCTACACTAAGTAACATATGTACTATGTTAATAATAAATGTAGTAATATGAAAACAGATTGCAACAACATGAAGATCTAATGGGAGCTGTGGTATGAAGAAGACTGGCAGCCTGTAGGTGAAGACCAAAGTGACCAAGTGCAAGGAAAAAATGGAGGAGCAGTGAGTATTTACTTATTTTAACCTCTTCCTTGCCCTTTTCAATCCAGCAAAATAGCCGGTCAACGCAATTATGTTGGATTCATGCAATTGAATAAAAAAAAATATGATTCTTGCAAATCTGAATTTTTAGGTAAATTCAAAGTAAGTTCAGTTGACTTAGAAGAAGTTTGCTTGTCTCTAATTGAATGGGTTTATCGAGATGTTGGACTCATAAAACTTCAAGAAAAGATAATGTTGATCAGATCTGTAAACTATATCAGCCTGGATTACCTGGTAATTTGGTTCCCAAAGGATTGTGTAGACTGGATATTATCATAGCAAATGCCTTGCACAGAGAAGATGAAAGTTTGTATGGGTTTTAATCCAGAATATTTTAATTCATTGAAAGCAAGTAGGGATCTTAAAAATGGTGGAAAAAAAAAGTTAATTAGAAAGTTTTAGGTATAGAGGCTCATAAAATATTTACGCTGAATTTTCATAAAACTGAAAACTTTATTACGTGAAGAAATGGGGAGTGGCAAACCATAAAAATGTCAGGCTGAATATACAGAGATGGCAGAAAAAGACATATTCCACGCCCATAGCAGAGCGTAAAGAGGAACAGGACAGATTGTAAACTGGAGGACGGATTGGGACAGGTCTATGTCAGCAGATTCCTGCATCCCAACTACCCACTCAGCCAAGGATCAATGAGTCTGCCTGCCTTGCAATGCCTGACAAATATCCAGAACTGTGACCATAGCTCTCTGTTCAATTAGGTCTTGTCTGCCGAAACTAGAGAAAAAGTTTACTTGTACAAGTTTGACACTGTGACATATGGAGTATAAGTTGCTGTCTTCCATTTAGAAGTAACACATCAGGCTGCTGCTATCTTTCTATCGCACTGACAACAGATATTATGAATCCATGGAACAGCTAGCGAAACGCTGTGTTAGAGGAAAAAAGGAAGGAAAGCAGCCAAGAAAATAAAGACAGGCAGAAAGGCAAAGAAATACTGAAGGCAAAAAATGAAAGGGAAAGTGTTTTTTTTTTCTTTTTAGTTTGCAGTCTATCAATTGCATCCTTAAGAACTTGTTTATTTCTCCTCTGGTACATGACTGCTAACCTTGAGCTCAGCACTCTGCACAATCCGATATCTTCAGAGGATAACAAACAGCAACAGCATATAGCAGCTTATATAGTCATATCATAGAGAACTATTTGATCTCTGAAATGGTTATTTTCCTAAGAAAGCATATGGATAAACAGCAGGTGTAAAAAGTATTGAACACGTCACCAATTTTCTAAGTAAATATATTTCTAAAGGAGCCATTTATACGAGAAATTCTGACCAGATGTCGGTAACAACACATCTAATCCACACAGGTAAAGAAATCGAACCATAGATGTCCATAAATTAGGTTATGTGTAATAATGAGAAATGTGTTTAGAGACAGGTTTAGATCATTGTGGTTTGTTCTAATGAAAAGGTTATGATCACCTTGAAACGCATTGACAAAAAATCGCATCCATACCTGATCTTGCAGACATGGGCGGAGCTGACGGAGGAGGTGCAGCGGTGGGCGGAGCTTCAAGGAGGAAGCCATGCGCTAGTGTGAAACTAGCCTAAGTCACTCTGTCCAAAATCTTCATCTGTCAATGAGCATGTGGCTACTAAGATACAAGCCTCCTTCGTGCAAATGAAGGTGGAACTGGACAGTTTGGAAGGAAATGTAGTAAAAGGCAGAAATAGAAGCAAGCACAGCATGCAAGAAGGCTGAAATGAATGTACTGGATGCAGGATGCAGACCATTCTCCAGCATTCTGCATTTAAGGTCAGTACAAAGCGCTGCCAATTCGTCATCCTGAACCTCTCTCATGCACCAAAACATAATAGGCCCATGTGCTCATATTATAAACCACATACACAGATATCCACATGCAAGGCAATATTGTAGCTAAATCATTACATTCCGGACACCCACATAGCTCCAGTTCCACATGTGTCAGAAATTATGCACATCAAACCAGATACCAGTCAAAAAGCCTCTGCCGCAGAATACTTTCCTGTATCTCTACCAATTAAATGAATAGCTCTACTCAGCTAACATTTGTCTTTTCAAAATCAGAAAAACCTGACATGTCTGACTCTGCAAGCTACATGGGTCACCCTGAACGTGCTAATACGATCTCTCAAGGTTCGGTGATCAACCTAAGAATTATAGAGGTTGGAAACTTGCCTATAGATCCGTAATTACTGACTTTGTCATCACTGCTACTGAAGAGCTATATCTGCTGATCAGGTGGTTTGGGCCACAATCCACAGAGCTGGTCAAGAAACTCTATCCACATCCATAATCCAGGGGCTGGTATCATAGCTGCACATGAGATACTAGAACAAAGCTTTGACAGTCCTGAAGCCATAGAAAATGCACTGTTCAAGCAACTACAAGATTTTCCAAAAAATATCCAGTAAGTACACTTCAAAATTCCACCAGGTCAGTGACGACCTGATAGAGCTCCACCTGGCCAAGGCAGACACACATCTATTTGACCTCAGCTACCTGGCACTGCTCTTGGGGAAAACCCAATGGTCTCAAAGCTGCCATACAACATTCAAGAAAAGTTGACCATGCATGGGTCAAGTTGCAAGAGAGAAAACCAAGAATCTTTTCCTCCGTTTACCTACTTCTGTGAGTTTATCAAAAATACTGCAGAGTGTAAGATGGACCCAAGCTTTTCCTATTGAGAAATCAGTGACCTTGGTTTATCTCTCCCTTAATATGAGATTCCATGTTGTAATAACAGAAACCACAGAGGTCCAGTGTCAGTCAAGAAGATTGATTTTCTTTCTATATCTACATCAGCTCCAGACAAGAGCAACAAAAGTGAAAGGTTGATAACCCTTGATTGTGTCCCATTCATAAGAAGCCACATTGCCTAAAGAATTGAACCAACTTCAGAAAGAAACCACTAAGAAGTTTGGAATATGTGACAGATTCTGTGCTTTCTACAGTACTGAACACTTTGCTAAAGACTGTAAAGTTACTTCTGAGTGTTTGGTATGTGAAAGTGAGAACTACGTACAAGCACTTCATCCATCCCAACTTATTATTTCCAAATTGTCAGAGGCAAAAATTTCCTAACTGAAGAATTCAAAATGTAAAATATAACTTTTAATAATTACTTTTAATAAATATATAATTTGGAAAATGTGCACAATTAAAATCACAAATAACATGATGTCCTTATTTCTCTTAAGTGGCGGATCCACAGTGTATGGTAATATAACCGTTCAGCAAGTTACACAAATTTGAGAAAGGCAGTTGATACAGTCAGCCTGTAATATGTGTAAGCTCTCAGGCTCTCTGTACTCCACACAACATTCAGTTATTTCAAAGGTGAAATGCTTTGCATATGACCTATTCAGGTTCTTAGTGTTATATAACTGATTGTAATATTATATAGCAGTAGCAGCTAACACCTATAAATAATATACTTTATCCTCGAAGATAGGGGGCTATTAAACCCAGGAATTATGTAAATTAACATTAAGGTCCACTATCTAATTCAACAGCTACCTAACTAATCATATGCTGTTCCTTCTATTAGAGGGTGTCACACTAATAACTGTAACTAATCTGAGTCAGACACTGCTTCATGTGTCTGCGGACCTCTTATTATTGCTTATTGTGTATTAGACCAACACATTATTGGTCATTACTAGAGATGAGCGAATTTGTTTGGGTTCCCTCTTATTCGGCAAGCTTACCGAATAAGCTGCAGAGGGAACCTGTCTTCCTGGATCGCGCCGGCTGAACAACTGATCAGCGTCGCAGCTGCATATGTCGCGGCTGTGTCACAGTCACGACATATGCATGGACAGCCCAACACACAAGCTCTCCATGCATGTGCTGTGACGGACACATCCGCGACACATGCAGCTGCAGTGCCGATCAGCTATTCAGCCAGTGCGATCCAGGAAGCCGGATTCCCTCTGCAGCTTATTGGGTAAGCGCTATAGCTTGACAAATAAGAGGGAACCCGAACAAATTCGCTCATCTCTAGTCATTACAATAAAAAACAGATGCCTCCCCAAAATGTTTCACCATTACTGGTGTCTTCAAGGGTAATGAGGCTGCAATGGCTACTGGGCATGTCACCTGACCTTATAAAGCGTTGGTTGTGATGTCACTAAGTTCATCCAACCACTGCACGTTATACAACTCCCAATCCCACAAGCTGTTATTAGATAAGCCAAAGGCACTGATAGGTCTATATGCAACATGGATTCTCATAGGTGCCAGTGTTCACAGCATACTACCCTTTCCATCCAATATAGGCCCTTATAAAGCTAGAACTTACCAATCAAAAAATCCTTCCGCTTCATCCATTTGGACATCATATTAATATTTTTCTCAAGCTCCAATTGCCAGTAAATCAACAATTAACATCACTTTCAAGAACGATCCAAATAATCATTAAATCTATAAACCAAATTAGAGAAAGGAGAGTGTATTATATCCTAAGGCCGGCGTCACACTGGTGAGTTTGATGCGAGTAAGTCACACGACTTTCTCGGATCAACACCCGACACGGCCGCCCGCTCTCGGAGCCGAATGTGCGGCTGCATGTATTTCTATGCTGCCGCACACTCGGGTCCGAGAGCGGGCGGCCGTTCCAGGTGTTGATGCGAGAAAGTCGTGCGACTTACTCGCATCAAACTCGCCAGTGTGATGCCGGCCTAACAGGACCTGCAATGTCACATGACAGGAAGTGACATGGGCACTAGTTAAGGTGGTAACAAAAAATGACCTGTGTGATCCACACAGGAATATTGCAATAAGACCTTCTGAGGTAATGTGACCAGAACTCACATCATCTTCTAATGTCATGTGACCATGTATTGCAACAGGACCTTCCCTGTCATGTGAACGGGACTCAGAGAGCACATAATACTGATATCACTATATCCAAAAAAAAATAGCAATTCTGCTACATACAGGCGATCTGATCATCGCCTGTATGTAACAGAGCCAATTAAGATATGGCAGTTTCTAGTCTCCCATGGAGACTATTGAAGCATGCCAAAAGTAAACAAAAATGTTTTTTGAAATATAAAAAAATATATAAGTTAAAATCACCCCTCTTTTGCCCCATTCAAAATAAAACAATAAAAAAATCAAACATACACCTATTTGGTATCACCGCATTCAGAATCGCCCGATCTATCAGTATAAAAAGAATCCAATCACTGAACAATGTAAGAGAAAAAAAGTAAAAACGTCAGAATTTTGATTTTTGGTCACAATAATGGGCGATCAAAATATCGTATCTGCACCAAAATGGTATCTTTAAAAACATCATCACCTTGCACAAAAATAAGCCCTCACCCAACCAGAGATCACAAAAAATGGAGCATTTTTTTTTAACAAACTTTGGAATTTTTTTCACCACTTAGATAAAAAAGAACCTAGATGCGTTTGGTGTCTATGAGCTCGTAATAACCTGGAGAATCAAAATGGCAGGTCAGTTGTAGCATTTAGTGAATAAAGTAAAAAAGCAAACCAAAAAACAATTGCGGAGTGGCACTTTTTTTAAATTTCACCGCATTTGGAACTTTTTTCCCGTTTTCCAGTACACGATATGTTAAAACCAATAGTGTCATTCAAAAGTACAACTAGTCCCACAAAAAGCAAAGCCCTTGCATGGCCATATTGACCAAAAAATAAAAATGCTATGGATCTGGGAAGAAGGGGAGCAAAAAAACGAAAATGCATAAACAAAAATGCCTCTGGTCATGAAGGGGAAATGTTTCTTTGGGCTTTTTGCTGATATCTCTAACATGATGAATATATATTTTCTTTTCTTTTTTTCTGGATCATGGTCAACTAAACAGTTAACAGTCATAATTATATTGTGTAGATAAAATACATTTCATCATTATTGTCCCTCATATTTATTTATTAGTTATATCTTTTATATCAGGGTTTGGGTGACAGACATGCTATACATGCTGTCAATCTGTCTGACTGTACAGACGGCAGGAAAAGCATCCTTCTTCAGCTGGTTGTACCATGCTTCCCCAACTGCAGCTTTGATTGCAAACTAAAGGCAGAACAGAAAAACATAAGTAGGGAAAGGGTGTAATTCTTACATGTACAGTATTATCCAAGTTGTGATTAAACACTAAGTCCAATCCACAAATCTCTACAGAATCTTCATAGTAACCTTGCAAGTTTTTAGTGGCAGGAATGATTGCTCAATCTATATCACTAATGCTCTGGGATCCCACCGCTACCACCTACAGTGCCGCTGGAACTTTTCAACCTTTCCTCACATGTCATGCTTCAAACATAAAGATACCAAATGTAAATTTTTGGTGAAGAATCAACAACAAGTGGGACACAATTGTGAAGTTGAATGAAATTTATTCGCAATTTTAAATTTTTGTGGAAATACAAAAACTGAAAAGTGGGGCGTGCAAAATTATTCGGCCCCTATAACGTAATAGTTTGTTGCGCCATCTTTTGCTGCGATTACAGCTGCAAGTCGCTTGGGGTATGTCTCTACCAGTTTTGTACATCGAGAGACTGAAATTCTTGCCCATTCTTCCTTGGCAAACAGCTCTAGCTCAGTGAGGTTGGATTGAGATAGTTTATGAACCGCAGTTTTCAGCTCTTTCCACAGATTCTCGATTGGATTCAGGTCTGGACTTTAACTTGGCCATTCTAACACCAGGATACATTTATTTGTGAACCATTCCATTGTAGATTTTGCTTTATGTTTGGGATCATTGTCTTGTTGGAAGACAAATCTCCGTCCCAGTCTCAGATCTTTTGCAGACTCCAACAGGTTTTCTTCAAAAATGGTCCTGTATTTGGCTCCATCCATCTTCCCATCAATTTTAAACATCTTCCCTGTCCCTGCTGAAGAAAAGCAGACCCAAAACATGATGCTGCCACCACAATGTTTGACAGTGGGGATGGTGTGTTCAGGGTAATGAGCTGTGTTGCCTTTATGCCAAACATATCGTTTGGCATTGTTGCCAAAAAGTTCGATTTTGGTTTCATCTGACCAGAGTACCTTCTTCCACATGTTTGATGTGTCTCCCAGGTGGCTTGTTGCAAATTTTAAACAACACTATTTATACATATCTTTGAGAAATGGCTTTCTTCTTGCCACTCTTACATAAAGGCCAGATTTGTGCAGTGTACGACTGATTGTTGTCCTATGGACAGACTGTCCCACCTCAGCTGTAGATCTCTGCAGTTCATCCAAAGTAATCATGGGCCTCTTGGCTGCATCTCTAATCAGTCTTCTCCTTGTTTCAGATGAAAGTTTTAAGGGACGGCCGGGTCCTGGTAGATTTGCAGTGGTATGATACTCCTTCCATTTCAATATGATCGCTTGCACAGTGCTCATTGGGTTGTTTAAAGTTTTGGAAATCATTTTGTATCCAAATCTGGCTTTTAACTTCTCCACAACAGTATCACGGACCTGCCTGTTGTGTTCCTGTCACGGGTGTGTCTCTGCGAAGATCGTCGCGATTGCACACCCTGACTTCTCACAGCTGAGTTTCTGGTGCTGGGTGTTTTTCGGCAGTGAGGGAGTTAATTCTTCCTCTCTCTGTGCTGGACTAGACCAGCCTCGCTCAGCTGCAATTAATGTTGTGGTAATTGGTTTCCTTCATATACCTGCCTGTCTGCTGGGGAAGTGTCGGTGAAAGCATTCATGCAGACCAGCAGAGCGGATCGTATTGAGAAGTCTAAAGCTAAGAGTACCTGTTGTGGTTTTCTCCTCTCCTCGCTTTATTATTTATCTCCTTACCCGTTGGTGTTCCCTCTGTAGTGATAGTTTTGTATGCAAGGTGGTCTTTTATTTTACCCCTTGTACTGTCTCGTTCGTCTTATAATGTGTGTGAAGGCAGTTACCTTCCTGTTCCCTGTGGTGGTAATCAGGGTCCTTCTCAGGACTAGATTACAGTGGTTAGGGATTCACAGGAATAGGGTTACGCTGGCGGCCTGGACCTCTGTACCATCAACAGTACCTCCAGGTAGAGGGATTAGTCAGGACCCCAGCTTAGGGTCAGCATAGACCCCGGTCCTCCTGTATACAGAGACAGCGTGACAGTTCCTTGGTCTTCATGATGCTCTCTGTGCTTCAAACAGAACCCTGAGACTATCACAGAGCAGGTGCATTTATACGGAGACTTGATTACACACAGGTGGATTATATTTGTCATCAGTAGTCATTTAGGACAACATTGGATCATTCAGAGATCCACAATGAACTTCTGGAGTGAGTTTGCTGCACTGAAAGTAAAGGGGCCGAGTAATATTGCATGCCCCACTTTTCAGTTTTTGTATTTCCACAAAAATATAAAATAACCAATAAATTTCGTTCAACTTCACAATTGTGTCCCACTTGTTGTTGATTTTTCACCAAAAATTTACATTTGGTATCTTTATGTTTGAATCAGGATATGTGGGAAAAGGTTGAAAAGTTCCAGGGGACTGAATACTTTCGCAAGGCACTGTATTTGTCAAACATAACAGCTGAGAGATCATGCACATCCTACTGCTACCACCATTTTCTCAGAGAAGGCCACTCTATGCCACCAATCGTCAGGACAATTAAAGGGAACCTGTCACCAGGTTTGGCCGATACGAGTTATGGTCACCGCCTTTCAGGGCTTATCCACAGCATTCTATAATGCTGTAGATAAGCCCCTGATCCGACCTGCAAGAGAAGTAAAATAGGTATTATTATACTCACCTGGGGCGGTCCGGTCTGATGGGTGTCTCAGGTCTTGGTCCGGCGCCTCCCATCTTCTTGTGATAAAAACCTGGAGCCGGCCCTGTCTCCGGTCACTAGGCTAGTTCTCACGGTAAGCTGACTGTGATAACTAGTCGGAACAGGAAGTATTTGTGTTGGTTTGTTATTTTTTTTTTTTTAGGAGATCGATGGCTTCTATTGGATATAGGGGTGCAATAAAAATATAGAAAACTGTGTAGTGTTTTATTTAATTAAAATACTTTATTTTTGTCTCTGTCTTTTTTATCCATTTAACTATAGGATTAATAATGGATAGGTGCCTTATTGACGCCTCTCCCTCGTTAACCGGGCTTAATGTCACCTTTCAATCAAAGGTGACATTAACCCCTTATTACCACATATGCCGCTGCTACATGGCAGTGGGAAGAGAGAGGCTAAGTGCCGGAATTGGTGCATCTTAGAGATGCGCCATTTTTGGGGTGGCTGAGAGCGGGTGTTTGGAGCCAGGTGGGTTCAATATCCATGGACCCTCTCTAGGCTATGAATATCAGCCCGCAGCTGTCTGCATAGCCTTTCTGGCTATTAATTATAGGGGGACCCCACATCATCTCTTTGGGGGGCCCCCCTATTTTAATAGCCAGTAAAGGCTACGCAGACAGCTGTGGGCTGATATTCATAGCCTGGGAAGATCCATGGGTATTACCTGATCCCCAGACTATAATCGCCGGCCCCCAGTAGCCGGCTTTCCCACTCTGGACTTGAAAATTGTGCGGTAGCCCGCGCAATTTATTTTTCCATTTTTTTTAAATTGAAACAGATATTGCGTTTAATACCGTGGTCACACTTGCGAGAAACTCGCGCGAGTATCGCACCTCAATACCCGGCACTGCCGCCGACTCTCGGGACTCGGAGTGTGCGGTTCTTTGTATTTCTATGCACCTGAACGCTCCGGTCCGAGTGCCGGTGGCATTGCCGGGTATTGAGGTGCGAGACTAATGCAAGTTTAGGATGTGGCTCAGTCTAAGAAAATTACGAGATTCCCAAATTCTACGATATCTTTACCCCTCGAGGTCACAGATGGGAGATATTACTGTCATGTTTCCTTCCTACCCTGAATTTATCTTTCCATAGGTGGGAAACATGGCATGAATAGCATCATCCATCTAAATAGTATGCATTACATTTGCCACTTCATCACGACTGTGAAAATATGACATCATAAGTGTTTCTAAAAAAAACCTCAAAATTCATAACATGTCTATAGTGAAACAGGAGTAGTGAAAAGCAAACTTTTCAAAATTCAAATGTGCCTGCTTCACCAAACTTGGCCAGGAAATTTGGTTTGCAGTCAAAGGATTATTCCAAATTGAATGTGCTCTAAAGCCTCCAATTGACATAAAAGGACATGTACAGTATAATAGTCTGAGGAGCCCTGGAACTGTATGTATCCCTTTAAAGTATGTTTATGTATTCATGATCATAATAATGTCAAAATGAGTGACCTCAATATCCACGCTATGTGGCAACAAGCAACCTGTTTAATAGCGCTCTGCAATACCAGACATTTTTTGCTTTTTAAGATTAATATGGTAAAAAAATTATCACCTTTTTGTCATCAGGTAAACAACTCTCTTACTGCAAGTCCACAGTAGTGGCTGAAATTTCACACCCAGGGTCTATAGGGGGAGTTTTTTTAATAACACTATACACAGGCTGCAGAAAGCAATAATGATGTGGAGAGTAAATAAGAGTATGTTAAATGATAAAATTAAAAAAGAAGTTGTGCATAAAATAAGTATTGTGTGTGACACATTTTTCGAGGCATTCACAGTGATACATTTTCTGGAATATTCTGCAATATAGGTGGCTTGTATCTGCATGAATGCTAAAATATTTGTGAAACAATTGCACCAACACAATAATAGTGATCATGCATGAAGCAGCCTCCAGATGTGTCCATCACTGGTCCAGACTGGCATACACCGTGATTTTCCTATTGCCTTCCCTATCAATTAAATCTGTATTATTCTTTTTTCCTCACACACTAATCCCTTCTGATTGGCTAGGTGAAATAATGTGATATGATAGCTACAAGGCATTATAGGGAAACCCATCCAGAAACACCAGACGTCATGGCATTCTTTTCTGGATGATGCAATCTTCTGTAACAGTGGCGACCATTTTAGGCAATTCAAGGAAAGCAAATTATATATTGTTCAAATTCTCCAGCTTCAACGAATTCCTAAAAATTCCACACAACTTTGATTACATTATTATCAAGTCACTAAGCCCTAAGCGCGGGTTTGATTAATGAAAAATAAGACTGGAATTAGATAAATAAGGTTCCGTTATAAAAAATTCTGTTTTAAATCTAGGTTTTTCAATTTAAAAGAGTGCCGTAATGATGTCTCTTTTTCGCTACCTAGAGAGACTTAAGGGATTTTTGCCCTCCTGTTTCTATGTAGGTGGTGGATAAATCAGTCTGCAGGGATTTTCCCAAGGGAATCCCCTCAGGTAAATAGTTGTGTACACTTTTCTTGTTGGTTTTGTTTTTGTCTTATTTGTTTGTCTGTTTATGTGGTTATTTGTTTATATGTTTATGTAATAACCAATACTAACCAATTGACTTTTTTATCCATTTATTAGCTATTTCTTGACCAATTGTTTATTCATGGTTTACGGCAAATCTGTGTAAGTGCTGTTAAAAATTGTTTTGTTTCATTATGAAGTGTGATGATTTTCTATTTGTTTTGTCTGTATGTATCTATATCAAGTGTTTCCTGTCTGTCTGTTTGTAAGGATGTCAGTGTTTGTTAATACTGTAAATATTGCTGTTCAGTTGTCTTGATCCTGCTCTGTGTGCTCTGCTATATTTGTGCTATGTTTGTTCTATGTTTCTTTCCTTCCTTATTACTTTTATTCTGCTTTTGTTAGCTGATTATATTAGTTCAGTTTATTGGTGCCCTGGTCAAGAAATGGCTAATAAATGGATAAAAAAGTCAATTGGTTAGTCAATTGGTTAGTATTTGTTAATACATAAACATATAAACAAATAACCACATAAACAGACAAACAAACAAATAAGACAAAAACAAAACCAACAAGACAAGTGTGCACAACTATTTACCTGAGGGGATTCCCGTTGGAAAATCCCTGCAGACTGATTTATCCACCACCTCGTCAAGAGAGATAGAAAAAAAAGAAATGTGCAAGCAATTGCTCACTTACCCGAACAATTTTCTCTCTCTCGGACAGGAGGTAAGATTGATTGTTCTATCTGGAACGAGAGTCAAAGGGGAATATAATCTAATTCTCCCCCTTCGCTGGGGGCCTCCAATTGATAGAGATGAGGGATTTTTTCCCTTTGGATCCAACCTCAGGTATTGTTTCAGAATAGGCACCTATCTATGGGAGAAATAAAGAGACACACACACAGCTCGTGTCAAGTAAATCTCCTTTAATGGATTGACAGGGTGATCTTTTATAGCCCAAAACCACAAGATTACACAATCATTGGCACAAATATGAAGTGTTATACAATAGGTTGTCATGTGCTTCCTCGGACATAAGATTAATTTCTTGACGAAATATTGGGAAACAAGAAG
>JARQOD010000004.1:498854515-498937544 GCA_033576555.1 Oophaga sylvatica | reverse complement strand
AGTTTAAAGGAAAATGGTGGTCAATCAACATTTTGTTGGAAGAACTGGGAAAGGGTAAAAAAAATAAATATGTTTTTTTATATTTAAACTTATATATTTAAATTAATTAAATATATTTCACTTCCAGCACTAACTCGGTTTTGCAAAAACATAATCTCATGAGGATGGGTAATGGTGAGCAATATATATTATATATATATATATATATTTATATATATATATATATATATATATATATATATATATATATATATATATATATATATGTACAGTATATATATATATATATATATATATATATATATAATATACAACTTACCATCACCTAGTAAATGGAACAGGTAAGGGCTGAGCAGAGGTGAGAACCATAGTTTATATATATACTGTATATATATATATATATTATATAATTATATAATATATATATATACACTGCTCAAAAAAATAAAGGGAATACTAACACAACACAATATAACTCCAAGGCAATCACACTTCTGTGAATTCTACCTCTCCAGTAACAAAGCAACACCAGTTATGAATCAATTTCTCCTGCTGTTGTGCAAATGGAACAGACAACAGGTACAAATGATCAGCAATTAGCAAGACACCCCCTATAAAGGAGTGGTTCTGCAAGTGGTGACCACAGACCATTTCTCTATTCTCATCTTTTTTGGCTGTTTTGGGCACTTTTGCATTTTATCATTGCTCTCACCCCTAATGGTACTGTGCAGTAGCATGAGGTGGTGTCTAAAACCAACAGAAGTTGCTTAGGTAGTGCAGCTCATCCAGGATGGCACATCAATGCGAGCTGTGGCAATAAGGGTAGCTGTGTCTGTCAGCACAGTGTCCAGAGCATGGAGCAGATACCAGGAGAGAGGCCAGTATACCAGTAGACATGGAAGGGGCTGTAGGAGGGCAACAACCCACCACCAGGACCGCTACCTCCTTCTTTGTGCAAGGAGGAACAGGAGGACCAGTGCCAGAGCTATGCAAAATTACCTCCACCAGGCCACTAACATCCATGTGTCTGCTCAAACTGTCAGAAACAGACTCCATGAAGGTGGTATGAGCGCCCAACATCTGCAAGTGGGTGTTATGCTTAAAGCCCAAAACAGTGCAGGGCAATTGGCATTTGTCGGAGAACACCAAGATTGGCAGATTTGACATTGGCACCCTGTTCTCTTTATGGATGAGAGCAGATTCACACTCAGCGCATGTGACAGACGTGACAGAGTCTGGAGATGCTGTGGACAACGTTCTGCTGCCTGCAACATCCTCCAGCATGACAGGGTTTGGCAGTGGGTCAGTAATGGTGTGGGAAGCATTTCTTTGGAAGGCCGCACAGGCCTCCATGTGCTAGCCAGAAGTACCCTGACTGCCATTAGGTACCAGGATGAGATTCTCAAACTCGTAGTGAGACCATAGGCTGGTGGAGTGGGACTTCGGTTCCTTCTGATGCATGACAATGCTAGGCCTCGTGGTTGAAGTGTGTCAGCAGTTCCTGCTTGATGAAAGCAATGATGCTATGGACTGGCTTGCCTGTTCCCCAGACCTGAACCCAATCGAGCACATCTGGGACATCATGTCTTGTTCCATCCACCAATGCAAAATTTCATCACAGGCTGTCCAGGAGTTGACTGATGCTTTAATCCAGGTCTGGAAAGAGATCCCTCAGAAGCACATCCGCCGCCTCATTAGGGAAATTGCCCAGGGGTTATGGGGAGGTCATACATGTCCGTGGAGGCCACACACACTGCTGAGCATCATTTCCTTGTCTTGAGGCATTTCCACTGAAGTTGGATCAGCCTGTAATTTGATTTTCCACTTTGATTTTGAGCATCATTCCAAATCCAGACCTCCATGGGATATTAATTTTGATTTACATTGATCATTTTAATGTTATATTGTTCTCACCGCATTCAGTGATACCTAGGATGTGGGATTTTAGTGTTCCCTTTTTTTTTGAGCAGAGTATATAGAAACCATGTTATTAAATTTGAGCTAAGTGAATCATAAAAAAATTCTGATTCTATTGAATTCACATTTTTTTTGGACAATCTCAAAGTGAATTTACTTTGAATAAACTCCCTCATCTCCAATTCAGATGGCTGTTTTGAAGCTTGGACAGGTATCAACAAATGAGCATTACATTTTGATACTTAAATAAGCCCACAGACACATACACAGATATTACAAGAAAACATTATTACTACAGTCATCTGAAATCCTTGGTTGAAAAAAAAAAGTGAATACCGGAGGCTTAATTTAATTTTACTGCAGCTGATGGGCAGGAAAATGAATTGACTTAGCAAGATTGCGTGAGCTTCAGACCTGAGCATCTTGCTTTGGAATGTTAACAGTCGAGGGGGAAGATACAGTGCGTGCGCGATGTCACAAAGGGGATTTGTAGTGCAGATTTGGCACACTGAAATTTAAAAGTCTAATTTGCTTGTGCATTAACCTTGATTTCTTTTTTCCTTCTTGAAATATGTGTCAGGTGTTATTTATAGATGTACTGTTAAGGAGCAAGCAATTGTGAAGAGACAGGAAAGTGGGCTAGTATTGTATTATCAGAACTACAGTGGTCTTTATTAGTCATAATGAGAACGTGCCGAAGTAGGGAAAATAAGTCATACAGTATATAGAAGGCATAGAATTACAAAGAACACAAGAACGTAACTTTGATCAATCAGTTGATAGCCGGTAAAGGCCACATGCATGATGCAATTTTCTCACATACAGTATATGGCATTATTATAATATAATATTGAGTTAGGAACAAGGGGAAAAATACTATTTTCCTGGGATATGAGCTCTGTCGAGAAAACAGCACTCAGTTGATTCCACAGGACAATAATTAGTTATTAACTCCATACGGCACTCGTTAATACCTCCATACAATGGTCAATTCAGTTCAATTAATACTGTAATACATTGTTCTATTAATCCTGCTGTCCAGTAAATTCTAAGAAAAAATAAATGAGCCAGACTATAAGCCAGTATACATGCAAAGTGTAAAGGGTATGCCACACTAAACAACATCGCTAACGGGATCGCTAAAAAACGTCACTATTTAGCGATCCGTTAGCGATGTTGTTTCGTGCGGCATCTGCCAGCGACGAGCTTCCTGCTGTGATCTCGCTCGTCGCTGGAATCGTTCCGGACCCTATTTTCGTCGCTGGCGCCCCGCTGGGTAAGTATATATCGCTAAGTGTGGCACCTTTTTTAGCGATTTAGCGGTACTTTTGTACCGCTAAAGTCGTTAAGGAGATCGCTAACCGCGATAGCGTCCTTAACGATATCGCTAAATGTG
Source organism: Oophaga sylvatica (assembly GCA_033576555.1). NCBI lineage: Eukaryota > Metazoa > Chordata > Amphibia > Anura > Dendrobatidae > Oophaga > Oophaga sylvatica. Next base: position 498,934,231 of record JARQOD010000004.1, on the reverse strand, counting down.
GCCGACACTAGCGATATAGAAACAATCCCGCTAGCGATCTCATTAGTATGCGACGCTAACGAGATCGCTAGCGGGATTGTGTAGTGTGGCAGTACCTTAAGAATATGTTCAGACTGTGGCCATTTCAAAGACAAAAATCCAAGAAAAACATAAAAAACAAAATGACCCTATACCCTACAGCAAGTAAACGCAATTTTGATCAAAAAAGCATAAAAGCCATCCCACCAAGACAAGGGGTATCCATCAGGACGGTCCTAACCTGTATAGTGTTAAACTCTTACAATGTGTCAATGTGAATAAGGGCAGAATAGGACAGGGCCATGCAAAGCTATACTGATGGAATACTTAGCTCAGAAACGGTGGGCCATGCCCCCTGTGTACAAAGTGCAAGAGATTACAGCAAAAACCAAAGAAACGAGCTGGAGCATAAGCTGGTATATGTGCAATGTATAATAGCACATTCACAGTGGCCATTTCACAGACAAAACCCAAGTAAAAAAACAAGGAAACAAAACGAAGAAGTTACTTTTTGGATAGTGTTCTCCCTCACTTAACTCTGTAACAGCTAGTCTGGCCAGCCAAATACGGTAGCACCATGCGGTCTGCAGAGGTGTATCGCCAAAATAACACAAGTCCACTCACCCAGCCAGGATCACCATTTGCATATAGCATTCCGGGGCTTGGAAGACTAGTGCCTAGTCCACGGCTACCGTCCCTAGCCGCATTACACATACCCGGAATGTTCTCAAGAAAATATTGTTCAACCGTTCACCTGATGTTTTTGCTTATTTAATTGCTGTCCAACCATCAACATGCTTCTACCTAATGTGATCTTCTTTGCCACATGTTCTGCTTAGTCATAGCACCAGGAGCTGGTATATATCTGTGACTACTCACTTTGTTTATGTGTAAAGGCTCTCTGTTAAATATATAGAGGGAATAGTGGAGATAGTCCTTAAAACGGTTGTCCACTTTCAGCAAAGTGGTCCCCAAGCTTTTTAAAACATTTAAAATAATAAACGCAAGAGAACTTGCCTTCATCGGTGTATTGCCTCCTTCCCTCCTCTCCTCCAGTCTTGGTCATTTGGCTGCAATGGTGATGTTACCTCATCAGCACGTGTCAAATATCGAGCCAGTCACTGACATGAGTGCCTGTGTTGAATTTGATGGCACGAGCTGCTGAGCTCAGTTATTGGTTAGTGCGGTGATGTTCACTACTGCAGCCAAAACCCCAGTACTGGAGCAGCAGCCGGGAGCCGGTGCTTGACCCAAATAGGATGAGTACTTGGAGTTTGATATTTAATGTATTTCATAGAGTTTGGAGTCCATTTTCCTGAAAGTGGATGGACAACCCCTTTAATATATTTTCTCTTACCTCAACACATTCAAAGATGATTACCAGCTTTAAAATAAACCTGAAGAAACTCAAGGTTTTGTGATACTTTTGTCATGTGAACCCTATGCAATATAAGCCAATGTGTGGCCAATCAGTGATTGCACAGAGTCTTACAAGCTAGTAATATTTTATTATGCTAGCAGGAATTTAAAACACTTAAAAAAATTGAGTGAGCATAATTGTGAGCAAAGTGAACAAAGCCAAACTATTAGGCGGGGTCCTCTCGTGCCAAAATATCGAGTAATTCAGGTACTGCTCCATTATACTCATGTACAAATGGCAAACAAAAGGTGCAGATTAGCAGACTGAACATACTGTAGTTTATTAGAATAATGGCACAATCTGTTTTGTCTGCTGATCACAGCACCTTCCTGAAGGCATGCCAGAGTTAGGAACCCCACAGGATGAGCAAGAAAAATTATATGGGCTAGGCAGTTTTTACCATACAGACAAACTAGGCATCAACTTACATCTGGCAACATACATTACATTATCTGCCAATGGAAGCTGTTAGTCACCATAACATCTTTTCCTAGAGGAAAAATTAAATGCACCACCAGTTTTATTTTCTCATTTCTTCTATTTATGAATACACTAATCCTCCATGACTGTGGCTTCTGAGCTAAAGATGCAAAAACACCAATAATTTCCATACCTAAAGTTGACTGCTGCAGGAGCCAAGGATATTTATATACCACCTGATGAAGAGTTCTGTACTCACTTTCTCCAGCAGTCCCATGCACAATAAATGGAACAGAAGTTCAGCATGTGCACATCCGCTCCATTGGCCTCTGGATACCTGGGGGTCCCAGTAGTCAGACCCCTAGGGATCAGTAAGCTATTCAGTATCATCTGAATAGGAGATAACTTTCTAATATGGGAATAATCCTTCACGCCACGTCTATACAGCAAGTCTTTTAGGAGAAACAATCCACAGATTACAATGTCATCCGTGTATTCTCCGTGATTTTCACTGACCCGTAGACTTGTATGGCCATTTTGATCCATAAAATCAAACATGTCTTCATGAAACTTATTAACGGTACATGATCCGCAAAGAGCACGGGCATGTGAATGGCTCCATAGACTACAGTAGGTACGTGTTCTATCCTTATAAGTCATACATATACTGTTGATATATGGAAAAAAATAATACATTAATGAGTGTAAAGATTTTAACTTGTTTTTTTTTTTTATAAATATATTTATTGTTTTATTTTTTGAATTCCATAATTATATCCAATATTCCCTTTTCTAGTCCACATCAGCGTAGACATTTTAACCAGCCCAAGGTGAGCGCGTAAATACGAGTCTGTGCCGCTCGGCAGACACTGATGAATCCGCCATCGTATAAAGTTTTAGACCAGTTTCACTCGGCGAGTCTATCCTCAGCATAAAAGCACTTTGCTTCTCCATGATTAATATCAGGACTTGTGCGAGTTTTCTGTTTGAAATCAATTCCCGCCTGAAGATGTACCTTCCAGTCCTCTGAGCGGTCATTAACCAAGGATGGATTTATGCGAGGAGTCTATGTTTTGTGTGCTATGGTGCAGATTTGGCACAGCGCAGCCGTATAGTTCGCCCCTTCCTTATCTCTACCTTGTTTCCATTTATGTTTTTAATCCGCTCGATTACAAGCTTTTTATGAACATATAGTAAGAAGAAAGGGGGCAAAAAAAATAAAAATAACCAGCACGTGCGCAGCAAACAGCACGTTCCTTCAGAGCAGTAAAATCGTACACTAATCTTCGGCAAAAGCTGCGAAGATGACAAGCAAATGACAACATTTATTCAACAAAATAACAGCCTGAAGCATGTATTAAATTTACAGAGAAATCTTGGGAAGCGTAAAAAGGCAGCGCAACCTTTATCTCCCAGCCATAAACTCATGAAAGGTACAAAGCCATTAGCCATTTGTTTTGATGAACACGATGACTGTAGATTTCATTTTGCTTTTTTATGTTATTATTTTTCTTCTTTTTTTTCGTTTTTTTTTTTTATTTTCAAAGGGTCAGACAGCACTAGACTTAGCAACAATATTCCTCCTGCAAAACAAAGGCTATGAGGGTATGTATGTCAGGTTGTCAGAAGATGGCACATATACCGTATCCTCTGTCAGGGGGATTAAGGAAATTTATAACCCACAAACAAGGCTTTTCTCTGTTCCGTGGATTGGGTCAGGTCAGAGCTTTGGTAGCTGAACCTCAGGCAGCAGCACAATCTTGGGTTTTAACAACTAATCCAGAAATTGAAGGAATTTACAGGGTATAAGCAAAAATAATGAGCAGATTAAATATAGATAAGTTGCTTAAGCGTTTTAATTATCAGAAACTGAAAAATTATTCTATATTTAGGTAGGGATTTTCCTGTATACATTGATTGTGCTCCCTTGGTTGATTGAAAAGTGCAAAGAAAAATAGATAACAAAATGAAAATGAAGATTTTTTTATTTTGTTTCTATTCTTTTATTTATCCAGTCACTTGGGAATAAGTTTCATAGCCTATTTTTATTTTTTTGCTAAGGAGTCAAAAGGTTCAAATTACCATATACAGTTCTGAAATATTAAGGAAAAGAAGGTGGTGTCTGAATTATTAATCCCTTCATGACTGCTGACTTATATTTACGTCATCGGCCGTGTCCCTGCCTTTGGGTTTGCTCACATCTGTGTGTATAAAATCCCTCAGATTCTGAACCAGAAAAGTTGATGAGTGTCATGCGTATATCATTCCGTATGTCATGAGAGTGCTGTGCAAGTGTGCAATTTTTTTCTCACCTGGCATCCGTATGAAATCCCTATGACATGGTTATGCAATCCGTATGTAATGCGTTTTAGCATCATCTTTTACATACTGTAATGCTCTATGTAATTTAACCCCTTAATGTCCACGGACGTGCACAGTCCGTCATGGCAAGGTGTCAGTTTTGGCACCTTGACGGACTGTGCACGTCATGCATTTGAACTATCACTGCGTGTAAACACGCAGTGGTAGTTCAGTGCCGGCAGCTGTCACAAACAGCTGACAGGCACAGCAAGTGGTGCGGGGACCTTTGCAGTCGGTCCCCGCACCCACAGCTCTGTGATTGGTCAAACATAGCAGCGATCAGGCAGAAGAGGCTGAAATTTCAGCCTTTTCTGCCCGATCAGTGCAGGAGCTCAGCGCTGCAGTGGCCGAGCTTCCTGCACTGACAGCCAGGAGCGGCGCCCCAGCCGCCCTGGCTGTTGACACCCTGACTGCTGCGATCGAGCGTGATCGCAGCACTCAGGAGGAGAGGCAGAGGTCGGGAGCTCCCTCTGCCTCAGATCGGTGCCCCGCACTGTATTTGCAGGGCCCAATCTCTGCCTTGATGACCCGGGGGTTGTCATGACAACCTCCGGGTCATCTAGCTATGGAAAGCTGCTGTGACCATGCTCACAGCAGCTTTCACTATAGGAACAATGCATTGCAATGCTGGAGCATTGCAATGCATTGTAACTGCAATCAAAAGTAAAAAAGTGAAAGTCCCATAAAGGGACAAGGTAAAAAAAGCATTTTTTTAAAAAAATTTGCAAAAAAATATTAAAAAAATGATAAAAAAATTCCCCTAAAAAATACACATTTTTATGTAATTAAAAAAACAAAAAACAAAAAAAATGCACATGTTTGGTATCGCCGCGTCCATAAAAATCCAATCTATAAAAGTGTAACCCTAGTTAACCCCTTCAGTGAAAGACATAAAAAAAAACACAAAAAAGTAGTAAATTATACATTTTCCAAGCGGTATCATCATACTGCTTGGAAAAAGTGCAATAACACGCGATCAAAAAGACGGATCTAAATAAACATGGTACCGCTGAAAACGTCATCTTGTCCTGCAAAAAACAAGCCACTATACAGCATCATCAGCGAAAAAATAAAAAAGTTATAGCTCGCTGAATAAACTGATGCAAAAATAATTATTTTTTTCTATAAAATGTTTTATTGTGTAAAAAACGCCAAAACATTAAAAAATATGTAAATGAGGTATCGCTGTAAGAATAAAGCTGCTTTATCAATTTTACCACATGCGGAACGTAGAAAAAAAACAAACAATTCCTGAATTGCTGGTTTTTGTTCATTCTGCTTCCACAAAAATCGGAATAGGAAGCGATCAAACAACGTTATGTGCCCGAATATGGTACCAATAAAAACGTCAGCTCGTCCCGCAAAAAATAAGTCCGCAGATAACTCTGTCGACCGAAATATGGAAAAATTATAGCTCTCAAAATACCGCGATGCAAAAATTTCTTACAAAAAATTCTTCCAAAAAAAGCATCTTTTAGTGTGTGACAGAAGCTAAACATGAAAAAAGGATGTAAATCTGGTATCTCTGTAATCGCACCGATCCAAGGAATAAAGTCACCTAATCACTAATACCGCACTAGGAACGGCGTAAAAAATAAAACCAATTCTTCACCTTTTGTGGATTTGTTCATTCTGCCTCCCAAAGATCGCAGTAAGGCGATCACAGTGGTTCCCCCCCACATATGGGGTATCAGCATACTCAGGACAAATTTCACATCAACTTTTGGGGTCCTATTTCTCCTGTTACCCTTATAAAAATAAAAATTTGGGGCAAAAAATTATTTTTGTGGAAAAAAATATGATTTTTTTATTTTCACGGCTCTACGTTATAAACTTCTGTGAAGCACTTGGGGTTCAAATTGCTCACCACACATCTAGATAAGTTCCTTGGGGGGTCTAGTTTCCAAAATGGGGTCACATGTGGGGGGTTTCTACTGTTTAGGCACATCAGGGGCTCTCCAAACGTGACATGACCCCCGCAGACCATTCCAACAAAGTCTGCATTCGAAAACGGCGCTCCTTCCCTTCCGAGCTCTGCCATGCATCAAAATAGTGGTTTACCCCCATATATGGGTATCAGCATACTCTGGACAAATTGGACAATAACTTTTGGGGTCCTGTTACCCTTTGAAAAATAAAAATTGGGGGTGAAAAGATCATTTTTGTGGAAAAGATATGATTTTTTAATTTTACGGCTCTACGTTATAACCTTCTGTGAAGCCATTGGGGATTCAAAGCTCTCACCACACATCTAGATAAGTTCCTTGGGGGGTCTATTTTTCCAAAATGTGGTCACTTGTGGGGGGTTTCCAGTATTTAGGCACATCAGGGACTCTCCAAATGCGACATGGTGTCCAATCTCAATTCCAGCCAAAAAAGTCAAATGGTGCTGCTTCCCTTCCGAGCTCTGCCATGCACCCAAATTGTGGTTTACCCCCACATATGGGGTATCAGCGTACTGAGGACAAATTGCACAATAACTTTTGGGGTCCTTTTATCCTTTGGAAATAAAAATTGGGATGAAAATATCATTTTTGTGGAAAAAATATGATTTTTTAATTTTACGGCTCTACGTTATAACCTTCTGTGAAACCCTTGGGGGTTCAAAGCTCTCACCACACATTTAGATAAGTTCCTTTGGGGGGTATAGTTTCCAAAATGGGGTCACTTGTAGGGAATTTCCACTGTTTAAGCACATCAGGGACTCTCCAAATGCGACATGGCGTCCAATCTCAATTTCAGCCAAAAAAGTCAAATGGCGCTGCTTCCCTTCCGAGCTCTGCCATGCGCCCAAATAGTGGTTTACCCCCACATATGGGGTATCATCGTACTCAGGACAAATTGCACAATAACATTTGGGGTCCTTTTATACTTTGGAAAATAAAACTTGAGATGAAAAGATCATTTTTGTGGAAAAAATATGATTTTTTAATTTTACGGCTCTACGTTATAAACTTCTGTGAAGCCCTTGGGGTTCAAAGCTCTCGCCACACATTTAGATAAGTTCCTTGGGGGGTCTAGTTTCCAAAATGGGGTCACTTATGAGGAGTTTCCACTGTTTAGGCACATCAAGGGCTCTCCAAACGCAACATGGTATCTGCTCTCGATTCCAGCCAATTTGACATTCAAAATCTCAAATGATGCTCCTTCCCTTCTGAGCACTGCCGTGCGCCTAAAGATTGGTTTTCCCCCACACATTGGGTATAGTTGTACTCAGGAGAAATTGTACAACAAATATCGTGGTTCATTTTCTCCTGATACCCTTGACAAAAATTAAAAAAATAGTGTCGAAAGAAAAATTTTGGGAAAAAAAGTTAAATGTTCATTTTTTCCTTCCACATTGCTTCAATTCTTGTGAAGTACCTAAAGGGTTAATAAACTTCTTGAATGTGGCTTTGAACACCTTGAGGGGTGCAGTTTTTAGAATGGTGTCACTTTTGGGTATTTTCTGTCATATTGACCCCTCAAATTCACTTTATATGTGAGGTGGTCCCTAAAAAAATGGTTTTGTAAATTTTGTTGTAAAAATGAGAAATCGCTGGTCAACTTTTAACACTTATAACTTCCTAACAAAAAAAATTTTGGTTCCAAAATTGTGCTGATGTAAAGTAGACATGTGGGAAATGCTATTTATTAACTATTTTGTGTGACATATCTCTCTGATTTAAGGGCATAAAAATTAAAAGTTTGAAAATTGCAAAATTTTCAAAATTTTCGCCATATTTCCATTTTTTTCATAAATAAACGCAAGTTATATCGAAGAAATTTTACCACTAACGTGAAGTACAATATGTCTCGAGAAAACATTCTCAGAATCACCAAGATCCGTTGAAGCGTTCCAGAGTTATAACCTCATAAAGAGACAGTGGTCAGAATTGTAAAAATTGGCCTGGTCAATAACCTACAAAATGGCTTGGTCGTTAAGGGGTTAAAGCTAGTTGGTAAAAGTGATGAAGCAATCTTATATAAAGATTTAGATAGACTATCTAAAGATATTAGATATATAATAGATAACAGATGGAAATATAGATATAGTAGGTAGATGATAGCTGGATAAACAGGATAGATACAATAGATTGATGTCCTGCAGATATATAATTTCACAATCCCACTACATATAATAAACTTTCACCCCTTAGTGCATTTTATGTGATTAGCCTAGTTTCTAACCTATTAAACTAAAAATTAATTTTTAAAAATGATCTGGGCTCTCCACTATTTTTGATAGCGAACCAAGGTAAAGCAGACAGCTGTGGGCTGATAGTATCAGGCTGGGAAGGTCCATGGTTATTGGGCCCCTCCCAGCCAAAAAATACAAGCCTGCAGCCACCCGAGGACTAGCGCGTCACATGAGATGCACTCTTCCCAATCTCCCTGATGCAGTGCCAATCGGCATAATGGTAGTTAAGGTTGATGAAACCTGTGATTTTTCGAAAATCGCACCTGGTTTCAAGCTCTGAGGTTAGCAATGGAAAGGTGTGTACCAGACACCCCCATTACCAACCCACTAATCAAAAAAAAAGGAATAGCTTATTTGAAAACAGACTCCAGACACTTTCCCCGGTTTATCAATTTATTTAAAAAAAATACATGCAGGACTACCACAATCCACCAAATCAGCTGGACTCCAATGAAAGAGTAGAACCATCTCAAGGAGGATCACAAAAAGAAATGGACAGCATGTGACTTAAATATGAGTGTCTGAGCAAAGGGTCTGAATACTTACAGTATGACCATGAGATATTTCAGTTTTTCTTTTTTAATAAATTTGCAAAAATTTCTACACTTCTGTTTTTTCAGTCAAGATTGGGTGCAGAGAGTACATTAATGAGAAAAAAATGAACTTTTTTGAATTTGTGCCCATAGGATTGTATATACAATATAATATCTTGTTTTATCTAGAGCAGGGGTCTCAAACTGCATTCCTCGAGGGCCGCAAACCGTGCGTGTTTTCAGGATTTCCTTAGCATTGCACTAGGTGCTGGAATCATTATCTGTGCAGGAGATTAAATTATCACCTGTGCAATACAAGAAAATACTGAAAACATGACCTGTTTGCGGCCCTTGAGGACTGGAGTTTGAGACCTCTGATCTAGAGGATAATACATACCGTATTTTTCGGACCATAAGACGCACTTTTTTTCCTCCAAATTTGGGAGGAAAGTGTGGGTGCGTCTTATGGTCGGAATGTAACATGTGGGGAGGGGGTCATGGGGCAGCAGTGGAGTGGGATCGCAGGAGGCAGGAAAATATCCCCTCCGCTGCAGGATTCCAATGCTGGGGAAACCACTGGTCCCGATACTTAAGTGCAGTGAATATTAATTAGCCGCTTCCCCGCCCACCTATCAGCTGAGCAGTGAGCGGGGAGCAGCAAATGACAGAGCCACATGGTTCCCCAGCGCCTGATTCCTGCAGCAGCTGGGGAGATGTGTGGGAAGGAGAAGGAGGCAGCAGGAGCAGAGTGCAGCAGGAGGCATCGCATACCTGACAGCCTGGGGGCTGTGCTGATGCCATGCTGAATGCTCCTGTGGAGGACCTGTGATGAGGTCATGAAGAGGGCGGGCTGGAGCATCACATTACCACACAAAGCCCTTCCTCTTCATGATGTCATCATAGGTCCTTCAGACACACTGTACAAGAAAAAAATAATTAAAAAGTTAGTAATGACAGCACATAAAAAATCACTCTGCCATCCTGTGGTGGACTGTAACTCCCAGCATGCCATAGGATCTGCAGGACATGCTGGGAGTTATAGTTCTCCCATGGGATCTTAAAGCAGCACTCCAGTGTTATCAGTGCTGGAGTGTGGCTTTAAATATAAGCCCTATGCCCCCATTCTTAGGCCGGGTCACACATGCGAGAAATTTGCATGATTTTTGTGCGAATCTCTCTCGTGAACACCCGGCACTGCCGCCGGCACTCGGACCGGAGCGTGCGGCTGCATGTATTTCGGTGTTCACGAGAGAGATTCGCACAAAAATCATGCAAATTTCTCGCATGTGTGACCCTGGCCTTATACTCACCCTCCAGCGTCTTCACATAGTAGTTTACAGACACCACACTGGTCCCGCAGCACCATCTCCTACCCATAGCTTCCTACATAATAACATGCTATTATATATAATAACACCACATATAATAGTATGTTATTTATGTTATTAAATATTTTACCACATTTTTTGCTTCAAATATATTTTTCCCTATTTTCCACCTCTAAAACCTGAGAGCGTCTTATAGTCCGGTGCGTCTTATAGTCCAAAAAATACAGTAAATCTTACATAAATGTAGAGACATTCTAAGGCTTTGTTTCAACGATGAGCATTTGATGAGTTTTTGATCTTGTAGATTTTCTGCACCTGTTGAAAGAGGTACTCTCATCACCAAGATCCTATCCCAGTATATAATAGGTGTAATAATAATAATGTCAGCAAATACCTTCAATTAGAAATGTAGCACAGTTCTTCTGATTTTCTATGTCACTTACCCCATATTGAGGGCATTTTATTAGCTTAGGTATCCATGGTTATAACCACTAACAACTAACTGTCACTTTATGACTGTTTGTAACAATGGATACCTAAGCTACTGCAATGCCATTCACATGGGGTAAGCGACATAGCAAATAAGAAGAACTATACTATATTTCTAATTGGAGGTATTTGCTAATATTATTATTACTACATCTACTACATATTGGGATAGGATCTTGGAGCTAAGAATACACCTTTAAGTGAATAATGCCACATGAGGTTTTTCTTTGCGGTTTTGAGTGCGTTTTTTTTACATGTGTTTTTATTGTGTTTTTGAGGCTTTGGATTTAGTCTCTTATAGGTGCGTCATGTTTTAAATAAAGCTGCTTTGCTTTTGATATTTCCTGGTATTTGACTTTGCCAAAACTTTATTGACATTGTCATGTGCAGATTACATGTTTTTGATGCACTTCTGCCGTGGAAGTGCCCTAGAAACGCATAAGCAATTTTCCATATTTAATGCAATTCTATGGGAAAGTCTGCACAGAAATGCAGCTTTCTCGTAAGAGAAATTGACATGTTACAAATTTTAAACCTACGCCGCGGGTCAGAATATGCTGAGCAAAAAAAAGTTCAGTGGGCATGAGATTTCTATAAATCCCATCCACTGTGCTGGAACTGTAAGGGGCATCAAACTGTACACAGCATCAAAAAGTCTTTGGCACACCACCTTAGGGTCCCATCAAAGAAAGGTACACCTTGTCATGGCTGATGGGCTCTCATTAATTGGCCTGTTTGCACAAAGTACATGTTATGTTTTTTTAAGTTTATTTTTTTAGAAGTAATTCTGTCCAAATGTGATATATTCAATGTTTGCATGCATTTTAGCACTTACAGAGGCGGCCGTATTCTTTTGTTTGTATATTATGCAGTCGTAGCAGCTTGAACCTGTTCACATTTGCTTTATTTTGTTTGGAGGTGCTGGTCAGTTTTTTTTGTGTTTTTTTAGATTGATGATACATTTTAGACAAAAAGTGCTCCGTGAATTAAGTTAAAGAGAAAAAGATTTCTTTTCTAGGCTTGATTCCATGGGTTTATAATACTTCCTTGGCTCATTCACAGTACCTTTCATATATTTCCTTTAAGTATGATGTTCAATATTATTTCTAGTGATTCTGTCATTAGTTCAGCACTTCATAGTGAAAAAGGGATTAGATATCAATATAAAGTCATTGGCTTCTTGGCCACCTGTTCAGGTTTGCGCTGTACCTGCTATATGTCTAGCTCCTGTCAATATTGCAATATACAGAGTGTTGATTTCACACATAATAAAGCGATGCTGTGATTGAGCTGTCTGTCCCCTACATATTTGGTTATACATGAGCCGGCAATTCAACTATTTGGAAGTTGCAGTTCTTTCAATTTACTGTATTGTCACTATTTTAGTTGTTGAAAGGTAAACTCTGAACCATTTTTTGTAAAACAAAGATTTTCCATTAAACATCATTATTACAAATGAGTAAATCAAATTCATGTAGAAATTTTTGGAAAGCATTGCATGTCTTTCGCCATTTTTTTTTATAATGCAATAGATTGCATCCACCGTAGGATCTCATGCTGACTTCTATATGTGCCATTCTATTGTTCAATGGTAATCCGTATACCTAAAGAAGGTCTAAACTAAGATCTCTCCACCATGGTCAAGACTAAAGAGCTGTCTAAGGACACCATGGACAAAATTGTAGACCTGCGCAAGGCTGGGAAGGGCTACCAGACAATAGGCAAGCAGGTTCTGTTAGGGTTTGCGGATCGTATCTAATATAAATTAAGAGAAGGTGCAATTGCAACCCGGGGTCCACCTTGCGGTGATGGAAGAACCGCAGCTAGAGACAGTGGCAGAGCGATGCTGCGTGCAAGCACCGAACACACTCGTAGTTAAAGGTCACTCCGTGCGGGAAGAGTGCAAAGTAACTGCTCGGTAGCTTCACAGAGCGGAACAAAGAAAGAGCACTCGAAGCTATACCCTGCTAAACGTCACAGGAGTATAAACACAACATGAAAAATAGCCTCACCAGATCTTGAAAGATGAACAGTGCACTAGCAGGATGCAGCCGGCTCCCATAGATAAAGGCTGGAGCAGCACAGGTGCTTACCACTGATGAGAGCAGCCACCCTATCACAAAAATAGTGATGATAAAGGTATTAGCTGCCTAGTGGAAAAAAACACACAAATAAGGCTTGCTTAGGAGGACAGGAAAGTGCAATGCATAGTGTCTGGATAGCAGCCTGTTTGTAACGCCCATAATAGAAGGCGGGCTGTTCAGCACTATATATGCATCACACAGAAAACCAGACCATCAAAAAGGAGCCTACCTGCACCCTGCAAAAAATGATAAAAAGTGCAAAAAAATGCATATGATAAATGCATCAAATGAGGTATTAGTTACTATTTTGGCCAAAGCAGATAAGCTCGCACACCAACGGCAAGGTTCCCCATTATTATGTAACTAACTAACATCAATTCAAAGCTCACAGACAAGGATAGAAAGGACTTAAAAATCCTAAAAATTTTTTTTAGCAAAAACACAACATGAAAAATAGCCTCATCAGATCTTGAAAGATGAATAATGCACTAGCAGGATGCAGCTGGCTCCCATAGATAAAGGCTGGAGCAGCACAGGTGCCCACCACTGATGAGGACAGCCACCCTATCAGAAAAATAGTGATGATAATGTCGCAGGAGTATTAGCAGATAATGACGCTAGTTGGAGTCCCTAAACTCACCCCCCACTATGCTGGTGATTGAGCCTGCTCTGTCACATGGTCTGTGAAACATGCACATGCGACGCTGTCGCCCGGTGCAGGTGATAGGCTCAAGCGGGAGTTCCCACCCTACACTGCCTGACGAGAACCAAACTCGCAGTGTCAATAGCAGCACACTTGCATCCAGGGTGGTAACTGTCCCACCTACACACACAGCAATATCAGAGATCTTAGCACACCGACGAGCGCCCAAATGATCCTTTTATAGACTCCCAGTCAGTCAGACAGGACCTTGCTCGCGGACCAATCTGGAGCCGGCGTGGGACCTGAGCAGCTGACAACTGACCACCAATGAGAGGTTATCACCACACGAGCATGCTCAGTAGAGCGACTCCTGAACTTAGCCTCTGGAATGGGTGCTCGTCGCTTTCTATTGCTAGTTACTATAGCTGAACCTGGAGAGGCAGCAGTAACAGAGTGCACAGCACGAGTATGAGCAAGACACTGGGACCGACATCTTTGCTGAGCAGCATTCACTGCAGTAGAGACCGCAGAAGAAGACAAGGCTTGGGATCCACCCTGTGCAGTAGGAGAATCATGACGCCTAACAGGTTGGTGAGAAGGCAACAACTGTTGGCACAATTATTAGAAAATTGAAGAAACACAAAATGACTGTCAATCTTCCTCGGTCTGGGACTCTATGCAAGATCTCACCTTGTGGGGTAAGGATGATTCTGAAAAAGGTCAGGAATGAGCACAGAACTACACAGGAGAGCCTGATCAATGACCTAAAGAGCGCGGGGACCACAGTCTCAAGCATTACCATTAGTAACACACTATGCCTTAATTAAAATACTGCAGGGCACGTAAGGTTCCCCTGTTCATGCCAGCACATGTCCAGGTCCATTTGAAGGTCGCCAATGACTATCTAGATCAGGGGTCCCCAACCACCTGTCCGCAGCCCAAGATCGGGCCATTGGGGTTCTTACACCGGTCCGCGCTGCTGCCGCACACCAGCACTAAAACACTGACAGTGTTCTCTGCGGCAGCTCAGAAAACACTGCAGGTGCCTGCCCTGGAGCTTCATTATCACCAGGGCGGGGTGTGCATATGTGCACGCAGCGTTCATCATCGGAATGCTGCGAACGGATGTGTCAGCGCTGTCTGTGGGCAGAGAGCGTGCACTCTGTTCTCCCGCCCGTGGCACTAGTAAAACTGCAACCGCAGACTGACTGAGCAGCAGTGAATAAAGAGAGGACGAGAGGTGAGTATTTTTTTTCTTTTATATATATTTATATATATACACACAGTGGCTTGCGAAAGTATTCGGCTCCCTGGAACTTTTCAACCTTTTGCCACATATAATGCTTCAAACATAAAGATACCAAATGTAAATTTTTGGTGAAGAATCAACAACAAGTGGGAGACAATTGTGAAGTTGAACGAAATGTATTGGTTATTTTAAATTTTTGTGGAAATACAAAAACTGAAAAGTGGGGCGTGCAATATTACTACACTTGAATGTGTATTGCCATGTTGTAAATTGTATATAACGTATTCTTATTATTGTAACTATAGAATGTGACATATTCTCTACCATTGTTATGTATGTCTAGTGTATTGTAATTGTGCTTAGATATAGGGTAATTTCAACCACTAGATGGGGCATTATAGAATACAGAACGGTTACTTAGAATTTGGTATAGTAAATAGTTAAACATAGGAGGGAGTGCTGTGTGGTAAGTCAGAGATATTTCCGTAGTGTGAGTCAGTTAGGGCTGGGCGCCCGAACCATCCAGATGGGCTATATGCCCTGGAAGCTGCAGCAGCCACGTCAGAAGAAAACTCAGCCAATCAGAGTCCCTCAGGGACAGAAGGACAGTAGTCAGCAGCGGAATTACAGCAGTTTGGAAGTGAGAACAAGGAAGCGGTCCAGAAAGTACAGAGTGCAGATTGTTCAAGATGTGGCAGATCATTGCATGGGCAGACACACTAAGATCCGGGCGAAACGGATGAGGGAGTCCCCAAAGGTAGTGAGACTGGACAAGGAGAACACTGCAGTACCGCCTAAGGCGCTATTATCCCATTATGTACTGGAGGACGTAGAAAGAAGCGCAGGGAAAGTGCAGGATGTGAACTGTATGGAACCTGATGTTGTTGCTGTATCTGACAAGAATGTGCTGCAAAGTGTATCAAGTAAAGTTCTTTGTTTTGCATTAGAACCGGACTGTGTCTCAGTTATTGTGGAACCTGCTATAGAAGTTCCCCACACCGCAGAGGAGTCCCTGTTGGTGCAGTAAAAGAACACACAGGTATGCTGGAGAAAGAATGCTGTTTTCATGTTAGAGGAGGCCAGGGTCCTGATGCATCTGAGTGCTCGGCCATGACTACATTCCTGGCTGAATCTTACAGCACGATAAAGGAATCAGTGTGTCATCTATATTTTTTTAGGCTGATTAGATGCTTTAGAGTAATTTTGATTTTTGGTAAAGCGATTGGCTAACAATCACAATTTTTAGCTACAGTAGCTTGTAAAAGTTTGGGCACCCCTGGTCAAAATTACAGATATTGTGAACAGATAAGAAAGTTGAAGATAAAATGATCTCTGAAAAGCCTAAATTTAAAGATAACACATTTTCTTTGTATTTTAGGCAAAATAAAATATATGTAATTTCATCTTTTACATTTTAAAAATTACAAAAAGGAAAATAAAATATATGTAATTTCTTCTTTTACATGTTAAAAATTACAAAACGGAAAATGGGCTTATGCAAAAAAAGGTTGGCCACCCTGAATGGTTAGTACCTGTTAGAACCCTCTTTTGAAAGTATCAAAGCTTGTAAACAATTTTTGTAGCCAGCTAAGAGTTTTTCAAGTTTTGTTTGAGGTTTTCCATCCATTCTTCCTTGGAAAATGATTCCAGTCCTGTGAGATTCCTGAGTCGCCTTACATGCACTGCTATTTTAAAGTCAAACAACAGATTTCTCATGATCTTCATATAGGGGACTTTTTGGTGAACCATTGTAAAACCTTCAGTTTGCTCATTTTAAGCTAGTCGTTTGCGAATTGTCATGTGTGAAGGAACATTATCCATTTGTAGAAGCCATCCTCTTTTCAACTTTAGCTTTTTACACATGGTGTTATGTTTGCATCAAGAATTTGGATAGTAGAACAAAGTACCACAACTCGAGAGACTGCTAAGTCTTTCTGAAGGTCTTTTGCAGTCAAGCAGAGTTTCTGACTTTTTTCTCTACCAATCCTGTGAGCAGCTTTTACAGAAATTTTTCTTGGCCTTCCAGACCTTATCTTGACCTCCACCATTTCTGTTCACTACCATTTTTTAATTACAATTCAAACTGAAGAAAGGGCAACTTGAAAATGCTTTACTTTCTTCTTATAGCCTTCTCCTGCTTTGTGGTCCAACACCATTTTTATTTTCAGAGTGCTTAGGCAGCCGCTAAGAAGAACCCAAGGCTGCTGTTTGTAAGCACAAGGTTAGAGGAGGCTGGGTTTTACAAAACTCGGAAATTTGCTTCACCTGGCCTTTCCTATTGATTATATTTATTAAACAAGCCATAACAGTAACCGGCTAATTAAGGTCTGAAAACTTGGTCAAAGTTATCTGAGAACACAAATCTCCAAGGGTGCCCTAACTTTTACGTCAGCCCTTTTGCCTTTTTGTAATGTTTAAAACGTAAAGGATAAAAAGGATACATATATATATGTATATATAGCTCTGGCAAAAATTAAGAGACCACTGCACAGTTCTATAAAAATCAGCTTCTCTACGTGTCTGACAGCCATTCCATTCCAGTGTCAATTGAATTCCAACCAGAGTACACCTCATTCTACTTAATGTGCTTCTGATTAGGTGATCACCTGAACCAAATCTTATTTAATGAAGGAAAGTATAAAAAACTCCTGTGGTGTTCACAATCCTCTTGCAATAGGACAAGCTGGATCGAAAAACAAGTGGTAATAATATCCCAACAGTAATAGGAATGAAAAGATGACTTTTAACCATGCCAAAGGAGTTGAAAAGAAAAGTCTTGAGTGAGGAAAAGAAGGGTTCAATTCTGGCTTTACTGGCAGAGGGATACAGTGAGCGTCATGTTGCCTCCATCTTTAAAATTTCTAAGATGGCAGTCCATTACAACAGGGTCCAGCATCAGACATTGGAGACAACCAAGCTACAGATTGGCAGAGGGCAAAAATGATTCTCCACTGACTGGATGACCGTCATCTTATGTACTCAGCAACCACAGGATGACATCAAGTGACCTACAAAAGGAATGGCAAATGGCAGCTGGGGTGAAGTGCACGACAAGAACAGTTCGTAACAGGATCCTAGAGGCAGGGCTTAAGTCATGTAAAGCTAGAAAAAAGTCTTTCATCAATGAGAAACAAAGGAGAGCCAGGCTGAAGTTTGCCAAAGACCATAAGGATTGGACCATATAGGACTGGAGTAAGGTAATCTTCTCTGATGAGTCTAATTTTCAGCTTTGCCAACACCTAGTCGTCTAACGGATAGACGGACACCTGGAGAGGTGTACAAGCTACAGTGTCTTGCACCCACTGTGAAATTTTAGTGGAAGATCAGTGATAATCTGGGAAACTTCAGCAAGGCTGGAATTGGGCAGGTTAATCTTTGCGAAGGATGTATGAATCAAGCCACATCCAAGGTTATCCTGGAAAAACAGTTGATTCCTTCTGCCCAGGCAATGTTCCTCAACTCTGTGGACTGGTTTTTCCAGCAGGACAATGTGCCATGCCACACAGCTAGGTCAATCAATGTGTGGATGAAGGACCACCACATCAAATCCCTGTCATGGCCAGCCCAATCTCCAGAACTGGACCCCATTGAAAACCTCTGGAATGTAATCAAGAAGAAGATGGATAGTTAAAAGCCATAAAACAAAGAAGAACTGCTTACATTTTTGTACCAGGAGTAGTGTTGAGCATTCCGATACCGCAAGTATCGGGTATCGGCCGATATTCGCTGTATCGGAATTCCGATACTTAGTTCCGATACTTTTCCTATATTGTATACCGGAATCGGAAGTTCCCATAATTCTTTGAGAGGCAGTGTGATTTTATTCAACCAATGAGGAATCCTAAGAAGTGTGGGCACATCCTGTAATGCTGCGGTCATGTTAACTAATGGCATGGCTGTGATTGGCTGCTGAAATTATGTCAGAATGCACTATAAAAGGCGCCGCCGCCATTTTAGCTTCACTGTTCTGTGAATTCAGTTAGGGACAGAACGCTGCTCTGCTGACTCTGAGGGACAGTTACAAATAGAGTTTTTGTGAATTGTTCTGTAGGCAGGCTATTTGAGAAACCGCTTTGTAAATCATCCTTTTTCCTTGCAGTGTTGTTTTCACAGCTCTGTGCAAGGTGTGTGTGTGAGTGCAGGTGACGCTGCAGTTTGCTCTGCATCCAACGCTGTTTGTAGTCATCTGCACGTGTCACTCACTGACTCTTTTTTTTATTTTGTGGAATTGGTGCTGCTCCATTCAATTGAAATTAACAGTTATCTATTAGTGTGACGCGCTTCCATCCGTATACAATACATTGGTTGCAAACACTATAGAAGTACTCAAAGGAGCCTTTCACAGATAGTGAACAGTTGTGTGCAGTGTTCACTGTAGTCTGTGAGGTTTAGATTTTTTGAGTGCTGATCACGCTACAGTTAGTTCTTCAACCACTGCTGGTTGGAGTCTGCTGAGCGTGTGTCACTGCCTCATCCTTGACATTTTTCTCTAATTAGTGCTGCTCCATTCTATTTAAAAAAACTCAAATCTATTAGTGTGACGCGCTTCCATCCGTATACAATACATTGGTTGCAAACACTATAGAAGTACACAAAGGAGCCTTTCACAGATAGTGAACAGTTGTGTGCAGTGTTCACTGTAGCCTGTGAGGTTTTGATTTTTTGAGTGCAGATCACGCTACAGTTAGTTCTTCAACCACTGCTGGTTGGAGTCTGCTGAGCGTGTGTCACTGCCTCATCCTTGACATTTTTTTCTAATTGGTGCTGCTCCATTCTATTTCAAAAAACTCAAATCTATTAGTGTGACGCGCTTCAATCGTATACAATACATTGGTTGCAAACACTATAGAAGTACACAAAGGGGCCTTTCACAGCTACTGAACAGTTGTGTGCAGTGTTCACTGTAGTCTGTGAGGTTTGGATTATTTAAGTGCAGATCACGCTACAGTTAGTTCTTCAACCACTGCTGGTTGGAGTCTGCTGAGCGTGTGTCACTGCCTCATCCTTGACATTTTTCTCTAATTGGTGCTGCTCCATTCTATTTCAAAAAACTCAAATCTATTAGTGTGACGCGCTTCCATCCGTATACAATACATTGGTTGCAAACACTATAGAAGTACACAAAGGGGCCTTTCACAGCAACTGAACAGTTGTCTGCAGTGTTCACTGCAGTCTCTGAGGAATAACCACACTTAGGCCTTATAACTTTTCTGACTTTCTTTATCAATCTACCAAGATGAAGGAGGCAGGGAGCAAGGCACGTGGTCGTGGCCGTGGAGTTTCAGCAGGAAGAGGACGTGAGGATTCTGTGGCTGCTGCCGCCCCCAGTGACACAGCATCCACCAGTTTTCCCCGTAAGCGTTCCTTTATGCGCACTTTTGTAGGAGCTCGGCGTACCCCCCTGCTGCGGGAAGAACAAATTGAAGCCGTTGTTGGTTGGATGGCAGCCAATGCATCGACTTCAATTGCTTACACCTCCTCTCAGGACCACAGCACTGTTGAGCAACCATCTGTCTCTTCACCGCCTGCCAAATTGCCCAGGCAGTCAGAAAGTTATGTACAGGAGCCAGCTGAGTCTCTGCTTCTGTTCTCAGAATCTGTTGGCTTGCAAACAGGGGCCCAGCCAAGCAGCATTCTGGAATGTTAAGAAGAGGGAGTATGCAGTGATGCGCAACAGCTGTGTCTCTCTGAATCTGAAGAGGCGGGTGAGCCAGTGCCGATGGTCAGCACACCGCAGAACGCATCTGATGATGATGAGACTCAGGTGCCAGTTTCTGTTGAGCATGGTGCTGGCCAGACCACCCAACAGCAGCAGGTGTTGGAAGAGGGTAGTGGAGATGATGAGGTCCAAGACCCAACATGGTGTGAGGAACAGGAAGGTGGTGGGAGCAGCTCTGAGGAAGAGATTGCCGCAACGGTCCAAACAGGAGGGAGAGGTAGGCTGCAGACTCGGTTGCCTGTAGCCTCCAGTTTGGCACCCGTTCGGAGCGGTTCTCTTCCAAAAGCCAAAACGGGCGCTCCCAGGACTTGCACTGCGTGGTCCTTTTTTGACACACTTGCAGATGATATTTGCTATGTCAAATGCAAGCTGTGTAATCAAAAAGTAAAAAGAGGTAAAAGTGTCAGTAACCTCAATACCACAAATATGTGGAAACATGTGTGGACAAAGCACGTGGTTGAGTTACAAAGACACACTGGAGATGTAGGCCAACCTACAGCAGCACCTACATCTTCAGCTCGTGTTGGAGCCTCTTCCTCCAGCTCACACACAGCTGGTTCGGCTTCCTCACAGGATCGCCATGGAAGAACCTCTGTCACTGTTGTCCAGAGACCCAGTGTTATTCCACCCACAGCTGCAAGTTCCCTGTCATCCTCACACTCCCAGGCCACTGTACAGCCATCGGTAGCACAGGCATGGGATAAAAGACGGCTATACTCGGCAAACCATGCACGAGCACAGGCTCTGAATGCTGGCGTTGCAAAACTCCTGTCCCTTGAAATGCTGTCATTCAGGCTGGTGGAGACTGACAGTTTCCGTGAATTAATGGCATTGACAGTCCCACAATACAATGTGCCAAGCCGATTTTATTTCAGCAGGCAAGCCGTCCCTGGTCTGCAAAAGCATGTTGAGGGAAAAATTAAACATGCGCTACTAAACGCCGTCAGTAGCAAGGTCCACCTGACCACCGATGTGTGGACCAGTACTCATGGCCAGGGACGATACCTTTCCCTCACTGCCCATTGGGTCAATGTTGTTGAGCCGGGTACAGATCTTGCGAGTGGTGCTGTACGTGTTCTGCCAACTCCAAGGATTGCAGGAATCCAGTCTGTACACATTGACTCCTCCTCCTACTCCAGTTCCTCAGAATCATCGCTGCAGGAGCCGTCACGGTCTACCTCCACATGGACCCGTGAACGCTTATCTGTTGCGACCGATATGAGCACAGCCGTGGCCAAACGTCAACAGGCCATCCTGAAATTAATTTCCATGGGGAATCGAAGCCACACAGCGCAGGAGCTCTGGAATGCCATCAAGCAGGAGAGCGACGTGTGGTTTTTGCCAGCGAATCTCCAGCCAGGCTTGGTAGTGTGTGACAATGGCCGAAATCTGGTGGCAGCTCTGGGCCTTGGCAACCTCACTCACATACCATGTCTGGCACATGTGCTCAACTTGGTCGTGCAGAGTTTTTTGAGGGACTATCCGGATCTTGATGCACTGCTGCACAAGGTCCGCCTAGAGTGCGCTCACTTGCGACGTTCCAGCATGGCCAGATCGCGCATTGCAGCTCTGCAACGCAGATTTCGCCTTCCTGAACATCGCATCATATGTGACGTACCCACCAGGTGGAATTCCACGTTACATATGTTGGAGCGGTTGTGTGAGCAGCAGCCAGCAGTAATGGAGTATCAGCTGCATCAGGCGCAATCAACTCGCAATTTGCGCCGTTCACACTTCACCACTACTGAGTGGGCCTCTATGAAGGACATCTGCCACGTTTTGCGTGCGTTTGATGAGTCAACGCCTATGGCGAG
Organism: Oophaga sylvatica; assembly: GCA_033576555.1. Classification (NCBI taxonomy): domain Eukaryota; kingdom Metazoa; phylum Chordata; class Amphibia; order Anura; family Dendrobatidae; genus Oophaga; species Oophaga sylvatica. Next base: position 498,911,973 of record JARQOD010000004.1, on the reverse strand, counting down.
TGCAGATGATGCACTAGTCAGCCTGACTGTCCCCCTTATCTGCCTGCTTCAAAAAACACTGCAAGCACTAAGGGATGAGGATTTGGAAGAGGTGGAGGATGAGGAGTCACAAATTCCATCACCTTCTGGACAGTCAGCGCAACGTGGTTCCTCACAAAGGGCTGGGCAGGGCTCACTTTGTGAGGAGGATGAGGAGGAGTCAATGGAGGAGGAAGACATCGCTCCAGAGGGAGGTACACAACACTCTAGTCAGTATGTAGAGCGAGGGTGGGGTGATGCAGAGCAGGCAGAGATGACGCCTCTTGCAGGGGACAGCGTTTCTTGGCCAGTTGGGAGTCTGCAGCACATGGTTGATTTCATGCTGCAGTGCCTGAGAAACGACTGCCGCATCGCCCACATTCTCACCACGTCTGATTATTGGGTGTACACCCTCCTAGACCCTCGCTACCGGGACAACTTACAAAGCCTCATCACACCGTTGAACCGGGAGCGTAAAATGCGGGAGTACCAAGACACACTGGTGCAATCCATAATGTTCTCCATTCCAGCCGAGAGCACTTCTGCTGCTACTGCTTTACAAAGCAGCTCTGTGCGTCGAGGCAGTGGAGACAGCTCTGCAACAAGAGGGAGCAGAAGCAGCGCCTCTGCACAGGGCAAGACCAGTATGTTCCAAATGTGGCGAAGTTTTGTGGCAGCGCCACAAATGTCTACACCATCCGAGACGGCTCCAGTCAGCAGGAGGCAACGTTTCCGTAAGATGGTGACAGACTACATGTCTTTCCCTCTCAGTGTACTCCCAGATGGCTCTTCCCCATTCAAGCTTTGGGTCTCTAAGCTGGTCTAATGTAGACCGGCTTACTTTTCTGAAAATGAACAAGGCATGGATCTCGCCTGAATTTGCCTGTCCGGTTTCCGATTAAATAACTGGTTGGCAACGTTATCCATGTCTCCTGTTATGTTCATCTTTCTACCACCTGAACTCTACTCCCTGGGCTGCAACACTGCCAGTTGCTGCTCAGAAGTGTCGTGTCCACAGACCAATACACAAGCTATAGTGTTAGTGGGGTTCAGTAACGCCAGCTGTTCCCCTGCTGTGTGTCCGGCAAGAAGTCTCCTGTTCCCTACACATGCACAGAAAAACCCATGTCGAACATGCTCCAAATAGGGAAGAGCCGTCACCCTGATTGTTATGCTTAAAACAGGAAAGTTTGAAGTTTTCCAGGCCTAGAATGATAAATTTTTATAAGAAATATGGACAAATAATAATTTGTCATCACAGCGCATATCTGCACATGTCTATTAGAAATGGTAACAAAAACTAAAACATAGTGTTCACTTTTTGAAATTAATGCATAAAAGTACATTTCATAATTATCAATTAATGCTTTTTAAGGAACTTTATCTGTACCTGTAAGATAATGCAGTAAATGGATGTACGAATCATAAACATCATCATCATCATCCTCACGAGTTATATTTATGACAGACATAATAAAATACACAGACTGATGCCAACTGTAACTTCACACACCATATATGAAATGGCCAGCATCTAAACCTGGTAATAATGTGCAATAATAAATTATTACATCTAGAAAGTGCATCATGCATACTGACAATAGGTAGTTATACCTGCAAGTGCTGGTGAAACAACCACAACAGATATAAATTAATAATGGTATATAGGTATCACAGTGCATAGTTACTCATGGACAATGTCGATCTAATACTGTACCTCAATAAAGGCAGCGTCAACCATCATGCTTGTTTGTCTTGTAGATTCTTAAAGAGGGAACGTGCTTTTTTTGTTGCTCATAGGTGGAGTATTATACAGTAAATGATTACTGCTGTCGTATTTTTGGCGACCCTAGGGCAGAATAACGCTGCGTAAGGTCACATTTTATAGAGAGTCATATAATAGACACACGCTACCCTACCCTACGCGTGACAGTAGGAAGGTAGTGTTGACGGATAAAGCCTTGCGCAACCAGACATGCTTTTACCCTCTTCAACACTGTACAAGCAAAAAATGCATGATTGCAGCCGCAGACTTTATTGACGTACAGTATAACATTGCCATTACCCATCAGAGGCTGTCCACTGTCTGATACAGACATAGAATATACCTTTGCTATCCGTAGCCTTTGTTTCACCTCCACTTGCAGGCACACACTTAAATTGTGACAATGCATAATGTTTTTTTAAATGTTTATTTTTTATCGTACATTATTGCGTCATCACATTGATGAGTCCATGATGGACATGTCATACATGCTGTCCGAAGTAACAATTTTCTTAACTGAAATAATTGAAATCTGTGTGACTGTCACATATAAATTGCAATGATGATGATGAGTGACTATTACAAAATCCATTGTCTTCATTATGTTATGGTTTAACATAGCGTTCCTTACGCATTATTCCTAAATACAAAAATGGACTTTTATTCTTAAATTTACAACACTATATTTTGTTAAATAATTTTTGGGTGGTGTGTTGTTCCATTTCTTGTTGCCATGTGCTTATATGCGTTTATATTTGCAGGGTGTTTATTTTTATTCTTGGAATTGAAATTCATCATTTTATTGTCCTAGTAAAACTTCATTTATTCTTGTTTGAAGTACATACATTTGCAATGGCCACGTAACAAGGCAATAACTCAATATTTTATTTCAAAACCCTCCTTGACCTTGGGCTTCAACACCGCCAGTTGCTGCTCAGAAGTGTTGGATGCACAGATGAAAACAATCGCTGATGTGTTTGTGGGGTTCAGTAACGCCTGCTGTTCCCCTTCTGTGTGTCTGGCAAAAATTACTGCTGCTAACTACAAATTAAACTTCCAACATCTCATACTAGGCCTCTGCCCACACCCTCCTTGACCCTGGGCTTCAACACCACCAGTTGCTGCTCAGAAGTGTTGAATGCACAGATGAAAACAATCGCTGATGTGTTTGTGGGGTTCAGTAACGCCTGCTGTTCCCCAGCTGTGTCCGGCAAAAATTACTGCTAGCTACCTACACATGGTGAAAAAAACATGACATGTCAAAGTGGCTAGTGCTACACATAGATATGAGGCTACACCCTGATTTCTAAGCTGTAAACAAGTGAAACGTCACCTTTAAAACCATAAAATGATTAGTCTTTGTCACAAATCTGTAACAAAATAATTGTGACATATTATTGCAGATATGCACATGTCGAACACAAATGCTAACACAAAAGCCTACTTATGCTATAGGATACTGATGGTCAACCTTGTCACTCCATAACTTAGACAAATCCAACTCACATCATGACTCAAATGCTGCAATGTTGGAAGTGCATAATGTGGGTTGAACTTTGACAACAGCTGCAGTGCGAAGGTTAGACTTCAGTGTTCTTGGCTTTTAAATAAAAGCATACAAGTAAATATAATAATACATTGTTGATTAAGGGACGTGATGTACACCTTTAATATTGTGCAAACAATGGATGTAGGAATAGTCCTCTTCAACATTACTTATATTTGTGTCATTTTAAAAAATACATATTTAATTTGAAAGTTAACAGCCCATATCATAAAGGTCCATCATGTAAACATGATAATCGGTAACAAAAATCATGCATTACCTTGTTAAAGTCAATAGTGCATAGTCACAATAGCAAAATATATACCTGCAAGTGATGCTGAAACAACGACAACTGATAGAAAAGGTGAATGATATCTAGTTATCAGACTGAATAGCGACACCTGTACAATGTCGATATAATACTGTACCTTAACAAAACAGCTGTGTCACACCTAACACGCGTTTTTCTTGTAGCTTCTTATGTAATAGGGCACATGCGTGTATGTTTCATCATAGGTGCATGTTTACTGAGTAAAGCAGTCATGACAACGCCTTTGTGTTGTCGGTACGCTTGCGATGATGAACGATGCGCAACGTGGATGTTAGTCTGCGTCATAAGACGCACAGACGCTCCAATGCCCAACGCGTCACAGCAGGAAGCCAGTCTGTGCGTCCAAACAAAGGAGCAAGCATACATGCACGTACCCTGTTTATAAAGCTATATAAAAAAAAGGATGTAGTAGTGACGCACTCTTTATTGAGGTACAGTATTACATCGCCATTCACCATCTGTGGCTATGCAGTCTCATCTATATATACCTTATCTATCCGTTGTCATGCTTGCAAGTCCACAGTCAGGCATAAATAGCTATTTTCACTATGCACTATGCACTTTTTAAAGGTTATGTTTGTTAATATAAATGATTATTGGCACATATTATCAGTATTACATGATGGAAATTTTATATATTTTTATAAACTGTTTAGTGATATTATTCTGCAAATGTAACGTTTTATGAATGTCACAGATAACTTGTAATGCTGATTATGTTTTGAAGTCAGACATTCATTGTCTATACAATAAAAATGGTGTACATACTGTTACTTATCCATCATTAATGGATTCTGATATGTACTTGTATGCTTTTATTTAAAACCGTATAGCAGATTACTTAACCAATTTTTTTTGTGGTTTGCATTGCTTTTCAACATGTTAATGTATGCGTTTATGTTTGTCAATTCTTTATTTATATTGATTTTTTAAAGTAAAATCATCATCTTATGGTACTAAAGGTTATCTTTCTCTTGTTTGGAGTATAGACATTTTTAATTGACACGTAACAAGGAAAATTCTTGATCTAGTATTTAAACATCCTCCTTGACCCTGGGCTCCAACACCGCCAGTTGTTGCTCAGAAGTGCTGTTAGCACAGTCAACACTTGCTCCTGTGTTACTGGGGTTCAGTAATGTCAGCTGTTCCCCTGCTGTGTGAACGGCAAAAAGTCCTGCTGCCTCCACCCTGTTCTCCTCTCATCCCTGGGCTCCAACACCGCCAGTTGTTGCTGGGAAGTGTAATTGGCACTGGTACTCACTCCTGCCCAGACTGGTTACAGCACGACAGCTGTTTCCTGTCAGTGTAAACGTCACTTAGCCTCCAATAAGTTGTCCTGTCGTGTTGCGGTCGGGTTAGCCGACTCTATGGTGCCTGCAGTTTAGGTGCTTCCTATGTGTGCTGCGGGATATGTAAATAAAGGCTGTTTCCGTTATGACAATAGGACAATCACCCACTGTAGGACTGTGGGATTCGGTAACTGCGGCCGGCTCGCGGCCTGTCAACTTAAATTTCCATGGGTACCTTCTGCTACCCGTCCGGGTTCCAGTACCGTCAGCTGGTTCTCCGCAGTGCCTTTGGCCTAGGTGGCTCCATCTCGGTATCCGAGTTTCAACAATGTCTGCTGGTCCTTGGTAGTGCTTTGGAGCACAGGTACCTCCTGCTTAGTAACCGTGTCACAGTAACGTCAGCTGGTCCTCGGTTGTGCCATTGGCTCTTTTCCTTCTGCTGCCCCTCCGGGTTCCAGTACAGTCAGCTGGTCCTCGTTACTTCCATTGGCTCTTGTACCTCCTGCTACCCGTCCGGGTTCCAGTACCGTCAGCTGGTTCTCTGCAGTGCCTTTGGCCTAGGTGCCTCCATCTCGGTATCCGAGTTCCAGCAACGTCTGCTGGTCCTTGGTAGTGCTTTGGAGCACAGGTACCTCCTGCTTAGTAACCGTGTCCCAGTAACGTCAGCTGGTCATCGGTTGTGCCATTGGCTCTTTTCCTTCTGCTGCCCTCCAGGTTCCAGTACAGTCATGGCTAGAGTTGAGCGATACTTTCCGATATCCTAAAGTATCGGAATCGGAATGGTATCGCCGATATCACTAAAATATCGGCGATACCCGATACCGATACCGAAGTCCCATGTAAGTCTATGGGAACAAAATATCGCAACTAAAAAAACCCCATTCTTTCCTTGTAAACACTAAATATACACACATAGAATACATATATATATATATATATATATATATATATATACATGTCATTGTGACATATATATATACATATATGTATAGTTTATACACTTCTACATAGTAAAATATCCTTTGATTCAATTGCCGGGTAAAGCCGGCTTCAGTGAAAAGACAGAAGCACCCGACATGAAATGACACTTGGTGTACATAGGGTTAACCATGTCTTTTCATGTCGTTTGCTATCTGATTTGCACAAACAATTAATCAGACTATGTGTGCAAAATTTCACACCTGTAGGGGTTAATTAAAGGTGTAAATTCGTTGTAAAAAAAACGGACTTTTTTGCTACGAATTTACACCTTTAATTAACCCTACAGGTGTGAAATTTTGCACACATAGTCTGATTTAATTGTTTGTGCAAATTAGATAGCAAAGGACATGAAAAGACATGGTTAACCCTATGTACACCAAGTGTCATTTCATGTCGGGTGACCCGACATGAAATGACACTTGGTGTACATAGGGTTAACCATGTCTTTTCATGTCCTTTGCTATCTAATTTGCACAAACAATTAAATCAGACTATGTGTGCAAAATTTCACACCTGTAGGGGTTAATTAAAGGTGTAAATTCGTTGTAAAAAAACGGACTTTTTTGCTACGAATTTACACCTTTAATTAACCCCTACAGGTGTGAAATTTTGCACACATAGTCTGATTTAATTGTTTGTGCAAATTAGATAGCAAAGGACATGAAAAGACATGGTTAACCCTATGTACACCAAGTGTCATTTCATGTCGGGTTCTGCATTTTCACAAAAGCCGGCAATTGAATTAGCGGCTATTATACTATGTAGAAGTGTATGAACTACAAATATAAATATATATATATATATATGTGTCACAAATTCAATGACATGTATATATATATATGAGGTGTAAAATTGCTGAAAAAAAATGCGTGGGCTCCCGCCCTATTTTCGCAACCAGACAGACAAAGCCAGTGAGTGGGGGCAGACAATAATAGCCCAGAGAGGGACCATTATTTTTGCCCCCCCCGGCTACTAACATCTGCCCCCAGACACCCCAGGAAAGACAAATCTATAATTAGATTCGCCCTTTCTGGCACTTTGCCCGTCTATTCCCATTGCCCTGTAGCGGTGGCGAATGGGTTAATATGGGGTTAAAGCCACCTTGCTATTGAAAGGTGACCTTAAGCCAGGTTAATAATTGAGAGCTGTCAATTAGACAACTATCAATTATTAATCCTATTGCATGAAATAAAAATAAAACACACACACTTTAATTAAAAATCATTTTAATGAAATAAAGACACATGTTTTTGACCATCTTTTATTTTACTGCAAAAACCATTTCCTGTAATAAAAATAAAATAAAAAAGCAAAATTATTCTTACCTATCCCATGCACAGTCAGGTCCCACGGTGTAATCCTTCAGAAAGGGTTAATGTTTACTGCAGGGACCGCAGCTAATGCTGCAGCCTCACAGTAAACCCCAAATGAATGAGTTCCTCTCCTGCCTGACAGGAGAGTAAAGGCTGGGTGTCACATAACGATACACCAGCGATCCCGACAACGATATGCACTTGTCAGGATCGCTGGTGTATCGCTACATGATCGCTGCTGAGCTGCCAAACAGGCAGCTCAGGCAGCGATCTGGGACAGCGACACTCCGGGTAACATCGCTTAAGGGCCCGTCTCACATAGCGATATCGCTACCAAGATCGCTGCTGAGTCACTAGTTTTGTGACGCAGCAGCGAGCTCACCAGCGATATCGCTGTGTGTGACATTCAGCGACGATCAGCCCCCCTGCCGGGTATCGCTGATCGTCGCAGAAATGTCAGGACCTTTTTTTGATCGCTGGTTTCCCTCTGACAGGCACGCATCGCTGCGTGTGACAGGCGGGAGACCAGCGATCCGCTGGTAACCAAGGTACACAGCGGGTTTCCAGGCACCGTGCAGCGCTTGGAAACCCGCTGTGTACCTTGGATACCAGCTCCCTGCATCAGGGCGCTGGTATCCAAGGTACACAGCGGGTTTCTAGGCACAGCCCCGCGCCTGGAAACCCGCTGTGTACCTTGGTTACCAGCGGATCACTGGTCTCCCGCCTGTCACACGCAGCGATGTGTGCCTGTCAGCGGGAAACCAGCGATCAAAAAAAGGTCCTGACATTTCAGCGACGATCAGCGATACCCAGCAGGGGGGCTGATCGTCGCTGAATGTCACACACAGCGATATCGCTGGTGAGCTCGCTGCTGCGTCACAAAACTAGTGACTCAGCAGCGATCTCGGTAGCGATATCGCTATGTGAGACGGGCCCATAAGTGGAAAGCTTAATTGATTGCTTTCCACTTTCACTTCAGGTCAGCCAGGGACACAATCAGTGACGTCAGAGGGAACTGATTAACAAAAATAGGGGTTCCCTTCGAAAAAAAAATGGCGATGGGGTCCCCCCTATTTTTGTTAACCAGCCAGATGAAGCAGACCGCTGAGGCCTGGATTTTCAGGCTGTTAAGGAGCCAAGATCCATGGACCTTGCCAGCCTGATAATACTAGGCCACAGCAGTCTGCATATCTTGGCTGATTAACAAAAATAGGGGATCCCCTCGAAAAAAATTGGCGTGGGGTTCCCCCTATTTTTGTTAACCAGCCAGATGAAGCAGACCCTGAGGCCTGGATTTTCAGGCTGTTAAGGAGCCAAGATCCATGGACCTTGCCAGCCTGATAATACCAGGCCACAGCAGTCTGCATATCTTGGCTGATTAACAAAAATAGGGGATCCCCTCGAAAAAAATTGGCGTGGGGTCCCCCCTATTTTTGTTAACCAGCCAGATGAAGCAGACCGCTGAGGCCTGGTTTTTCAGGCTGGTAAGGATCCAATATCCATGGACCTTGCAAGCCTGATAATACCAGGCCACAGCAGTCTGCTTAGCTTGGCTGGTTAACAAAATAGGGGATCCCCTCGAAAAAAAAACGGCGTGGGGATCCCCCCTATTTTTGCTAACCAGCCAAGTAAAATGCAGACTGCTGCGGCCTGGTATTAAAAGACTGTCAAGGCCCATGGATTTTGGCCCTCAACAGCCTGATAATACCAGGCTACAGCAGCCCCACATTTGGCGCATCAAAAGATGTGCCAATTGTGGCACTTTACCCGGCTCTTCCCACTTGCCCTGTAGCGGTGGCAAGCGGGGTAATAAGGGGTTATTGTCACCGTTGATTGCACGGTGACAATAAGCCCGGTTAATAATGGAGAGGTGTCAATAAGACACCGATCCATTATTAATCCCAAAGTTATTAAATGTATAAAAAAAAGACAAAGCAAGAAAAAAGTATTTTAATGAAATAAAAGAGACAACACAGTTTTCATTAATTTTATTACTCTCTCATTCCTGCGACGCCATCGATCTCCTGTAAAAAAAGAAAAAAAACAAACCAACAGTATACCACCTGTCCGACGCAGTCCATAACGACAGTCCCACGACGATCCAACTCTGCTACATCGCAATGACAGGCAGAGCCTGTCATCGCGACGCAGCACAGCTGATTACCTGCTTCCCCGGCGGTGACGTCATCGGACTGACTGCTTTACGGCAGGGATTACCCAGCAGTCACTGCAGTTATCGCGAGAAACTGCATGTGACCGCCGGGGAAAGAAGATTGCGGCCATGAAGCAGTCCAGGACGTGACCGCCGGAGATCTTCTGCCAGGTAAGTGCCGATGACTCCTGACAGACCCGACCGACGGACACTGACAGTGACAGTGACAATCCCGATTCCGGTATCCGATAAGACGAAAATATCGGAACTCGGAATCGGAATTCCGATACAGCTAATATCGGCCGATACCCGATATTTGCAGTATCGGAATGCTCAACACTAGTCATGGCCAAAAGTTTTGAGAATGACACAAATATTATATTTTCACATGATCTGCTGCCCTCTGGTTTTTATGTGTGTTTGACAGATGTTTTTATCACAGACAGAAATATAATAATAGCAAATATATGAGTAACAAAAGCTTATATTGACAGTTAGAATGAGTTAATGCAGCAAGTCAATATTTGCAGTGTTGACCCTTCTTCTTCAAGACCTCTGCAATTCTCCCTGGCATGCTCTCAATCAACTTCTGGACCAAATCCTGACTGATAGCAGTCCATTCTTGCACAATCAATGCTTTCATTTTGTCAGAATTTTTAGGTTTTTGTTTGTCCACCCGTCTCTTGATGATTGACCACAAGTTCTCAATGGGATTAAGATCTGGAGTTTCCAGGCCATGGACCCAAAATCTCTATGTTTTGTTCCCTGAGCCATTTAGTTATCACCTTTGCTTTATGGCAAGGAGCTCCATCATGCTGGAAAAGGCATTGTTGATCGCCAAACTGCTCTTGGAGGGTTGGGAGAAGTTGCTCTTGGAGGACATTCTGGTCCCGTTCATTATTCATGGCTGTGTTTTTAGGCAAGACTGTGAGAGAGCCGATTCCCTTGGCTGAGAAGCAACCCCACACATGAATGGTTTCAGGATGCTTAACAGTTGGCATGAGACAAGACTGGTGGTAGCGCTCACCTTGTCTTCTCCGAATGAGGCGTTTTCCTGATGTCCCAAACAATCGAAAAGGGGAATCATCAGAGAAAGTAACTTTACCCCAGTGCTCAGCAGTCCACTGCCTGTACCTTTTGCAGAATATCAGTCTGTCCATGATGTTTTTTCTGGAGAGAAGTGGCTTCTTTGCTGCCCTCCTTGAGACCAGGCCTTGCTCCAAGAGTCTCCGCCTCACAGTGCGTGCAGATGCACTCACACCTGCCTGCTGCCATTCCTGAGCAAGCTCTGCACTGCTGGTAGCCCGATCCCGCAGCTGAAACACTTTTAAGAGACGGTCCTGGCGCTTGCTGGTCTTTCTTGGGCGCCCTGAAGCCTTTTTGGCAACAATGGAACCTCTCTCCTTGAAGTTCTTGATGATGCGATAGATTGTTGACTGAGGTGCAATCTTTCTAGCTGTGATACTCATCCCTGTTAGGCCATTTTTGTGCATTGCAATGATGACTGCACATGTTTCTTTAGAGATAACCATGGTTAACAGAAGAGAAACAATGATGCCAAGCACCAGCCTCCTTTTAAAGTGTCCAGTGGTGTCATTCTTACTTAATCATGACAGATTGATCTCCAGCCATGTCCTCATCAACACCCACACCTGTGTTAATGGAGCAATCACTGAAAAGAGGTTAGCTGGTCCTTTTAAGGCAGGGCTGCAATGATGTTGAAATGTGTTTTGGGGGATAAAGTTCATTTTCTAGCCAAATATTGACTTTGTAAGTAATTGCTGTTAAGCTGATCACTCTTTATAACATTCTGGAGTATATGCGAATTGCCATTAGAAAAAGTGAAGCAGTAGACTTTGTAAAAATTAATATTTGTGTCATTCTCAAAACCTTTGGCCATGACTGTACAGTCAGCTGGTCCTCGTTACTTCCATTGGCTCTTGTACCTTCTGCTACCCGTCCGGGTTCCAGTACCGTCAGCTGGTTCTCCGCAGTGCCTTTGGCCTAGGTGCCTCCATCTCGGTATCCGAGTTCCAGCAACGTCTGCTGGTCCTTGGTAGTGCTTTGGAGCACAGGTACCTCCTGCTTAGTAACCGTGTACCAGTAACGCCAGCTGGTCCTCGGTTGTGCCATTGGCTCTTTTCCTTCTGCTACCCCTCCGGGTTCCAGCACAGTCAGCTGGTCCTCGTTACTTCCATTGTCTCTTGTACCATCTGATACCCGTCCGAGTTCCAGTAACGTCAGCTGGTTCTCGGAAGTTAGTCAGCCTTCTTGTACCTTCAGCTACATTTCCAAATTGAAGATTTTTTACATGTTTTTTTGGGTAATCACTATGGATCTCCAACAATGAAGACGACGACCCTGATGACCACCCCGAAGAAGACGACGAGCCCGAAGACGAGGACCCTGAAGAGGACGACGACGACGACCCTGGAGACCACCCCAAAGAAGACGACGACCACAAGGACGACGAGCATCAAGCCAACAAGCCTGAACACCATCACAAAGAACAAATAAAAGATTTCCCAGAAGAAGATCACCAACAGGACAAAAGAAGGTTAAGACAAACTACAAGATACAGAACAAGAGACAGAAGAACAATAAGCAGAAGATCAAAAAGCAGAAGAACATGAAGTATAAGACCAAAATTAAGAGCTAAATATATGCTCTAAATTAGAAGCAGAAGAAGACTAAGCAGTGTATGGGAGTGAGTCCGTTCCTCCTCGTGGTGCCCTGGAAAATGCCTGCTGCTGCTGCTGCAGGCTAAACTGAACGCGGACAAACACTGTTGTAATTTAAATCTTTGGTGACAGCAAGAACGGAAGGATGAAAAATTCATACTTTTACAGATTACAAGTACAGGAATCTCTGTCACAAATAAGAATATGATGAAGAAGATGAATAGGAAGAAGATGAAGAAGTAGAATATGAAGAAAATAATAGTTTAATAAGAAGAATATGAGTAATGTTAACAAAAAGATGAATAGCAAGAAGTTTAAGAAGAAGATAAATAAGGTGAAGATGAAGAATAATTTGATGAAAAAGATGATGCTGCTGAAGATTATGAAGGAGAAAGTGTGGCAGAAGTTAAAAAGGTGAAGAGCATGGAAGTTGTGAAACATACATATTTGCCAAAATAGAAAAAAGGTTAACAACATTGTCAATTTCTTCGTCAATCCGAACTTCTTTAAAAAAAAAAGTATTACTGCTATTTCATTTGATTGGGTTAAACATCTATGCCTTTAATGTCTCCTCAACCTCCCCCAATACATTCTACATTACTCTTTGTTGTTTTCCTTCATGTACAATTAACCCACAAGGCAAGAATGGGTTTTTTTTTAATTCCGATATTTTGTTCCCATAGACTTACATTGGATTTCCGGTATCGGGTGTCGCCGATACTTTTTGGGTATCGGCGATACCCATTCCGATCCGATACTTATTGATATCGGAAAGTATCGCTCAACTCTAACCAGGAGTGACATAAGGTCACACAAAAAAGCATGCCAAGACGCATGAAAGCTGTGATTAAAAATCATGGTTATTCCACAAAATATTGATTTCTGAACCCTTCCTGAGTTAAAACATTAGTATTGTTGTTTCTAGATGATTATAAACTTGTTTTCTTAGCATTATTTGAGGTCTACAAGCACTGCATTTTTTTGTTATTTTGACCATTTCTCATTTTCTGAAAATAAATACAAAATTTATTGCTTGGAAATTCGGAGACATGTTGTCAGTAGTGTTGAGCATTCCGATACCGCAAGTATCGGGTATCGGCCGATATTCGCTGTATCGGAATTCCGATACTTAATTCCGATACTTTTTCAATATCGTATACCGGAATCGGAAGTTCCCATAATTCTTTGAGAGGCAATGTGATGTTAGTCAGCCAATGATGAATCTTATGAAGTGTGGGCACATCCTGTAATGCTGCGGTCATCTTAACTAATGGCATGGCTGTGATTGGCTGCTGAAATGATGTCAGAATGCACTATAAAAGGCGCCGCAGCCATTTTAGCGTCACTGTGCTGTGAACTCAGTTAGGACAGAACGCTACTCTGCTCACTCTGAGGGACAGTTAGATATTGCGATTTTGTGTACTACTGTGCTTGAGGCAGGCTAGTTTACCAACCGCTGTGTAAAGCTTCATTTTGCCAGTGTTGTTTTAACAGCTCTGTGCAAGGTGTGTGTGTGACAGTGCAGGTGACGCTGCAGTTTGCTCTGCATCCACCGCTGTTTGTAGGCATCTGCACGTGTCACTGACTCTTTTTTTTTTTTTATTTTATTTTGTGGAATTGGTGCAGCTCCATTATATTAGAAAAAAATCAAATCTATTAGTGTGACTGTTTCCATCCGTATACAATACATTGGTTGCAAACACTATAGAAGTACAGAAAGGAGCCTTTCACAGCTACTGAACAGTTGTCTGCAGGGTTTACTGTAGTCTGTGAGCTTTTAATTTTGTGAGTGCAGATTACGCTCCAGTTAGTTCTTCAACCACTGCCGGTTGTAGTCTGCTGAGCGTGTGTCACTGCCTCATCCTTCACATTTTTCTCTAATTGGTGCTGCTCCATTTTAGTGGAAAAAAATCTAATCTATTAGTGTGACGCGCTTCCATCCGTATACAATACATTGGTTGCAAACACTATAGAAGTAGACAAAGGGGCCTTTAACAGCTACTGAACAGTTGTGTTTCAGTGTTCACTGTAGTCTGTGAGCTTTTCATTTTGTGAGTGCAGATTACGCTCCAGTTTGTTCTTCAACCACTGCCGGTTGTAGTCTGCTGAGCGTGTGTCACTGCCTCATCCTTCACATTTTTCTCTAATTGGTGCTGCTCCATTTTAGTGGAAAAAAATCTAATCTATTAGTGTGACGCGCTTCCATCCGTATACAATACATTGGTTGCAAACACTATAGAAGTACACAAAGGGGCCTTTCACAGATACTGAACAGTTGTCTGCAGGGTTCACTGTAGTCTGTGAGGAATAACCACACTTAGGCCTTATAACTTTTCTGACTTTCTTTATCAATCTACCAAGATGAAGAAGTCAGTGAGTAAGGCACGTGGTCGTGGTCGTGGCCATGGATTTGCAGCAGGGAGAGGACGTGGGGATTCTGTGGCTGCTGCCGCACCCAGTGACACAGCATCCACCAGTTTTCCCCGTGAGCGTTCCTTTATGCGCACTTTTGTAGGAGCTCAGCGTACCCCCTGCTGCGTGAAGAACAAATTGAAGCCGTTGTTGGTTGGATGGCAGCCAATGCATCGACTTCAATAGCTTCCACCTCCTCTCAGGACCACAGCACTGTTGAACAACCATCAGTCTCTTCACCGCCTGCCAAATTGCCCAGGCAGTCAGAGAGCTCTGTACAGGAGCCAGCTGAGTCTCTGCTTCTGTTCTCAGAATCTGTTGGCTTGCAAACAGGGGCCCAGCCAAGCAGCATTCTGGAATGTGAAGAAGAGGCAGTATGCAGTGATGCGCAACAGCTGTGTCTCTCTGAATCTGAAGAGGCGGGTGAGCCAGTGCCGATGGTCAGCACACCGCAGAACGCATCTGATGATGATGAGACTCAGTTGCCAGTTTCTGTTGAGCATGGTGCTGGCCAGACCACCCAACAACAGCAGGTGTTGGAAGAGGGTAGTGGTGGAGATGATGAGGTCCAAGACCCAACATGGCGTGAGGAACAGGAAGGTGGTGGGAGCAGCTCTGAGGAAGAGATTGCCCCAACGGTCCAAACAGTAGGGAGAGGTAGGCTGCAGACTCGCTTGCCTGTAGCCTCCAGTTTGGCACCCGTTCGGAGCAGTTCTCTTCCAACAGCCAAACCGGGCGCTCCCAGGACTTGCTCTGCGTGGTCCTTTTTTGATACAGTTGCAGATGATATTTGCTATGTCAAATGCAAGCTGTGTAATCAAAAAATTAAAAGAGGTAAAAGTGTCAGTAACCTTAATACAACAAATATGTGGAAACATGTGCGGTCAAAGCACTTTGTTGAGTTACAAAGACACACTGGAGATGTAGGCCAACCTACAGCAGCACCTACATCTTCAGCTCGTGTTGGAGCCTCTTCCTCCAGTTCACACACAGCTGGTTCGGCTTCCTCACAGGATCGCCATGGAAGAACCTCTGTCACTGTTGTCCAGAGACACAGTGTTATTCCACCCACAGCTGCAAGTTCCCTGTCATCCTCACACACCCAGGCCACAAAACAGCCATCGGTAGCACAGGCATGGGATAAAAGACGGCCATACTCGGCAAACCATCCACGAGCACAGGCTCTGAATGCTGGCATTGCAAAACTCCTGTCCCTTGAAATGCTGTCATTCAGGCTGGTGGAGACTGACAGTTTCCGTGAATTAATGGCATTGGCAGTCCCACAATACAATGTGCCCAGCCGATTTTATTTCAGCAGGCAAGCCGTCCCTGGTCTGCAAAAGCTTGTTGAGGCAAAAATTAAACATGCGCTACTAAACGCCGTCAGTAGCAAGGTCCACCTGACCACCGATGCGTGGACCAGTACCCATGGCCAGGGACGATACCTTTCACTCACTGCCCATTGGGTGAATGTTGTGGAGCCGGGTACAGATCTTGCGAGTGGCGCTGTACGTGTTCTGCCAACTCCAAGGATTGCCGGAATCAAGTCTGTCCACATTGACTCCTCCTCCTACTCCAGTTCCTCAGAATCATCGCTGCAGGAGCCGTCACGGTCTACCTCCACATGGACCCGTGAACGCTTACCTGATGCGACCGATATGAGCACAGCCGTGGCCAAACGGCAACAGGCCGTTCTGAAATTAATTCCCATGGGGAATCGAAGCCACACAGCGCAGGAGGTCTGGAATGCCATCAAGCAGGAGAGCGACTTGTGGTTTTTGCCAGCGAATCTCCAGCCAGGCTTGGTAGTGTGTGACAATGGCCGAAATCTGGTGGCAGCTCTGGGCCTTGGCAACCTCACTCACATACCATGTCTGGCACATGTGCTCAACTTGGTCATGCAGAGTTTTTTTGAGGGACTATCCGGATCTTGATGCACTGCTGCACAAGGTCCGCCTAGAGTGCGCTCACTTGCGACGTTCCAGCATGGCCAGATCGCGCATTGCAGCTCTGCAACGCAGATTGCGCCTTCCTGAACATCGCATCATATGTGACGTATCCACAGGTGGAATTCAACGTTACATATGTTGGAGCGGTTGTGTGAGCAGCAGCCAGCAGTAATGGAGTATCAGCTGCATCAGGCGCAATCAACTTGCAATTTGCGCCGTCCACACTTCACCATTAATGAGTGGGCCACTATGAAGGACATGTGCCACGTTTTGCGTGCGTTTGATGAGTCAACGCGGATGGCGAGTGCAGATGATGCACTAGTCAGCCTGACTGTCCCCCTTATCTGCCTGCTTCAAAAAACACTGCAAGCAATAAGGGATGAGGTTTTGGAAGAGGTGGAGGATGAGGAGTCACAAATTCCATCACCTTCTGGAAAGTCAGCGCAACGTGGTTCCTCACAAAGGGCTGGGCAGGGCTCACTTTGTGAGGAGGATGAGGAGGAGGAGTCAATGGAGGAGGAAGACATCGCTCCAGAGGGAGGTACACAACGCTCTAGTCAGTATGTAGAGCGAGGGTGGGGTGATGCAGAGCAGGCAGAGATGACGCCTCTTGCAGAGGACAGCGTTTCTTTGCCAGTTGGGAGTCTGCAGCACATGGTTGATTTCATGCTGCAGTGCCTAAGAAACGACCCCGCATCGCCCACATTCTCACGACGTCTGATTATTGGGTGTACACCCTCCTAGACCCTCGCTACCGGGACAACGTCAAAAGCCTCATCACACCGTTGAACCGGGAGCGTAAAATGCGGGAGTACCAAGACACACTGGTGCAATCCCTAATGTTCTACCTTACTGCCGAGAGCACTGCTGCTGCTACTGCTTTACAAAGCAGCTCTGTGCGTCGAGGCAGTGTAGAGAGCTCTGCAACAAGAGGGAGCACACGCAGTGCCTCTGCACAGGGAAAGACCAGTATGTTAAAAATGTGGCAAAGTTTTGTGGCAGTGCCACAAATGTCTACACCATCCGAGAGGGCTCCAGTCAGCGGGAGGCAACGTATCCGTCAGATGGTGACAGACTACTTGGCTTTGCCTCTCAGTGTTCTCCCAGATGGCTCTTCCCCATTCAAGTTTTGGGTCTCTAAGCTGGATACATGGCCAGAGCTTAGCCAGTATGCATTGGAGGTGCTGGCTTGCCCTGCTGCCAGTGTATTATCGGAGCGCGTCTTTAGTGCTGCAGGTGGTGTACTAACAGACCGTCGCATGCGACTATCCTCCGATAATGTAGACCGGCTTACTTTTCTGAAAATGAACAAGGCATGGATCTCGCCAGAATTTGTCTGTCCGTTTTCAGATTAAATAACTGGTTTGCAACGTTATCCATGTCTCCTGTTATGTTCATCTTTCTACCACCTGAACTCTACTCCCTGGGCTCCAACACTGCCAGTTGCTGCTCAGAAGTGTCGTGTCCACAGAACAAAACACAAGCTCTACTGTTAGTGGGGTTCAGTAACGCCAGTTGTTCCCCTGCTGTGTGAACGGCAAACAGTCCTGCTCCTCCACCCTGTTCTCTTCTCATCCCTGGGTTACAACACCGCCAGTTGTTTCTCGGAAGTGCTGTTAGCACAGTTAACACTTGCTCCTGTGTTACTGGGGTTCAGTAATGTCAGCTGTTCCCTGCTGTGTGACGCAAAGTCCTGTGCTCACCATGTTCTTTCTCATCCTGGCTACAACACCGCATGTTTCGGAAGTGCTGTTAGCACAGTCTACATGCTCTGTTTACTGGTTCATAATGTCAGCTGTTCCTGCTGTGTGAACGGCAAACAGTCCTGCTGCCTCCACCTGTTCTCTTCTCATCCCTGGGTTACAACACCGCCAGTTGTTTCTCGGAAGTGCTGTTAGCACAGTTAACACTTGCTCCGTGTTACTGGGGTTCAGTAATGTCAGCTGTTCCCCTGCTGTGTGAACGGCAAAAGTCCTGCTGCCTCCACCTGTTCTCTTCTCATCCCTGGGTACAACACCGCCAGTTGTTTCTCGGAAGTGCTGTTAGCACAGTGAACACTTGCTCCTGTGTTACTGGGGTTCAGTAATGTCAGCTGTTCCCCTGCTGTGTGAACGGCAAAAAGTCCTGCTGCCTCCACCATGTTCTCTTCTCATCCCTGGGCTACAACACCGCCAGTTGTTTCTCGGAAGTGCTGTTAGCACAGTGAACACTTGCTCCTGTGTTACTGGGGTTCAGTAATGTCAGCTGTTCCCCTGCTGTGTGTACGGCAAAAAGTCCTGCTGCCTCCACCATGTTCTCTTCTCATCCCTGGGCTACAACACCGCCAGTTGTTTCTCGGAAGGGCTGTTAGCACAGTGAACACTTGCTCCTGTGTTACTGGGGTTCAGTAATGTCAGCTGTTCCCCTGCTGTGTGAACGACAAAAAGTCCTGCTGCCTCAACTTTAATTTCCATGGTACCTTCTGCTACCCATCCGGTTCCAGTACCGTCAGGGTTCTCCGCATGCCTTGGCCTAGGTGCCTCCATGTCGGTATCGAGTTCCAGCAACGTCTGCTGGTCCTTGTAGTGCTTTGGAGCACAGGTAACCCTGCTAGTAACCGTGTCCAGTAACGTCAGGGTCCTCGGTTGTGCCATTGGCTCTTTCCTTCTGCTGACCCTCCGGTCCAGCACAGTCAGCTGTCCTCGTACTTTCATTGGCTCTTGTACCTTCTGCTACCCATCCGGGTTCCAGTACCGTCAGCTGGTTCTCCGCAGTGCCTTTGGCCTAGGTGCCTCCATGTCGGTATCCGAGTTTCAGCAACGTCTGCTGGTCCTTGGTAGTGCTTTGGAGCACAGGTACCTCCTGCTTAGTAACCGTGTCCCAGTAACGTCAGCTGGTCCTCGGTTGTGCCATTGGCTCTTTTCCTTCTGCTGACCCTCCGGGTTCCAGCACAGTCAGCTGGTCCTCGTTACTTCCATTGGCTTTTGTACCATCACCAACAGGACAAAGAAGGTTAAGACAAACTACAAGATACAGAACAAGAGACAGAAGAACAATAAGCAGAAGATCAAAAAGCAGAAGAACATTAAGTATAAGACCAAAATGAAGAGCAAAATATATGCTCTAAATTCTAAGCAGAAGAAGACTAAGCAGTGTATGGGGTGAGTCCGTTCCTCCTCGTGGTGCCCCTGGAAAATGCCTGATGCTGCTGCAGGCTAAACTGAACGCGGACAAATACTTTTGTAATTAAAATCTTTCGTGACAGCAAGAACGGAAGGATGAAAATTCAGAGTTTTACAGATTACAAGTACAGGAATGTCTGTCACAAATAAGAATATGATGAAAAGGATGAATAGGAAGAAGATGAAGAAGTAGAATATGAAGAATAATAACTGTTTAATAAGAACAATATAAGTAATGTTAACAAAAAGATGAATAGCAAGAAGTTTTAGAAGATTAAGAAGGTGAAGATGAAGAATAATTTGATGAGAAAGATGATGCTGCTGAAGATTATGAAGGAGAAAGTGTGTGAAAAGTTAAAAAGGTGAAGAGCATGGAAGTTGTGAAACAGACATATTTGACAAAATAGAAAAAAGGTTAACAACATTGTCAATTTCTTCGTCAATCCAAACGTATTTCAAAAAAAGAAATATTAATGCTATTCCATTGCATTGTGTTAAACATCTATGCCTTTAATGTCTCCTCAACCTCCCCCAATAAATTCTACATTACTCTTTGTTGTTTTCCTTCATGTACAATTAACCAACAAGGCAAGAATGGGTTTTTTTTAATTCCGATATTTTGTTCCCATAGACTTACATTGTATTTCCGGTATCGGTATCGGGTATCGCCGATATTTTTTGGGTATCGGCGATACCATTCCGATTCCGATACTTTTGGATATCGGAAAGTATCGCTCAACTCTAGTTGTCAGTAGTTTATAGAATAAAAGAGCAATTTACATTTTACTCAAAAATGTACCTATAAAGAGATTAAGAGAAAAATCAGACAGACTGAAAATTTTGCAGTGGGCTTTTAATTTTTGCCATATATATATATATATATATATATATATATATATATATATATATATCTACTATATAATCGACTAATTCTGTCTGGCTGTAACGGAAATCCCACGTCGCTGCATAGAGGTCAGCGGCGACGCAGCCGGGAGATGACTGGCGCCTGCGGGTCATCTCCCGGCTGCTCGCAGCGGAAGTACCCTGACCGGCAGCCTCCACGTAAACCCCAGCAGCAGCCTCCACATACACCCCACCAGCAGCAGCCTTTATAAACCCCAGCAGCAGCAGCCTCCATATATACCCCAGCAGCAGCAGCCTCCACATATACCCCAGCAGCAGCAGCCTCCACGTATGCTTCAGCAGCAGCCTCCACTATACCCCGGAAGCAGCCTACACGTATTCCCCAGCAGCAGCCTCTATATACACCCAGCAGCCTCTATATACACCCCAGCAGCCTCTATATACACCCCAGAAGCCTCTATATACACCCAGCAGCCTCCATATACATACCCCAGCAGCCTCTATATACACCCCAGCAGCCTCTATATACACCCCAGCAGTCTCTATATATGCCCCAGAAGCCTCTTCATAAATAAACTACATACATATTCTAGAATACCCGATGAGTTAGAATCGGGCCACCATCTAGTATATAGGCCTTTTAGAGAACATTTCATCTTCGCCTTGCTTAACTAATAATAATAGTTATTTTGAACAAGTGTGACCAAACTTTTACATGGCTTTGTACATATAAAAAATCTCACATTTTCAGATTTCAAAATATTCACTCTTCTCCAAATATTTCCTGTTGGTAGGTTGTATGTAATGTTGGAGCTCCATTCTTTAGATACAGATATGAAAATCCAAAGAAAGTTAAAGAAATATGCGACTTAGGCCGGGATCACACATGCGAGGAAATCGTCTGACACTCGCATGTGAAATCCCAGCTCTGGCGCCGGCACTCGGGAGTGGAGTGCACGGCTTCATGTAGTTATATGCAGCCGCTCGCTCCACTCCCGAGTGCCGGTGCCAGAGCTGGGATTTCACATGCGAGTGTCGGATGATTTCCTCGCATGTGTGATTCCGGCCTTACTTTAGTTTCTGTTAACTGCATTTAGAAAAGTTCATTACCACAGCCATATATACCTTTGATAACTGTATAGTGAAGATTTTTTTTGGCACCTTTATTTTTGTACTTATTCACACAGATTTTTTCTATTTTTCACTGTTTCTTACAGAGGATGGTCACGACTTTCTTACTAATTTCTGATTCTTTGGATAGGCCATCAATATTAGATCGGTGCTGGGGTGATACCCCACATTCCCCTAAATTCGACTATGACATGCCCTGGTGGCAGTAGGAACATCTCGGTTGAGCAGCAACTTCATCATTTCTATAGTGGTCGCAGCCACTATAATTTTGACAGAGCTGCTGTATTTTGGCAGAATCCGAGAACTTCTGGTTCGTCATTGGTAACAGCTAAATCAGAGGGGTGCCGAGTGTCGCATACCCACCTATCAAATTTTAAATAAACAAAAACGTAGTGGACAATATCATAAAAAAAATTTAAGCCACTTTCTATAAAGTCTTCATTAAAGTTATTCTATGATGTTTCTGCTACAGAAGAGAGAGAGGAGGGATTATGAGTTTACTGCACCATGTCCTCTAATATTGGAAGTTGAAATCTGTGTTTCAGGTGCCAGTCCTGCTCGTGACGTTCATCCAGAGATTCAAAGATAGGAAGATAAGCGGCACATCCGTCCAACTATATATAAAAATGATTTCATGCTATATTTGAGATTCATTAAAAACATGGAATCTAAAAAAATATAAAAACCTGATGCAAAGAATACAAAGTTAAGCCACTTTCTAAAAAGTCTTCATTAAAGATATTCTACGATACTGCTGCTAAGTGTCTGTAAGTCTTTTATTTAGCTGAACGCTTTTGTAAAGTTGGTACAAAGTGGTTTGAGGTCCTGCTTTTGGTTATAACATTCTCTCTGCTCTCCTGCCCCCTTATTTTAGAGTGGGTGTAGATGACCATTTTTCTCTTTATCTGAGAAAAACTGTCCAATTATGCCAATCAGGTTCTAATCAGAGTGGGATTCGATTTTCTCAGAGGTGGAGAGAAAGAAGAAAAGTTTCTCCACCTCCATCATTATGTAGTTCTCTGAAAATGTCCTCAGTGTGCGGTCCAAATTTTTTCACTTACTCATAGACTTTAATGGGAGAGTGCTATCCGATTTTCTGAGTGCACAGCTCCTTAGAATAACATGGGTATGAGAGTGCTATGCATCAAAACCAGAGATTGCACTTGTCCAATTTAAACGGTCATGTGCAGGAGCCCTAAGCATCAGAAGACCCCAAAGCATAATTGTCAGACTCATTAGGTGAGATGGATCCTCTAAGGCCCAGGTCTAGGTGGACACATGGAACCCGGGAGTTGATGCAACACACTGGAAGGCTCATGGGCTGCGAGGACTTAGCACAGTCAGGAGCAGTAAGGTGGATGAAGTTGAACCCAGGAGGGATTGAAGCAAGTAAAGCACAGCATGCACAGAAGGTGGAAAACATCAAATATAGAGGTCTAGAGACTCAATCCCAAAACACATGTGTGTGTCAGTTGGCCTTAAATAAATCTAGGGAGATGATGTAATTGATCCACGTTGGACAACAACTTTTGGGGTCAAATTTCTCCTACCTTTGGGAAAATAAAAAATTGGGGACTAAAAGATCATGTTTGAGGAAAAATATGATTTTTTTTTTCACGGCTCTACATTAGAAACTTGTGTGAAGCACTTGGCAATTCAAAGTGCTCAACATATATCTAGATAAGTTCCTTAGGAGGTCTAGTTTCCAAAATGGTTACACTTGTGGGGATTTCCACTGTTTAGGCACATCAGGGGCTCTCCATCGTGACGTGGTGTCTGATCTCAAATCCAGCCAATTTTGGTTTGAAAAAGTCAAACACATGGGGTATCAGCATACTCAGTAGAAATAGCACAACTATATCTGTCAATTTTCTCCTTTTACACTTTTGAAAATAAAGACATTGTTTGTAAAAAATCATTTTTATGACTTAAAAGTTAAATGTTCATTTTTTTCTTCCATATTCCAAAAATTCCTGTGAAGCACCTGACGGGTTAACAAACTTCTTGAATGTGGTTTTGAGTACCTTGAGGGGTACAGTTTTTAGAATGGTGTCACTTTTGGGTATTTTCTGCCATATAGACCCCTCAAAGTGACTTCAAATGTGAGGTGGTCCCTAAAAAAAAAGGTTTTGTAAATTTTGTTGTAAAAATGAGAAATCGCTGGTCAACTTTTACCCTTATAACTTCCTAACAAAAAAAAATTGTTTCCAAAATTGTGCTAATGTAAAGTAGACATGTGGGAAATGTTTTTTAATAACTATATTATGTGACATGTTTCTCTGTGTTAAGGGCATAAAAATTCAAAGTTTGAAAATTGCGAAATTTTTGAAATTTTCGCCATATTTCCATTTTTTTTTCACAAACGCAAGTTATATTGAAGAAATTTTACAACCAACATGAAGTACAATCTGTCTCGAGAAAATATTCTCAGAATCACCAAGATCCGTTGAAGCGTTCCAGAGTTATAACCTCATAAAGAGACAGTGGTCAGAATTGTAACAATTGGCCCGGTCATTAAAGTGCAAACCACCCATGGGGGTTAAGGGGTTAATGAGGCAGTAATGCTAACCATTGCTATCATGTCTGTATCTTTCTGTAGGTACAATAAGATCCTTTAGTTGAGCATGATACATTATTTCTGGGAAAACAAATACCACATATATTAATATAGTGACAAACTGTGTAAAGTGGGTCTTAATACCAAATTGGAACAAATCCAGTATCCCAACTGCTATGATTACAATATATTGTGCATCACTTTTAAATTGCTAAACTATAAAAATCAAGTCTGACACTTTGTACCCATAAAACTGCCATAAGATCAGAGCTTGTTAGTAGATGTGATAGTTTCATTAAAATTGACCCCATATTAAAATGTTAATAGAGGATAGAGTCAAACAGCAGCCGTTTTTGATTTTCAATTAGCCGCCTAGAAGCCTTAAAAGATATATGAAAAATATAAATGACAGAGCGTATTATTCTGTAAAATTGGGGGAGGTATACTAAACAAAAAACACAAAAAAATGGCGTATTTGAGGCCAAATTTAGTGTCTGTCTCAGACACCTCTTATACCCATCTGTGATAGTTTACTTAATTTTAATTGGAATGGGGAGGCAGTATTTCAAATAGTTATGTTGGTTTTTATTTGTAAAAAACATTTTTTTATTTTAACTTGGACCCTAAGGGGACTAATCACTACTACTATATAATGAATCACTACAATATTGCAGAACATAGTAAAAATCACAATCTTCTATGAACGACAGCCATAGGTTAGTCTTCATAGGAGTGCTATCATGGCAGACACAGGGATCTTCAGCAGATCCCAAATAGCCATACCAACCCATGAGTACTCCATGGTCTTGTTGTGGGGAAGCCATTGCATGTGTAGAATTGCTCTCTGTCAATTTATGCACTTTGAATGCTGTCAAAGTAATTTGGGTAAATAAAGTACTTTACTAGTCGTTGAATTGGCCATCATATGAGATTATTTATTGAGTTTATTGAAACAAGAGTGACCATTTAAGTTTCTTAAATGTGACCTTCTTAAATATACAGTACAGACCAAAAGTTTGGACGAACCTTCTCATTTAAAGATTTTTCTGTATTTTCATGACTATGAAAATTGTACATTCACACTGAAGGCATCAAAACTATGAATTAACACATGTGGAATTATATACTTATCAAAAAAGTGTGTAACAACTGAAATTATGTCTTATATTCTAGGTTCTTCAAAGTAGCCACCTTTTGCTTTGATGACTGCTCTGTACACTCTTGGCATTCTCTTGATGAGCTTCAAGAGGTAGTCACCAGGAATGGTTTTCACTTCACAGGTGTGCCCTTTCAGGTTTAACCCCTTCACCCCCAAGGGTGGTTTGCACGTTAATGACCGGGCCAACTTTTACAATTCTGACCACTGTCTCTTTATGAGGTTATAACTCTGGAACACTTCAACGGATCTTCGCAATTCTGAGATTGTTTTCTCATGACATATTGTACTTCATGATAGTGGTAAAATTTCTTCGATATAACTTGCGTTTAATTTTGAAAAAAATGCAAATATAGCAAAAATTTTGAAAATTTTGCAATTTTCAAAATTGAATTTTTATTCCCTTAAAACAGAGAAATTTGTCAAACAAAAAAGTTAATAAATAACATTTCCCACATGTCTACTTTACATCAGCACAATTTTGGGAACAAAATTTTTTTTTGTTAGGAAATTATAAGGGTTAAAAGTTGACCAGCGATTTCTCATTTTTACAACAAAATTTACAAAGCCATTTTTTTTAGGGACCACCTCGTATTTGAAGTCACTTTGAGGGGTCTGTATAGCAGAAAATACTCAAAAGTGACACCATTCTAAAAACTGCACCCCTTAAGGTACTCAAAACCACATTCAAGAATTTTATTAACCCTTCAGGTGCTTCACAGGAGCTGAAGCAACTTGGAAGGAAAAAATGAATATTTAACTTTTTAGCCACAAAAATGATCTTTTACAAACATTTTTTTTATTTTCACAAGTGTAAAAGGAGGAAATGGACAGATAAAGTTGTTGTGCAATTTCTCCTGAGTACGCCAATACCCCATATGTGGGGGGAGACCACTGTTTGGGCACACGGCAGAGCTAGAAAGGAAAGGAGCGCCGTTTGACTTTTTCAAACTAAAATTGGCTGCAATTGAGATTGGACACCATGTCGCATTTGGAGAGCCCCTGATGCGCCTAAACAGTGGAAACCCCCCACAAGTGACAACATTTTGGAAAATAGACCCCTAAGGAACTTATCTAGATCTGTTGTAAGCACTTTTAACCCCCAAGTGTTTCACAAAAGTTTATAATGCCTGTGTGTGAAAAAGAAAAAAACAATTTTCCACAAAAATATTTTTTTAGTCCCAAATTTTTGATTTTTCCCAAGGAAATTGGACCCCAAAAGTTATTGTCCAATTTGTCCTGAGTACGTTGATACCCCATATGTGGGCGCACGGCAGGGCTTGGAAAGAAAGTAGTAACGTTTTGGAATGCAGATGTGTTAGGGTGAGTTTCCACGGTCAGGAAACGCTGCGTGTTTGGCGCTGTGCGCTGGCGCAGCGCCAAACACGCAGCGTCCAGATGTTACAGCATAGTGGAGGGGATTTCAATGGAATCCCGTCTCCACCATGCGTAACAATACGCAGGTGGCAAACCTGCGTAAACGGACATGCGGCGCGTCTTTTTAGACCGCAGCATGTCCTCGCGTATTGCGGCGACGGTGCGTCGCCGCAACAGAATTAACACAGGGCTATGTAGCCCTGCGCTCTTTCCGGAGGTGTTCCGGAGGTGTCCTGAACACCTCCGGAAAGATCGCGCGTCAGAAAGGGGGCGGGGCTTAGACGGAGCGGAATTTCCGCTCCGTCCAAAGCGCTATGGTTCCGGACCGTGGAACCATAGCCTTAGGGGTCTAGTTCCCGCTTCTGCAGAAGGGGAATCTCGAGCCATGCCGGCTGCTGTCTCCCATTCGTCTCCGGCCGCAGTGGACTCTGCTCAGCTTAGACGTCGGTCCCAGCATCTCACCCAGTCTAACAGTGTGCAGAGGATTACTGCTGCTCCTCCAGGCTCTGCTATTGTGGCCAGTACTGCTTAGCGGCAAGCAGACGTCTTTAGGACAAAGTCCTTGTTTTCCCTTCTGAGCATGCCCAGGGTGAGATCTCTCATTGGAGATCAGGGGTCACATGCTCAGGTACTTCAGCAGCTCCTATTGGTCCGCCAGGAAGGTCCTGTGACTACTGGTGTTCTGGTACAGTTTCATTGGTCCTTGTTTCTGGCAGGTCCTGTAGCTGTTACTATAAAAGGGTGGCATGGCTGGGCCTCCATGCGCTAGTATCAATTGCATTATTTGCTTTGCGCCAGTGTGATCATGCACGCATGTGGTTAGGGCACGGCTGAAATAAGCCCTTAGAATACCGGCACCTACGGTGAGGAGATTTGAGTGCAAGTGGTTAGGGCTTGGCTGAAATAAGCCCCTAGAATACCGGCTTCTCCGGTGAGGAGATTGATTGAGTGCGTTGCTGTCTGCATGATCACGGACTGCTATCTGCACAGCAGTTATCTGTGTATCCCTGTGGTGTTAACAGGACACAGTCTTTTTCTCAGCGGCTCAGTGAAGCAACAGGGTTCGCTTTATAACGCTGGTTCAGCGCCCTAGCGTTTTACTTTGCGGCTCACTGAAGCTAAGTGAGTTCGCACCTATCGCCATATAGCGCTGTGGCATTCCCGTTAGCGGCTCTGGGGAGTAACAGAGTTCGCACTTACTGCCACAGCGCGCTACGGCGTTTATTTTAGCGACTCTGCGGGATAACAGAGTTCGCTACTTTCGCCATCTTACTAGCAGCAGGCTTCGCCTGCACTGTGGACCCTGTGCACCTCTCTAATATATCTATTAGGTGCGCTCCACAGATCCAAACAAGACGTTGATGGGGGTCATGTACTGTTTGCAGTGCCCCAGATGAGCCTAAACAGTGGAAACAGTGGAAACCCCCCACAAGTGACCCAATTTTGGAAACTAGACCCCCTAAAGAACTTATCTAGCTCTTTGGTGAGCACTTTGAACCCCCAAGTGCTTCACACAAGTTTATAATGCCCGGGCATGAAAATAAAAAATCCTATTTTTTTCCCACAAAAATTATCTTTTAGTCACTAATTTTTTATTTTCCCAAGGGTAACAGGAGAAATTTGACCACAAAAGTTGTTGTCCAATTTGTCCTGAGAACGCTGATACCCCATATGTGGGGGGGAACCACAGTTTGGGAGCACGGCAGAGCTCGGAATGGAAGGAGCACCATTTGACTTTTTCCAACCAAAATTGGCTGGAATTGAGATAGGACTCCATGTTGCATTTGGAGAGCCCCTGTGTTAGGGTTCGAGTTCCCACTGCTGCACAAGGGGAGTCTCGAACCAGTCCCGCTGCGGTCCCCCATTCGTCTCCGGCCGCACTGGAGCCTGCACAGCAGAGACGTCAGTCCCAGCGTCTTGCCCATTCCAGTACTGTGCAGAGACTTACTGCTGCCTGTCCTGGATCTGCTGTTATAGCCAGTGCTGGAGCAGACGTCTTTGGGACGTAGTCCTGCGTTTCCCCTTCTGAGCATGCCCAGGGTAAGATCTCTCATTGGAGATCAGGGGTCACATGTTCAGGTACTGCAGCAGCTCCTATAGGTCCGCCGGGAAGGTCCTGAAACTGCATGTATTTTGGAACAGTTTCTCATTGGTCCTTGTTTCTGGCAGGTCCTGTAGTTGTTGCTATAAAAGGGTGGCATGGCTGGGCCGCCATGCGCTAATATCAATCGTCATATGCTTTGCGCCAGTGTGGTCATGCGTGTGTGTGGTTAGGGCCCGGCTGAAATAAGCCCCTAGAATACCGACTTAATCGGTGAGGAGTCTGGTATGCTAGCTGGTCAGGGTCGGTGTCCTAGATGCCCTAGATTACCGGCATAACCGGTGAGGAGTTTGATTGCCGTATTCAGGGCCTGGCGTTCAGACGACATAGATTGCGGGTGTCTCCTGCGAGGACATTAGCGCATGATCACGTTCTATGTTCGCTTAGCAGTCAACTGTGTACCTGGGTGCCTGACAGGACACAGAAGTTTTTCTCAGTGGCTCTGTGACGTAACAGGGTTCGCTTTCAACGCTAGACAGCGCCCTAGTGTGTTTATTTTGCGACTCAGTGGTATTAAGTGAGTTCGCACACATCGCCATATAGCGCTGTGGCACTCCTTCTAGTGGCTGTGTGGAGTAACAGAGTTTGCACATATTGCCACAGCGCGTTACGGCGTTTATTTTGGCGACTTTGCGTGATAACAGAGTTCGCTTCTTGCGCCATTTTACTAGCAGCAGGCTCCGCCTGCACGGTGGACCCCAGGCTGCGAACGCACCTCTTTACATCATATATTTGATGCGTTCCGCAGACCCTAATATTAGCGCCAGGGTCTGGCTAGTAAAATGGTGGATGACCAGCGTCTACCGCAGTACATCCAGCAGCTGGAGGGTAGGTTGGCGGCTCTTGAGCGCACAACCTCAGCTGTGGATGTTACCGCAGTCGCTGTTCAGGCTGCTAGCGTGGCTGCAGCCAGTTTGTCCTCTGCCACCTCTGCCCCTACATTATCCCACCTCCCGCTTCCTGACAAGTTTGCCGGTGACAGCAAGCAATGTCGGGGATTCGTGAGTCAGTGCTCTATACAGCTCGAGCTTCTGGCTGCACGTTTCCCCACGGATCGGGCACAAGTGGGTTTTGTACTGTCTCTACTCTCGGGCAGAGCGTTGGAGTGGGCAACGCCGCTGTGGGAGCGCGACGATTGTGTGGTGCGGAGTGCTCCTCGTTTCCTGGAGGCTCTTAAAAATGTCATTTTAGGACCTCAGGTCACCCACGATACGGCGCTACAACTGCTGGCATTGGCACAGGGTTCGTCTTTGGTCAGTCAGTTTTCCGTCCAGTTTCGGACTCTGGCCTCAGAGCTAGACTGTTCGGATAAAGTTCTCATTCCAGTCTACTGGCGAGGACTGGCTGACCATGTTAAAGACTCTTTGGCTACTAGGGAGATTCCCGCCACACTGGAGAAGCTTATCTCCATATCTACCCGCATCGACCTCCGTTTTCACGAGCGGAGGTTGGAGCGGGCCCAGTGTAGGCAGAGGATTCGGTTGGCTCCCACCTTTGCCACACCTCTCGAATCTCCCGATCTGATATCCGAACCCAAAAAGGCCACAGAGGTTCCTCGTGCAGGACCTAAGTCTCGAGTTGTCCGAGTATCTGTGGTCTGTAACCTTTGTCAGCAGACAGGACACTATGCCAACAAATGTCCACAGCAATCGGGGAAGCAATCGCATCTAGTGGCCCTGGGAGGAGGTTCACTAGAGACAGCAGCATTTTCCTCCAAGATGACATTTAAAGGGACAGTCACTGTGGACTCTTCCACACTTACAGTCGAGCTTTGTGTGGACTCAGGAGCAGAGGGGAATTTCATGTCATCCACCTTTGCTCGTCGCCACGCAATACATCTGGTAGTGCTCGACAAACCAGTGACTGTCCGGGTAGTGAATGGGTTGACATTGCCCTCGCCAATTACACATCAGACTGTCCCTCTTACTTTGTGTGTACCCCCTTCCCATCAGGAAATTATTTCCCTTCTCGTCCTTCCGAGGGAATAGACAAAATCCTACTGGGAGTACCCTGGCTCCGTTCCCACTCCCCTCATATTGAGTGGACCTCCGGTAGGACACTGTGTTGGAGTGAGTCATGTAAGGACAGATGTGTCAGGGAGTGCATTCAGGTTACCACTACAGAGATACCCGCAGATCTTTCTCCTCTTCCCAAGTGCTATCAGTCATATGCGAACGTGTTCTCTAAAAAGGCTGCGGAGACTCTGCCACCCCATCATCCCTACGACTGTCCTATTGACCTCTTGCCTGGAGCAGAACCTCCTCGGGGAAGGGTCTATCCCCTCTCTCTTCCTGAGACGGAGGCTATGTCTCAATATATCCAGGAGAATCTGGCAAGAGGGTTCATTAGGAAGTCGGTGTCACCAGCAGGAGCGGGGTTCTTCTTCGTGGAGAAGAAGAGTGGAGAATTAAGTCCGTGTATAGATTACAGAGGTCTTAACGCCATCACCGTTAAGAATAAGTACCCGTTGCCCCTGATCTCTGAGCTCTTTGATAAGCTCCGGGGAGCAAGGGTATTTACTAAATTAGATCTGCGTGGTGCTTATAACCTGATTTGTATCCGTGAGGGGGACTAATGGAAGACGGCTTTTAATACCAGAGATGGGCATTATGAATACCTGGTGATGCCCTTCGGGCTCTGTAATGCCCCAGCCGTTTTCCAAGACTTTGTCAATGATATCTTCCGGGATATGCTTTCCACCTCTGTAGTAGTCTATCTGGATGATATTCTCATCTTTTCTCCAGATATTGACTCTCACCGGAGGGATGTCTGCAAAGTCTTCGACCTGTTACTGGCGAACTCCCTCTATGCAAAGTTGGAGAAATGCATGTTTGAGCAGGAGTCTTTACCTTTACTGGGCTATATCATCTCCGCCCAGGGATTTGCTATGGATCCTGTCAAACTACAGGCTGTGATGGATTGGCAAGAACCCCATTCTCTTAAAGCGGTGCAGCGCTTTATGGGGTTCATTAATTACTATCGCCAATTCATTCCCCACTTCTCCACTTTGGTAGCTCCCTTGGTAGCCCTCACCAAGAAGGGAGCCAATCCAAAATTGTGGTCAGAGGAGGTCTCCAAGGCCTTTACTTCAATTAAGTCATTTTGCTAGCGCTCCCATCTTACATCGCCCCGAGGTTGATAAGCATTTTTTAATGGAGGTCGATGCCTCGTCCGTTGGTGCTGGAGCAGTCCTTTTTCAAAAGGATGCTCAAGGTCGGAAACATCCTTGTTTCTTCTTTTCCAAGACCTTCACACCAACGGAGAGGAATTATTCCATTGGGGATAGGGAGTTGCTAGCCATGAAGTTGGCCTTTTCCGAGTGGAGACATCTCCTGGAGGGGGCTCGCTTTCCCTTTCAAGTTTTCACTGACCACAAAAATTTGGTCTATTTACAGACGGCCCAGCGGCTAAATTCTCGTCAGGCCAGATGGTCCCTGTTCTTCTCCCGGTTTCATTTCACCCTCCATTTCCTCTCCGGTGAGAAGAACATTCGGGCCGATGTGCTTTCTCGCTCCGTGGTGTCCTCTGAGGAGGTGGAGGAGGAGCCTCGGTTGATTGTCCCCACAGAGAGCCTAAGAACTGTGACCCCGGTTTCGCTTGAGTCTGTGCCTCCGGGCAAGACTTTTGTGCCCACCAATTTGCGACCGGAGGTACTCTCTTGGGCACATTCGTCCAGGGTGGGTGGACATTTTGGGGCAAAAAGGACATCTGAGTTGCTGGCGAGGACATACTGGTGGCCACATATGGTCCGTGACGTCAGGGAATACGTTCAGTCGTACATCTCCTGCGCCAAGAATAAGTCCCCTCGACAATGGCCAGCTGGGCTACTTTTCCCTTTACTGGTGGCAGACAGGCCTTGGGAGATGGTCGGGATGGATTTTGTGGTGGGCTTACCCAAGTCTCGGGGCTGCACCATCATCTGGGTGATATCCGACCACTTCTCCAAAATGGTGCACTTAGTGCCGTTACAACGGTTACCGTCTGCACGGGCCTTGGTAGCATTGTTCATTAGGCATATTTTCCGCCTACACGTTATGCCAGACAAAATTGTCAGTGATCGAGGTCCCCAGTTTGCGTCTCGGTTCTGGAGAGAGCTGTGTCGTTTACTCAGCATTGAGTTGAATCTCTCCTCTGCATACCATCCCGAGACGAATGGGTTGGTAGAGAGGGCCAACCAGACCTTGGTCACATATTTGCGACATTTTGTCTCTGCCAGGCAGGATGACTGGGCATCCTTGCTATCGTGGGCTGAGTTCGCTCTAAATAATGCTGTGGCTGACTCCACCGGACACACCCCATTCCTCCTGAACTATGGTCAGCATCCGCGAGTACCAGTGCCCATGCCCGTGTCTTCCGCCGATTCCAGGGTGGCAGACTGGGCTGTGGAGGCACGGGACATTTGGGACCGCACCCAGGATGCCATTCAGGCCTCCAAAGAGAGGATGAGGTCTTCGGCCGATGCCCATCGGCGCCCCGCTCCTACATTTGCTCCAGGTGACCTAGTGTGGCTTTCTGCCCGAAACATCAGGCTATGTGTAGAGTCCACCAAGTTGGCACCTCGCTTTTTGGGCCCCTTTAAAGTTCTTGAGCAGGTGAACTCGGTGGTTTACCGCCTAGCTCTTCCGCCTCGCCTTGGTATCACCGACACCTTTCACGTGTCCCACCTGAAACCCGTGGCCTTTTCCCGGTTTTCCGAGTCATCTGCCGAGACGTCGGGTTCATCTACCGACGATCATGAGGTGAACGCCATTGTTGGGTGCAAGGTGGTACGAGGCAAAAAATTTTATTTGGTGGATTGGAGGGGTTATGGGCCTGAGGATAGGTCCTGGGAGCCTGCCGAGCATGTTCACGCTCCGCAGCTCATCGCTGCCTTGGAACGCAGCGAGGCCCAAAGAAGGGGGCCCTAGGAGGGAGGGTAATGTTAGGGTTCGAGTTCCCGCTGCTGCACAGGGGGAGTCTCGAACCAGTCCCGCTGCGGTCCCCCATTCATCTCCGGCTGCAGTGGAGCCTGCTCAGCAGAGACGTCGGTCCCAGCATCTTGCCCATTCCAGTACTGTGCAGAGACTTACTGCTGCCTCTCCTGGATCTGCTATTATAGCCAGTGCAGGAGCAGACGTCTTTGGGACAAAGTCCTGCATTTCCCCTTCTGAGCATGCCCAGGGTAAGATCTCTCATTGGAGATCAGGGGTCACATGTTCAGGTACTGCAGCAGCTCCTATAGGTCCGCCAGGAAGGTCCTGAAACTGCATGTGTTTTGGAACAGTTTCTCATTGGTCCTTGTTTCTGGCAGGTCCTGTAGCTGTTGCTATAAAAGGGTGGCATGGCTGGGCCTCCATGCGCTAATATCAATCGTCATATGCTTTGCGCCAGTGTGGTCATGCGTATGTGGTTAGAGCCCGGCTGAAATAAGCCCCTAGAATACCGACTTAATCGGTGAGGAGTTTGGTATGCTAGCTGGTCAGGGTCGGTGTCCTAGATGCCCTAGATTACCGGCATAACCGGTGAGGAGTTTGATTGCCGTATTCAGGGCCTGGCGTTCAGACGACATAGATTGCGGGTGTCTCCCGCGAGGACATTAGCGCATGATCACGTTCTATGTTCGCTTAGCAGTCAACTGTGTACCTGGGTGCCTGACAGGACACAGAAGTTTTTCTCAGCGGCTCTGTGACGTAACAGGGTTCGCTTTCAACGCTAGACAGCGCCCTAGTGTGTTTATTTTGCGACTCAGTGGTGTTAAGTGAGTTCGCACACATCACCATATAGCGCTGCGGCACTCCTTCTAGTGGCTCTGTGGAGTAACAGAGTTCGCACATATTGCCACAGCGCATTACGGCGTTTATTTTGGCGACTCTGCGGGATAACAGAGTTCGCTTCTTGCGCCATTTTACTAGCAGCAGGCTCCGCCTGCACGGTAGACCCCGGGCTGCGAACGCACCTCTTTACATCATATATTTGGTGCGTTCCGCAGACCCTAACACCCTGATGTGCCTAAACAGAGGAAACCCCCCACAAGTGACCCTATTTGGGAAACTACTCCCCCTAACGAACTTATCTAGATCTTTGGTGAGCAATTTGAACCCCCAAGTGCTTCACACAAGTTTATAACGTAGAGCCGTAAAATTAAAAAATCATATTTTTTGAACAAAATGATCTTTTCACCCCAATTTTTATTTTCCCAAGGGTAACAAGACTCCAAAAGTTATTGTGCAATTTGTCCTGAGTACGCTGATACCCCATATGTGGGGGTAAACCACTGTTTGGGTGCATGGCAGAGTTTGGAAGGGAAGGAGCGCCGTTTGACTTTTTCAAAGCAGAATTGGCTGGATGCCATGTCGTGTTTGGAGAGCTCCTGATCTGCCTAAACAGTGGAAACCCCTGACAAATGACACCATTTTGGAACCTAGACCCCTTAAGGAACTTATCTAGATGTGTGGTGAGTACTTTGAACCCCGAAGTGCTTCACAGAAGTTTATAACGTACAGCCGTAAAATAAAAAATCTTTTTTTTTTTACAAAAATGATTTTTTCGCCCCCAATATTTTATTTTCACAAGGGTAACAGGAGAAATTGGACCCAAAAGTTGTTGACCAATTTGTCCTGAGTACGCTGATACCCAATATGTGGGAGAAAACTACTGTATGGGCACACGTTGGGGCTCGGAAGGGAAGTAGTGACGTTTTGGATTGAGGACTTTGTTGGAATGGTCTGGTGGCATCATGTCGCATTTGGAGAGCCCCTGATGCGCCTAAACAGTGGAGACCCCCACAAGTGACCCCATTTTGGAAAATAGACCCCACAAGGAACTTATGTAGATGTGTGGTGAGCACTTTGAACCCCAAAATGCTTCACAGAAGTTTATAATGTACAGCCGTAAAAATAAAAAATCCTTTCTATTTTACAAAAATTATTTTTTTTGCCCGCAATATTTTATTTTCACAAGGGTAACAGGAGAAATTGGACCCCAAAAGTTGTTGTCCAATTTGTCCTGAGTACGCTGATACCCAATATGTGGGAGAAAACTACTGTATGGGTACATGTTGGGGCTCGGAAGGAAAGTAGTGACGTTTTGGATTGCAGACTTTGATGGAATTGTCTGGGGGCGTCATGTCGCATTTGGAGAGCCCCTGTTGCGCCTAAACAGTGGAAACCCCCACAAGTGACCCCATTTTGGAAAATAGACCCCACAAGGAACTTATCTAGATGTGTGGTGAGTGCTATGAAGCACCAAGTGCTTCACAGAAGTTTATAACGTACAGCCATAAAAACAAAAAAATCATTTTTTTTTTACAAAAATGATATTTTCACCCCAGTTTATTTTCCCAAGGGTAACAGAAGAAATAAAACAAATAGCACAATAACTCTTGGGGTCCAGAGTACTCTAATACCCAATATGTGGGGGTAAACTGCTGTTTGGGCGCATGGCAGAGCTCAGAAGTGAAGGAGCACCGTTTGACTTTTTCAACGCAGAATTGACTGGAATTGAGATCAGACGCCATGTCACATTTGGAGAGCCCCTGATGTGCCTAAACAGCGGAAACCCCCCAATTCTAACTCCAACCCTAACCCCAACACACCCCTTACCCTAGTCCCAACCCCAACCACAAACCTAACCCTAACACACCCCTAACCCTAATCCTAACCCTAATCCTAACTTTAGCGCCAACCCTAACTCTAACTTTAGCCGCAACCCTAACTCTAACCCTAATGGGAAAATGGAAATAAATACATTTTTTTAATTTTATTATTTTCCCTAACTAAGGGGGTGATAAAGGGGGGTTTGATTTACTATTTATAGCGGGTTTTTATGATTGGCAGCTGTCACGCTAAAAGACGCTTTTATTGCAAAAAATAGTTTTTGCATCACCACATTTTGAGAGCTATAATTTTTGCATATTTTGGTGCTTTTATAGAATAAAAACAATTTTATATAAAAAATTATTATTTTTGCATCGCTTTCTTCTGCGAGCTATAACTTTTTTACTTTTTCGCTGATGATGCTGTATGGTGGCTTGTTTTTTGTGGGACAAGATGATGTTTTCAGCAGTACCATGTTTATTTATATCGGTCTTTTTGATCGCGTGTTATTCCACTTTTTGTTCGGCAGTGTGAGGATAAAGCATTGATTTTTTGCTTTGTTTTTTATTTTAAGGGGTTCACTAAAGGGGTTAACTAGTGGGACAGTTTTATAGGGGAGGTCGTTACGGACGCGGCAATACCAAATATGTGTACTTTTACTTTGTTTTTTTATTTACAGGAAAAAATGAATTTTTTGGGGAATATTTTTTTTTTCTTTATTTTGGAATTTTTTTTTAAAACATGTTTACTTTTATTTTTTTCAGTTTTTTACTTTGTCCCAGGGTGGGACATCACTGTAAAATGTCAGATCGCTGGTGTGACAGTGTGCACAGCACTCTGTCACACCAGAGATCGCTCTGGCACTGCTGCAGGCTTCTCAGTGCCTGCTCTCAGTAGGCACCGAGGAAGCCGCCTCCCTGCAGGACCCGGCAGCCATCTTGGATCCGGGTCCTTGGAGGGAGGAAGGCCTCAGAACAGCGCGATCACATAGCGCTGTTCTGAGGGTCTCAGGGGAGCGTGTAGGGAGTCCCCTCCCTGCGCGATGCTCCCCTGTGCCCCTGGTACACCGCGATCATGATCATGATCATGATCGCGGTGTGCCAGGGGTTAATGTTCCAGGAGCGGTCCGTGACCCCTCCTGACACACAGTCCCGGGTGTCAGCTGTGATAATCAGCTGACACCCGGCGGCGATTAGCTGCGCTCCCCCCGGGAGCGCAGCTGATCGCCCAGGACGTACTATTCCGTCCATGGGAATGAGGTCCAGGGTCACATGGACAGAATATTACATCCGATGGAATAAAGGGGTTAATAAGTGGGATTTCTGGCCTTATAAATAGGGTTGGGACCATCAGTTGTGTTGTGCAGAAGTCTGGTGGACACACAGCTGACAGTCCTACTGAATAGACTGTTAGAATTTGTATTATGGCAAGAAAAAAGCAGCTCAGTAAAGAAAAACGAGTGGCCATCATTACTTTAAGAAATGAAGGTCAGTCAGTCCAAAAAATTGGGAAAACTTTGAAAGTGTCCCCAAGTGCAGTTGCAAAAACCATCAAGCGCTACAAAGAAACTGGCTCACTTGAGGACCGCCCCAGGAAAGGAAGACCAAGAGTCACCTCTGCTTCTGAGGATAAGTTTATTCGAGTCACCAGCCTCAGAAATCGTAGGTTTACAGCATCTCAGATCAGAGACCAGGTCAATGCCACACAGAGTTCTAGCAGCAGACACATCTCTACATCAACTGTTAAGAGGAGACTTTGTGCAGCAGGCCTTCATGGTAAAATAGCTGCTAGGAAATCACTGCTAAGGACAGGCAACAAGCAGAAGAGACTTGTTTGGGCTAAAGAACACAAGGAATAGACATTAGACCAGTGGAAATCTGTGCTTTGGTCTGATGAGTCCAAATTTGAGATCTTTGGTTCCAACCACCGTGTCTTTGTGCGACGCAGAAAAGGTGAACGGATAGACTCTACATGCCTTGTTCCCACCGTGAAGCATGGAGGAGGAGGTGTGATAGTGTGGGGGTGCTTTGCTGGTGACACTGTTGGGGATTTATTCAAAATTGAAGGCTTATTGAACCAGCATGGCTACCACAGCATCTTGCAGCGGCATGCTATTCCATCCGGTTTGCGTTTAGTTGGACCATCATTTATTTTTCAACAGACAATGACCCCAAACACACCTCCAAGCTGTGTAAGGGCTATTTGACCAAGAACGAGAGTGATGGGTGCTAGGCCAGATGACCTGGCCTCCACAGTCACCAGACCTGAACCCAATCGAGATGCTTTGGGGCGAGCTTTGCCGCAGAGTGAAGCCAAATAGGCCAACAAGTGCTAAGCATCTCTGGGAACTCCTTCAAGATTGTTGGAAGACCATTTCCGTTGACTACCTCTTGAAGCTCATCAAAACATTGGCAAGAGTATGCAGAGTAGTCATCAAAGCAAAAGGTGGCTACTTTGAAGAACCTAGAATATAAGAAATAATTTCAGTTGTTACACACTTTTTTGTTAAATATATAATTCCACATGTGTTACCGTATATACTCGTGTATAAGCCGAGATTTTCAGCACCTTTTTTGTGCTGCAAATGCCCCCTCGGCTTATGCACGAGTCATTGGGCAGAAACCAGCGGGGGAGAGGGTGCCGCGGCAGGAGCCTGTGGCTGGGACATCATACTCACCCTCCCCATGCCATCGCTGAACGTCACGGCAATCCTCCGTTGTACCCGGCTTCCAGCAGCTCTCCTGTGCTGAGCGGTGACGTAATAACGCTCATTAAGGCTATGTATATGGACGGGATACCACTCCCATTGGCGTGGCATCCATATTCATGGCCTTAATGAGCGGTATTACGTCACCGCTCAGCACAGGAGAGCTGCAGGAAGCCGGGTACAACGCAGGATTGCCGGGACGTTCAGTGATGGCACGGGGAGGGTGAGTATGATGGAGGAGGATGGAAGGTGCATGGAGGAGGACAAGGAGCACGGAGCGGGATGGGGGGAGGACGGAGAGCACAGAGGAGCACGGAGCAGGACGGGGGGAGGATGGAGGGCACAGAGGAGCACGGAGCAGGACGGGGGGAGGATGGAGAGCACAGAGGAGCACGGAGCAGGACGGGGGAGAATGGAGAGCACGGAGCAGGACGAGGGGGAGGATGGAGAGCACAGAGGAGCATGGAGCAGGACGGGGGAGGATGGAGAGCACAGAGGAGCACGGAGCAGGACGGGGGAGAATGGAGAGCACGGAGCAGGACGAGGGGAGGATGGAGAGCACAGAGGAGCATGGAGCAGGACGGGGGGAGGATGGAGAGCACAGAGGAGCACGGAGCAGGACGTGGAGGATGGAGGGCACAGAGGAGCATGGAGCAGGACGGGGGGAGGACGGAGAGCACAGGGGAGCACGGAGCAGGACGGGGGGAGGATGGAGAGCACAGAGGAGCACGGAGCAGGATGGGGGAGGACGGAGAGCACAGAGGAGCACGGAGCAGGATAGGGGAGGATGGAGGGCACAGATTAGCACGGAGCAGGACGGGGGAGGATGGAGAGCACAGAGGAGCACGGAGCAGGACTAGGGGGAGGATGGAAAGCACAGAGGAGCACGGAGCAGGATGGGGAGGATGGAGGGCACAGAGGAGCATGGAGCAGGACGAGGGGAAGGATGGAAAGCACAGAGGAGCATGGAGCAGAACGGGGGGGCACAGGAGGACGGAGCAGGAGGGGGGAGCACAAAGGAGAATGGGGGAGCACAGAGCTGGATGGGGGCGCACGGAGCAGGACGGGGGGAGCACAGCAGGACAGTGGTTTATACACCCGGCTTATACTCGAGTCAATAAGCTTACCCAGTTTTCCGTGGCAAAATTAGGGGCTTCGGCTTATACTCGGGTCGGCTTATACTCGAGTATATACGGTAATTCATAGTTTTGATGCCTTCAATGTGAATGTACAATTTTCATAGTCATGAAATTACAGAAAAATCTTTAAATGAGAAGGTGTGTCCAAACTTTTGGTCTGTACTGTACATGCCTGAATATGCACACATTGTGTAAGACTACAAACAGCTATTCACATTTCATAATTTAACTACTTCACGCTCCATGATATGCCGTTACGTCACAGTTGGGATACACATGTATGGAGCGGGTTCAGGAGCTGAGCTGTGTTACATATCCATAGATGAGTGGATGTGTTACAAAGCTGGCATTGGACCATTTGAGGAGATGCCGACTATGAAATATATGATATCACACATCTGCCTGTAACAGCAACGGACAGAGCTAATTCCCATTTCTGATATTAAATCATGAAAATGCCACTGTCAATCAAGTGCATGTGTCTGAAAGTTTACTATTGCACCCGGTGATTTAATAAATTTCACTAGATCTTGTTGAGGAGATCAATAGATCTCAAGGGTTAACCCCTCCTTCCAATTTTTTTCTCTCCCTAGACCCTTCCATCCCTGTTTTGTATGTGAGTTCTCCATGTCAGTAATCCCATTATTCAGAATTCACACTGTTATTAACAATACTAACAATACTATCAGATGAGAAGCCAGGAATTTTTGGTTGACAACTAGTTGTTAGCATTGTAGGTAATGTTACTGTTTGTGAAATCTATGGACTAAGCCAAAACACTACAAACCCATCCTGCCTGACTTCACCAGTCCCTGTCTCCTCTTAAAAGTCTTTAGACCTACTTTTGGATGGACTTCTTTACTGACCTGCCATCCTTCAAAGGAAAACTGTTATTTGGATAGCGGTTGACAGATTCAGCAGATAGTGTTACTTTTTCTTGCTAACTTACTTAATTCCCAGCCCTTAAGTAAGTTCTTCATCATGAAACACATTGTTCATCTACAAGGTATTCCATAATATATTGTCTTACAGAGAAAATCCAAATACTGGAAGGCATTCAGTAATAAGATCAGTACTGAATTGTCCTTTTCATCTGTTTTCCACCCTGAGACCAAGGCTCAAGCTGAGCTTGCTAATCAGATACTCAAGCAATATATTTGGTGTTACGTCTCTGATCATCAATCTGAGTGGAGCATTTTCTCTTAGCTGAGAATTCTCTGCTCTTCTGTAATCATCGGTATCTACCTCACTTTGTCTTTTTTTTTTTCCGGCTTTAGCGATGGATACTACAGAGGCGGATAAAACTGTAAATAGGATCAAGCATATCTGGTCTGAGGTCAG
Organism: Oophaga sylvatica; assembly: GCA_033576555.1. NCBI lineage: Eukaryota > Metazoa > Chordata > Amphibia > Anura > Dendrobatidae > Oophaga > Oophaga sylvatica. The sequence goes on along the minus strand of JARQOD010000004.1, from coordinate 498,870,428 downwards.
AGAAAATCTGTGGAGACTAGAGCACAGAGTAGACAGGCCTCTTATGGTAAAAAAAAGGGAAATAGATGGTCCAAGCTTTGCTATCAGGGACAAGATGTGGCAATCCATTAAAAATATCAAGGTCACTTATGTTAAGCATTGGTCCAAGTTTATTGATCCTTGTGAAATAAATTAGGTTGTTACTTCAGTAGACATCTATTTGACATGTCCATATTCTTTCCAGAAACCCAATGTATTGCACATGTCCCTTCTCAATGAGAATCAGGTTTCCGCCCATAATATGAGAACAGCATAATGTATAATGGCTCACTTTTATCATCAGGAGATTACTAGAAGACTAGTAAACCTGCTGCCATATGCAGGAGCTCTGTATAACCCCCAATACTGATTGGCAGCTTTCTGCCTATGCAAAGGGTATACATAAAGCTGCCAATCGGTGGTGTGGGCGGGGTTATATAGCATAGCATACAGAAAACTGGTAAATCTGCAGCAGATGGATCAGTTATTTTATCAACACTGCAGCAAGCAGCCCAGTAACCGATACATCCTTGGAATAAGGGTCTTTGCCCCTATTCTCAGATGGGGTTATAAAAACACATTCTCATTAACCCTTTCACTGCATCTGCCATACACGTGTGGTGCAAGACAAAAGCGGGTGTATTGAGTGAGCTCGCGAGGTTAGCCTGCCCTATACCCAGCAGATCATGGCTGTGAATTACAAACAGGACCTGCAACTTACTAAATGCTGCTGTCAAACTCAGACAGCGACATTTAACACATGCAAGCATGGGAACGTGTCATTCTATGCTCCCATAGGCGCACCCATGATGTGATCAAGGGTTGCCAATGGGTTGCCTTGACAACCAGAGGTCTTCTGAAGACCTTCATGCCTGTCACTATGGAGCTCATTCGAAACCCTGCCTGAGACCGAGCTTCAAAGGAGACTGTAATTACTGCTATATCCAGCGATGCTGAAGCATGTTTGGTATCGTTGAAATCGTACTGATGCCTGGAGAATGGTCTAAGCAGTGCATTATACTAGCAATCAGAGTAATGAAAGTTAAAGTCACGTAGAGGGAATAAGAAAAAAAATGTAAAAAAAATAGTAAAATTATTTTTAAAAAATCAAAAAATAAAAAAATGAAAAAAAAATTATACTAATAAATACACATATTAATGTAAAAAAAAGAAATAAACAAAAAACACACACATATTTGGTATCTTCACATCCCAACCTAATGAAATGTCACACTAGTTAACCGATTCAGTGAACACAATACAAAAACTAAATAAAACAACTTTGCAAAAACTCTGCTTTTTTATCATACTGCCGAAAAAAAAAAGTGGAATAAAACGTCAAATGGAAATAAGCATGATAAAGTCTATAAGCAAAAATAGAATCATGAAAAGAATCACCATGCATCACCGCTGTGTCAGTAGTCAGTACCACGATCCATACCGTATTTTATGATTAAGGGCAGCTATGCCAGAAACGCGTAAGAATCGCTTTGTATTTTTAAGCCATGGATATCCCTGTTTTTAATGGATGAAATAAATGGAAGTTTCATTATTTAAGTACTGATCCTTTTCCCTGTTTCCTGAAAATAAACATGGTGTCCCTGAAAACATTGTCTTGTCCCACAAAATGCAAGCTGAAGATAAGTCTGTCAGCTGAGAAATAAAAAAAAGTTATAGCTCTCAGAATAAAGCGATACAAAAATAATTATTTTTTTGTATAAAATAATTTTTATTGTTCAAATCGGAAAAACATTAAAAAATTATATAACTGTGGTATCACTGTAATCATAGTGACCCATAGAATGAAGCTGTCTTATCACTTTTAAAGCATGGTGAATAGCATAAAAAAAACACAAAAACCTGAATTTACGGGATTTTGTTCATTCTGCCTCCCAAAAATTGATAGAGATCAAAAATGTTATGTGTCTGAAAATCACACCAATAAAAACATTAACTCGTCCTGCAAAACACAAGCTCTCACATGACTCTGTGGACCGAAATATGGAAAAATGATAGCTCTCAAAATATAACACCAATATAAATCTGGCATCACTGTAAATGCACCGACCTCTCTCTAAAGTTATCTAATTATTTATACCGCATGAGGAGTGGCATAAAACATAAATAAAATCAATTATTCACCTGCTGTTGATTTGTTTATTCTGCCTCCCAAAGATCGTAGTAGGACTTAGCTCACATTTATCTTGCATTGAACGCTTAAACCAGGGTTTCCGTGTAAATTTCTGAAATACGTGATTCATATGGAACCTCCTATGGAAGATTCCCTGTTATTAGGAAGATAGAGACACTTTGGACTCTGTAATATGATTCTACAGTGTCCATCTATTTAAGTGTGCATTAAAGCAGAAAGTAGTATAATAGAGAAAAATTTGCACTCAGAAAGTTGCGGTGAAAAGTAGATAATTTGATACATATTGCCAAATAAACAAGTAAAAGTTTCGGTTCTACATTGGACCTTAGAACTGATTGCTGGACATTCCCGAAAGGCGCCTTTCCAGAACTGACCTCCCTCTCAATACCCAGCTCTATTGTAAACATAATTATTCCTGACACTCAGCCGGCAATCAGTTCTGATGAGAGTCCAATTTAGGACAGAAGCCTTCATTTGATACACTTTGCCTGTTAAACAAGTTATCTATTTTTCACTGAAACTTTCTGAGTGCCGAGTTTTCTCTACTATTTTGCTTACGGGTTGGAACCCTACTTGGGTACCTCTTCAAATTTCAGGAGTGCCATATAGCTACCAGCAATGCATAAAAACGCAGCTGACCACAATTTTGTTCACCACTACAAAGAAGGACACAGCTGAACAGAGGCCAGATAAAATACACAGTAACTCTTTATAGTGAGTGGATCTCTCATGGGTTTTATCTGAATCAAATCATTCAGAGATTTGAATGGAAACCCCGATGTAGGAGCTCAGCATAGTGTGCCATATAAACGTGATCCAAAATGTTATGTAAAATGTTCCCAACAAAAGCATCACCTCAATCCACTAAAAATTCCCCGCTCATGCCCATCATCTGCTAATGGAAAATAAGGGGCTTCCACGTTACTAGTAGCACAAAGGCTCTGGATAAACAATATGGCTCCTCGCTCCTCAAAAGAAATCCAGCAAATGCTGCTTTCCCAAATCCTAATCCCCCCTCCTGTAAGGTTCTGTGTACATGTTCCTGAAACTCAGTTTGTTCGTCAGCCATTTTACTTTCTGTCTTGCTGCAGCTATCTTGCCCTCAGTCAAAATGGAGTTTCCAGCTTGCATGTTCCCGCCCTGATTCTCTCCTTTTGCTTCTTAAGCAGCCACAGCTGAGCAATCAGTGCTTCAGAATCTAGCCTGCAGTGAACCTGTGACCTGACTCCTAAAGCCTTGGACCTTGTACTCCAGCTATTCCTACTGAGGAACTCTGAAGCACTTGTGGACTCTGAACCCTGCTCTTTGAAAGACCCACGTTTGCATGGACTTACGGTAACAGAGAAGAAGATCCTGAACCTGTTGTGGAGAGTGATTGCTGAGCTTAGATTACTCTGGCCTGCTGTGTCTCCTGCTTCTGTGTCTGCAAACTGTGTGACTATTTTTGCCAACTTGTATGAAGTAATACAAGACTTTCTATATCAAACCTGTGTCTCATGTATTTTCATCGCACCCAAGCACAAGACGCTATATGAACTGTACTACATACATTACAAGATTCTGAAGCCAAAACGTTAGTGTCTGCTGGGTCTGGAAAAGCTGTGTCTGCTGTAACTGTGGATATCGGATGTCCGGTTGTACTTTCTGTGATGACAGTGGTTGTGACTTCTCACAACCATTCCAGGTGAGCAATTCCCTTAAGTGTTTTTTTTTCTGCAGTGTTACCACAGGTAAACACTATTGTTTTTTTTTTCTTTTCTCTTTTTGTCTGCTGTAACTTTGGATATCAGATGTCCGGGTGAACTTTCTGTGATGATAGTGGTTGTGACTTCTCACAACCATTCCAGTGAGCAGTTCCCTTAATTTTTTTTTCTCTCTGCAGTGTTACCACAGGTAAACACTATTGTTTTTTTTTTTCTCCTCTCCTCTTCTTCCAGTACTCCTGTCTTAAAAGATCTGGAAAATGGAGGCCCGCATAAAGGAACTTTGCGGAGTGACTGATAATATCCTTGCAGATTTGCAGAATATAAAGACCCGTTTTTCAAGCCTACAGGACCTCACTAATCACAATTTGCAAGTGTTTGGACAGACTGCCCAGGATTTGCGAGCCAGGATTGAGGTTCTAGAAGAGCGAGTCCAGGCTCCTGCCGTAGCCCCGAGTTCTGGGATTCCCAAGTTGCCCCCTTTTCGTTTTGGCGGTGAACGTGAGAAATTCAGGGGATTTATTAATCAATGCAATCTTTTTTTTTCTGCACATGCTTCACAATTTCCCACTGAACGATCGAAGGTGCTTACTATAATTATGTTGCTTACCAACAAGGCTTTGATGTGGGCAAACCCTCTGATTGAGACTGAGGATGATTGTTTGAATCACCTTGATGCTTTTATTTCAGCCATGGGGCAGGTGTTTGATGACCCCAATCGAGGTGCAACAGCTGAAGCAGCCATGTTAGCTTTGCGCCAAGGTAAGCACTCGGTAGCTGAATATGCCTTGGATTTCAGGAGATGGGCCCTTGATACCACCTGGGACAGTTCCGCCAAAAAATCTATTTTTCGAAAGGGGTTATCTCCACTTATTAAGGATGAACTTGCTCGTGCCGACCCTCCCACTGCGTTAGGTGACTTTATTAACTACTGCATCCGTATTGATACTCGTCTGACTGAACGCAGGCAAGAGAGATGGTTCGAAAGCAATCGCACTAACCTTTTCCTACCTTCCTCTCCAGCTAAGGAACCTTTGAGTAGGATTACACGGGAACCTGAACCTGAACCCATGCAGGTAGACTCTTTACAACGACGGGTTAGTGATGCACGCAAGGAACATCGTTTTAAGGAGAATCTATGTTTCTATTGTGGTAAGTCAGGGCACTTCATTATAAACTGCCCCAGCCGTTCTCGTAAGACTACTGCAGCACTCATTCATTGTGAGTGTTGCGAGAGGGGATCTGTCAGGTCCGAGCCTCAGGCTCCAGAGAGATCTGCAGCAACAGATCTTGATTTCTCGGACTTAAACTCCGTTACCTCTGAGGACGTTGACTGTGTAAACGCTGCCATTTTTCAAGTTTCCTCAGCGGTGTCCCAGCTGAGTTGTAAGAAAAACAATTCTCATTGCTTTCTTTCCATCAAACTCTGGGTTGACTCAGCTTGGGTGTCTAGCTCTGCTATGATCGACTCAGGGCAAGTGGAAATTTTATGGATGTCTCCTTTGCTCTGAAACAGGGGATACGTTCAGTGAAGAAGGCTACTCCAGTACAGATGGAAACTGTGGATGGCTCCCTGCTGACCTCTGGACCAGTGGATCAGGAAACAGAGCCTTTGAGGGTTCTTATGGGTAAAGATCATCAAGAGAAACTGTCCTTTATGCTTATCTCTTCTCCCCACTTTCCCATTATTCTAGGGCTACCATGGCTGCAGGCTCAGAATCCTACCATTAACTGGGAGACCAAGGAATTACATTTTCCAGAGAAACAGATGAGTCCAAAAGTTTCAGCTTGCTCTGTTCCTAAAGGAACCATGTCAGTCCCTGAACTACCAGCTGTATACCAGGACTATGTGGATTTATGTGACAAGAAGAACGCTGACCAGCTTCCTCCTCACCGTCCATATGATTGTCCAATTGAATTATTGCCTGGAGCAGAGATACCTTTTGGTAAGATCTACCCCCTGGCGGGGCCCGAGCTAAAGGCTTTAAAGGATACATAGACGAAAATCTAGCCAAGGGCTTCATACGCCCCTCTTCATCTCCTGCAGGTGCACCCATCTTCTTTGTAAAGAAGAAAGATGGATCTCTGAGACCATGCGTAGACTATAGGGAACTCAATAAGGTTACTATTAGAAAACCGTTATCCATTGCCTTTAATCCCTGAGTTATTGGAGAGAGTGCGACATGCCAAAATTTTCTCTAAACTAGATCTTCGTGGGGCCTATAACTTAGTCCGTATTAGACCTGGGGATGAATGGAAGACTGCATTCAGGTCACGCTATGGACACTTTGAATATCTAGTTATGCCTTTTGGTCTGAGTACCGCCCCAGCCACTTTCCAACACTTGGTGAATGACATCTTCAGGGATCTCCTAGATACATTAGTGGTAATTTATTTGGATGATATTCTAATTTTTTCTAACTCCACAGAGGAACATCATGGACATGTGAGAATGGTCTTGGAACGTCTAAGACAAAATCATCTTTACATCAAACTTGAAAAGTGTGAATTCCATAGGACCGAAATTCAATTTCTGGGTATGTACTGTCTACACAAGGAATTAGTATGGATGGAAGCAAACCCAAGCCATCAAGGATTGGCCAAGTCCTAGAAATGTGAAGGAGGTACAGCGCTTCATCGGGTTTGCCAACTTCTATAGACGTTTCATTAGAAATTTCTCCTGAGGTAGTGTCACCTATCACCCAACTTACCGAAAGAGTCTAGGTTCTCCTGGACTCCCCAAGCCCAGGAAGCATTTTCCCGTCTAAAAGATAAATTTACCACTGCACCTATCCTATACATCCCAACCCCGAGCTTGCCTTCATAATAGAGGTGGATGCTTCAGACTGTGCCGTTGGAGCTATACTCTCTCAGAGAACAGGTGAGAAGAATGTCTTGCATCCCTGTGCCTTCTTTTCCCAGCAGTTGTCTTCGCTGAGAGGAACTACGATGTGGCAATAGAGAGTTGTTGCCATTATGCCGCCTTCAAAGAATGGAACAACCTTCTTCAGGGAGCTTGCACAGCAAATAGTCGTCCTGACAGACCATCGTAACCTTGTTTATCAGGTCGGCTAAGTGCCTGACTCCTCGCCAGGCTCGCTGGAATCTTTTCTTAAACCAATTAATTTATCATTTCTTATAGACCAGATCGCGCAATGGAAAGGCTGATGCACTCTCTAGGATTTACTCAGCAGAGACACGTCCAATTACTCCTCCTAAACTACTTTCTTCCTGACTCTAGATTCCTAGGAGTAATTCATAATCAAGACCTACTTAAGGACATCAAGGAAGCATACCATGCGGATTCCTTTTTGGCACAACCCCCAAGGGACGTAAGTCTTGTCTTTAAGAAGGTGTGTGGATCAGGGACAACGCCTGTATATTCCAGAAACATCAGAATTAGAGTATACAACTCATTCACGATTCCAAGATAGCTGGGCATAGAGAATTCTAAAGACACAGGAATTTCTCTCCGTTTCTTTTGGTGCCCACTTGCAGGAAGGATGTTTTAAACTATGTCACTTCATGTGAAGTCTGTGCAAGATGCAAACACCTCGCTCCTCACCAACTGGTCTGTTACAGCCTCTTCCCACCCGTCCCGCCCGTGGGGATCCATTTCTATGACTTCATTGTGGAGTTACCAACCTCTCAAGGGAAGAACACCATTCTAGTGGTGGTTGACCGCTAAAAAGGCAGCTCATTTATCCCTTGTTTCGGCTTACCCACTGCAAAACAGACATCAGATTGATGATTAAAGATGTGTTTCGCTTACATGATACCGATGAGGTTATTTCGGATCGAGGGGTGCAATTCACTTCTAGGTTTTTGGCAAAATTTCTGTGCAGCATTGGACATTAAAGTAAACCTTTTTCTGCTTTTCATCCCAACTAATGGAAAGACCGAACGAACCAATCAAACCCTGAGCAGTATCTCAGCTGCTTTATCTGCCACCACAGGATGATGGGTGATCTACTTCCATTAGCTGAGTCTCGTATAACAACTCTCAGAGTGCCTCCACTAAGCATCTCCTTTTTTACTCTAATCTAGGTTATCATCCTAACATTCTACCACGATTTCCCATAGAAACGCTTTACCAGCAGTGGCTGAAAGAATCACGTCTTTACAGAAAATATGGATCTTCTAAAGGAGAATCTGGAATCGGCTCAGAAAGGTACAAGAAAGCAGCAGATAAATTTCGTAAACCTGCACCCAGCTTTCAAGGTAGGAGACTGGTCTGGCTGTCAACCAGAAATCTAAGTTAAGGATTCCATCGTCTAATTTGGGGACATAAGTACATTGGACCCTATAAAATCATAAAATAAAAAGTGCCGTTGCTTTCCTTCAACGCCCAGAACTAGAGAATTCACCCTGTCTTTCATGTACCCACTAAAGGGGTCACACCCAATACATTTCCTGACGTTCTTCTCCTTGCCCTGACCCAGTGCTAGTCGATGGTCAGAAGAATTTGTGGTGGAAAGGTTTAGATTCCAGGTTGATAAAATCATTACTTACTGATTAATGGCAGGGCTACCCATGGAGGACAACTCATGGGAACCATCAAAAACTTAATGCTCCTGCTTGCTCCGTCATTTCATCAGAGGTACCCACACAAGCCTGGCCGAGGCATCCGGAGGTTTCCCAAGGGGGATAAGAAGTTCGGTACATTTTCCGAAAACCATTTTTGTTCGCACCATTTTACTTTCCGTCTTGCTGCAGCAATCTTCCCTCATCAAAATGGAGTTTTTCCCGCTTGATTTTCCCGCCCCCGATTCTCTCCTTTGCTTCTTAAGCACCACACTAGCAATCAGTGCTTCAAATCTAGCCTGCAGTGAACCCGTTTTTTTTCCTGCTCCTAAAGCCTTGGACCTTGTACCCACATTCTACTGAGGACTCTGAACACTTGTGGACTCGAACCCTGCTCTTTGAAAGAACCCACGTTTGCATGGACTTACGGTAACAAAAGAAGATCCAAACCGTTTGTGGAAGTGATTGCTGACTTGATTACTCTGGCCTCTGTGTCTCCTGCTTCTGTGTCTGCAAACTGGTGACTATTTTTGCCAACTTGTATGAAGTAATACAAGACTTTCATATCAAACCTGTGCTCATGTATTTTTCATCGCACCCAAGCACAAGACGCATATAACTGTCACATAATTACACCTCCTTTCTGAGCCCCACATTACCCAAACCACTTTACATCACAATGTTTGCATTTCTATATCAAGAGAGCCCACCTAATTTAAGGTCATGTTCCAAAAGCACGACTGGCATAATTCTGGTGTTATGATCTGCTACAACACAAGAAAGAAGGGAGGCTTCCCTACAATAAACAACGGACCCAACGAGTAACGGGAACCTGATCCGCGATCAGACCTGCTAAAGTCCTCAGCTAGCTGAACAAGACCTAAGAGTAGGGAGGGATCCCTACAAGGAAAGGAGGGGGAAAAAAAGATGGACACCTCCTAACAAAATTGTAGCAAAAGGCAAAACCAAAGAACATAGAACTGAGGCGAAGCCAAGCAAAACTGTCGATTAGGTAACAAAGAACCTGCACTTAAGATATAAGTTACAATGAAGTCCAGCAAAGCCAGAAGGGTGGAGCCGGATTAAATAGGCCACAAAGGTCTGTACCAGCAAGATAAAATAAAACTAACAAGATTCTAACAAACCCCCCCTTCCTAAGAGATCCCCGACCCCTAGGACCAGCTTTCCAAAACTCTTGTGAAACACTCTGACAATTTTGGCAGAAACATCACCGCCCTCACCCTGATTACCTCGGGTCCGAACCCTTCCAAGCAACAGAACTGCAAACCCCTCTATACCGCTAGAATTTAGGAGCGAGAAATTTCATATCCCCCTCCCCACCCCCGGGGGGAACGTGGCACGAGCTCCATCCGACACACACTCTTTTCACAGAGAAACATGAAACACCGGATTAATCTCCAGGAGGTAGGAACCTCCAACCAACACCTTGGTTAACAACCGAAGCACCTTAAAGGGGCCCTACAAACTGGGACCCAATTTTTAGAAAAAACCCTCAACCTCAGATTCTTAAGGAAACCAAACCATTCACCAAAGCAAACAAAACCTCTTGCCGTTTCCTATCAAAGTACTCTTAGTTTTCTGTTAGCCCCTGAAGATTACCACGCAATCCCCAAACTCTCTCCAAATCACCAGAAAAATTTTTCCTCTTCAGGCACGGCCAATACCAATTTGAGAATGACCCAAACACGGATGCCCCAGACAACAAAAAAAAAGGCAAACAACCACAGAGGAGGACATGATTGTTAAGACAAATTCACAAGTGGCAGAAACCAACCACCCCTCTTGTTGTCCTGCCACAAAACAACGCAAGAACTGCTCAACATCCTTGTTTTTCCTTTCTTCTCCATTAGACTCGGATGAATCCGGATGAAAATGACAAATAACCCCCAACCTGTACAAAAAGGCGCCCAAAAAAGCCACAACGAGGTCCCCTATCAGAAAACAATGTCATAGGAACCCATGTATCTGACATTTCCTTGACAAAGGCCTAGCAAAGGGCTTAGGCGGGCATTTTGATAAAGGGGAACAAGTACACACTTGCTTAAACGTCCACAGACCACCCAATGAAGTGAAAAACCCCAGAGGGGGGAAGGTCAATAATAAAGTCCTAGCCAAATGTTCCAAGGTTGCACTAGGAACCTTCCAGAGGGCAAAGCAACCCCGCAAAGAAGTATGTGAAACTTAAACTAACACACTACACGACTCACCCACTAAGACTTCCTTCTGCCATCCAGGCCACCAAAAACGCGACCCCAAGTCCTTGGTCTCAGGATTTCCAGGAGACCTGCAACCGAACCTGACCTCAACAGACAAATCCCCTAAAGTCCCAGCAAACAACCCCCTGGGGAGTGTTAGATGGGGCAATTCTCCTGTCTTTAAGAACTCTCTTCCAAACAGAGTCCAAAGCACAATCACAACCCCCTTTTTGTAAAATGTTCTCCTCCTCCCCGTCCAACATGGGAAAAAACTGCAGACAAACATCAGCTTTCACATTCTTATACCTGGGAGTAAGTGACAAAAAATTAAACCGCGGAAAAACAGTGCCCATCTAGCCTGAAACGGGCAAATCAAGCGTTTGGGCAGCATCCAGGTAAGACAATTTTTATGATCCTGAAAACCGAACGGGAAATTCAGCACCTTCCAAGGAGCCGCCAGTGTTTCAAATGCGAGTTTAATGCCAATAGTCCCGATTACCAATATCATAAAATTTATTCTCCAAAAAATTTTTTGAAAAAAAAGCCAAGGATGCACTCCATCCGTGTTTTCCTGAGACAACACCGGCCCACCCCCACAAAAACTCAACCTCAACCAAAAACGGTTTTAGTCACATCAGGCTGCTAAGGATGGGAGCAGAGCTGAACCTCTCCTTTAAAAACACAAAAGCCAAGGCCTCATATCCACTGAACCGCATTAGCACCCCTTTCCTGGTGAACGGTCATGGTTTGACAATAAAAGAAAAATTTAAGAATTTTCTATAATAATTGCGAAACCCAAAAACCCTGTAACATTTCAAACCAACACCCTAGCTATTCCTGCACAGCTTGAACTTTCACCGGTCCACTCAAAACCTTCGCTGGGATAATGTCCCAAAAAACAAATTCTCTTACAGCAACTCACATTTCCCACTTAGCAAAAAGCGAATTGTCCAATTAACAACGTAATACCTCAGCACACTCCACCAATAGACCCAGATCGTGAATAAATCAAAATGTCCCCCAAATCACAACCACACTTGCCAATCAAAGGTCAAGGATGTCCATTAATAAATTCTGAAAAAATGCAGGAGCGTTGGTAACCCAAAAAGGCATAACCATTCTCAAAATGACCCACAGGAGTGTTAAAAGCAGTCTTCCTTCGTACCCTCCTTCATGCGCAACAAATTGTATGCCCCCCGAAGATCAATTTTGGAAAACCACTTGGCCCCCACTAACTGGGTTAAACAAATCGGAATCAAGGCATGGTAAGGATTGCGTACATAATTTTATTAATCTCCAAAAGTCCAAACAATGCGTAAACGCCGTCCTTTTTTTAACAAAAAAAAAAATCCAACAGCCACAGAACTTAGAAGGTCTAATGTCCGGCGGCCAAGCTTGTCTTTGTACTCCCCAAACCCTTTTTCTCCAGAATAGTCAAATTAAATAAACGACTTTCAGGAAGATTCGCCCCCAGGGAAAAATCAAGTACAAACAATCTCTATGAAGGTAAAATCGCATTCCTTCTCAAAAAAACCTTTCCAAAAATCCTGAATAGGTACAGGTAATTCCCCTTTATCCACACAACAATAACCCGTTACAAAATTTTCATAACACTTGTGGCTCCAGGACTTAATTTCATTGGTAAACCAGTCCAGTACAGGATTGTTAATTTAACAGGGGAACCCCAAATTACTGGAGAACGCAAATTATTCAAAACTGCCAAATCCAGATTCTCTTGTGAACCCATTAATAGTGAAGAAATTCACAGACTTGGATACATTCTTCAAGGGAGAACCATCAACTAAACCACACAATAGGGAGACAAAGGTTTAGGTTTTAATTTAATTTTTTCCAAGAATTCCCCACAATCCATTCAGAGGAACCCAAATCGACAAATCCCGAAAATCCATTAATTTTTTTCCCTGACACAGAAGTATGGCAAAAGAAAAAGCCCTTATATTTAAACAGGCTTTTAACGGGCAAAACTACCCTTTTTTTTCTTTTTCCTACAAAACACAGTTCTTAATGAAATGTCAGAATTTGCCGCAATAAAAGCACAAACCTTCAGAAAACCGGGTCTTTTTCCTGAACGAGAGCCATCGCTCCACCTCCATCGGCTCTCCAAGTCAAACAGAAACTCCAAGACTTGCGACATGGCAAGATTTACTCTCATTAACCTTGCACTCTCCTATCCCCCGTTGGCTAATTGCATAGCCTTTGCAGGTTACCAGGTAGGGATAACAATCAGCAAATCTTTAACACTTTTCACTTACCCTGCAAGAAAAAAACTTTTCAAAGCTGAATCATTCCACCCACCTGGAAAAACCGACGGAAGTGAGTACAGTATTTTTCCACATTACCTGATCCCTGTCTCAAATGTCTCAATTCTGTCTCACTTGATGAAACACGATCAGGATCGTCAAAATAACCCAAAGCAGAAAAAAAACTATCCACGATCTAAGGATGGATCACTAGTTGCAAGAAAAGGCCCACCGAGTTCTTTTGCGCAAAATGACTTATGAACCCTAGGCCCGAGATTCATCACCAAGGATCTGGCTCCAAACGGAAATACAACAAGCAAGCATTTTTAAAAAAAAAAAAAATCTTGTTGTTCACCAAAAAATAAATCAGGGAAAACGAAACCTTTGGCTCCACAAATGTGCTCCAAACAACACTCATGTGTTTTCTGGGCTCAGCCACCTCCCAGAGAAGTCCCTGCAGGGTTGAGCCAAATCCTGAACCGACACCATATAAAACGGAAATTTTTCCTTAGAGATATTTTTGGCGGACTTACGTTATACTTACAAGCACAAGGAAAGAAGGAGGCTTCCCTACAATAAACTAACTGGATCCCTACGATGTACGGGAACCTATCCGCGATCAACCCGCTAAAGTCCCTCAGCTAGTCGAACGAAGACCTAAGATGTAGGAGGGTCCTACAAGGACTAGGGACTGGAGAAAAGAGGACCCCCTAACAGAATTGCAGCGCAAAAGCAAAACAAAGAACATAGAACAAAGAGGTCAAAACCAAGCAAAAACTTCGATTAGAACAAAGCACCTGGTTCTTAAGAGTATAAGTTAAATGAAGTCCACAAAGCCAGAAGGGTAAGCCGGATAAAAGGCCACAAAGGTCAGTGACCACAAGAAAAAAAAAACAACAGGAGATTTTTAACACGGGCACTACAATGCACGGGCACTGCGGAATCAATTTTCACTCAGCAACATCCACTACTGCCTTTTCTGGAAAACACTTATGGGTCAAAAATGCAATGCACCTTAGAAAAATTCCAGAGATTTAATTTACAAAAATGGGGTCACTTGAGGTGGGATTCTGCTCTTCTGCTCTGTAAAAGGAGATCAACTATCTACGATAAATTTGTTCTCCAAAACATATACGCTCTCCTCCCTCCTTAGTCTTGCCGGCGGCTAAGCATGAGTAAAGCCACATATAAGGGTTTGCCACGTTGAGCAAAATTCTGTGACAAAATTTTTTGCCAGTTTTTACCCCATATCAATTTGGACAAGTAAAATATGAGCTAAAACAAAATGTTTGTGGTAAAAATTAATCATTTTTTCTTCATGCCCATTGAAAAAATTCTTGACGACCTTTGTTTTAATGGATCCATAATCTTAATTACTCATTGAATTGTATTTAAAATGGGGGGCATTTAAGGGGATTCTGCTGTTCTGGCATTCGGGGCCCTTCCAGGGGGCAGGCACCCTAAACCATAACCCAAAGCTGCACTACAATAGGCCTCCATACTTACTTTGTGTCAGGGCTGTCACGTGCTGGTCTGTGCTGCAATCACCTTGTTTCATTTCCTTAACAGATTCTACTTAAAAAAGCAGTTCCTCCCCCAGAGTCAATCGCAAAACTTGCTGTTGCCTGGGGGAACATTGATCCCTATGCATCTGGCCTACCCTGCTTGACTTGATTCCTTCCCGGACTCAACCCTTTGCTTGTGACCTGCTTTGCTTTGCCGCTCCCGAACTATTTTTGTCTCTCTGGCTCCGACCTCGGCTCGGTAAAGATTTCATCCGACTCCCTTTTGTCGTACTGCCCATTTCCTACTTGACCCGGATTGTTTGACCTCCCTTTACATACAGTAATAATATACATATTTACTCCGTGACTCAGGCACATACCATTGACCAATAAAATTTTTTCAGTTTTCCACCTATGGACCGCACATAATTTGTTGATCAGGTGGCGAATCGAACTCAGTCCAAGATTTACCTTGGAACAACACAAACGGCTTCCCTCTCCTCTCATTACAGGGCCAAATTTTCTGGACTCTTACGCCCCTCAGAATCCTTCCTCAGACCGCTGTTATACTCCTGTACCATCTGACTCTCGTTCATCCCCCCTGAACCTGCATTGCACTCCCTGACAAGTTTTCAGGGAAAAAGGACCGGTTCAGAAGTTTTAAAGAGAGTTGCAAATTATTTTACCTTAACTCCTGGTCATCAGGAATGAGTCAAGCGGGTGGGAATTATAATGTCACTTTTGCGGGGGATCCCAGACCTGGGATTTTTCCCACCCTCTCTTGTTCCTGAACACTTTTGGTGGATGCTCTTTGACACTTTTTTTGGACAATCATGAGAACCTGACGGCAAGGTAACAGAGACAAGAATCATGAACCTGACTCGTAGAACTGCAGAGCAAAGATTATTTACTGTGCCTCATCATTGGTCTCCGAGTCCTTGGAATTATGCAGCTCTCAGATGCCAATTCCCGGGGGGCTTTTGAGTCCTCTTAAGGATCTCTGGCTCACATCTCCACCTGGTTGTTTTTGGGGGGAGGCATGAACACCACCACATGGATCGAGATGCCGAAAGACACAAGGTGGCAAAAACAGGCTCCTTTTTGTCCAACGGCCAGGTTTGTGCACCTGGGTGGAACCTAAGGGGGGGGGTTGATGCTGAAAGCTCCAGGATTAAGGAAGGAGACACTGGCTGGAACAAAGGGCTTTGTCTCTATTGCGGGCAAGCTGGAATTTCTTAAAGGATTGCTTGGGGCACGACCCCAAGCAAGCCATCGGGAAACGCCTAAGTCTGGTTTTGTCGAAAGGTCCTCAGACTTACAGGTACCATTTTACTCCTCGATAAGGTGTTGTTGAAGCTGAACTCTTTTCAGACAGTGTCTGTTCACATTTGCCTTTATTGACTGCGTACTGCTGCAATTTCATAGATGCAGATTTGGTCTAAGTTAGGATTAGGGACATTAAGCTAGAAACCCTATTCAAATTTGGCCATTGACAGAACACCGTTCCAAAATCTGTTCGTTAGTTAGGTGGTTT
>JARQOD010000004.1:498787090-498854415 GCA_033576555.1 Oophaga sylvatica | reverse complement strand
GGTAAGGATTGCGTACAGTAATTTTATTAATCTCACAAAAGTCCAAACAATGACGTAAACTGCCGTCCTTTTTTTAACAAAAAAAAATCCAACAGCCACAGGAGACTTAGAAGGTCTAATGTGACCGGCGGCCAAGCTTGTCTGTATGTACTCCTCCAAAGCCTTTCTCTCAGGAATAGTCAAATTAAATAAACGACTTTCAGGAAGAGTCGCTCCAGGGACAAATTCAATAGTACAATCATAGTCTCTATGAGAGGTAAAATCTGCGATTCCTTCTCAGAAAAAACTTTCCAAAAATCCTGAATAGGTACAGGTAATTCCCCTTTATCCACAGCAGCAATAAGCCCGTTACAAAATTTGTCATAACACTTGTGGCTCCAGGACTTAATTTCATTGGTAGACCAGTCCAGTACAGGATTGTGTAATTTTAACAAGGGTAACCCCAACATTACTGGAGAACGCAAATTATTCAAAACTGCCAAATCCAGATTCTCTTGGTGAACACCATTAATAGTGAGAGGAAATTCACAGATCTTGTGAGTAACATTCTTCAAGGGAGAACCATCAACTGAAACCACAGCAATAGGGGATGACAAAGGTTTAGGTTTTAATTTAAGTTTTTCCAAGAATTCCCCATCAATCACATTCAGAGTGGAACCACAATCGACAAATACCCGAAAATCCATTAATTCTTCCTGAGCAGCAGAAGTAGTGGCAGAAAGAAAAATGCCCTTAGTATTTAAACAGGCTATACGGGCAAAACTGACCCTTTTTTTTTCTTTGTTCCTACGAAGAACACAGTTCTTAATGAAATGGTCAGATTTGCCGCAATAAAAGCACAAACCTTCAGAAAACCGGCGGTCTTTTTCCTGAGAGCGAGATGCCATCGCTCCGACCTCCATCGGCTCTCCAATGTCAGAACAGAAACTCTCAAGACTTGGAGCTGACATGGCAGATGATTTACTCTCATTAACCCTTGCATGCAGTCTCCTATCCACCCGTATGGCTAATTGCATAGCCTCTTGCAGGTTACCAGGTATGGGATAAGCAATCAGCAAATCTTTAACACTTTCACTTAGCCCTGCAAGAAATAAACTTTTCAAAGCTGAATCATTCCACCCCACCTGGGTAGACCACCGACGGAAGTGAGTACAGTATTTTTCCACATTACCTGATCCCTGTCTCAAATGTCTCAATTCTGTCTCAGCTGATGAAACACGATCAGGATCGTCATATAATAACCCCAAAGCAGAAAAAAAACTATCCACTGATCTAAGGCATGGATCACTAGGTTGCAGAGAAAAGGCCCAGTCCTGAGGTTCTTTGCGCAAAAGTGACATTATGAACCCTATGCGCTGAGATTCATCACCAGAGGATCTGGGTCTCAAACGGAAATACAACAAGCAAGCATTTTTAAAAGAAAAAAAATCTTGTTGTTCACCAAAAAATAAATCAGGCAAACGTACCTTTGGCTCCACGAAATGTGCTCCAGAACAACTACTCATGTGTTGCTGGATCTCAGCCACCTCCAGAGAGAGTCCCTGCAGGCGTTGAGCCAAATCCTGAACCGACACCATGATGAAAACTGGAAATTTTTCCTTAGAGATATTTTTGGGCTGGACTTACTGTTATGATCTGCTACAAGCACTAAGGAAAGAAGGGAGGTCTGTCCCTACAATAGAACTAAGCTGGATCCCTACGATGTAACGGGGAACCTGATCCTGCGATCAGACCCGCTAAAGTCCTCAGCTAGTCTGAACGAAGACCTATAGATGTGAGGGAGGGATCCCTACAAGGACTAGGGACTGGGAGAAAAGATGGACACCTCCTAACAGAAGTTGCAGCAGCAAAAGGCAAAACAAAGAACATAGAACATAGAGGTCAGAAGACCAAGCAAAAACTGTCTGAGTTAGGTAACAAAGCACCTGGCTAGCTTAAGAGTATAAGTTACAATGAAGTCCAGCAAAGCCAGAAGGGTAGAGCCGGATTAAATAGGCCACAAAGGTCATGTGACCAGCAAGATAAAAAAAAACCTAACAGGAGAGTTCTAACACTGGGCACTACAATGCACGGGCACTGCGGATATGCAATTTTCACTCAGCAACATCCACTACTGCCTGTTTCTGGAAAACACTTATGGAGTCAAAAATGTCAATGCACCTGTAGATAAATTCCCAGAGATTTAATTTACAAAATGGGGTCACTTGAGGTGGGATTCTGCTCTTCTGCTCTGTATATGGAGTATGCAAACTATTCTACGATAATTTGTTCTCCAAGAGACATATAGCGCTCCTTCCCTCCTGAGTCTTGCCGTGCGGCTAAGCAGTGATGTAAAGCCACATATAAGGGTATTGCCACGTTGAGCAGAAATTCTGTGACAAATTTTGTTGCCAGTTTTACCCATATCAATTTGTGACAATGTAAAATATGGAGCTAAAACAAAATGTTTGTGGTAAAAATGTAATCATTTTTTCTTCACTGCCCATTGGTATAAAATTCTGTGACAGACCTGTGGTGTTAATGTGATCCATGAATCCTTAGATTACTCATTGAGATGTGTAGTTTGTAAAATGGGGTCATTTAAGGGGAGTTCTGCTGTTCTGGCATGTCAGGCCTCTTCCAGTGGGGCATGGCACCCTATAACCATAACAGCCAAAGCTGCACTACAATATGGCGCTCCATACTTACTTTGTGTCAGGGCTGTCAGTCTGTGCTGGGTCTGTGCTGCAATCACCTGTGTTCATTTTCCTTAATCAGGATTCTACTTAAGCATGCTAGTTCCTCCCCCCAGAGTCAATCGCATACTTGCTGTTGCCTGCGGAACATTGATCCCTATGCATTCTGTGCCTGACCCTGCTTGACTTGATTCTCTTCCCGGACTCTGACCCTTTGCTTGTGACCTGACTTTGCTTGTGCCTGCTCCCTGTAACTATTTTGTCTCTCTGGCTTTCCTGACCTCGGCTCGTGTATAAGATTTCATCTCTGACTTCCCTTTGTCGTACTGCGCCATTTCCTGGACTTGACCTCGGATTGTTTGACCTCCCTTTACTTACAGTAAGTAATATACATATTTACTGCCGTGACTCAGGTCACATTACCATTGACCAATAAAATTTTTTCAGTTTTCCACCTATGGATCCGCTACATAATTTGTGTGATCAGGTGGCGAATCTGACTCAGTCCAAGATTTAGCCTTGGAACAACACAAACTGGCTTCCTCTCATGCTCAGTTACAGGGCCAAATTTCTGGTACTCTTACTGCCCCTCAGAATCCTTCCTCAGACCGCTGTTATGACTCCTGTACCATCTGACGTCTCGTTCAGCCCCCCTGAACCTGCTATTGCACTCCCTGACAAGTTTTCAGGAGAAAAGGACCGGTTCAGAAGTTTTAAAGAGAGTTGCAAATTATTGTTTACCTTAAGCTCCTGGTCATCAGGGAATGAGTCACAGCGGGTGGGAATTATAATGTCACTTTTGCGGGGGGATCCCCAGACCTGGGCATTTTCCCACCCTCTCTTGTTCCTGAACATCTTTTGGTGGATGCTCTTTGACACTTTAGGACAGATCTATGACGAACCTGACAGGGTCAAGGTAACAGAGACAAGAATCATGAACCTGACTCAGTAGAACTGCAGAGCAGAAGATTATTGTACTGTGCTTCATCATTGGTCTCCTGAGGTCCTGTGGAATTATGCAGCTCTCAGATGCCAATTCCTCAGGGTCTTTTGGAGTCTCTTAAGGATGCTCTGGCTCTACATGCTCCACCTGGTTGTTTGGTGGAGGCCATGACTCACGCTATCCACATGGATCGGAGGATGCCTGAAAGACACAAGGTGCAAAAACAGGCTCCATTTTGTCCAACTGGCCAGGTTTGTGCACCTGAGGTGGAACCTATGGAGGTTGATGCTGAAAGCTCCAGGATTAAGGAGAGGAGACACTGGCTGGAACTAGGACTTTGTCTCTATTGCGGCCAAGCTGGACATTTCTTAAAGGATTGCTTGGCACGACCTGCAGCAAGCAAGCCATCGGGAAACGCCTAAGTCTGGGTGTTTGTCGAGAAGGTCACTCAGACTTACAGGTACCATTTTACTCCTCTGATAAGGTGTTGTTGAATGCTGAACTTCTTTTTCTAGATCAGTGTCTGTTCACATTTGCCTTTATTGACTGCGTATCTGCTGCTAATTTCATAGATGCAGGATTTGGTCTGAAGTTAGGATTAGGGACAGTTAAGCTAGAAAGCCCTATTCAAATTGTGGCCATTGACAGAACACCGTTGCTCAGAAATCTGGTTCGGTTAGTTACGGTGGAGTTCACCCTCAAGGTGGAAATCCCTTCATACGGAAAATATCTCCTGTAATGTTTTGGACAATTTACCTGCTGGAATTGCATTGGGTATTCCTTGGCTGCATACGCACAATCCAATTATTGACTGGAATCGGAGAGATATTGTCAAATGGGGTCCTTTTTGTATTGAAAAATGTCTTAAACCTGTGCATGTTTGTTTCATTAGTCTGGAGGGTCTTCTGGAATACCTGAAAGACTTCGGAAATGTTTTTTCAGAAAAAGAGTCTGAGATATTACCTCCTCACCGCCCCTATGACTGTGCAATTAATCTCATTCCTAATGCCAAATTACCCAAGCTCGCTTGTATAACTTGTCTGGCCCTGAGCGGTCAGCCATGAAAGAGTATATTTGATGAGATTTCCAGGATCAGTTCTGGGGTGGATGTCACCATTCAAGACCTGGGGATGTTTGGAAGAAGGTTATAAAGAACATAGGGATGGCTCAGCATCAGCAGAAGCGGAAAGCCGATAGGATGCACTTGTCAGGGGTCGCCTTCACAGTGGGAGATAAGGTATGGCTTTCCTCTAAGAATATTAAGTTGAAGGTGCCCTCGCTAAAGTTGGGTCCTAGATTCATTGGTCCGTGTAAAATTCTGGAGGAGGTCAATCCAGTTGCCTTCCGGTTAAAGCTCCTTCAGTCTTTCCGTATATCTAATGTGTTTCACAAGTTGTTGTTGAAGGAATTTATTACCCCTGTTCTGTCGATTTGACCCCTGCCTCCTCCGGTTTCTATTGAGGGAAGCTTGGAATATGAGGTACAAAGAGTCATTGATTCCTGAATGGTCCAGAATTCCCTTTAATACCTGGTACATTGGAAGGGGTATGGACCTGAGGAACGATCCTGGGTTCCAGCTCATTCTGTAAGGGCTGATCAGGTGGTCAAGGCTTTTCATTGTAGGTTTCCTGGGAAACCTCGGGGTCCATTGGCCCCCCTTGAAGTGGGGGTACTGTCGCAATTTCCACTCTGTTTCTGTCTTTTTGTTACTTTGTGTCGGGGCTGTCAGTCTGTGCTGGGTCTGTGCTGCAATCACCTGTGTTCATTTTCCTTAATCAGGATTCTACTTAAGCATGCTAGTTCCTCCCCCCAGTGTCAATCGTACACTTGCTGTTGCCTGTGGAACATTGATCCCTATGCGCTCTGTGCCTGACCCTGCTTGACTTGATTCTCTTCCCGGACCCCTTGATTGTGACCTGACTTTGCTTGTGTCTGCTCCCTGTAACTGTTTTGTCTCTCTGGCTTTCCTGACCTCGTCTTGTGTATTGGACTTCATCTCTGACATCCTTTGTCGTACTGTGCTATTTCCTGGACTTGACCTCGGATAGTTTGACCTCCCTTTACTTACAGTAAGTAGTATACATGTTTACTGCCGTGACTCACGTCACACTAGGGCAGAGGAGGGAGAGATGACCACACTGATCATAAGAACTTACACTCTACAGGAGAGAGCGAGAGAAATCCATGCTGTCTTTGAGAACTTAGAACCTACAGAGGAGAGAGAACCATGTTGACCAAAATAATCTACACTCCACAGGGAAGAGAGTACCCTCCTGGCCATAAGAGCTGACAATCTACAGTAAAGAGACAGTAAGGACCCACTGAACACAAGAGCTAACGCTCTACAGGAGAGACAGAAGGCCCCACTGACCATAAGAGCTTAAACTCTACAGAAGAGAAGGGAAGAACTAGTTCATCAAAAGTGCTCACACTCCACAGGGGAGAGAGAGAGACAAGACCCTGCTGAACATAAGAGCTTACACTCTACAGAGGAGAGAAAGAGGACCTTGCTGTCCATAAGAGCTTACAATTTACAGGAGAGAGAGACAGAGGACCCCGCTGACCATATGAGCTTATACTCTACAGAAGAGAGAACGAGAGAGCTAGAGGACGGTGCTGAGAAAAAGACCCCCCCATTCTATAGAGGAGAGAGAGAGAAGACCCTGCTGAACATAAGAGCTTATACTGTACAAGAAAGAGAGATAGAGAGGATCCCACTGATCATAAAAGTTTACACTTTAACAAAGAGAGAGACTTACATAGTGACTCTGAAGATGGAAAATGACTGGGTTGTTCAAACTGTGCTCCTTTGGGAACTGCTGATCTGGGGAAAAATCGCTTGAAACCACAGATTTTGGGAAATTTGATTTGAACTTGATCCTCTGCAAATGAATCCGCTCATCTATACAATATTCATTTTTAAACAGTAATGTTGGACTGTGGTAATATAGAGATTTTATTGAGGCTTATACCAAATCTTGACATATAGTCCTTTTAAAAAAGGGACGATTGTGACATTTCCCATTATTGATCCAGCTTTGAATGAATATAAAGGAAACTAAAAGTAAAGAAAATTTGCACTGGAGATATCTGGAGATACATATTGTCAAAATGAATTCTTTTTCATGAATGCAAAAACCGTGCCTGTATTTTCTAGGAAATCCAGGCAACTACGCTCACTCTGTGATAGCAGAAAGAGTAAGCAAATAAAAGGTTAAATTGCTGTTTTTTAATGTTTCAGCGAAGAATACAGGGAATTGGCAAGTGTCAACATCTTATGAAGTGTTTAATTTGCTCCTGGATACAATCATTAAGGGATCAGCTAGGTGCCTGCCCTAGAAATGGGAAAACAATTTGCCTTTGATGTATTTGTTAGTAGATTTGCATTGACAGACAAAAATACGAGCACTTTCCCTTAGATGCATCATGTCCATGATGACCATTGACAGCAACATGAACCCTTATTTATGACTTGCAAGTTACTAGAATAAAAAAAGGAACAAAAGGCGATGAACCAGACGCATGAATAATCATTGGCAGTTGGTCATACCAATAAAGGATACCATTGCTGCAGAAGATACAGAAATGATACTTTGCTGCTCTATTGTCAGGCTCTGTTCACAACAGGTTCACTTACTACAACAAAGTTTTACTTAAGAAGGATCTCCCAATGTGTAAAAAAATGATCACAAGATATATTTGTTTTTACAATATTTCTTTCTTTGGAATACAGTATTTGTACTGTACTACATTATTCCACACCATAAAAAAGGTACACCAAGATGTACTGGCCTGACATAGGCCAAAGAGCTTTCTTTTGGCCTTCGTGAAGTCAGCAGAGTCCTATGAATATGTATGATAAGTAACCGCAGGAACACGGGATGTCGTCACGGACAGGAGGCAGATCAATAGGTGAAAGTTTTATTTAACAATGAATGCACTCCATGCAGGGAGTAGTTAGTTGCAGGGTGAGGGTAGGAAATGGGGCAGAACTGGGAGAGTCGCAGTGTAGCTAAGGGACGAACGATAGCTCAGAATTGACGATGTGTAGATTAACAGACCGTGGTCTTCTGATGTACTGCGTCTCAGAGTTCAACAGTGGCACCGACAGTAGCGGCACGTGACACCTCGGCGAAGTTTGTAACAGGCGGGAATCCAACGATGGCACCGAAAACAGCAGCGCGTGACGTCTCGACGAAGTCTCTAGGTAGCGGGGAGATTTCCTGTGCTTAAAGGTGTCTTGCACGGTACTGAGTCCAGTATGGGAAACTGCCGGAAAGAAGCTTCGTTCCGCGGTGTGCTCAAGTCCTTGGTAGTGAGGCCCTGTCCTAGCCGTATGTCTCTCACGACATCTCACTCTCGGTGCGGTCTCCGGCGTCAGCCCTGAGTCACCCCCTAATGTGGAGGGTAGCTGGGAATCACCGGCTGGTCGCCCATTAACGGTGTAGCTGTCTGCAGGGGCACTGTCAAGTCGGCCTGCGCACCCGGTATGCTCTGCCTCAGCCACAGACACAGCAGCCAACTCACCACTCAGCTTTCCCGCCCGGGCAGTGGCTCTTTTCCCGCGCACAGCGCTATTTAACTCAGCCCCGCCTACTACGGTCACATGCAAGGGTTCGTCCTGGACGGAAAGTCTTCCCCCCTACAACACGGGTGACAGCCCTGGCGTATGAAAGGTACCACTGTTCATGCACTTCTCCTTACATACGCTAGGAGCTTTTCCTGCTTTATACGATAAGTATGACAAGTTGTGTGCAGATTTATATTTTAAAAAGATAGAAACCATGGCTCGCTCACACGACCGTTGATTCTCCCATGTCAGAGAATCTGTCCGATTATGTTAATGACACTCAGCTCATACTCCGTCCGAATTGTCATCTTAGTGTGATTCGAATTTTTCTTATGAAAGAATCACTTCACAAGTGCAGAGAAGATGGAGAATTTAATTTCTCCATCTTCTCCAATGTTTTAGACCGAGGATGTCTGACTGCATTCGGTAGGTATCTGAATCCAGTCCAAAGTTTACACACACCCATAGACTTAAGTGAGTGCATGTGATCTAATTTGCGGAGCCACTTGCAGCATGCTGTGATATTTTTCCCATCATCATCAGCATAACAAAAAAAAATCTCAGATCCGCACTGCCCCATAGTATAACACTGGTCTGTGTACTATCCGATAAAAATCATATAGAACTCGTCCGAGTTAGGTGCTGGTATGAGCAAGCCCTCAAATCCACTAAAAGACAAAGTAAAACCCAGAGAGTAAATTGCCCTTTTTGCCTCAAAAGATGGCGGCTTATATCTGGCAAACAGTATGATCGGTAATCCAAAATTGGCTATGCCAAGTCGACATTTTCACCAACATTAAATTTCCCAGGGTTCCCATGCATAATAGACTGTCGACCAATCCCATCTATATCAGCTGGTTTGGCCAACATTACTTGGAGGTGTGAAGTGGGCTGAGAAATGGTCTTCAAAAAGAATGTTGATTTCAAGGCAGAGGCCTAAATACACGGAAGATAGAACAATAGAAAATTTTTCACAGGCAATTCTGGTTTAGGTTAGAGGTGATTTTCTGAGAGAGGTGGTCTTTTGGATATGTTTCATTTGTCCATTGGAAAGCTCTCTGTTACCCCCGTAAAAATGTAAGTTTGACTCAGATAAATATGTAGAGATGTTAGACCAAGTTCATACGTTCAGTATTTGGTCAGCATTTAACATCAGTATTTGTCAGCCAAAACCAGGAGTGGAACAGTCAGAAGGAAAGTATAATAGAAACCTGTCACTACTTCTGTGTTTATCACCCACTGCTGGTTTTGGATGTTAAATACTGATATAAGATAATGCCCAAAATACCGAACGTGTGAGCTTGGCCTAACATCTCTACATGTTTATCTGAGTCAAACATACATGTTTATGGTGGTATCAGAGAGCTTTCCAATGCACAGTTGAAACATGGCCAAAAGACCACCATGAATACTGAGGTAAAATACTGACCAAATACTGAACGTGTGAACGTGACTTTATTCTTAAAGAGCAAATAATTAGACTTGTTAAAGTTCTCATGTGCCCAATGTTCCCCCCAACTTCTTTTCTAAAGACTCTGCTGTGCTGCCAAAAAACACATTAGATTATTGTGGTACCATAGACAAATGGATAGACAGAATAGATAAGATAGATAAGTTTAGATAGATAGATAGATAGAAGATAAAAAGTAGATAGGATAGATAGATAGATAGATAGATAGATAGATAGATAATAGAATAGATAGATAATAGATAGATAGATAGATAGAATGGATAGATAATAGATAGATATAGATATATAAATAGATATGAATAGATAGATATTTTCCCACTGATTTTTATTTCCTTACAGACTAATAAAATTGCACTGTGAAAGTTGTTCAGTAAAATAACATTGTCTATGTACGGCCTCTGCAGACTTTTTAAGAGGAGAAGGCCAAGTCACAGCATGGAAGTTGCAAATGAAAAATAGAAAACTACATTTGTTTAAGTCACTAATGAATTGTCATTACATAAAGCCAAATAGCAGCCACTTAGAGCTAACAGTACTTACTAGCTTGAAATGGACAGTTTAATTTGATACATGGGATTCCGGCCTCTGAAACAGCAGCAAGTACCCGCGTGTGGTGGTGACAGTACACTATCGTCATAAATCATGATGGGCCAGAAACGTTCAAACCCGTCGGACAATCATCAGTTTCCTTACTGCACGGTAAGTAAATTCTGCTAGTTCTATAACGTGGCGCTTCCCTAACAGCCGAGACTCAGCAGTAGATAAAAGATGTTGAGAGGTATAAGTGTTTTTTTCTGCACCCTCACTAACTTTTATAAAAGAAAGCAGTTTTTTTATTGTTTTAATAAATTTCAAATATTTGCAAATAGTCTTAACCCCTTCATGACCGGAGCTTTTTTCGGTTTTGCGTTTTCGTTTTTTGCTCCCCTTCTTCCCAGAGCCATAACTTTTTTATTTTTCACCAATATGGCCATGTGAGGGCTTGTTTATTGCGGGACGAGTTGTACGTTTGAACAACACCATTGTTTTTACCATGTCATGTACTAGAAAATGGAAAAAAAATTCCAAGTGCGGTGAAATTGCAAAAAAAGTGCAATCCCACACTTGTTTTTTGTTTGTTTTTTTTACTAGGTTCACTAAATGTTAGGGTTCGAGTTCCCACTCCTGCACAGGGGGGAATCTCTAGCTGTTCCCGCTGCGGTCCCCCATCGTCTCCGGCCGCAGTGGTTCCTGCTCAGCAGAGACGTCGGTCCCAGTGTCTTGCCCAGCCCAGTACTGTGCAGAGACTTGCTACTGCAACCAGTGTTGGAGCAGGCAGATTTGGGACTAAGTCCTTTGTTACTTCATCTGAGCATTCCCAGGGCAAGATCTCCCATTGGAGATCAGGGGTCACATGCTCAGATACAGCTGCCACTCCTATTGGTACTTCAGGAAGATCCTGTGGCTGTTGATGTTCTGAAGCAGCTTCCCATTGGTCCTTCCTGGAAGGTCTTTTTCTCATGGCTGCTATAAAAGGCTGTCCTTACCGCACGGCCGTGCGCTAGTATCAACCGTTATATGCTTTGCGCCAGTATGGTCATGCGTGTGTGTGGTTAGGGCGGCTGAAATACGCCATTACAATATCGACCTAATCGATGAGGAGCTTGATATGCTAGCTGGTCAGGGTCAGTGTCTTAGATGCCTTAGATTACCGGCATAACCGGTGAGGAGTTTGATTGCCGTATTCAGGGCCTGGCATTCAGACGCCATAGATTGCGGGTGACTCCCGCGAGGACATTAGCGCATGATTACTTTCTATGTTCGCTTAGCAGTCAACTGTGTACTGGGTGCCTAACAGGACACAGAAGTTTTTCTCAGCGGCTCTGTGACGCAATAGGGTTCGCTTTCAACGCTAGACAGTGCCCTAGCGTGTTTACTTTGCGACTCAGTGGTGTTAACTGAGTTTGCACACATCGCTATATAGCACTGCGGCACTCCTTGTAGCGGCTCTGTGGAATAACACAGTTCGCACATATTGCCACAGCGCGTTACGGCGTTTATTTTGGCGACTCTGCGGGATTACAGAGTTCGCTTCTTGCGCCATCTTAACAGCAGGCTCCGCCTGCACGGTGGACCCCGGGCTGCGAACGCACCTCTCTACATTTTATATTTGGTGCGTTCCGCAGACCCTAACACTTAATGCTAAAACTGACCTGCCATTAATTCTCAGGGTCATTACGAGTTCATAGACACCAAACATATCTAGGTTCCGTTTTATCTAAGTGGTGTAAAAAATTCGAAACTCTGTAAAAAAAAAAAAAAATGGTGCCATTTTCTGATACCTGTAGCGTCTCCATTTTTCGTGATCTCTGGTTGGGTGAGGGCGTATTTTTTGTGTGCTGAGCTGACGTTTTTAATACCATTTTGGTGCAGATATGATCTTTTGATCGCCCGTTATTGCATTTTAATTCAATGTCGCAGTGGCAAAAAAATGTAATTCTGGGGTCTGCCTTATATTGGTCAGCAATAGCAGATTAGTGGGGGTGTAACATCTGGCACCTCCATTCATCAGCTGTTCCTGGGGTCAGACGGATGTGCACTAGTGTTGAGCATTCCGATACTGCGAATATCAGGTATCGGCCGATATTTGCTGTATCGGAATTCCGATTCTGAGTTCCGATATTTTTGTCATATCGGATACCAGAATCTGAGTTTTCCGACAAAGTCTATGGGGAGTTCCTGTGTCACGGAACGAAGTACGTGACACAGGAACTTCCCAAAACTGTCACTGTCAGTGTCGGTCGGGTCTGTCAGGTGTCAGGACTCAGCAGAGTCAGCACTTACCTGGCAGAAGATCCCCTTCCCCGGTGGTCACGTCCTGGATGGCCGCCATTACTCTGTCCCTGGCGGTCACGTGCAGAATCTCGCGATAACTGCAGTGACTGCCGGGTACTGGGTAATCTCCGCCAGCTGTACTCTCGCGACAGCTAGCCGTAAACCAGTCCAGATGATGTCACCGCTGGGACGCAGTTCTGGTAAGCAGCTCTGCTCTATGTGGATGTCAGGCTCAGCCTGTCATCCAGATGTAGCAGAGCTGGACTCGTCGTGGGACACTCGTGATTTTGGACTGCGTCGGACAGGGAGTATTTGTGTTGGTTTGTTATTTTTGGTTTTTTTACCGGAGAACGATGGCGTCGCAGGATGAGCGTGTAATAAAAATAATGAAAACTGTGTGGAGTTTTATTTCATTAAAAGACTTTTTTCTGGCTGTGTCTTTTTTTAAAAATTTTCAAACTATGATTAATAATGGATCGGTGTCTTATTGACGCCTCTCCATTATTAACCGGGCTTATTGTCACCGATCAATGAAAAGTGACATTAACCCCTTATTAGCCCGCTTGCCACCACTACAGGGCAAGTGGGAAGAGCCGGGTAAAGTGCCACAATTGGCGCATCTTTGGATGCGCCATTTGTGGGGCTGCTGCAGCCTGGTATTTTTAGGCTGTTGAGGGCCAAAATCCATGGACCTTGACAGTCTTTTAATACCAGGCCGCAGCAGTCTGCATTTTACTTGGCTGGTTAACAAAAATAGGGGGATCCCCACGCCATTTTTTTTTTGAGGGGATCCCCTATTTTTGTTAACCAGCCAAGCTAAGCAGATTGCTGTGGCCTGGTATTATCAGGCTTGCAAGGTCCATGGATATTGGCTCCTTAACAGCCTGAAAAACCAGGCCTCGGTATTCTGCTTTATCAGGCTGGTTAACAAAAATAGGGGGGACCCCAAGCCATTTTTTTTTTCGAGGGGATCCCCTATTTTTGTTAATCAGTTCACTTCAGGTCAGCCGGGATTCCCTCTGATGCTGTGGGTGTCCCTGGCTAACCTGAAGTGAAAGTGGGAAGCAATCAATTAGGCTAACCACTTCCTCTCCTGTCAGACAGGAGAGGAGATGATTCAGTCAGGGGTTTACTGTGAGACTGTCAGCATTAGCTGCCGTCTCTGCAGTAAACATTAACCCTTTCAGAAGGATTACATCGGGGGACCTGACTGAACATCGGATAGTAAGAATAATGTTTCTTTATTATTTTATTTTTATTACAGGTGAACAAGGGCTTCGCAAGGAATGTCAGTAAAATAAAATCTTGTCAAAAACTGTGTGTTTATTTCATTAAAATGATTTTTAACCCCTTAATGTCCACTGACGTGCAGAGTCCGTCATGGCAAGGTGTCAGTTCCGGCACCAGGACGGACTCTGCACGTCATGGCTTTGATCTACCACTGCGTGTAAACACGCAGTGGTAGATCAGTGCCGACAGCTGTCACAGACAGCTGACAGGCACGGCAAGCGGTGCGGGGACCTTTGCCGTCGGTCCCCGCACCCACAGCGCTGTGATTGGTCAGTCAATCTGACTGACCAAACACAGCAGCGATCGTGCAGGAGAAGCTGAGATTTCAGCTTCTCCAGCGCGATCAGTGCAGGAGCCAGCGCTGCAGTGGCCAGGCTTCCTGCACTGACAGCCAGGAGCGGAGCCCCCACCGCCCCTGGCTGTTAACCCCCTGACTGCTGCGATCGAGCGCGATCGCAGAGCTCAGGGGGGGAGGCAGAGGGTCGGGAGCTCCCTCTGCCTCAGATCGGCACCCTGCAATGTATTTGCAGGGGCCGATCTCTGCCTTGATGACCCGGGGGTTGTCATGACAACCTCCGGGTCATTTAGCTACGGGAAGCTGCTGTGATCATTGTCACAGCAGCTTCCACTATAGTTGCAATGCATTGCAATGCCAGAGCATTGCAATGCATTGTAACTGCAATAAAAAGTAAAAAAAGTGAAAGTCCCATAAAGGGACAAGTTAAAAAAAATCATTTTTTTAAAAAAATTGTAAAAAAAAATATTAAAAAATAATTTAAAAAAAATCCCCTAAAAAATACACATTTTTATGTAATAAAAAAATAAAAAACAAAAAACATACACATGTTAGGTATCGCCACGTCCGTAAAAATCCCATCTATAAAAGCGTAACCCTAGTTAACCCCTTCAGTGAAAGCCGTAAAAAAAAAAACACAAAAAAGTAGTAAATTATACTTTTTCCAAGCGGTATCATTATACCGCTTGGAAAAAGTGCAATAACACGCGATCAAAAAGTCAGATATAAATAATCATGGTACCGCTGAAAACGTCATCTTGTCCCGCAAAAAACAAGCGCAATACAGCATCATCAGCGAAAAAATAAAAAAGTTATAGCTCGCGGAATAAACTGATGCAAAAATTAATTATTTTTTCTATAAAATTTTTTATTGTGTAAAAAACGCCAAAACATAAAAAAAAATATATAAATGAGGAATCGCCGTAACCGTAGTGACCCGAAGAATAAAGCTGCTTTATCAATTTTACCACACACGGAACGGAGGAAAAAAAAAAAAAAAAAAACAATTCCTGAATTGCTGGTTTTTGTTCATTCTGATTCCACAAAAATCGGAATAGGAAACAATCAAAAAACGTTATGTGCCTGAATATGGTACCAATAAAAACGTCAGCTCGTCCCGCAAAAAATAAGCCCAAATAACTCTGTCGACCGAAATATGGAAAAATTATAGCTCTCAAAATACGCGATGCAAAAATTTCTTACAAAAAATTATTCCAAGAAAAAGCATCTTTTAGTGTGTGACAGAAGCTAAACATGAAAAAAGGGTGTAAATCTGGTATTGATGTAATCGCACCGATCCGAGGAATAAAGTCGCCTAATCACTAATACCGCACGAGGAACGGCGTAAAAAAGAAAACCAATTCTTCACCTTTTGTGGATTTGTTCATTGTGCCTCCCAAAGATCGCAGTAAGGCGATCACAGTGGTTCCCCCCCACATATGGGGTATCAGCGTACTCAGGACAAAATGCACAATATCTTTTGGGGTCCTATTTCTCCTGTTACCCTTAGAAAAATAAAAATTTGGGGCAAAAAGGTAATTTTTGTGGAAAAAAATATGATTTTTTTATTTTCACGGCTCTACATTATAAACTTCTGTGAAGCCCTTGGGGGTTCAAAGTGCTGACCACACATCTAGATAAGTTCCTTCGGGGGTCTAGTTTGCAAAATGGGGTCATTTGTGGGGGGTTTCTACTGTTTAGGCACATCAGGGGCTCTCCAAGCGCGACATGACACCCGCAGACCATTCCATCAAAGTCTGCATTTAAAAACGGTGCTCCTTCCCTTCCGAGCTCTGCCATGCATCAAAATAGTGGTTCCCCCCCACATATGGGATATCAGCGTACTCAGGACAAATTGCACAATAGCTTTTGGGGTCCTATTTCTCCTGTTACCATTATAAAAATAAAAATTTGGGGGCAAAAAGATTATTTTGTGGAAAAAAATGATATTTTTATTTTCACGGCTCTACGTTATAAACTTCTGTGAAGCACTTGGGGTTCAAAGTGCTCACCACACATCTAGATAAGTTCCTTGGGGGTCTAGTTTCCAAAATGGAGTCACTTGTGGGGGGTTTCTACTGTTTAGGCACATCAGGGGCTCTCCAAACGTGACATGACACCCGCAGACCATTCCATCAAAATCTGCATTTGAAAAAGGCGCTCCTTCCCTTTCCAGCTCTGCCATGCGTCAAAATAGTGGTTTACCCCCACATATGGGGTATCAGCATACTCAGGACAAATTGCACAATAACTTTTGGGGTCCTGTTACCCTTTGGAAAATAACAATTGGGGTGGAAAGATCATTTTTGTGGAAAAGATATGATTTTTTAATTTTACTGCTCTACGTTATAACCTTCTGTGAAGCCCTTGGGGGTTCAAAGCTTTCACCACACATCTAGATAAGTTCCTTGGGGGGTCTAGTTTCCAAAATGGGGTCACTTGTGGGGGTTTCCACTGTTTAGGCACACAGGGACTCTCCAAATGCGACATGGCGTCCAATCTCAATTCCAGCTAAAAAAGTCAAATGGCGCTGCTTCCCTTCCAAGCTCTGCCATGCGCCCAAATAGTGGTTTACCCCCACATATGGGGTATCAGCGTATTCAGGACAAATTGCACAATAACTTTTGGGGTCCTTTTACCCTTTGGGAAATAAAAATTGGGGTGGAAAGATCATTTTAGTGGAAAAGATATGATTTTTTAATTTTACAGCTCTACGTTATAACCTTCTGTGAAGCCCTTGGGGTTCAAAGCTCTCACCACACATCTAGATAAGTTCCTTGGGGGTCTAGCTTCCAAAATGGGGTTACTTGTGGGGGTATCCACTGTTTAGGCACACAGGGGCTCTCCAAATACGACATGGCGTCCAATCTCAATTCCAGCCAAAAAAGTCAAATGGCGCTGCTTCCCTTCCGAGCTCTGCCATGCACCCAAATAGTGGTTTACCCTCACATATGGGGTATCAGCGTACTCAGGACTAATTGCACAATAACTTCTGGGGTCCTTTTATCCTTTGGAAAATAAAAATTGGGATGAAAAGATCATTTTTGTGGAAAAAACATGATTTTTTAATTTTATGGCTCTACGTTATAACCTTCTGTGAAGCCCTTGGGGGTTCAAAGCTCTCACTACACATTTAGATAAGTTACTTGGGGGTCTAGTTTCCAAAATGGGGTCACTTGTGGGGGTTTCCACTGTTTAGGCACACAGGACTCTCCAAATGCGACATGGCGTCCAATCTCAATTCCAGCCAAAAAAGTCAAATGGCGCTGCTTCCCTTCCGAGCTCTGCCATGCACCCAAATAGTGGTTTACCCCCACATATGGGGTATCAGCGTACTCAGGACTAATTGCACAATATCTTTTGGGGTCCTTATAACCTTTGGAAAATAAAAATTGGGATGAAAAGATCATTTTTGTGGAAAAAACATGATTTTTTAATTTTACGGCTCTACGTTATAACCTTCTGTGAAGCCCTTGGGGTTAAAAGCTCTCACAACACATTTAGATAAGTTACTTGGGGGTCTAGTTTCCAAAATGGGGTCACTTGTGGGGGGTTTCCACTGTTTAGGCACACAGGGACTCTCCAAATGCGACATGGCATCCAATCTCAATTCCAGCCAAAAAAGTCAAATGGCGCTGCTTCCCTTCCGAGCTCTGCCATGCGCCCAAATAGTGGTTTACCCCCACACATGGGGTATCGATGTACTCAGGAGAAATTGTACAACAAATATTGTGGTTCATTTTCTACTGATACCCTTGACAAAATTTTAAAAAATTGTGTCGAAAGAAAAATTTTGGGAAAAAAAGTTAAATGTTAATTTTTTCCTTCCACATTGCTTCAATTCTTGTGAAGTACCTAAAAGGTTAATAAACTTCTTGAATGTGGCTTTGAACACGTTGAGGGGTGCAGTTTTTAGAATGGTGTCACTTTTGGGTATTTTCTGTCATATTGACCCCTCAAATTCACTTCAAATGTGAGGTGGCCCCTAAAAAAAATGATTTTGTAAATTTTGTTGGAAAAATGAGAAATTGCTGGTCAACTTTTAACACTTATAACTTCCTAACAAAAATAAATTTTGGTTCCAAAATTGTGCTGATGTAAAGTAGACATGTGGGAAATGTTATTTATTAACTAATTTTTGTGACATATCTCTCTGATTTAATGGCATAAAAATTAAAAGTTTGAAAATTGCAAAATTTTCAAAATTTTTGCCATGTTTCCGTTTTTTTCATAAATAAACGCAAGTTATATTGAAGAAATTTTACCACTATCATGAAGTACAATATGTCTCGAGAAAACAATCTCAGAATCGCCAAGATCCGTTGAAGCGTTCCAGAGTTATAACCTCATAAAGAGACAGTGGTCAGAAATGTAAAAATTGGCCTGGTCTTTAACCTACAAAATGGCTTGGTCGTTAAGGGGTTAATTAAAGTGTGTGTGTTTTATTTTTATTTCATACAATAGGATTAATAGTTGATAGTTGTCTAATTGACAGTTCTCAATTATTAACCTGGCTTAAAGTCACCTTTCAAGGTGGCTTTAACCCCTTATTAACCCATTCGCCACCACTACAGGGCAATGGGAATAGACGGGCAAAGTGCCAGAAAGGGCGAATCTAATTATAGATTTGCCTTTTCTGGGGTGTTTTGGTGCAGATGTTAGTAGCCGGGGGGGCCAAAAATAATGGTCCCTCTCTGGGCTATTATTATCTGCCCTCACTAGCTGGCTTTGTCTGTCTGGTTGAGAAAATAGGGCGGGAGCCCACGTATTTTTTTTCAACAATTTTACACCTCATATATATATATACGTCATTGAATTTATGACACATATATATATATATACATTTATATTTATAGTTCATACACTTCTACATAGTATAATAGCTGCTAATTCAATTGCCGGCTTTTGTGAAAATACAGAACCCGACATGAAATGACACATGGTTTACATAGAGTTAACCATGTCATTTCATGTAGTTTGATATATTGTTTTCACTAACAATTACATGAGTGTATGTGTGCAAAATTTGACACATGTAGGGGTTAATTAAAGGTGTAAATTCGTAGCAAAAAATTTACACCTTTAATTAACCCCTACATGTGTCAAATTTTGCACACATACACTCATGTAATTGTTTGTGAAAACCATATATCAAACTACATGAAAAGACATGGTTAACTCTATGTAAACCATGTGTCATTTCATGTAGGGTGCTTCTGTATTTTCACAAAAGCCGGCATTACCGGCAATTGAATCAGAGGCTATTTTACTATGTAGAAGTGTATGAACTATAAATATATGTATATTTATATATATACATGTCACAATGACATGTATATATATATATATATATATATATATATATATGTATTCTATGTGTGTATATCTAGTGTTTACAAGGAATGAAAGAGGTTTTTTTTAGTTCCGATATTTCTGTCCCATTGACTTGCATTGTGTTTCCGGTATCGGATCGGCGATACCCGATACTTTTTGAGTATCGGGCCGATCCAATCCGATCCGATATTTTAGGATATTGGGCAGTATCGCTCAACACTAATGTGCACAGTTGCAGAGCTGATCTACACTTCCCCATGAACTGTATAGTGGACGTAGCAGTCTACTGCAGATATACGCCAATTCAACAGAATAACCATTGATCTGCAGTACCCCATTGCGGCCACTATACAGTTGATGGAGCTGTGTAGTTAAACACTGTGATTGAGCACATCTGCCTGTCGCCTGCACTGGTAGCTGTTGATCGGCTAGGTTCTGGCTGTCCCACCCCATCAATCAGATTTTGATGACCTATACTAAGGATAGGCATTCAATATTAATATTGGATAACCATCTTTAATTACAAATCTACCATAATTTTGTCTTTACAGGTTCTGTGCAGCATTATGTATTTCCATGGCGACGGACCACAAAATATACAGTAACAATACATATACACACGTCATATACCAAAACAGTTCCACTTTCCTTTCCTCTAAGATACAAACGGTGACACATAAGGCTTAAAGGTTGTAGTCAGATTATGAGGCTCAACACACTAGCTGGTTACAATGGTTTCAGTGCACAATGTGCACTAGTGCTTTTATGAAAGCTGAATGCATGTTTTTACATATGAATTGTTTATATAGGCAATATCACTCAGAAAAAAATGAAACCTTTTCTGTAGCTCATTACTTTCTCGATGTCTGATTCATCCAAAGGTTGGGAGAGTGAAAAAGGCAATTATTGGCAGTAGGGATTGCATGACATAATGTCACACGATCACTGGGAGAGTGAGTACCAACACCGCTGGAACGGTTCCATCACTGGAGCTTACACAACAGCAAGAACAGAACTGTTCCCTTATAGACACTCTACTAAACATGGTAGGTAAATCTTCCCCCAGCATTCACCCAGCCTCACATCATGTCCCCGCAATCTTCAGTGGGCAAGTCGCACTCAGTCTCCAACATAACGCAAGAAGCCACGTGGAACAGGTTTTAGGACAAACAAATATCAAAGTAAATTGCAGCTTCAATAGTCATCACACACGGGCCACAGTGCCATCCGCGGACTCACATTCACATGGAGCCCCTCTGTATACCAGTGCCAATATTGGGTAATATACGGTTTGTCTTTGTTAGTATTATGCACACATTGCCTATGCGATTGTTAGTGCCAATTACATGACTTGATACTTGTTTTCTTTGATACTGCAGGGCATCTGAGCATATAATATAGTACATTATAGTTATATGTTATCTACTTGTATGTATTGTATACACTCTGTGCTCCCTCCTGTGCTGTGCATCCTTTTTTTTTTTTTTTGCTATCACATGGTGGTCTACCCCTTCCCCTTCCTTGATCTTTTCACAAATAAAATATTTTGCATTTTTTCATTACTTGGGACTTTTTTGATTGTCGTTTTTTTTCCCTTTTGTTACTTGCAACCCTCCATGATGATTTGTCCTAATTAGTCCCATCTAATAATCCGACTATAGTGTTACATGTCTAATATATTATAACCACCATATCTTGGTTTTCTACTTATGTTAGACTTGCGACTTTCTTCCATGAGAAATCGTTAATATCCCGGTGTAGGAAATCCTGCAAGAGACAGTTTTATGTTCACAGCATAACATGATCAATTTACAATATGAGGAGGCGCAAAAAAACTACTAAATGTTTTTTATAAACTATTCAGTCCTTTTAAACATTTTTAAAAGAAACATCCTCAGTCCATATGCTGCAAATAGAGAGCCATACACATTTGGTGGCTGTCGGCTGAAACAAGGATGGGCCGAGTGCTCGGCAGGCAGCTGTAATGGCTGACCCTCCAGTATACACACGCGCTCACATGGCTGAGAACTCCTGTATTCTCTATGGGAGACATGTCCAGCAGCAGATTAACTCTGGGATACTATATGATTGGCAGACTGAAATTAGACATGCTGGTTTGATACTTCCCCTGGAAATAAGTTAGGAAGAGATTCTCATGTATATGAGACTGTCAGCTGAACCTGTTGCTATCGATGGGTTTGGCTGACATTAGCCTAATGTGTATGTCAGCTTAAGAGTTTACAGTGTATAACATCTGGCTTAATAAGGTAGTAAGGCGTGGGGGACATATTAAAGGGAATATGTCAGCAGGGTTTTGCTATTTAATCTTAGAACAGCATAATGCAGAGTTAGAGACCCTGATTCCAGAGATGTGTCATTTGTTCAGCAGCTTGCCGAAGTTTAAGTACAATCAGTGTTTTATCAGCAGGATATTATCATTGCAAGACTAGTTGCTGCATGCAGGGAAGTCCAGCTGGTCTGTGTAACCCCGCCCCCACCACTTATTGGCTGCTGGCTGGCAATGAACAGGAAACTGCCAATCAGGGGTGTGGGCGGGGTTATACATTGCTCAGCATTCTGTGCACTGCTACATCTACAACAGAGAAAACAGGGATTCTTTTAAAACTGCAGAGTCCAGTCAGTGATCTGTTGCTGGAATCAGGCTCTCTGCACCTTCATCATGCTGCTCTCAGATTACATAGCAAAAACCTGGTGACTTTAAAGTAAGCAGGACTGCATGATCAGACTGATAGGTTTGTAGTCATGTAGGTCAGGATAGGATTTGTTGTTGCCAAATGATAAGAGGTTCCCAATTTCCTAAATCACATTTATTTTTATGATAGAGATTGAGCTAATAAAAGGTCATCTCAGAAATGCAGCCCATCATATATTAACCACAGTTCCACAAAACTAGAGGGTTCTTTTATATAGTTATTAGTGTTTGCAGAGTGTTGGCATCGTGATGGATGTAAATGCAAAGTCTCTTAAGGTTCGATTGCAGATGCTGCAAGCATTTTAGATTTGTTTGCTAATGTTTAAGTCTAATGAGAAATATAAGCTGATGGACCATTAGTTAGAAATACAAAGTTTAATGTTCTATTGATTCTGGAAATGCTTCTGTAAACACTTTACCCTTACAACAAAAATACTGCACAGCCGAGGTTTATACTAGTAATTATATTTTGATATCGATTTGTCTAGGCAGATCTTTACGGTATCGGGGTGTTCTTAACTAACAAAACTAACAGGGATTACAATCTAGCAAAATGTATTTATCCAGTAAAAATGAACGTTGTTTGTCAAAAAAACAAACACACAAGTTATTAATAATGTAAATTAAATCTGAAACATAACAATAATATACAATATTACATAAGATGGCACGAAAAGGAGCCATTGAGGAAACTTAACCCCTAGATTTCACAACTGACCCTTAGAGTCGGAGATCAGCTGCAGCCAGGACTTCCTCTTCCTGTTCAGTTTGTCCGAAGGTGGGGACAGTAACGCCAGAGCTGATTGGGCACCGGAGTCACATGACACAACACCGCATCACAGTTGCGGAGAGAGCAAGTGCCGACACTGCGGAAACAGCACCAGCATGGGAGGTGAGTACTATTTTATGGGGGCCGGACATTATGCTTAACCCCTTTACCCACGAAGGTGGTTTGCACGTTAATGACCAGGCCAATTTTTACAATTCTGACCACTGTCACTTCATGAGGTAATAAGTCTGGAACGCTTCAAGGGATCCTGGTGATTCTGACATTGTTCTTTTATGAAATATTGTACTTAATGACAATGGTAAAATTTATTCGGTATGACTTGCGTTTATTTGTGAAAAAAATGGAAATTTGGTGAAAATGTGGAAAATTTTGCAATTTTCCCACTTTGAATTTTCATGCCCAGAGATATGTGACACAATATAGTTAATAAATAACATTTCCCACATGTCTACTTTACATCAGGACAATTTTGGAACCAACATTTTTTTTTGTTAGGAAGTTTTAAGTGTCAAAAGTTGACCAGCGATTTTTCATTTTTCCAAAAAAATTTACAAAACCATTTTTTTAGGGACCACCTCACATTTGAACTCACTATGAGGGGTCTATATGATAGAAGATATCCAAAAGTGACACCATTCTAAAAACTGCACCCCTCAAGGTACTCAAAACCACATTCAAGAAGTTTATTAACCCTTCAGGTGCTTCATAGGTATGTTGAAAAAAAAATAACATTTAACTTTTTACACAAAATATTTACTTCAGATCCCAATTTATTTATTTTGACAAGGGTAACAGGAAAAAATGGACTCCAAAATATGTTGTGTAATTTCTCCTGAGCATGCCAGTACCCCATATGAGGGAGAAAACCACTGTTTGGGCGCACGGCAGAACTCAGAAGTGAAGGAGCGCCGATTGACTTTTTGAATGTAAAATTTCCAGGAATCATTAGCGGACGTCATATCCCATTTGGAGACCCCTGATGTGCCTAAACAGTGGAAACACCCCCACATTTGACCCCATTTTGGAAACTAGACCCCTCAAGGAATGTATTTAGAAACATGGTGAGCACTTTGAACCCCCCAGATGCTTCACAGATGTTTATAACGTTGACTCGTGAAAATAATAAAATCATATTTTCCTCACAAAAATGTTATTTTAGCTCCAAGTTTTGCATTTTCAGAAGGGTACCAGGAGAAATTGCACCACATAATTTCTCCTGAGTATGCTGATTCCCCATATCATGGAGAAAACTACTGTCTGGACGCACGGCAGGGCTCGCAAGGGAAGGAGCTTTATTTGATTTTTTTAATGTAAATTTTTCTGGAATCATTAGCGGACGAAACCCGCCAACATGTCACCCCATTTTGGAAACTATACCCCTCAATGAATGTATTTAGATGCATGGTAAGAACTTTGAACCCCCAGGTGCTTCACAGAAGTTTATAACGTTGAGCCGTGAAAAAAATAAAATCACATTTTCCTCACAAAAATGTTGTTTTAGCCCCAAGTTTTTAATTTTTCTACGGTGTAATAGGAAATTTTTTTACAACAAACAGGTTAATTTTTTCATGAGTGCACCAATAACCCACATGTAATCGGGAAATATTTTTCAGACACAGTGCAAAGCTGAGAAAGCAAAGAGCGCTAGATTTTACAGTTGTGGTTTGCAGGTACCATTCCCCACTGGGAGTGCCCATGAGGTGCCAGAACAGCAGAACCCCCCCATAAGTGACCCCATTTTACAAACTACACCTCATGAATTCATCTAGGGGAGCAGTGATCATGTTGACACCATGGGTGTGTCACAGAATTTTATACCATTGAGTAGTGAAGAAAAAAATCACTACATTTTTACCAGCAAAATTTAGTTTTAGCCCCAGATTTTATATTTTCCCATAATAAGTGAGTATAAATGGCACCAAAACTTGTCCCACAATTTCTACTGAACATAGCAATACCTCATATGTGGCTGTACAGTACTACTTAGCCATATGGAGAGACTCGGGAAGAACGGAGCGCTTTTTGCCTCCTGGAGCTCAGATTTTCCTAGAAGAGTTTGCGGATTCCATATACAGATCCCCTAATTGCTAGAAGAGCAGAATCCCCTCTCAAGTGACACCATTTTGGAAATTATACCTCTTTGGGAATTTATCTACAGGTGTATTGCTGATTTTGACTCCATGGGTATTTTCCAGATACAAGCAGCAATGAATGTTGCCAAGTGAAAATTGCAAACTGCGATTGTTGTGATCAGTATGCTGTAGTGACTAGTACATTGCAGTCACCAGTATGTTATGCACAGCCCATTTTTCTGGAGGTATGCAACCATAACTTAGGCGGGCTCTCATCGCTTCAGAAATGCCAAACAAGTGGATGCTATATGTGGTTTAGGTACACTGTGGGGCTCAGAAGGGAGGGAGCATTTGGATTTGGGAGCACAGAATTTGATGAATTTCTTTTGGAGGGTTATGGAGCCATTTCGCTTTTCCAGAGCCTTTGTACTACCAGTAACATGGAAGCCCCCTATATTTCCGTTAACAGATGACAGATCTGAGTGAGGGCTGTTTTTGTTGATTGAATTGAAGCCTTTATTGGGAACATTTTATATAACGTTTGGGATCACATTTATCCAGCACTCTACACTGAGCACTTACTTTGGGGTTTCCATCTAAATCTGAGTGACATGATTCAGATGAGACCCCCGAAGGATCATTCACTATAATGAGGCATCAGACTTTCTCTGAACTCCGTCTGGCCTCTGTTCAGCGGTGTCCTTCTTTTCAGAACTGCACAAAACTGTGGCCGACAGCACTTTTATGCAATCATAAAGACAGACACCTTTGGATCACAGGTCAGATGGCATCCACCGTGCCTCCATATGTCTCATTATAGGGAATCTTCCACAAGAGGTTCCGTCTGAATCACGTATTTCAGAGATTTACACGGAAACCCTGGTATAAGCACAGAGCGCTGGATAAATGTGCGCCGAGCCTTACTGCGATCTTTGGGAGGCTGAATGAAAAAGTGAACAGTAATTGAAAAAATTTTTTTTTTTTTTTTTTACGCCGTTCCTCGTGCGGTATAAGTGATTAGACGACTTTATTCTTCGGGTCGGTGCAATTACAGCAATACCAGATTTATATCGGGTTTTTATGATTGGCTGCTGTCACACACTAAAAGACGCTTTTATTGCGAAAAATTTGTTCACTAAAGGGGTTAACTAGTTAGTCAGATTTATAGGTTGGGTCATTGCAGACATGGCAATACCAAATATGTGTACTTTTATTGTTATTTTTTGTTTTTTTCATACAAATATTTATTTATAGATACAATATCTTTTGATTTTTTAAACATATTTTTACAATTATTTTTTTTTTACTTTTTTTAACTTTTTTATTTTGTCCCACTATGGGACTATCATTTTTTTCAGGCTGACCGCTTCTACACCATGGGGATGCTGCTGCAAACTGTCAGCTATACACTGACAGGGAAATTTGCTGATCATGCACTGTGGGGTCTCCGATCCAAAGGCAGAGGGTCTGTTAGCCCTATGCAAGCTCCCGGAATGCTGCGATCGGGTTCGATTGCAGAATTTCGGGGGTTAAAGTTCCGGGAGTGGGAGCGGTTTGTGACTGCCCCTGACACTTAATGCCGGGTGTCAGTGAGTCGCACATAGCCAGGGCTGTGGGGTACTCGGCACCGAGCCCGTTCACTTCACTGGGGGATGTCACGGGTAGCACAGCTCGGTCCGTGGCCCTGGGCACTCACTAAAAAAGGGGATATTTACAGGGGATGATAGAAATATTCGTGATGCCACCTGTGGTTCCTGGTCAGGGTAACCAGGGCTGCAGGATAGATCCTCTGAGGGTTTTGGGGCAGCTAGGTGTTAAGTCTCCCACAGGCGAGACTGATCCCTCAGGGTATATGGCGGTGTAGGGGTGCAGGATCAATTTGTGCAGGATCTTTGTGTGTGAAGGCAGACACACACAAAGAGTCTCTTTCTGTACCTTTACTGGTGGTGAATTCAGGCACGTCCCGGGAAGCTGTTCAGGGTGGAGGATGCACATCCAGTAATCTACTGAGTAGGTGTAGGGCCTCCTTACGTCTTTATATGTGTGAGTTTCTAACTTGCATAAAACAAAGTTTAACTCCGTTCTCTTTGCTACGCCCGGCTGACCTTGTGGTGGAGCCTTCTTGTGGACAGAACTAAGTCTCTATATGCAGTGCACTGCTAGACTCCTGTTCTCCTGACCCCGGTTACGTATCAGCACTGTTGGGCCCCTCTGTGACCTGTAGTCCAGCAGGGTCTCTGGTTTTTCCCACTAGTCCTAAAGAAGCTAGCAAGCTCGGACCCGATGTCCGGTGGTGCAGAGTGGAGGAAAGCTATCAATGCTGTTGACCTCTGTCACTCTCTCTTTCTCTTTTCCACTTGCCTGTCGTCCTACTCACACCTTTAACATAAGCACAAGCAGTAGATGTCAGCTTTCTTTGTCTTCACCGCTCTCCAAGCATCGGTACGCTTACTTTCTGAAACGCTCGCTGAAGCACTCTCAGTGGACTCAACTTTGACCAGACTAAGTGGCAATCCTTCCCACTACTACTGGACTCCACGATGTAAGCTGAGTGAATGCTGAAGTCCTCAGGCTTTCAGATAAGTCTTTCTCTGGCTAGTCTTTCCTTCTCAGCTCGTCAGAGGTAACTAGCTTGTCTGCTCTGCAACACACTCTGACACAGACTAGTGTAATCTGATCTGCTGCTCTGTCTGGAATGTCTGCTGCTCTATCTCTCCACACCCTTATATACCTGCGTACTCTAAAGGGCTCCCTCTGGTGGCACCAGGGAAATGTGAAGTGTGAATGAATATCGGGTGATTGTGGTTTACCTTTCATGCATCCTCCAGGGTAACATGTGGCTCCAGAGCGCAGCTGGGCTACACATCAACTTTCAGAATCAGCTGACACCTGGCGGCAATCGCCCACACACCACACGTATGAGCGGGCGATTGCTTGGATGTGATAATCCATCAATGGTCAAATAGGCCCAGGTCACATGGACGGATTATTACATCTGATGTCAGAAAGGGGTTAAGAAGGGGTTGTCCTAGTAGTGGACAACCCCTTTAAGCCAAACATGTTATCGACCTTTACTACAAGTAGTCTGCAGGATATGGCTCCCTAAGGTGACGGCTAATGCTGAAATGGGTTATCCAGATGGTCACTGTAGTTTCTGACAACTTGATCTCATTTGATAATTTTGATAATGAGATAAATAGACAGTCTACAT
This sequence comes from Oophaga sylvatica, assembly GCA_033576555.1. Taxonomy (NCBI): domain Eukaryota; kingdom Metazoa; phylum Chordata; class Amphibia; order Anura; family Dendrobatidae; genus Oophaga; species Oophaga sylvatica. Next base: position 498,826,237 of record JARQOD010000004.1, on the reverse strand, counting down.
TCACTTTAATATAAAATTATGGTGTATTACCATTGAAAAGTCAATCCAAAGCAGCAGAAATACTAACACAAATTATACAAATTGGAGACAGTCTTAGTCTCTGCTTCTCCTCTCTTGTCTGTTAAACTGCATACAGTCATAACAATAAAGCAGACATGCTATTGGACAATGGAGGGAGAACTGCATGCTGGTATATGAGGGGAACAAAAGTTTCAGCACCTATAGTGCTGATAGAATGTTGAAGAAATGCCAGAGAGTCCCAAATTGGGGTGTGCGGGCCTCAAGACAATACAGTGGGAGGGAATAAGGGGTTAAATATTTTAAAAATAAATACAGAACATTAGTGGGGATACATGAAGGGAATTTGATTGCTGGGGGAAGGAAAGGGGACAAGATTATGGGTCAATTAAAGGTGAGGAGGGAGATTTTAACACCTCTTGTGTCCCGGGAACTGGCAGTCAACCCACCTCGTTCTTTTTTGGTTCAAAAATGTAAAAAAGACATGTTCTGTCACAGCAGCGGGGGGAATAGGTCTTGTTTAGATGCTGGTTTATGTTTGATGTCCTTTGGTGGGAAAGCACTGTGGGGGAACAGTGACTTCGGCTTTATACTATAATTTGAGGGCATAGGTCCTGCAATGGTAGGGGTATTGATTTTGTGGTATTAATACCTCTCTCTGGGCTGGTTCGGTGCGGCCATGGAAATTCATAAGGTTGTCAGGTTTGCATCTGGACCAGACCGTTTTGCTGTCATATATATATATATATATATATATATATATATATATATATATATACTATACTCCCTGACAGAAGTTATGTCGCTTATCCATGTTATGTAAATAAAAGCTTATAACCTGACTTTAAATTCATCCATTGGTTGTATAAATTATTCTTTTGAAAGCTGAAACCCTCCGAAATGAGGTTTAGGTTAAGAAAACAAATTGGCATCAATGCAGAAATATTGATTCATTTAATGGACACAGAATTTTCCCCTGGGGGGGTCACATCAACCGGCTGTGTAAATATTTGTAGTTACGGACATCCTAAACACACTGGCAAAACAATATAGTGGCTGTTTCATCACGGAACATGGTCACCCTGGTGATCTAGGGATGGTGTAGGAAGAGATGTGGAGTATGGCCTGTGAAAAAGGTCTTCCCAGTTTAAAGGAGCGGGTCTCCTATACTTGGAATGCCCATACACTAAGTGCATAAGCTGGAAAACTTTTTCCCCTTGGGGGAGACATCAACTGATTGTGTAAAGATTTGTAGTTACGGACATCCTAAACACCCTGGCAAAACAATACGGTGGCTGCTTCATCACGGAACACGGTCAGAACCACTACCAGGTTCCTGCCATTGTCACACACCACCATGCCTGGTTGTAGGTTCAGTGGTGTCAGCCACATATCAGCCTGCTCTTTCAGAGCCGTCCATAACTCTTCAGCATTGTGAGGTTTGTCACTTAAGCATATTAGCTTCAGCACGGCCTGTTGCCGCTTGACTGAGGCAGTGCTTCAGTGCTTCCAGCTTGCGACTGATGTGGTCATTTCAGAGATGCAGGCACAATGGGAAAAATAGTGTCAGCTGGGGACAGAGTACCTTTGGACGGCCGCCGCCATCAGATTGCGGAAAGCTTCGGTCTCCACAAGCCTAAAAGGCAACATTTCCGGCGCAAGCAGATGAGAAATGTGTGAATTTAGTACTGTGGCCTGTGGGGCATTGGCTGCGTATATCCGCTTTCGTTCCAGTGACTGGGGTATGTACAACTGAAGGCTGCGCTGGGACATGCACGTGGATGTGCTTGCTGATGGTGGTAGGTCAGTGTGTGCAATGACAGGTGCAGTGCAGGAGGCATCTTTGCAGGCACCATGGACAGGGGATTGGCTTGCACGCACAACAGCGGAAGACGCTGTGGTGTCACCCGCAGACACTGTTCCTGGACTCTGGAGTTCAGCCCACAAAGTCGGGTGCTTCGCTGCCATGTGCCTGATCACGCTGGTGGTGGTCAGGATGGTAGTTTTGCTACCTCTGCTGATGTGGGCATGGCAGGTGGTGCAAATGGCCTGTTTGGGGATATTGTCAGAGTCTTTAAAAAACAACCAGACTCAGAAAGACCGAACAGTTGTAATGACAACTTCTGCTGTGTTGGTGTTACCAGGAACGGTTGCCCACCTTCTGTTTGTGGCCACCACAGTGCTTCTTCCAGCCTGTTGTAGTGCTATGCCTCCCTCCCCCTGTGTGCTGCTATCCTCGCTCTGCATGTCCTCCTGCCAGGTTGGGTCAGTTACTATGTCATCCACCACGTCCTCTTAGGCCGGCGTCACACTGGCGACAGAATCGGACGACTGCAATACGATGAAATATCGCATTGCAGTCTGCCCTATGTTGATCTATGAAGCACCTCCCAGTATCCTATTTTTTGTGGTCCGTTTTAATCATCCGAGTGCAATCGCAGCATGCTGCGATTGTCACCGTTTGTGGGTCGACTATCGCCAATGCAAGTCTATGGGAGCGATGAAAAATCGGATTACAAACGGACCACACGTGTTTACTTCCGATTAAATCGCACCACTATTCCAGGTGCCAGGAAAATGCATCAGGATAATTGTCAGGAAGGGCTGACATGCTAATTAGGCTACGAAAATTCAAACCCAAACAGGAAACCGCCTCCACGGAGTCCAGAACCATGGCCAGTCACATCAATGTTGAGATGTTGATCGTTCTGGTCCAGGAGAGACCAGAACTTTGGGACCAGCGGGATCCCAATTATTCCAACCGGTCGCGGAAGGACGCGGCTTGGCGGAGAATATGTTCCTAGATGTTTCCTGATTTTGGCGACAGGTCTAGGGTGGACTAAGAACGCATCAGTAAGTAACGTATTGAAAACGCTTACAATACTGTATGACTACTCAGTATCTACCAACAACAATGTGTTATAATGTCCCTCTACCCTTATATGTGAAACAGAAGTGTGGCCAAAACAACAGTTATGACTGTTGAACCCCCAGTGCTATGTCAGTACTCCAAGCACATTCTAATATTTTGCTCCAACTGCAATGGTCGCCAACTTAACCTTAAAAATGTTTGCCTACGTGTCCCTTTTGGTAATGCCATCGGTGTGTCCAAAATAAATGCTCATTATTGTGACACATATCTCATAGAGCTTTGTATGTATGAACCCTTGTAATATTAACTTGTTATATTAGCTACATACAATTTGTAGTGCTGTTGTGTACCCCTAACACGCCAAAAAATGATAATATTGCTGGTGTACAGTACTTCTGTTTTTACTACATTACAAGGGCAGATAAGTATAATTTTGGATTGTATCCGTTACTTTTTCAGTATCAGATGTTACAAGGCGTTGGCGCAGCTGTAGAGACTGCTACAGGCGAGAGAGACAGCTGAGGGGGCGCAGTGGGGCAGCAGCAAGCAGCAAAAGAAAATATGTCTATTATGATAGACTGAATTTTCTGGCTCCAGCTATGGATTTGCGACCGTAAGTTAATGTCTGTACAAAGTGTATTGCTATATTTTCGTATAAATTGTAATAATATTTTTTTCTTCTCTAGCACCGAGTCAAACCTTACAGAGAGAGAGCCAGCTTCTGACTCAGAGGCAGTGATCGACCCTGTGGGGAATGTTGAGGAGGCTGGGCCGTCATCAGCAGCAAGTGCAGCAGCAGCAGCATCACCACCACCACCAGCAGTGGAGTCAGAGAGCTTGCCTCTAGAGTCCCAAGACCCTCCCCTCAGCAGCAGCCCTGGTAGGCCCCAGGATGTGGCTTCGCCTCCTGCAGTTGTGTCACGGCGACCCAGGCGTAGAAGAGAAGGAGTTGGTTCTGGCACAAGGAGGCAGGTGGACACAGGAGTTCTTGACTACTTGTCCACTGTTGCCCATGATGTCTGGCTCGGTACCTCAGGGCCATTCCCCGTCAGCACAGACTGCGGATCAGAGCTGGGGTACAAATTGTGCTGGATGCAGGAACCCCACCAAATGATCCCAACAACTTCCTAGATTTACTGGAAAGGTGGCAACGTTCCAGTGAAAATCTCCTTCGTTTGATGGAACCCAGCAAGGGGAGTCTGCATCAGCCTCTGATCAGCCTCCTCCTCATCATCATGCTCCTCCTCCACCTCCTCCTTGTGGACCACAGAGACCAACTCCTCCTCCTCTAAGTGAGTCCTACCAAAGTGGCACACAACATGTACCACACATGGGACACAGTGACCATTCTCAATATGCCCACTCGACCATACCCAATGTTCAATGCTGGCCACAACATGGGTATGGTCGACATGGGCATTTTGGGGGCTACAGTGTAAGTGGGCAGTCATATTATGACTACCCACAACAGTTCCCAACCTTCCCTTACCCAAACCCCCATACAGAGCAAGCAACAAGCAGCCAGCAAAGTGCACACTCAGCCACCACTCATGGTGACACAGTGGCTGGAGAGCAGTCTAGGCAGCCCTCACAATCTGGCCCTCCACCTTCACCACCTCACACCTACCACCAGTTATAGGTGTAATGTATTCTTTTGTTATTTGTTTGAAGTTATGAACATTCTACTTTGTTTTACTGCTGCAAGTTTCTCAGGAAATATGTTGAAAAAAGTTTATGACACATTAGTCATTGTTCATTATGTTTACAGCGACAAAACATGACCTAATACATAAAAAAATGTTTTGAGTCGCATTGATTGTATGTGATTATTTCAATATGTAGCTGTTTATTTAAATATGTGATGGTCTGCCTAACTTACACACAATATGACACCAAAACCAACACAACATATACAATTAAGTGAGCATAAATATCTTTATGGCAGAGCAACATAGGCACACTACATGTGTAATAATGCCTCCTCTTGCCAGGCAGTAGCACCCTCAGGGACACAAAATATTGAGTGAACACATCACGTACTTTTAGGCCTGAAGGTGGACAATGGGGATGGATGGGTGGTGACAAAGGCAAAGACACATTCACAGAGGCTAACTCACCCACATGTTGTGAGGAGCATTCATGGATTCTACAAAAATTATGTAGGACCACACATGCTTTGAGGACCACATTAACATTGTCTTCACTGAGTTGAATTGCAGATTGAAGTACCCGCCATTTAGCACTAAGAATTCCAAATGTACACTCCACCAGCCGACGAGCACGTGACAGGCGACAATTAAATATTCTACGCCGATGGGTGAGATAGCGACGGGGATATGGCCTCATTAGATTAGGGGTTAATTGAAATGCCTCATCTGCAACTATAACATAAGGCACATGTTCTGGAATAGAGTCTGTAAGTTGACTTGCTGGTGGTAGGTCCAGTTGGTTATTGCGTATCCGCCTACCCATTATGGAAGTATTGAAGACTCTTGAGTCTCCAGTCCTTCCATAGGCCCCAATGTCTACAATTATAAACCTATAGTTTGTGTCGACCAAGGCCAACAAAACTACGGAAAAATATTGTTTGTAATTGAAGAATTGGGAGCCTGAGTTAGGAGGTTTACGAACACGTATGTGCTTGCCGTCCAGGGCTCCTATACAGTGTGGAAACTGGCAATTTTCGGCAAAACCCTGTGCTATCCTCAACCAGTCACTCATTTTTGGCTCAGGCATGACATCTTCATGTAGTCTGGTCCAAATTTCCACACAAGTTGACCGCACAATGCCTGAAATTGTTGATCGCCCTATTAAGAACTCTAAGTGCAGAGCAGCGTAGGACATGCCAGTAGAAAGGAACCTGTAACACACATAGAACATAGAACATGGAGAAATCAGCACCAAAAACAACAAACACAGCATGCACAACACTTACAATGCTTTAGTTTCTTAGAGCACACATGCTGGAAATTAGATTACAAGCCATGCCTTCTGTGGAATACACCAAAAGCAATAATTTAGATAGGTAAGCTTGAGAAATACATTACTCACATTATAAGTTTCCAAGAAGTGTGCTACAACACTTGCAAAGTGACTATGTCGAGGCAAACATCATTAACATATCGTTGACACACATACCTTATTGTTAGGAGAAGGCGTTCCTCTACAGAAATTGCTTTTCTCATCCTGGTGTCCTGAAATGTGATCCCAGGGCGCACAATGTCAAGCAACGTATCAAAGGTAGCTATGCTCATTCGACAATATTGGAAAAACTTATCTCCATGCCTACGCAGTGACAAATATAGGCGTTGAAAATGGCCTTTAGTTATCCTTCTTGTCAAAAGTGGATGTACCCACATTCTTCTGCGTCTTCTGGGATCTGCTATTACAGGATATGGCTCCCCAAAACGTCTGGATATAACCCAATGGAACAGCACACGCTCAGTGGGAGTAAATCTGAGTGTGTCGCTCATGTTTGGATAAAGCAGCTAGAAAGCACTAAGCACAAGGAACCAAATGACACCAGTGCAAAGGTGGGAGGGTCACACCTGTAGCAGAGCACTTAAATATAGCTCTGCCTGATGATTTAAATGAGTATCAGGCCTCAAAACCGTTATTGGTCCTTTTTGGTAAGCTGCAACAAAAAAACGGTGGTCGTATGAAAATTGGATGTTACAAGGTACACACACATGCGACTAAATCGCATCTTTGAAGGAAAATCGGATGCCAGGCGGATGTGTGATGTTTACATTTTGCTCCGATAATCGACCGACTAAAACGGTCCGATTTTTTGTAGTTGTGTCTGACTCCGGCCTTACACTTCCGCTCCCTGGTCCTCCTCCTGGCTTTCTGACAATTGAGTCTCACCATCGCTCACCCCTTGTGACACATTCCCACCATCGCCTTCGTATGAACATGGCTGCTCAAATATTTTTGCATTGCTACATGCAATCTCAGTTTGCCCCGCTTTAAGTGTACCGGGCGAGAGACCTGAATCTATAAATGGACAACTGAACAGCTCTTCGGAGTGTCCAAGTGTGCGATCAGTTGTCTGCGGGCACTCGGCATGGGAGGTGGAAAGAGGATCAGGGTGAAGAATAATATGGTGACAAGACTCACGGCTACTCAGACTTGACCGTGTGGAAGACAGGGTTCTGGTGGTGGTGGCAAAGTGACTGGAAGCAGTATCGGCCATCCAACCAACTACCTTTTCACTCTGCTCTGGTGTCAAGGATGGTCTTCTGTCCTCCACTATGAATTCTGACAGGAATCTGTTGCAATAAGATGTGGGTGTTTGTTGTGGCACAATTGCAGCTTGCCCTCTGCCTCTACATGCACCATCACCATCACGTCTAGTTCCCCGACACTTGCCATGCGCCTTTCCCATTTTAAATGTGGTACAATATTTTCAACGTTCATTAAAAAAGTCAGAATTTGGAGCAAAATTAGATGTGATCCGTGTGCGGGAAAAACGCACTTTCAAATATGTGGAATGTACTTTATTTGTTTAACAAACTGGTGTCACTGTCAATAACTGTGGAAAGATCAAGAAAAAACTGTGTAATGTAGCCCTGAAATGCCAGCCACAATTTTTAGCACACAGAGAGATAGGAGTCTGACACAGATAACACACAGGTCAATATGTGGCCTGGATAATTTTTTTTTACCCCAAAATACTGTACAGACCTAGGGTAGCAGACAGCCAAAAAAGTGTAATGTAGGCCTGAAAAGCAACTATTTGGAGAGCACAGATACACCAGGCATCTGATGGAGATAACAGACTGTTCAATGTTTCCTGGAGTTTTAAAAAATTTTTTTACCCCAAAATACTGTATCGACCTACGGTAGCAGACAGCCAAAAAAGTGTAATGTAGGCCTGAAAAGCAACTATTTGTAGAGCACAGATACAAAAGGCAGTATCGGTCATCTAACCAACTACCTTTTCACTCTGCTCTGGTGTCAAGGTTGGTCTTCTGTCCTCCACTATGAATTCTGACAGGAATCTGTTGCAATAAGATGTGGGTGTTTGTTGTGGCACAATTGCAGCTTGCCCTCTGCCTCTACATGCACCATCACCATCACGTCTAGTTCCCCGACACTTGCCATGCGCCTTTCCCATTTTAAATGTGGTACAATATTTTCAACGTTCATTAAAAAAGTCAGAATTTGGAGCAAAATTAGATGTGATCCGTGTGCGGGAAAAACGCACTTTCAAATATGTGGAATGTACTTTATTTGTTTAACAAACTGGTGTCACTGTCAATAACTGTGGAAAGATCAAGAAAAAACTGTGTAATGTAGCCCTGAAATGCCAGCCATAATTTTTAGCACACAGAGAGATAGGAGTCTGACACAGATAACACACAGGTCAATATGTGGCCTGGATATTTTTTTTTTACCCCAAAATACTGTACAGACGTAGGGTAGCAGACAGCCAAAAAAGCGTAATGTAGGCCTGAAAAGCAACTATTTGTAGAGCACAGATACACCAGGCATCTGATGGAGATAACAGACTGTTCAATGTTTCCTGGAGTTTTAAAAAAATTTTTTACTCCAAAATACTGTATCGACCTACGGTAGCAGACAGCCAAAAAGTGTAATGTAGGCCTGAAAAGCAACTATTTGTAGAGCACAGATACAAAAGGCATCTGACGGAGATAACAGACTGTTCAATATGTGTCCAGGATTTTATTTTACCCAAAAAGACTCTATAGAAATAGGGTAAGACACAGCAAAAAATGGGTAATGTTGCCCTGATATGCCACAATTTTTTGCTCACAAAGAGATAGGAGTGACACATATACCACACTGGTCACTATGTGGCCTGGATTTTTTTATTTTATACCCCAAAATATTGTACAGAACTAGGGTAACAGACAGCAAATACAGTGGAATGTAGGCCTGAATTGCCTCAATTTGTAGGCCACAAATAGCTCAGCCGTCTGACAGCGATACCACATGTTAAGGGGACGGTTGAAACAACTTTATTAAAATAATGGAAGCAACCGCAGTGGGGTTCGCAGTGCAGCTAGAGATGCTGCGGCCGAACACCCCTCGGGTATGAGGGTGAAAACTGACAACAGAAATAAAAAGGTCTTGCCTGTGTTACTTCACACTCAGCAAGATATTGGATTTGCACTATCTCCGTTAACTTCACGGGAGATGTGCTGCAGGCTGGCGTAGACATAGCCCTGTTAACTGCACAGAAGCCACTTGCCAGATATCGGATTTGCACTATCTCCATTAACCTCACAGGAAATGTGCTGCAGGCTGGTGTAGACGTAGCCCTGTTAACTGCACAGAAGCCACTTGCCAGCCGATTAGGAAGTGCATGCGACTCATGCCAGGCGTACTTGCTGCCAGCCGGTGTGCGACCGGACTGTGCAACTCTCTGTTCAACTGGCAGGCGATGCCCAGGTTACGCGCCCTGCAGTCTGCTCAGGGTGTATCGCTACCCTCTTGTTGGAGCTAGACTGCGCCACATTGGCAACCTGCCTGGCATAAGCTAACCTGCCTGAAGGACCTGTGCTAATTAGCCGAGCGAACTCTGGCATCAGCAGGTCTCGGAGAGCAAAGCTAGAGAGCACGTGGAGCCCAGATTCTGGTACGTCCAAATATGAGCACTACCTATTTAGTATGATCTGACCATGCCGCCGCGCTTGCAGCCAGGCTATTTAAGGGCTAAGCCCTGCCCCCAGCCATCTTGTTAATCGCATCACAGATGACGTCACCCGTGTCCAATCAGGCGGTGCCAGGTCACCGGATCAGCTGGCATCAAATCACCAATCACGGTCCGCCACGTCACGGGCATGCTCAGTGCAGGAAATCCTGGACTTAGGCTGTGGCAGCCTTGTTCCTTTCTGCAACCTATTCTTAAAGCTGCTAGGAACAAGAACCCTTGCAACAGCTTGTACTTCTCTTGTATTGGCTAGGTGTTGGGACCGACGGTGAAGCTGAGCAGCATCTGCCCTGGCTGGACTCATATGGGAGACCACAGACTTCTCAGATCCAATATTGGATCCAGTGGTCGCCAGTTGCCTAACACCACACTGTTCAATATGTGGGCTGTTTTTTTTACATTTTTATCCCTAAATAGTGTTTAGAGCTAGGGTAACACACAGCAAATAAAGGTTAATGGAAGCCTCAAAAGCACAGTTTGTAGCCCTCAGATACATGAGGCGTGTCACAGTGATACCGGACTGTTCAATATGTGGCCGGTATTTTTTTATTTTTTACCTCAAAATAGTGTATACTAGACCTATGGTAGCAGACAGCCAAAAAAGTGTAAGGTAGGCCTGAAAGCAACTATTTGTAGAGCACAGAAACACCAGGCGTCTGACGGAGATAACAGACTGTTCAATATGTGGCCTGGAGTTTTTTTATTTTTTTTTTTGCCCCAAAATACTGTATAGACCTAGGTAGCAGACAGCCAAAAAAGTGTAATGTAGGCCTGAAAAGCAACTATTTGGAGAGCACAGATACACCAGGCATCTGACGGAGATAACAGACTGTTCAATATGTGCCGTGGAGTTTTTTTAAATTTTTATTTACCCCAAAATACTGTATACACTGAGGGTAACAGACAGCAAAAACCAATTTGTAGACCACAGATAGGTCTGACGTCTGACGGAGATAGAACACTGTGAAATATGTGGCCTGGATTTTTTTTGGCCCACCAAAACTGTATCAATAACTAGGCTATGACACTAAAAAAAAATTGTTGGAGTTCTAAAATTGAAAAATATTTAGCGCAATGATATGCTATGCGTGTGGCGAACCAAGCACAGTGATAATTATAAGAACTGTAGCTAAATATTTTTGGCCACCTAAAGATTTTTGGTCAGCAAAATGGTGTCCAAAAATGTTGTAAGACACTCCAAAAAATACTACAGAATTTTTTGCGCACTCAGATCTGATGCCTGGAACAAAAAAAGCCATTTTAAATTGCGAGATTTTCACGCTGTTGTATTAAAATGACCTGGCTGTAGTCTGCAGTGTGATCAAGCAAATAAATGTAGAAAAACAGGGGGCTCTGGATTGCTTTGTAATAAAATTAGCAAGATTCAGGTGCAAAAAAACATTAATCCTAGCCACAGATACCTGCAGCTAGGTATATATAAAACAGGCAGCATCTTACAGTAATGGACCCTTTTGAAGTATGCAGTGAGATCTATATACTCACATACAGTGCCTGCATGCCTTGCACTGATGTGGACATGCGCTCATAGACTCCCCTGCCTACCTAGCACTGCAATCTATATACCCCTAATTAGCTCTTAAAAGGACTGTTGGTTTAGCTGGATTTGTGGATTGAACAATGGTAGACGCACACCAACTAATATAAGCACAAATCTGACCCTATCTCAGCAGCAACTATCCCTACACTATCTGATTCCGGAGCTGAATGTGCCGAGCAGGGCGGCGTCCGGTCTCTTATAAACCTGATGACGCTGTGCTGCCGGCCAATCACTGTAATACCACAACAAAGATGGCAGCGGTGTTGCAGTGCGTGGCAGACAATCCCTGCATGTTCACTGGCACTCTAAAGAGCGACAAAATTGCAGGGCGGAGAGCCGAGCTTCCACCGAATAATACCGGAAATGCTCGGTGCTCGCCGAGTACACCGAGTACAGTGATACTCAGGCGAGTATCGAGTAGTGGCGAGCACATTCGCTCATCACTAGTGATCTCTGTATTATCTGTACTCTGACAGTATATACTGAGTTCCTGTGTATAATGCCACTGTTGATCAATTTATTACCTGTACACTGACACTATATGCAGAGCTCCTGTGTATAATGTCACCTCAGTGATCACTGTATTATCTGTACACTGACACTATATACAGAGCTCCTGTGTATAATGTCACTGGTGATCACTGTTTTACCTGTACACTATACACTATATACAGATCTCCTGTGTATGTCACCAGTGATCACTGTATTACCTGTACCCTGACACTATATTCAGAGCTCCTGTGTAGAATGTCACTGGTGATCCCTGTATTACCTGTACACTACATACAGAGCTCCTGTATATAATATCACTGGTGATCCTTGTATTTTTTTAATACATCATTTTTATTGAAATTTTTCATAAAACATATAAACAAACCAGACTGTAGAAAATATTCAAGTACCCGTACGCAGACTTGACAAATAATAACATCTTTCATGGCTTTAGCTGGCATAACATGAAGAACAAAAATTAAAACCTATAAACCATCATCAACTGACCGGACAAAAGATCTAGCTGACATTGTGTCTTATTAAAGCCATCATGAAAAGACTATTATTCTATAGTCAAAATAGAATCTCTAACCTAGTGATTCCATTCTATTTTTTTCCTTCTTTAATTTAAGCGTAGTTGTCCCAAGTTATTTTTGAAATCCTCTAATATATACCAAGCTGCAGAAGTGACGGGTTCAGCCATATTCTTTTTTTCCCTTAATAGCAACAATTCCAGTTCAGAAGAAATGTGCCTGCTTGTGTTTCTTTATTACATAAGGTATCTCATTGCTCCACCTTTATGAAATGCTTCATTTGTGCTGTCAATTCTGCGATGGTGTGGTGATATTTCTCCCTTGTATGTGGTATTATTCGGTCACTATGTGGTGTCAATATGTGGTCTGGGCATGGTCAGCTGGTATTTGTTTCTGTATGTGGTATTACTTGGTCACTATGTGGTGGAATATTTAGTCTAATCATGGTGTGACGGTATTTCTATCTTGCATGTGGTATCATTCTAAATGCTTTTAACCAAATAAGCCCTTTAACGCAAACTACCGTAATTGTACATCCCAGTTATATTGAATAAACGCAGTAGATGTGCAGAAGCCGCCTCTGTTTTACAGTCCATGCTCCACTATGACGGGGATAACGGCTAATAGGTATTTGCATATAGCTGTAGGGTGGGCCCTTAAGGGCAAATCCTCCTGTGGGCCCCAGACAACCCAGTTCGACCCTACTTGTATATATCCTTGCTGGACTGTATTTTTTGCACTTTATTTCATAAAAATACTTCTATTTGAAGAATACATTCCAGTGGGATACACCTACAGCTATCTATGGTTTGGAGAAGTTTTGCCAAAAGTGGTCTTCATGGTAAAATTGTGACTAGTGTTGAGCGATACTGCTCGATATGTAAAAATATCGTATCGAAATGGTATCGCCGATATCACTAAATATCGTCGATATCCGATTCCGATACCGGAAGTCCAATGTAAGTCTATGGGAACAAAAAATCGCAACCAAAAAAAACCTTTCTTTCGTTGTAAACACAAAATATACACACATAGAATACATATATATATATATATACATGTCATTGTGACATATATATATACATATATTTATAGTTTATACACTTCTACATAGTAAAATAGACTCTGATTCAATTGCCGGGTAAAGCCGTGACATACCCCATAGAAGTCGACGGGCTCGGTGCCGAGTACCCCCAAAACCTCTTGCTCTGTGCGACTCAACTTGGGCGTCACGAACAGGATTCTGTAGCTCGCTATAAGCTAGTCCTGTGTGCCTGAATTGAACTGGTTTTGTGCTTGAGAATTGCTAAAATCATCAGAGAATGTATTTGCCATTTTTCCGCCATATCTGCGTCACGACGAGGCACTGGTGAAGAAGAAGGGCGTGCTCTTCGTGGGTGTACACTCACTCAGTGGCCGACCACTCTAAATGGTACTGCAATGTAAGATCGTGCCCCACAGCTCTTGAGTTCCGCCTCCTCATCCTCCTCAGTGTGCGGAAACTAACACGAAGGTCCCGCCTCACTACAAAAGAGGGGCCCTCTCCAGATGTTAATGACACATGTGACTTGGCAGAGATGGCTAATGGACACGAGCAGAAGTGTGAAGGGATGGAGCAGTCAGAGCTCTCCCCCCACGGAAGCGACCCGATCGCCACGGAACCACCGTTGGGCACCCGGCCTGGAAACCCTCCTACGCTGGAAGAAGCGGAGGATACCCTAAGAGGCCTGGCCCGGCACCGGGAGGAGGTCGCCAGGATGGAAGCCAGCTGGCGTGCCCTAAAACTAAACTTGGAGCGGCGCCAATCCCTCTTACCTGAAGTGTCTGTACCGGAAGGTGAGGCACCCGTTCTAGTAGATGAGTCCGTGCGGGCATCCCAGCCCTTGCAATGTGATCCGGTTGACGTTGTCGCAGTGGAGGCACCCGTTCCTGCAAAAACCTCTGCACCGGCAGCACCCCAGATCCCGCTGTCTGCCCCCGTCGCTGAGACAGAAGAAGCGACACCCGTCCTCATGGAGGAGGCCGCGCAGGCACCAGAGGTCTACCAGTCTGTACCGGAGCCCCGACTGTCATCTGTTCCAGAGCCGGCTGCTTCCTCCGCAGGTGAGCGCCGCCAGGACTGGGGGGCGCCAGGAGAGCTGCCGCAAACCGGACACTGTAAGCTGCAGTTTGATGGTGGAGACATGGAGCTGCTGGTGGAGGAGAATTTCAACCGGCGTCAGGAGTAAGAGTGGAGACGTTGGGAGCGGGAAGCAGAGCGACAAAGGAAGCAGCGAGAAACCCAAAAGCTTCGCCAACGTCAGCTGGAGAAGGACCGGGCAGATAAGGACCGGATGAGAAAAGATAAAGGAACCCTGTGGGAGCCGCGGCGTAAGGGTGCAGTACGGAGCTTTAAATTGAAAGGTGGTTGGGGCTTCATCCAGGAGCCTGGACTTTATTTAGAAGTTTTTGTGAACCGGCGGGACGTGGAGGCTCACCTCCCAGAAGGACACCCGGGGAGGGACCTGTTGCCAGGAGACTTGGTGACTTACACCCGACACTGGGGTTACAATGGATGGTACGCCCTAAATGTTACCAGGTGCGACCCCTACTCCCCAGAGTGTCAGGAACCTGTGAGACCCTCGGAGCCTTCAGCCTCCCACATCCAGGCCTCTGCAAAAGTGCCCACCCCACGCCGTAAATCTCGCCAGCCTCCCTCAGTGGTCTCCTCAGCAGCCCCAGCTATGGACATGATAAGTATAGCTGGCCCGTACCCGGCGCCTGTTAGGCCCCCTGGGGTTCGTTCAGTCCGGGACATAGGGGTCCAGACCCGGAGGGAGATGAAAGAGGTGGCCACACAGACCCAGATAGCGGGTCACGACTTGACTGTACAGGCCACACGACGTCATCAGGTCCTGGTGGTCCTTGGTGTCTCGGATGTTTGGCAAGCATCAGAAGAGTACCAGGTGGTACCTGGAACACCCCTGCCAAAGAATTATAAATAACCCGGACAGTTCCCTGTATGTAAATAGTTAAATATGTAAATAGTTAAATTGTTGATGTACCCGGACGGGTGAATGTTCATAAAAATTTTTTTAATTTAATAAAAAACACAACACAGTTTTCATTACTTTTATTACAGTCTCATCTTGCGACGCCATCGATCTCCTGTAAAAAAATGAAAAAAAAAAACAGCAGTATACCACCTGTCCACGCAGTCCATAGTAACGAGTGTCCCACGACGATCCAGCTCTGCTACATCAGAATGACAGGCAGAGCCTGTCATCCCGGCGCAGCACAGCTGATTACCTGCTTCCCCGGCGGTGACGTCATCGGACTGACTGCTTTACGGCCGGGATTACCCAGCAGTCACTGCAGTTATCGCGAGAAACTGCATGTGACCGCCGGGGAGAAGAGGATGGCGGCCATGAAGCAGTCCAGGCCGTGACCGCCGGAGATCTTCTGCCAGATAAGTGCCGCTGACTCCTGACTGACCCGACCGACGGACACTGACAGTGACAGACCCGACCGACGGACACTGACAATGACAGTGACAATCCCGATTCCGGTATTCGATATGACGAAAATATCGGTATTCGTAATCGAAAAGCCGATACAGCTAATATCGGCCGATATCCGATATTTGCAGTATCGTATCGCTCAACACTAATTGTGACCAAACATCATATTTTAAGAATGCACACAATGTCAGTGTGTGCACTAATCTCCCTCTAGTGTGGGCATTGTCACTCATTTGTATTCCTGTATGTAGGGAGAAGCTCGCTCTTTTGTCCGGTGATTGCTTGGCTTGTTTACACCCGTGGATAATCAGGAACAAAGGTTCCTATGGATGCTTGATGTTCACTGTTAACTATTCTAACTTTACAATACATGCCTATGAAAAGTTGTCCCGTCCTATTAATTATTCCTTTCATTAATCTGTGTTAGCCACATACTATAGTCTTAATCACAATAAATACACATCACAGATATGACAAGTACAGAGATAAAAAAGTAAAGAAGAGTTTTATGTAAATCACCATATCTTCTGTGTAAGGGTCCCGTCACACTCAGCGATGCAGCAGCGATCCCAACAACGATACGACCTGGCAGGGATCGTTGCTGCTGTTGCTTTGTGGTCACTAGTGAGCTGTCACATAGGCAGACTCACTAGCGATCAGAACCAACGAGCACGCTGGTATCCAGTGTAAACAGCGGGTAACTAAGGGCGGCGCCGCGCCTAGTTATCCGATATGTAGTAAAAAGACTCAGAACTCAACTTCAGTAATATGATGGATTTTTAATCGTGTCCACAGTGGTAACAGAAACGTTTCGGTCCTAAACTTGGACCTTCATCAGTCACTGTGTGGTTATAAAAAAAATGAAAATAAAATAAAAAGGGTTTTACAGATGATGAAAAAACAAAACAAAGTATATACAACGGTTACAATAATAATAGATTTTGGTCAGACAAGAATAGCAATTCATATGAGTATGCTGATACTCAAAAACATATCCAGATCAGAAATGAGGACAGGTATAATACAAAAGCAATGAGATGATAAAACATACCAGGGACTACTGAAAGTAGGTGGACCCAGCAAAAAGAAGGGGGCTGTACCCAAAATATCTGTTGAATGATATAATATAAGAGTAGTGAAAATAATGTGGCCGAGTTAAAAGGTCCGGTGTAAGTGAAATGTAAACCTACCAGGTTTAACTTTTGTCCATTTAAGGTAATTAAGCTTGTGGAGACGGTTACGTAGGAAGAGACATGTGACGTTTGAACACAGTGCGGTGATTTGCAGTGTTCAAAAGGAGAGCCTGGGGTGTGAGTAACTAACCTGAGAGGGTCCCGGTAATCAGGATGTGCCTGGGGTGGACGCGGTATCCGCCGCTAGTCCGTACATGTAGTGAGTGAAATGAGGCAGGCTAGTTAAAGGGAAGAGGTGGGAGCAAATAGCAGAAGTGCCTATCAAAAGCTCCGGAAGTCACGTGGCCGGAAGTGAATGGCAGTGCGTGTCACCCTCAGGTGATGCATTCCAGTTAACATGCCAGCGTTGTCCTAGGTCCTATAGAGCGGTGCTGTGAGAAAAGGCGTGTTGAGAAGTGGAGACATGAGGTGCGGACATCAAGGCAGGGTGTCTAGCATGTGAAGAGTCATATTCAGGAGGCTAA
Organism: Oophaga sylvatica; assembly: GCA_033576555.1. Classification (NCBI taxonomy): domain Eukaryota; kingdom Metazoa; phylum Chordata; class Amphibia; order Anura; family Dendrobatidae; genus Oophaga; species Oophaga sylvatica. The sequence continues at coordinate 498,808,928 of JARQOD010000004.1, read as the reverse complement.
TATAAGCGGCTCTAGGAAGAATTGAAATGAAAATTATATGTTAGTCATTTTCATGATATTCATTATTAAAGCGATACTGAGCCATAAAAGACAGTTGCAGGTGTACAGTCATGGCCAAAAGTTTTGAGAATGACACAAATATTAATTTTTACAAAGTCTACTGCTTCACTTTTTCTAATGGCAATTTGCATATACTCCAGAATGTTATAAAGAGTGATCAGCTTAACAGCAATTACTTGCAAAGTCAATATTTGGCTAGAAAATGAACTTTATCCCCCAAAACACATTTCAACATCATTGCAGCCCTGCCTTAAAAGGACCAGCTAACCTCTTTTCAGTGATTGCTCCATTAACACAGGTGTGGGTGTTGATGAGGACATGGCTGGAGATCAATCTGTCATGATTAAGTAAGAATGACAGCACTGGACACTTTAAAAGGAGGCTGGTGCTTGGCATCATTGTTTCTCTTCTGTTAACCATGGTTATCTCTAAAGAAACACGTGCAGTCATCATTGCAATGCACAAAAATGGCCTAACAGGGAAGAGTATCACAGCTAGAAAGATTGCACCTCAGTCAACAATCTATCGCATCATCAAGAACTTCAAGGAGAGAGGTTCCATTGTTGCCAAAAAGGCTCCAGTGCGCCCAAGAAATACCAGCAAGCGCCAGAACCGTCTCTTAAAAGTGTTTCAGCTGCGGGATCGGGCTACCAGCAGTACAGAGCTTGCTCAGGAATGACAGCAGGCAGGTGTGAATGCATCTGTACACACTGTGAGGCGGAGACTCTTGGAGCAAGGCCTGGTCTCAAGGAAGGAGGGCAGCAAAGAAGCCACTTCTCTCCAGAAAAAACATCATGGACAGACTGATATTCTGCAAAAAGGTACAGGCAGTGGACAGCTGAGGACTGGGGTAAAGTTATTTTCTCTGATGAATCCCCTTTTCGATTGTTTGGGACATCAGGAAAACGCCTCATTCGGAGAAGACAAGGTGAGCGCTACCACCAGTCTTGTCTCATGCCAACTGTTAAGCATCCTGAAACCATTCATGTGTGGGGTTGCTTCTCAGCCAAGGGAATCGGCTCTCTCACAGTCTTGCCTAAAAACACAGCCATGAATAAAGAATGGTACCAGAATGTCCTCCAAGAGCAACTTCTCCCAACCCTCCAAGAGCAGTTTGGCAATCAACAATGCCTTTTCCAGCATGATGGAGCACCTTGCCATAAAGCAAAGGTGATAACTAAATGGCTCAGGGAACAAAACATAGAGATTTTGGGTCCATGGCCTGGAAACTCCCCAGATCTTAATCCCATTGAGAACTTGTGGTCAATCATCAAGAGACGGGTGGACAAACAAAAACCTAAAAATTCTGACAAAATGAAAGCATTGATTGTGCAAGAATGGACTGCTATCAGTCAGGATTTGGTCCAGAAGTTGATTGAGAGCATGCCAGGGAGAATTGCAGAGGTCCTGAAGAAGAAGGGTCAACACTGCAAATATTGACTTGCTGCATTAACTCATTCTAACTGTCAATATAAGCTTTTGTTACTCATATGTTTGCAATTATTATATTTCTGTCTGTGATAAAAACATCTGTCAAACACACATAAAAACCAGAGGGCAGCAGATCATGTGAAAATATAATATTTGTGTCATTCTCAAAACTTTTAGCCATGACTGTAAATGAGTCCGCTTATTAGCCACATCCCATGTTATTAAAATATATAGTGTCACCAGTATTGTCTTATCCAAAACAATTCAATAAGGGCATAGGTGAATACATGGTGATAAAGATAGAGAACATAGTATAATGACCACTTAACACATTTCCTTGATTATGATGTCACACATTTTTGTCCTATTAAAGAAAAATAGATGTCAAGTGAAGATTGGTTCCACATACAAAATGCAATTCAGTAGAGCTCTTTTACACAGCAGAGCTATAAAGATGAAAAAGTGCCACAGTTATTATGGAGAGAGTACAGATATTATATTTGTGAGACAGAAGGGATATCTTATGATATTAATCAGTTTGTAAAACACAATTATTGTTAGTAATGGTAAAATTGTGACCAAACATCATATTTTAAGACTGCACACAATGTCAGTGTGTGCACTAATCTCCCTCTAGTGTGGGCATTGTCACTCATTTGTATTCCTGTATGTAGGGAGAAGCTCACTCTTTTGTCCGGTGATTTCTTGGCTTGTTTACACCCGTGGATAATCAGGAACAAAGGTTCCTATGGATGCTTGATGTTCACTGTTAACTATTCTAAAGGCGCCATCTCACATAGCGTGATCGCTACCGAGATCGCTGCTAAACAGCGATCTCAGCAGCGATCTCGCTATGTCTGATACGTACCAGCGATCAGGCCCCTGCTGTGAATCGCTGGTCGTGTCAGAAATGTCAGGACATTTTTTTAATCGCTGGTCTCCCGATGGCAGGCACGCATCGCTGCATGTGACAGGCAGGAGACCAGCGATCAGCTGGTAACCAAGGTAAACATCGGGTTTCCAGGCGCGGGGCTGTGCCTGGAAACCCGACGTGTACCTTGGATACCAGCGCGCTGCTGCAGGGGAGCTGGTAACCGAGGTACACGTCAGGTTTCCAGGCACCGCGCAGCGCCTGGAAACCCCAGGTGTACCTTGGTTACCAGCTCCCTGCATCAGGGGGTGTTATGAATGTTTTAGAAATGAATTCTGAGCAAAAGCTCCCTCTGGTGGTTACAAACAGTACTGAACCATTCAATGAGGATTGCAATCAGGAATTACAGACTGGCTGGATATAAGGGAGGTTTCCGCCCATCATGGTTGCCGGTGATCAATTGTTCTTGTCTCAACGTTGTTTCCTGGTTCACTTGGAGCTTGCTGAGTCTTGCCTCTTCTCCTGCTCTCAGATAAGATATTTTCTGTTTTTTGTTTTTGTGCTTGCCATTTGCATTTTTCTCTGCATTTCTGTGAGGTTGGCCAGGTTCCCCTCCCCGGGGGCTTGGGCTCCTCTCGGTTCCTCTGAGCCACTGTTGTTTGTTCATTTGCCTTTTCCAGTTTTTTCTGTGGCTGCGGCTTAGTTTTGTTACACCAGAGAACTAATTTAGGTGGTAGAGGTCGTGTGATCTCAGGTGTTTTTGCAATTAGTAGCGTTGGCTTTTTTTAGGGTTTTTTGGAATTGCAGTAAGTATCCTTCCTATCCTTTTTAGTCTAGGCAGATTGGGCTCCAGCGTTTGCTCATACTATTTTCTGTCTGTGTCTGTATTTCCTCTTGTCTAACCGCCATTACATGTTTGGGGGCTTCCTATGTTCTTTGGGGATCTGCTCTGGGACAGATAGCTTTCCTCTTTCTATCTTTAGGTGTAGTTAGCCTCTCAGGCTGTGACGAGGCGTCTAGGACCAATGTAGGAACGCTCCACGGCTGCCTTTAGTTGTGGTGGTTAGTCAGGGTACTGCAATCCAGTAGATTCCAACCTCTCTGGTGTATTGCCGTTTTTGCCTGCTCTCCTCAGCTACCAAAACATAACAGTATCACCGGCCCAAACTGAAAATTATATGGTACTCACAGAAGGGAAAATAGCGTGGAAAGAAAAAAGTTGTCAGAGTTGTCAGAGATTTTTTTTTTTTTTTTCTGCTTTTTTTTTTCCCTCTTTTTCTCTGGGTGTTGAGGAGGATTTTTTTTTTTGTTCTCTCAATGGAGTTTGCACAGTTGTCTGGCCGTGTGGATCAGCTTGCCACTGAAGTTCGGAGTATTGCTACCTATCTTGCAGGGTTGCCTGTTATGGAACCTAGGATCCCCATGCCAGATTTGTTTTGGGGGGATCGAGCTAAATTTCTGAATTTCAAAAATAACTGTAAGTTGTTTTTTGCCTTAAAACCTAAGTCCTCAGGGAACACAGCACAGCAGGTTCAAATTGTCATCTCTCTCCTGCGCGGCGATCCTCAGGATTGGGCTTTTTCCCTGACACCTGGGGACCCTGTTTTGAGTAATGTTGATGCATTTTTTCTGGCTCTGGGGTTATTGTACGATGAACCTAATGTCACTGATCAAGCTGAAAAAAACTTGTTGGCATTAAATCAGGGGCTTGAGGACGCTGAGTTGTACTGTCAGAAATTCAGAAAGTGGGCAGTTCTGACCAAATGGAATGATGATGCTTTGGCAGCCCTTTTTCGGAAGGGTCTGTCAGAGAATGTAAAAGATGTTATGGTGGGTTTCCCTGCTCCCTCTGGTCTCAATGATTCTATGTCTTTGGCGATTCAAATTCACAGACGTTTGCGTGAGCGTAGAGGTATGCGTAGAATGGTGTTGCCTTGTGAACCAGCTTCTGAACCCATGCAGTGTGATAGAGTGGCTTCTGGGGCACAGCGTCATGAGTTTCGAAAACGCAATGGGTTATGTTTCTACTGTGGTGATGCCTCTCATGCTATTTCAGTCTGCCCTAAGCGGGGAAGACGTTTTGCACGCTCAGTTGTCTTGGGTAGTGTTCAGACTAAATTTCTGTTGACTGTTACCATGATTTGCTCCCTGTCCACATTTTCTGCTCAGGCTTTTGTTGATTCGGGAGCAGCTATTAACCTGATGGATTTTGATTTTGCTAAACGTTGTGGGTTTCCCTTGATACCCCTACGGAAGTCTATTCCCCAACTGGGGATTGATTCTACCCCTTTGGCTGAGAATAAACCCCAGTTCTCTACTCAGGTGATAATGAGGGTTGAACCTGATCATCAGGAGAGTTGCAAATTTTTGGTGTTGTATAATCTGCATGACATTATTGTTCTAGGTTTCCCTTGGTTACTGTCTCATAATCCTGTTTTGGATTGGAAATCTGTGTCTGTAACCAGTTGGGGCTGCCAATGTGTTAATGCCAACACTCCTTTTTTTCTGCCTCTCCCCAGGCTCAAGATGTGCCTGACTTTTTGACTGATTTTTCTGATGTGTTCAGCGAAAGTAAATCTGCATCCTTGCCCCCCCATAGGAGCTATGACTGCGCTGTTGAATTAGTGCCTGGTAGTAAATTCCCTAAAGGTCGCCTTTTTAACTTGTCTGTACCTTAACATGATGCTATGCGGTCTTATATCAAGGAGTCATTGGAGAAGGGTCATATCAGACCATCCTCTTCACCCTTGGGTGCTGTTTTTTTCTTTGTGGCCAAAAAGGATGGTTCATTAAGGCCGTGTATTGATTATCGTCTCTTGAACAATATCAGTGTGAAATATCAATATCCGTTACCCTTGATTTCTGACCTGTTTTCCAGGGTGAAAAGTGCTACTTGGTTTACCAAGCTTGACCTCAGGGGGGCATATAACCTTATTCGCATTAAGCACGGGATGAATGGAAGACGGCGTTTAATACCCCAGAGGGGTATTTTGAGTACCTAGTGATGCCCTTTGGGCTCACTAATGCTCCTTCCGTCTTCCAGTCCTTCATGAATAACATTTTCAGGGATTTTGTGGATACATTTTGATTGTTTATTTGGATGATATCTTGATTTTTTTCCAATGACTGGGACTCTCATGTAAAACATGTTCGGACTGTGTTCCAGATTTTGAGAGAGAATGCTCTGTATGTGAAGGGATCAAAGTGTCTTTTTGGCGTACAGAGGATCTTATTTCTGGGATTCATTTTGTCTCCGTTATTGAAATGGACCCGGTCAAGGTTCAGGCCATCTGTGATTGGGTCCAACCTACTTCATTAAAGGCTCTTCAGAGATTCTTGGGTTTTGCCAATTTTTATCGTAAATTTATTGGTAATTTCTCTGTTATTGTTAAAACATTGACTGATTTGACCAAAAAGGGTTCTGATGTGGTGAATTGGCCTTCTGAAGTAGTCTCTGCGTTTCAGGAACTTAAACAGAGATTCACTTCTGCTCCTGTTCTATGGCAGCCTGATGTTTCTCTGCCATTTCAGGTGGAGGTTGATGCCTCTGAAATTGGGGCAGGTGCCGTTTTGTCCCAAAGAGATCCTGAGACCTCTAAAAGTAACCCTTGTGCCTTTTTCTCTTGAAAATTTTCTCCAACTGACCGTAATTATGACGTGGGTAATCCGGAGTTATTGGCCATGAAGTGGGCTTTTGAAGAGTGGAGACATTGGCTGGAGGGAGCCAAACATCAGGTGGTGTTCCTCACGGACCATAAGAATCTGGTTTATCTGGAATCAGCCAAGCGACTTAATCCTAGACAGGCCAGGTGGGCCTTGTTTTTCACACGTTTTAATTTTGTGGTTTCCTTTCTTCCTGTCACTAAGAATGTTAAGGCAGATGCCCTCTCTCGAGGAGTTTCCTTGCGGACTCTCCTGAGTTATCTGATTCTGCTATTATTTTGAAAGAGGGTGTAGTTCTTTCCGCCATCTCGCCCAATTTGAGACTGGCTCTGGAAGGGTGTCAGGAGGATAAACCCGAGCGCTGCCCTGTTGGGAAATTGTTTGTCCCAGACCAGTGGAAGAAGAGTGTGATGTCTGAGATTCATTGTTCTGCATTGGCCGGTCATCCCGGAATTTTTGGTACCAGAGACTTGGTGAGTCGGTCCTTTTGGTGGCCTACTTTGTCTCGTGACGTCAGGGAGTTTGTGCAGTCCTGTGGGACTTGCTCTCGCTCCAAGCCTTGCTCTCGCTCTAGTGGTTTGTTGATGCCATTGCCTGTGCCCAAGAGACCATGGACCTATATCTCTATGGATTTTATTTCCGACCTCCCTGTTTCTCAGAGAATGACCGTTATCTGGGTGATTTGTGATAGGTTTTCCAAGATGATACATCTTGTGCCATTACCTAAGTTGCCTTCCTCCTCCGAATTGGTGCCTTTGTTCCTTCAGCACTTGGTTTGGTTACACGGCATTCTGAACTGTGTGACGAGACAGTTGTTCAGATTTTGGAGGACTTTTTGTTCTAAACTTGGTGTTCAATTGTCTTTCTCCTCTGCTTTTCATCCTCAGACCAATGGACAAACTGAGAGAGCAAACCAGGCATTGGAGACTTATCTGAGATGCTTTGTGTCTGCTGATCAAGATGACTGGGTCTCTTTTTTGCCTTTGGCTGAGTTTGCTTTTAATAATAGGGCAAGCTCTGCCACTTTGATGTCTCCATTTTTCTGCAATTTTGGGTTTCACCCTCGATTTTCTTCGGGACAGATGGAGGCTTCTGTCTGTCCGGGTGTTGACTCTGTTGTGGAGCGTATGCAGCATATTTGGGACCAGGTAGTGGAAAGGTTGTCCCTCTCTCAGGAGAAGGCCCAGCGGTTTGCCAACCGGCATAGGACTAATGGTCCTCGGTTTAAAGTGGGGGACTTGGTCTGGTTGTCCTCAAGAAATATCCCTATGAGAGTTGCATCTCCTAAGTTTAAGCCTAGGTTCATTGGACCTTATAAGATCATGGAGATTCTTAATCCTGTTTCCTTTCGTTTACTTCTTCCAGGGACATTTAAGATCCATAACGTGTTCCTCAAGTCCTTATTGAAGAGGTTTGTCGAGCCAGTGGTTCCTATGACTGCGCCCCTTGACCCTGTTTTGGTTGAGGGCAATCTGCAGTATGTGGTTGAGAAAATTTTGGATTCTCGTTTTTCTAGACGCAAACTCCAGTATTTGGTTAAGTGGAGAGGTTATGGTCAGGAGGACAATTCTTGGGTGTTTGCTTCGGACATCCATGCTAGGAGACTGATCCGTGCGTATCACAGAGCTCATCCTGACCGACCTGGTTGCACAAATGAGGGTTCGGTGACCCCTCCTCAAGGGGGGGTACTGTTATGAATGTTTTAGAAATGAATTCTGAGCATAAGCTCCCTCTGGTGGTTACAAACAGTACTGAACCATTCAATGAGGATTGGCAATCAGGAATTACAGACTGGCTGGATATAAGGGAGGTTTTCCCCCATTGCCGGTGATCAATTGTTCTTGTTTCAACGTTGTTTCCTGGTTCACTTGGAAGCTTGCTGAGTCTTGCCTCTTCTCCTGCTCTCAGATAAGATATTTTCTGTTTTTTGCTTTTGTGCTTGCCATTTGCATTTTTCTCTGCATTTCTGTGAGGTTGGCTAGGTTCCCCTCCCCGGGGGGCTTGGGCTCCTCTCGGTTCCTCTGGAGCCACTGTTGTTTGTTCATTTGCCTTTTCCAGTTTTTTCTGTGGCTGCGGCTTAGTTTTGTTACACCAGAGAACTAATTTAGGTGGTAGAGGTCGTGTGATCTCAGGTGTTTTTGCAATTAGTAGCGTTGGCTTTTTTAGGGTTTTTTGGAATTGCAGTGAGTATCCTTCCTATCCTTTTCTGTCTAGGCAGATTGGGCCCCAGCGTTTGCTCATACTATTTTCTGTCTGTGTCTGTATTTCCTCTTGTCTAACCGCCATTACATGTTTGGGGGCTTCCTATGTTCTTTGGGGATCTGCTCCGGGGCAGATAGCTTTCCTCTTTCTATCTTTAGGTGTAGTTAGCCTCTCAGGCTGTGACGAGGCGTCTAGGACCAACGTAGGAACGCTCCACGGCTGCCTTTAGTTGTGGTAGTTAGTCAGGGTACTGCAATCCAGTAGATTCCAACCTCTCTGGTGTATTGCCGTTTTTGCCTGCTCTCCTCAGCTACCAAAACATAACAAGGGGGCTGGTATTCAACGTACACTGCGGGTAACTAAGCGATGATACCCGCAGTGTCGCTGTCCTGATCGCTGCCTGAGCTGCCTGTTTGGCATCTCAGCAGCGATCATGTAGCGACACCCCAGCGATCCTGATCGTTGTCGGGATCACTGGTGTGTCGCTATGTGAGACGGGGCCTTAACTCTACAATACATGCCTATGAAAAGTTGGCCCATCCTATTAATTATTCCTTTCATTAATCTGTGTTAGCCACATACTCTAGTCTTAATCACAATAAATACACATCACAGATATGACAAGTACAGAGATAAAAAAGTAAAGAAGAGTATTATGTAAATCACCATATCTTCTGTGTAATGGTCCCGTCACACTCAGCGATGCAGCAGCGATCCCAACAACGATACGACCTGGCAGGGATCGTTGCTGCTTCGCTTTGTGGTCGCTGGTGAGCTGTCACATAGGCAGACTCACCAGCGATCAGAACCAGCGAGCACGCTGGTATCCAGTGTAAACAGTGGGTAACTAAGGGCGGCGCCGCGCCTAGTTGTCCGATATGTACCCTGGTTACCTGCTCCCAGCTTCTGCTGTAGAGCGCCGAAAGCCGGTATCCAATGTACATATCGGGTAACAAAGCACCGTGCGGCACCTAGTTACCCGATATGTACCCTAGATATCGGCTCTCAGCACTCTACAGCAGACGCTGGGAGCCGGTAACCAGGGTACATATCGGATAACTAGGCACGGCGCCGCCCTTAGTTACCCGATATGTACATTGGATACCAGCTCAATGATCGTTGGTCTCCTGCTGTCACACGCAGTGATGCGTTCTGGCCAGCAGGAGACCAACGATCAAAAAATGGTCCAGAACATTCAGCAACGATCAGCGATTCCCATCAGGGGGGCTGGTCATCGCTGTGTGTCACACATAGCGAGATCGCTGGCTACGTCGCTGTTGCATCACAAAATCGGTGACGCTTGAGCGATCTTGCTTAGTGTGACGGGGGCTTAAGAGTCACCAGGCATTTAAATCAATCAAAGTTGCATGGTGCAAATGATAGAATCTACCTCACTTCCAAGCTTTTCTGTTTTTTAAGCATCCATATGATCAGAAATTAAATATTGCCCGTGCAATGTGTAACAGTGATGAGCATCTGGATCAGATGCCGAGTACAGATGTAGCGTGCATCAAAATGTCATTTAGCACTAGGCATTATGATTAATTCTCTGCATTGTGGCACATCAAAGATATACAGCAACAAGTGCATGGATGTTGTATGCCAATGATTCCTTCCAGTCGACCGCTGATCATCAATTTCAGAATCCTAACATCTTTATATGAGATATAACATGTAAAATGCACAAACATCAACATTATACAAATTAGAGTTACTGGAAATTCGGTTTCCTTTCTTTCAAAATATGGCAAGAGGATTCCATATAAAAAAAAGCAGTGCTCAAGCCCTAAATGGCCTCATTTTATGTCCAGCTTGGTCTAAAAATAAAAAAAAAAAATCTGTATTCACCTATAAATCCCTGCATTCTGTAGTACTGCCTGTCTAAACATTTTTACATTTTTATTGACAAATATACCAAGGTTATAAAAGACTCAATAATTACATAATAATACTAACAGTATTTTTTTAAGACTTATGCAATTTACCTTTCCAGCTTCTGGACCAAATCTTTACTGATGGCCACTAGTGATGGGCGAGTAGCATCGTTGCTCGGGTGATCTCCGAGTGTTTTGGCGTGCTGGGAGATTTAGTTTTCATCTTCTCAGCTGCATGATTTACGGCTGCTAGACAAGCTGAATACGTGTGGGAATTCCCTAACAAACAGGCATTCCACACATGAAATCAGCCTGTCTAGCAGTCCAAATCATACAGCTGAGACGATGAAAACTAAATCTCCGAGCACGCCAAAATACTCGGAGATCACCTCAGCATGCTCGAGGAAACCCAAGCAACGAGTATACTCGCTTATCACTAATGGCCACCAGTTCTTGTCTAATCAGTCCAATTACTTTTTATTTTAGTTCCTCTTTCTGGGGTTTGACCAATGGTACTAGCTGGTCTCATTGCTACCAATACCAGCTTGGATAGTATGTGACCACTGCATCTGTCTCCAAAGGTAGAAGAAACAAGGAGAACAACAGATGAATCAGGTGTAATATATGTGTATGAACACACTCCTGCCATGTCGGACACATTCACTAGGTATTAAGACCACGATTGCCACTGGACAGCACAAGATTTGCTGTCCAGTGGCAACAACTTAACAACTTTGCTACAACTTAGGTCTGCCGAGACTTGTGTTCTCCTACCTTCCGCTTTTTTCTGGCACTTAGGTGGTTAACTTCTCTTAGTCCTCTGCTGGAACCAGGGATTCGGATACTTTCTGTTTAAACCCTCATCAGTTAGTCCATGGCTGCCAGCTATAGCTTTGCTTCCGGTTCTTTTCTGTCTACCCTCTTGCCTCAGATTCTGCCTGTTTTTTTGGACTTCCAGGTTTTGGCTTCCCCTTGCTTGCTAGGCCTTCTGGCAATGTGACATCATTGCCTGTGACACCAAGTAGCTCTACCTAGAAGTGGCGATGAATCCGGAGGAGTTTAGAATTTTTTTCATTTTTCGTTCATGCTAAGGGAAGAGCCTCTCACAAGACCAAAAAAACAATTGTATTTTGGAAGCCACGGGAATACTTCATTTCATGAAAAAACCTTAGCTTTTGTTCCATCATTAAAATTATATAATAGCAAAGTTACATGGCTGCATAGCAACAATAATACATGACCCATAGCAACAATAATACATGGCCCATAGCAACAACAATACATGACTGCATAGCAACAATAATACATGATCCATAGGAACAATAATACATTGCCGCATAGCAACAATAATACATGATCCATAGGAACAATAATACATGGCTCATAGCAACAATAATGCATTGCTCATAGCAACAATAATGCATTGCTCATAGCAACAATAATGCATTGCTCATAGCAAGAATAATACATGGCCCATAGCAACAATTATGCATTGCTTATAGCAACAATAATACATGGCTCATAGCAAGAATAATACATGGCGCATAGCAACAATTATGCATTGCTCATAGCAACAATAATGCATTGCTCATAGCAACAATTATGCATTGCTCATAGCAACAATAATGCATTGCCCATAGCAAAATAATACATGGCCCAGAACATCAATAAGGTATGGCTACATAGCAACAATAATACTTGGCTACATAGTAACAATAATACATGACCAATAGCAACAATAATACTTGGCCCATAGCAACAATAATAAATGGCGCCTAGCAACAATAATACATAGACTATACAACAATAGTACATGTCCAATAGCAACAATAATACATGACTACGCAACAACAATACCTGGTCCATATCAATAGAAATACATGGCCCATTACAACAATAATAGATGGCTACAAAGCAACAACAATATGTGGTGCCTAGCAACTACAATACATAGCTCATAGCAACAATAATAGATGGCCTATAACAACAATAATGCATGTCAACATGGTTATCTCAACAATAATACATGACCATATCTTATTTTTGTTACTTAATTTTAAAGATGTAATAAAAGCTAAGTTTTTCCATGAAGTTAACTTTTCTGGTGTCTTGGATTTTTTGAGATACAACTGAAAATAAGTCTTTATTAGGATGTCCAGATAAATAATTTATTACATTTATTTGTAAAATAAAATTGCTATTTAATTACAGTCCAAATCAGTAAAGCTCCATTTTGACTTCTGCCCATGGCCTCCTTTAATGTAAATCAGCTATGGATTAATGTTTACTACAATCTATATTCCAAGAATGATAATGGCTATAAAAGGGTAAAAGAAGATCGATAACTTCATGTTAAAATGCTTCAAATGTAGTGCTGAATTTAAAATATAATCCCAATAAGAGAACATCTCCATCTCGCTGTAAAAGACCTCCTCACATTAATTACTTCAGGACTCATCTCACATGACATAGACAAGAAGGTCTAAAATGGACCTGGTTATCTCTTTTTTAGCAGAGTGACCTTAAGCAAGGCCTTTGTGTAAGTAATTTACAATCCTGTCTGGGACAAGCTGCTAGCCTCTCTGTAATAGAACAATAGATTGTGTGCCATTCCAAGGCATTAACTTGTGGGAGAACGTTGTTATTAATTGTATTCTTGGTAAGATGCAGAAGAAAGCTGCATTCTGGTTGTATACATTATCCATCGAGCATAGTAAATTACTATAATGAGTGTAAAGCAGTGTAGAGATCCCAATAGACCTCTCTGCCAATATCAAAAACAGCAATTAAATAAAGGACAAGTGTCTTTTACAGCATTTTAACATCATTATAATACGTTTAATAACTAGGGATGGGTGGACTTGTGGGTGTTCGGGTCCATCAGGTTCAGTCAAACTTATAAAAAAAAGTTTGGTTCGGGTACCAGAACAGTACCTGAACTTCAACCAGAACCCTGGCACTTTTCAAATGAATGGAAGCTTGAACATGCGGGGGTTCCCACACTGTAACCTGTGTGATAGCGCAGGAAACACCGGCTCTGATCGGCGGTAACCTTACATGTTTCCGCCTGTCACTACACTGTGCTTCCCACGATGTCACACAGATTAAATAGTGTGAGCCAGCAGCTGTGACTGACAGTGAACAGGTTTCCGCCGGTCAGGCATAAGCTGATGAATACTACTCTCATCAGCATACGCCTGGTCTCGCTGATAGCAACCAGAGCGGGCGACAATGATGAGAGTATTCACCAACCGACGCCTGTGCATAATAATAAATATCTCAATGAGATAATTAGTGCAGTACAGTCAAGGCCAAAAGTTTTGAGAATGACAACAAATATTAATTTTTACAAAGTCTACTGCTTCACTTTTTCTAATGGCAATTTGCATATACTCCAGAATGTTATAAAGAGTGATCAGCTTAACAGCAATTACTTGCAAAGTCAATATTTGCCTAGAAAATGAACTTTATCCCCCAAAACACATTTCAACATCATTGCAGCCCTGCCTTAAAAGGACCAGATAACCTATTTTCAGTGATTGCTCCATTAACACAGGTGTGGGTGTTGATGAGGACATGTCTGGAGATCAATCTGTCATGATTAAGTAAGAATGACACCAGTGGACACTTTAAAAGGAGGCTGGTGCTTGGCATCATTGTTTCTCTTCTGTTAACCATGGTTATCTCTAAAGAAACACGTGCAGTCATCATTGCAATGCACAAAAATGGCCTAACAGGGAAGAGTATCGCAGCTAGAAAGATTGCACCTCAGTCAACAATCTATCGCATCATCAAGAACTTCAAGGAGAGTGGTTCCATTGTTGCCAAAAAGGCTTCAGGGCACCCAAGAAAGACCAGCAAGCGCCAGGACCGTCTCTTAAAAGTGTTTCAGCTGCGGGATCGGGCTACCAGCAGTGCAGAGCTTGCTCAGGAATGGCAGCAGGCAGGTGTGAGTGCATCTGCACGCACTGTGAGGCGGAGACTCTTGGAGCAAGACCTGGTCTCAAGGAGGGCAGCAAAGAAGCCACTTCTCTCCAGAAAAAACATCATGGACAGACTGATATTCTGCAAAAGGTACAGGCAGTGGACTGCTGAGGACTGGGGTAAAGTTATTTTCTCTGATGAATCCCCTTTTCGATTGTTTGGGACATCAGGAAAACGCCTCATTCGAAGACGACAAGGTGAGCGCTACCACCAGTCTTGTCTCATGCCAACTGTTAAGCATCCTGAAACCATTCATGTGTGGGGTTGCTTCTCATCCAAAGGAATCGGCTCTCTCACAGTATTGCCTAAAAACACAGCCATGAATAAAGAATGGTACCAGAATGTCCTCCAAGAGCAACTTCTCCCAACCCTCCAAGAGCAGTTTGGCGATCAACAATGCCTTTTCCAGCATGATGGAGCACCTTGCCATAAAGCAAAGGTGATATCTAAATGGCTCAGGGAACAAAACATAGAGATTTTGGGTCCATGGCCTGGAAACTCCCCAGATCTTAATCCCATTGAGAACTTGTGGTCAATCATCAAAAGACGGGTGGACAAACAAAAACCTAAAAATTCTGACAAAATGAAAGCATTGATTGTGCAAGAATGGACTGCTATCAGTCAGGAATTGGTCCAGAAGTTGATTGAGAGCATGCCAGGGAGAATTGCAGAGGTCCTGAAGAAGAAGGGTCAACACTGCAAATATTGACTTGCTGCATTAACTCATTCTAACTGTCAATATAAGCTTTTGTTACTCATATTTTTGCAATTATTATATTTCTGTCTGTGATAAAAACATCTGTCAAACACACATAAAAACCAGAGGGCAGCAGATCATGTGAAAATATAATATTTGTGTCATTCTCAAAACTTTTGGCCATGACTGTACATGTGTATTTTACTGTACATGTATTTAGCTAATAAATAAGGAAAATAAAAAATTGGCATGGGGTCCCTCTGATTTTTACTAACCAGCTGAGGGAAAGAGGACAACTGTGGGCTGGTGTTATTATTCTGGGAAGGGGCCAATATCCATATAGGTTCCCAGCCTATTAATAACAGCTCACAGCAGTCTGTATAGCATTTACTGGTTATTAAAATGGGGGACCACCAATAAAAGTGTTGTGGGGTCCCTATTATATTTAATAACCAGAAAAGGCTAAACAGACAGCTGCAGTCTGATTTTAATAGGCTGGGAATGGGTCATGAATATTGGCCCCCTTTGGGACTAAAAGCACCAGCCCACAGCCACCCCAGAAATGGAGCATCCGATAACAGTCTTGGGGTTGATATCGGCTTTGTAATGTCAGCTGACAACATAACCAGGGGTTAATAATGGAGAGGCATCTAAAAGACACCCACATTACTAAACCTGTAATCAAAAGTAAGAAAGACACACTGAAAAATACCCTTAAATTGAACAGAATACTCCCTGACAATTACCCTCTTATACCCATTTATTTATTAAAACAGAAAAATAAAAAATCAAAGTTATAGTCACTTGTCCACCGATAATTCATAATGCTGATGTCCTACGACTATCCCCAACTCTGCTATATCTGGTTGCATTGCTGAGTGGTGACATCAGCAATGTTACCGCTCTGCCCGGAAATCAGATCACACTGAGCTGAGTGAGAGTTCAGCAGTGACATCACTAAGGTTCTCACACAATGTAAACAGATGTAGCAAAGTTTGGGACCGTCGTGGAACATCAGCATTATGGATTATTGAAAGACCGGTAAGGATTACTTTGCTATTTTAATTTTATGTTAATAAATGGGAAAAAGAGGGTAATTGTTAGGGAGTGTTTTGTTCAATTAAAATGCTTTTTCACTGTGTGTTTTTATTACTTTTTTCTTATTGGGTTAGACACCCTGATAGACACCTCTCCATTACTAACCCCTGAGCTTGATGTCAGCTGACATTACAAAGCTGACATCAAACTCAAAATATTATTCTGCTTGACAATGCACAAGGGCAATGGGGAAGAGCTGGAAAAAGTGCTAGTATTGTTGCATATAATGGATGCACCATTTATGGGGCAGATGAAGGCTAATGTTATCATTCTGTGAGGGGGCAAATATCCATTGTCCCTTCTCAGCCTATTAATATCAGCCCCTATCTATCTGCTTTGGCTTGGCTGGTTATGAAAAATGGGGAGGACCCCATGCCATTTTTTAAAATTATTTACTTAAATAATTAAAAACAACGGTTGGACCCTCTATTTTTTACAAACAGGAAAGGTTATGTAGACAGCTGCAGGCTAATAGTAATAGGCTGATAAGGCTGATAATTTTTTAATTATTTAAGTTAGGCACAGCAGCCTTTCAGCAAGCTTTGCTCAGGCTGCCAAACCCACAGTAACAGTAACACAGACTGGCAGGAGAAGTTCGCATTCGCTGTTCGTGCACGGACCCAGAACTTTACCATTCAGGTTCGCCTATCTCTAGTAATAACTGTAGGGAACGCACAACTTGCAGCCTGCAATGCCTTTCTTTAGACTTGCAATTATTGGAATACTGATGATTAGAACTTATCAGCTTAATCGATAACTTCCATTATTATTTATTTTTCTTACTTATAGAGCAACATATTCCACAGTAAAAAAAACAAAAAATTGATTAGCAACAGCACCTCCAGACAGAATAAATCAAGTGTGAACAGGTGCAAGTTGCTATGTTTGAACAATATACAAACAAAAGAATATAGCAGCACTCTGTAAGCGCTAAAATGTAAATGCAAATGTTGAATATATAAAATGTTAACTGCATTACTGCTATATAGAATATACTTATAAAATTGAAGTTATATAATGCATGCATTAGCCAACTTATAAGAGCCCATCAACTAATTCCATGCCTCTCCAGGGCTGAAAGTCTAAAAATTTAGAAGGCTGGCAGCACTAAATCCTACCTTCCCTTTAAATTTGTAGGATTTTAGCACAGGAGAGGAATGAAATTAGGTTAGGATTCCATTAAAGAAAAGTATGCGTTGTCGCAGCTGGGTGGGCTTTCATGATTTGGCCAATTTCTGCGCAAAATACCTTCATTTTTATAAGTATATTCCATATAGCAGTAATGCAGTTCAAGTTTTATATATTCAACAATTGCATACATCTTAGCGCTTACAAAGTGCATCTTTATTCTTTTGTTAACATATTCCTCAGAGTTTACAGATATTGCCATTAGAGATGAGATTATTTTTGAAATTTGAATTTGCTGGTTACCCCGAATTTTCCAGAAAAATTTGGTTTGCAGCAAATAAATTTGCACGAATCTCAATACAGGAAAGTTGGAATTACTTGGAAAATACACTTAGAGTTAAAGAGACAGAGACAGAGATAACCCTGCTGAGTTCTGACCATAAGAGCTTATACTCTACAGAAGAGAGAGGCAGCACCCTGCTGTACTTAAGAGCTTATACACTACAGAGAGAAGCTTGAGAGAGGACCCTGCTAATCATAACAGCTTATACTCTGCAGGAGAGAGAAAGAGAGAGAGGACTTTCCTAATCATAAGAGCTTACACTCAACAGGAGAAAGAGAGGACCCCGATGACCATAAGAACTTAGGCTCAACAGGAGAGAGAGAGAGGACCCCGCTTACCATAAGAGCTACACTCAAAAGGAGAAAGAGGGGACCCCACTGACCATAAGAGCTTGCACTCAACAGGAGAAAGAGGGGATCCCGATGACCATAAGAGCTTACACTCAACAGAAGAATGACTTGCACAGTGACTCTGGATATGGAAACAACTCGACTGTACACATCGCTGATCTCTGATGGTCCAGGTACTGACCACCACTGTACAAGGTATGATAATCTACTAGATGTCATAGCTTTATGGCATTATAGGGAAGCCTGCTCGGCTGTGCAAAAAGACTTTAGTCAGCTCTCTGATACTTCAGCAGTGTGGAAAATGGTTCTGGGCAATTTTTATTTTCATTATGAACTGTGAATCAAATCTCAAAGTGTTGGAATCCTCCACAGATAGGTTCATTCACCTCTAATTTCCTTTGCTTCTTGTCCTCAGTATGTGTTTGGAGGGTGAAAAGAAATTGGAGTATCCAGAGGAAACCTATGCAATCTTGAGGAGAATATACAAACTTCATGCACATCTGAACCTAGTCACCACCATGATGCCCTAATGTCATTGATAACCATTGTATATGGACAGGCACCCATCTTCACATATTTTCGAAACTAAAAGGTAGGAAGACTTTGGTAGTATGTTGACCATTTTTATGCAGAAATAAAACTAATTTGTTTTGATTTTTGTAGAAAGCAAAGTATGGGTGACGTTGGTTATCCTTGATTTATGTAACTTTCCAAGGCTGAAGTTTCCAATGGTGATCATGACAGAATGTATAATATTGTGGAAAGCATGTGCCAACAATAGTTCAAAGAAACTACATAAAGGAGATGTCATCAGATTTCAAAATAAAATAAGTAGATATAAAGATCTATTTGAACTGCTGAGGTTGTTGTACTTTTCTAGACAAACCATGCCAGAATCATTGCATAGAACTTTACCAAAGTTTAAACTTGATCTCTGTCCACCTAGATTGATTAACAGCTCTTCAGTGTTCCCCCTTCCTGCTGAGATCTCGCACTGCTTAGTACTAGCTACAGCTGTCAGTCAGGCTAGGAGAGCAGAGATTGAATATTCTTGCACTTGAGCTATTACATTCTATGTTATTTTTTTATTTCAGTATTATATACTTATTAAATTAAGTACAGCAGCCTTTTCAGGTGTAAGAGATCTATGTAGTATTATCTGCCATTTATATTGTGAAATATGATGACAGATTTGCGATGAAACAGTTTGTCGTGCTGGATATAGAAACAAGATATAGAAATGTAGAGTTTTTTTTTATTCTTTTCAGCTTTATGTTACATAAATGATTGAGGTGCTCAAGAGATAATAATATCCTATCAACAGGAAATAAAAAATATTCAGTATATAGCAATTTAAATACCCATTATTTTTATTGCCGATGTTAACTATCTATGACTAGCTATGCAATGAAATTTTTTGGGGCTTTTTTTTTACTCTGCCACACCAATTTGTTAAAAAAAAAAAAAAATAGATGCACTGATGTGGAAAAATATGAAGTAGAAAATCACAACAGAAAATCTTAGGGTACCCATGGAGCTCACTTCTGATAGTCTCAGATACTTTAATGACTCCTACCATTATCTCTGAAGCAGATAACTAATGAGCAAGCTGAGTCAGAGTCCAGAAGGTGGAAGTCAAGTAAAATCTTTGATACTTCAGCTAGTTGGCTGCTTTGGTGACTAGAAATGAGACCAACAATTCCGCCCGCTTTGTTTCTCTATTTAAAAAACCTGTAACTTACTTAATAAAAGCAATTTACTGATCCACGTCCTTTGTGTCACTGCTGACGAAAATAGTTTATTCTTGGTGTGAAAGCTGCAGAATAAAGTCCTAATGCAACTTCCAATTGTGTTCTGTCACTAATGAGTTTTCGACTTTACAACTGCTCTAAGTTCTGTATCTGTACTGTAAACCAAAATTACTTAACGACCCGTCACTTGTCACCTAAAATCCCTTTTTAATCCAAGAATTTAAACAACCATTTTGACCATGTTTCAAACGGGCGCCTAACTTTAAGGACTCCCTGATTAGGGCTCATTTTGGCACAGCCAACCTTCTTTTACCATTACCCCATCATTTCATCTCTGCAGGTCATAACATCACACAATTAAGATTTCTAGTGATTGAACAGGTCCCCCCTACAAAACTGGGCAGAGATCGTATTCGCACTCTGAAACGTGCCTACTGGATACTTGAAATGCAGACACTGGCCCCCAAGGGTCTGAACAGAGAATATGACATCTTGTAACTAATACAACCCCTGTAAAGACATCCACTTTTTCTAGATTAAGACTTTTACTGTATACAATATTCACACATAATGGTTACAATGTATATGTTAAGCACACCCACATAATGCCCCATATGCCTATATATGACTTTTCAAGTGCATTAATCCATTCCTCATATGTGATATTACTATACTGAATACCATAAAAGAGTTATTTATTTTTACAAAATACATTTATATTGTGATATTATATATCTAATTATATTTATCCTCTTTTCAGTCTCATATGAGTTAGGTGCCGGGATTCTCCCTCTGCACAGAGTGGATCCCATGTCTTGTCTTCTCCTGCGGTGTCCCATTCTGTCTCAATCGCAGTGGATGCTGCTCAGCAAATATGTCGGTCTCAGCGTCTTGCTCAGACTTGGGCTGTGCGAGCTGTTACCGTTGCCTCTCCAGGACTAGCTATGATAACTAACAATAGGCAGCGGTGAGCAGACATTCCTGAGGCTAAGTCCAGGATTCGTGCTACTGAGCATGCTCATGAGGTGGCGACCTCTCATTGATGGTCAGTTGTCAGCTGCTCAGGTCCTGTGCCGGCTCCAGATTGGCCCGCGAGCAATGTCCTGTCTGACTGGACTTAGGCACAGTATATAAAAAGATCCTTGGAGCGCCCGTCGGCATGCTAAGATAACTTGTGATTTCTGTGTGTGTGTAGGTGGGACTGTTACCACCCTGCATGCAAGTGTGCTGCTATTGGCACTTCAAGTTAGGTTCTCATCAGGCAGTGTAGGGTGGGAACTCCCGTTTGTGCCTAGCACCTGCACCGATGGCGACGGCGTCACATGTGCAAGTTTCACAAACCGTGTGACAGGGCAGGCTCAATCACCAGCATAGTGGGGGTGTGTTTAGGGACAGGAAGAGAGGGGCGTACCATCGTGGGTGGAACCTGAAGAAACAGCGCAAAAGCCATGGTCGCCCTTCACCAGTACTTCTATGTCAAGAGGATATGTCCATCAACCAGAGAAATCGTCTCCTCCGGTGCAGTGGCGGGAGAAGGAAGAAAAGAGACAGCCCACGGAGGAGAGTGTGGGAAAACCCGAGGGTGCATCAGAGAACCTATTTGGCAAAATGGTGAGTGGAGGTCACCCAGAGCTTGGGGAAAAGCAAGAAGCTGCCCCGGCCCGTGGGAGAAGAACTACGACCCGCTGACAGTCATGAGCCTGGAGACTCTGGACGCTGAGATGGAGGAGCTGAGTCATCGGCCTCTCCAGTCTCACGTGACCGTGGTGTCCAGCTGGAAAGTGGTGCACGTGGATAAAGCATGGGAGCAGCAGTCGAACAGGCGGCCTGCATCTCCAACCCCAACTGAGGAGTCTGGCGCCGGAGAAACAGTGGTGGGAGGTAAGACAACCAATCCTGCCCCGGTAGCCGTGGACACCCTCATAGGGCCCTATGATACTCCACCAGTCCGACCACCCGGCCAGGTAGTAACAGATATAACCTGGGACCGGATGGCAGACACCGGGATCCTACTGGCGGTTCCGCTGCAGCCTGAACTTATGCCCCAGCTGCTCTGGAAAAGAATGTGTATAAATAGCCCAAAAGCGACTGTATATTTATCTGTTCCCTGTTCAGGTTTTATTCTTGTTAATGCAAAGACAATTGGATCACTGAACTATGCATGATCAGAACTTCTACTGTACATAGTTAGCACCTCTTAAGGTGCTCCTTATTGGTTTTACATATAACCTTTGAAAAGTGAAGGTTCACTTGCCTTATCTCACCACAGAACAAAAACTGTTTGGCGTGGTCGAAGATATGGTCCAAAAGGGAGACCAGTAATGCCTTTTAGCCCGCCCAAGGCCTACGTGGGGGGTTTGAGACAGGTCCCTCATATTGCACTTAG
>JARQOD010000004.1:498718086-498786990 GCA_033576555.1 Oophaga sylvatica | reverse complement strand
CTGCAGTGGTGAGGCTAGCATCCTTGCTGGCCAATGTACTACCTGGGGTATATTGAGGTGACAATCAGGGACTAGTCACCAGATGGTGGCGGGGAAGGGCCCGCCTAGGGCATTAGGAGAGCTTAGGGATAGGCACAGGTTGGTATCAGGAGGTGTCCCTCTATTTAAAAAAACATTCTCCTTTGAAGAAGATACATCAATTATATATTTTGTATATGGGGTGGCACACTTGAGTCCTTGGAGAGTTTCTGTACCCTGCTAAACACATCCTGGCCCAGGCTCATCTTCACCATGACCCATGACCCCTCTAGAATTAGCTTTCTGGATACAGTAGTCATGAAGGATAATGAGGGTACCTTATCCACGGACCTACATATAAAGACGACAGATCGAAATAGCCTCCTTCACTTCCAGAGTCTCCATCCTGCCTCCATGAAATGTTCCATTCCAAAATCGCAGTTTCATAGGGTCACTCGTATTGTTTCGGATGATAGCCTCCGCGCACAACGCCTAGATGAAATGTCTTTGAAGTTCAGAGGAGAGGATATCCAACCTCCATACTTAACGAATCTAGAGTACCACAGTTTACCACACATGAGAGATCAGGCAAACGTATTCCTTTCGTACACTCTTTTCATCCATTTTCCTATATTCTACATAAAGCGATCCGTAGACACTGGCACTTTTTGGCTACTGCACATCCTGATATCCCAGAATTTGGTCAGCCATTTCTACCTTGTTTCAGACGGCCCTGAATCTAAGGGACTCTCTTGTTAAAGCTGATATTGGGTCCAGCAATCCAAGACAGCATCATCGATTCTTACAGAAACCCGAAACAGGGACATTTTCATGCCTACACTGCACACAATGTAACAACATTTTAAAGGGCAACAAATTCTACCACCCACAATCAGGGAAAAGCTACAAAATCCATGATTTCATCACATGTGATACATCATTTGTAGTATACAATATGTTATAAAATGCCCCTGTAGCCTCCTGTATGTGGGAGAGACAATACAACCAGTGAGAGATAGGATTTCAAAACATAAACCCACAATCTAAGGTAAGAAATTCCTCCTACCCATCCCCCACCACTTTGTAACACATGACCATGGATTTGCGCAACTCAAATTCCAGGTCATTGAACATGCACCACCCCCCAGACGAGGAGGCAACAGAATTGCTATATTGAAACGTCTTGAGGCATATTGGATACACACTCTTGATACCCTGGCACCTAAGGGTCTGAACAAGGAGTATGATCTGATATCATGTATTTAATCTAATGTCCAGCATTTATCATATTCAAGAGGATTTTGATTCAGGCAATTTATTGCTCTTAATATGCCTTTTCAGTATTAGCTCTATTATAACCTCTATATGTATGCCCAATTTAAATTGATTTGACCATTATTGTTATGTTGTGAAGTTAATACCATTCTTTTCATTTTTACTTAAGCTGCATTTATTTTATTATTAATAATTTCTCTCTATTCCTTTTAGAGCCATTTGTATTGAATAAGCCTGAATCCGTGATCTCTCTTCTCTGGATCCCTCTAGCAACATTCTCTATTTGCCATCTCTCTCCCTTCATTTTTGCTCTCATTCAAACTCTCAAGGCTGCACTAGGCTCCTGGGACATGTATATTTGACAGGTGACACGCCCATACATCCCCCCTTCCCTTACGCCCATGGAAACACTGACACGCACACAACAGAGATGGAACGCATGTCCGGTCTCTTTCGGAACACACAGCCATCTTGCTGGGGTCGCTGCTCATTGGATGCTTTCCGGCATCCTAATCCTGCCCCACACTTTTTTTTAGCTGCCGCACGCCAGTTACATTGATAGACGAGCGGTGGATGCCGCGTCTGATAAGGACATGCTCTTCACATACCTCTCAGGTAATACCATCACGCTGGGCAGTATACTGTAAAGCCCACAAAAGCCCACAAAAGCTATATCTAACGTTTATACTTTAATATTATAAGACAAATTGCAGATCTCACGGCAAATTGATGCCTCATGCCCACCTAAAGTAAAAGCGGATATGTTTCTCATTTATTTTCCGGTATAAGTGCCATACAATCTCTATATAATTTATTCCTATTGTGCCTAGATGGGTACACCATATCCACATGTGAGTGTTGCCTCTAGGTCCTCAAAAACATTTTCACAGCAAGCCTGGTATGTTAGACTTTAGTATTATTACCACACAATACTATATGGATCCAATCATCTCAAAACCACTATAGTGATAAAATAGGATCAATATCCAAATTATACACCTGCAATCTTACCTTTACAGCCTATTAATTTCTTTATCTCTTTATGTCTTGAGGTAGATATTGCTTTTGATAGATAAGCTTTTTATATTTGACCGATTTGTCATTCTATTTCTTTGTATATGCTTTATTTAGCCTTATATCTTGAATATGCAGGATTTTAAACCTTAACGTGTTACCAATGGTTTTCTTGGTGACTGTGGTCCCAGCTGCCTTGAGATAATTAACAAGTTCCCCCCGTGTAGTTTTAGGCTGAACTCTCACCTTCCTCATGATCAAGGATACCCCACGAGGTGAGATTTTGCATGGTGCCCCAGATCGATGTCGATTGACAGTCATTTTGTATTTCTTCCATTTTCTTCCATTACTATTGCACCAACAGTTGTCTCCTTCTAACTCAGCATCTTACTTATGGTTTTGTGGCCCATTCCAGCTTTGTGCAGGTCTTTGATCTTGTTCCTGACATCCTTAGAAAGCTCTTTGGTCTTAATGAAGGTAATGAGTTGATTGAAAGCGTCTAACTGGCCTGTAGGAGCCAGAACTCTTAATGGTTGGTAGGGATCAAATAATTACCTCTCACTACAAAATGCAAATAGTTTTATATAATTTTACAATGTGATTTTCTGGATTTATTTTTGATATGTTTGACTGTTCATGCCTTTGTCAGTGGCAAACTTAGGCTATGGTTCCACGTCCGGAACCATAGCGCTTTGGACGGAGCGGAAATTCCGCTCCGTCTAAGCCCGCCCCTTCTGACGCGCGATCTTTCGGAGGTGTTCAGGACACCTCCGGAACACCTCCGGAAGAGCGCAGGGCTGCATAGCCCTGTGTTAATTATGTTGCGGCGACGCACCGTCGCCGCAATACGGAGGACATGCTGCGGTCTAAAAAGACGCGCCGCATGTCCGTTTACGCAGGTTTGCCACCTGCGTATTGTTACGCATAGTGGAGACGGGATTCTTGAAATCCCCTCCACTATGCTGTAACATCTGGACGCTGCGTGTTTGGCGCTGCGCCAGCGCACAGCGCCAAACACGCAGCGTTTTCTGACCGTGGAAACTCACCCTTATAAAATCAGCAAGGGATCAAATACTTATTCTTATTTCCCCCACTGAATATACAGTATATATATATATATATATATAAATATATTAATTAGGTAACCTC
Organism: Oophaga sylvatica; assembly: GCA_033576555.1. Lineage (NCBI taxonomy): Eukaryota > Metazoa > Chordata > Amphibia > Anura > Dendrobatidae > Oophaga > Oophaga sylvatica. The sequence continues at coordinate 498,783,534 of JARQOD010000004.1, read as the reverse complement.
CAAGTAAGGTAGTAATTTTAAGGTGGGCCCAATATTAGAGGCCGGGTAGTACTGGTCGGTGCAGCAGCTTAGGTGCTGACCCGTTATATTTATATTAATTCCAGGCCGGCTTTTAATGAAATGATGAGGAGGATATAGTGGTGGAAATCAGTGGTGGCTCCGCCGGCCTGAGGAAGGGGACCATGTATTCCCCGAAATGCATCGGGTGCTTTTTGGCCCTACAGGCACTCTATAGCTCAGTGACGTCACGTTTTTCAACTTTGTCAGCCATTTATTATCTTTCCGCCAAGTAACCAGGGACAGTACCGGCCGGAGCATGCCTGGGCTCTACGCAAATGCACCCGATCTACAATGCAGTACGTCTGCATTGGACCTCTCTCATATTGCTCCATACTACATTGGATCTACTGTTTGCTGCCGCACAAGTTACCGCTGCAAAAAGAAAGAAGATTCTTCGCCCATCTTCCACTTAAACGATGCCACAACAGGGTAGGAGCATAATTAATTGAGCGGTATTTATTGTCTTTTCTATGCAAGTTGTCTAACAACTACAGCAGTTATTGCTATGTGTTTACAGCATTAATTACCTATATTCCCAGTCATATCTGATATAGAGATTTTTAATATTAAAATAAGTTGCACTCACATTAGTGTTCTGTGAGGTGGATCATTATACATAGTGAGTCATTATTGGAGCCAGGGTATTGGGGCAAGTTGGTATTTTATAATCACTAGTGGATATTCATTTTTGTGTTAAGGGAGTCATTTTAAGGAGTTTTTTTTACAAAGGATTTAGCACGACAAAAAAAAAATTATATTGGTGCAATACTTGTTTTTATTGGATTTTCCACACAGGATCCATTATTTGTCTGCTGCTTTATCTTTTTGGTCTGTATCTCTTCTATTATTGAAGGCGCTAGTGTCTATTTTTCAGCAAAAGAAAAATGTTTTTCTGAGTATTGCAAATGATTTTTTTACTATTTTTTGGTTTTGCAACCAGAACATTATTCCCTTTTTGGGACTCAATTCAATATAAAAGTCATGTGTTTACTTTTTTAATGCTCTTACTACATAAGTAAAGAATTGGATAAAAAGTATTGACTTCTCTCTGTAGATTGTCCTGAAATAGAAAGAACGGATTAATGGATATGACGGCTGAAAAGTAGCAGCTGTACATTTACAGGTAAATGGATATTAATGAATGGCTGCTACAGATACCCTACAGGGATGCATAGTTTGTCATGGGCATGCTCCCAGTGACAATGATAAAAATGCACTGCCGCAGACAGGACCACAATGCGAGCAGAGGCCAGACAGATAGGGAACATTCCATATATAGAGAGTACCATTCCAGTGATGTATTAGCAGTACAGCTGTTTTTATATATCCAGGCTGGTAGACTTCCTTATCCATTAGGTAGAGAGATCAGTAAGAAAATAGGTCAGGGAAGGTTTCTTATGAAAGTTCCGATTCTTTAGCACATGCTTCTGGAGCAAGGAAAGAGTAGCGCATGCGCTGTACTGATTTTATGCTTTCCCACTGTTGGGCAAAGCACACTGCGCATGCGCCACCAGAAATTAAATTGCGCAATTGCAGGAAGCTGAACACCGTCTGTGGGATTCACAGAAGGCGATACGCAATGGATGCCAAGGAGCGGGGGGGATGAGGACATGGAAACCGCCGCCCTCCTGACCTGACTGCCATGACTGACAGGGAAAAAAACGAAGTTTACAAAGGTATTTTGATCTGAAAACGGGGGTATCATGATATATGATACCCACCTTTTAGCTTTGTTATGGGACGCACTATTCAGCCATATCTTTATCTGATATGGCAATTTTGGGGTGACAGATTCCCTTTAAAGAGTAACTAACCTTTTTTTTAATTATCTTCCAGTCATTGCAAAGTTGTGATTTTTTTGTAAGTTACTTAATAAATTAATTTGCTTTTTACACTCCCAAACACAATGCTGCCATGCAGTTTCAATGCCCAGTTTATAGTACTTTAGAATATCCTTTCAACTGCTGATCATCACTATCTGTGCACTATGTTCAAAGGTAAAGTTCCATAAGCTTACTGATTGAATATAGTGTACAGATATTGCTGAGCAGCAGATGAAAGCAGCTTTTGAAGGATCATTGAAATAGCACTGCTCCAAAATGTTTGAAAAAAAAGAGAATTCACACAACAAATTGTATGGTCCAATTTCTTCTGTAACTCTTGTGAAAGTAAAAAAAAATTGGTCTAAAGGAATTTTTTGTGAAAGAAAAGTAAATGTTTAATTAATTTTTCCTTCCACATTCCAAAAAATCCTGTGATGCATCTAAAGGGTTAATAAACTTCTTGAATGTGGTTTTGAGTACCTTGAGGGGTGCAGTTTTTAGAATGGTGTCACTTTTGGGTATTTTTTGTCATGTAGTCCCCTCAAAGTCACTTCATATGTGATATGGTCACTAAAAAAAATGTTTTTGCAAATTTTGTTGTAAAAATGAGAAATCGCAGCTAATTTTTTAACCCTTATAACTTTAAAATTGGCCGGTTCAGGACGGTGAAAACAGGCCTCGAGGCGAAGGGGTTAATAGGGCAAGCAAAAATGGTTTATTGCTATGGGACAACCCCTTTAACAGTATTATCAACAATTATATCAATGCATCCATACATTCGCAATCTTCAGGAACCAATAGCTCTTTTACCTCATTGTTTTAAAATTGTATTGTACTTTTTAAGAATATTGGTCAGAATTGTTCCCTGCTGAGGATATACACATAGGCCAGTTGCGATACTCATACCTCTCTGCTGGCAGCTTTTTCATGATAAAAAAACAGACTCAACCTGATGTTAACACTAGTTAAACATTTCTTCTTCAGGCCATTAGATGATTGCTTTTCCAGACTATTTGTGTTGTTTTGATGGTTCAGGTATTCTGCTATTCTCTCTCTTGCTTATTACAACCCTGCAGGCAGCGTATAAAAAGCAAAATCTCAAGCTTTGTTGCGCTTCAAATATATAATCTGCCAAAAAATAAAACATGTAACCCATTATTTACTGTGCCAGTAATTCTTTGAGATATTTTTGTCAATGATTGTAGAATAGTAGTATCTGGCCCAGGCAGGGATTACTTCATGTTTTTATTCTCTGCATAGCTGAAAGCTCCAGATATACTTGCAAAGCAAGTTCAGGGAGCTTCATTAGTTTGACAGAAGCCAACAGAGTACATTTTTGCTCCACTATGCTACTATACACCAAAAAAAGTATGGAATTGCATAGTAGAGTTGCTTTTCTGTACAATGGTATCTAGTAAAAAATGCATACTATACATTCCACACGCCACAATGAGCCCTTATTCATCATGGATATATGGAAACTGTCAAAGACCTCATTAAATGCACATTGCCACCATATTCAGGGGCGGTCGTAGTGTAAGAAGGTGGCGGGAAACCTCACGTGCCTCCTCTCCCTTGGACACTGTTCGCACAATTACAAGCGGCACTTCATTGTTTTTTAATGTGAAATGTAATCTTTATGCACTGTGATGTTGTAACGAATGGAAGCGGAGGCAGAGATGGTGAAGTTCACATTCGTCTTTTATTTTAGAAGTGGAACATCGAGACCGCGGTCCGGAGGGCTCCGAAGGGGGCGTGACTAGTGAGCCCCGGGTACCCGTAGTAAGACCCCTCGAACAGTACCAGAATGGAATACCCGGAGGACACAGGTGCTACCTCCAGTTAGACCCCGGACACTTGGCAGCTGTCCCAGAGGGACCAAAAGGGAGTAACAGATATAATAGCAGAAACCGCAGGTGAGGAAGGTCCTGGTTCAGGGTAGATGGTAGCAGGCTGGCTCCAGTAACCTTGTAACAGTCCACGGATTTGGATGGCTGATGGCGGAACGGGATGACACGTGCACAAGTGATAGCAGAGTTGGTCAGGGATAGCCGGGTACAGGATACCAATGATCTGTGGAGACAAATAGAATGAGCGAAGCACAGAGACTGCCAATGCAGCGCAGACAAATCGGAGTCAGAACCGGATGTAGCAATGGTAGAAACACGTTGCTCCGGCACTCCCCCTATGGTGGAGTGGCCAGATAAAGTAATCAGTGCGCTGCCATTGGTTGATTGACATTTCAAAAAAAGCACGCTGTCCCTTTAAGAGAGACGGTGAGGACGGCCTCGCGTCCTAAGCATTCTTCCTGGAGGCCTGCTGGCAGCGTGCCAGGAACTGGGGGAGGAAGCAGGACGCTGGGAAGCAGAGAGAGTAGGAGACTCCAGCCAGTGCACAGGCTGCTGCAAAGGGACAGCTCAAAGAGCAGAAGGTGAGTGACCAGGATGGAGTGCAGAGCCAGCACGGGGACCGAGTGTAACATATGTCATGTATCTGCCATGTATTGTGCAGATGTTTAGGATTAGGGATATAAGTTAGCATAGAGTAATAGCAGGGTTAGAACCGAGGGGGGCACATTAGAGAATAGGATAGATAATAATGTTAGTTTAGGTACAGGCAGCAAGGGGTTATTCAGTAGGGAGGAGTTAGAGCAGAGCAGCACAGAGCAGGGAGGTGTAGGACAGGCACTTCCTGATTAGAGGGAGAAGCCCGGGCAGCCTGCCCAGGTCAGGTTTTATGAGAAGCAGTGGAGCAGACAGTGACTGGCTGTGGGGATAAATCTGCTACGGTAGTAAAGGGCCCCAAGTGGAGAATAGTGCATCTGGGCACCAGCTTAACAGGACCATCCCCAGGAAGGATCCGGGGTCTCAGACCGGGGCGGGAGCAGCTGAGATGGCGTTCACGGCACCTTTCCCAACTGGAACCGGACGAGGAGCTGACATGGAGCTGGTGATGTGGAAGACACAGATAAGGCACGGACTGTCCAAAGAGACTGCCTGGATGGCAGGGAAAAGTAAGGCATGGACAAAACAGACTCTGACTATAGGTATGGCCGTGAACGCTGGGAGGAAAGAAAGAGAGATTACTAAAGGAATAGAGTCTGCCCGGAAGGCAGAGAAAGTACAGATATGTGGCTCTGTGTGAATTGTGCTGCCAAGGTGATGTGTGCCCTTTTGATAAGTAAAGTTGAACTGTTGGAAAAAGACTGTGACTCTGAGGTGTTTTGTGGAACTGGGAAATCAGGAGCTGGAGTGACAGAACTGGAAGAAACTCTGACAGTAACTGTGAGTGTCCTGCTGCGCGCGCTGCACGTGCAGCAAAATGATATTGTATTTTATATGTGGGGTGCCAGGGAGTGGGAACAGTACAGCCCGTTGCCACGACTGTCACCCTGACCACCTTACAATATCATTGGTGCAATCTGTGAAACCACATAGGAGCCCAAGGAGTAGAGGAGCCAATTTAAACATCCCAAAGCAGGTGGAATTATATATATACATTATGTGCATATATAAAAAAAATCTTATTAATTTCCTTCTCACCCCCAATGGGGGCGGTCTTTGTTGTCCTTTCTCATTCTCGGGTCCTCTACCAGAGGCATGGGAGTCTGAGGGTTCCTTGCAGGATGTTAGTTGTTCTCTGCATTGCGCTTTTCTGGACAGAGAGCTCAGATGTTTCTCCTGGGATATGGTGTAGCTAGAGTTGAGCGAAATAGGTCGGTCAGATTCAAAAGTCGCCGACTTTCGCCAAAGTCGGGTTTCGTTGGCTGAAACACAACCATAGTGTGCAGTCGGCCATGCGGTCGTCGACCCCAGCGCCCAAGTCGGTTTTCCCATAATGCTTGCAGGCGCCTTTTTTCAGCCAATGAGCATAGACATACACTGTGGGCAAAGAGATGACATGGGCAGCGTCCACCACCATCTTAGAGAAGGGCATCGCAGTGATTGGCTTGCTTTGGAGGGTGTCATAGTGTCTATAAAAGCTCTGAGCACCAACCTCCATTTAACTTTTGCTGATATTAACAGTAGGGAGAGGTTACTGACGCTGTTTATCAGTAGGGAGAGAGTTAGGCAGGAAAGAGAAGTTCTTCTGTGCTTGTGCTGATAGCAATTGTGCTGTACAGTTAGTGTGCAGTGACAGGGGTCTAGGGGGTAAGGTTTCTCCTTGTGGAGAGTGACATACCAGCTCTGGCGTGTCGAGGTAAGGAGGCTTATTCGCCGTGCAATGCTCCTCTGGGAAATTTTAATATGCAAATTGCCTCTTCAAACAAAAAGGACTTGTACTCTATAGCGCCACCTATTGGAAGTAGCGATCCTACAAGTCACAATCAACCCTTTAACGAGTCTTGTAATATGACTTAGGATAAAAGCCAAATCAGAATCTCCATGGAGAAAAAGCAGTCTGCACAGCAGTGTACACACAGCAATACAGATATCAGGCAGCCTAATAACTAGCGCTGCTGCACATAAGAAAATCCTCCCCTGTCACTGTGCAAATTGCCTCTTCAAACAAAGAGGACTTGTACTCTATAGCGCCACCTATTGGAAGTAGGAGATTCTGATTTGGCTTTTATCCTAAGTCATATTACAAGACTCGTTAAAGGGTTGATTGTGACTTGTAGGATCGCTACTTCCAATAGGTGGCGCTATAGAGTACAAGTCCTCTTTGTTTGAAGAGGCAATTTGCACAGTGACAGGGGAGGATTTTCTTATGTGCAGCAGCGCTAGTTATTAGGCTGCCTGATATCTGTATTGCTGTGTGTACACTACTGTGCAGACTGCTTTTTACACAGCACTAATACTTTGATTCTTTTTTTTCTGCACACTTACTGACCGTTCATTTTTTCCCACACTGTATAGAGCTGTACGCTCCTCACACACTACCGTGTACCGGCTGGTATCATGGACAAATACATGCTGACTATATGTGTGTGACTCTGGAAATAAATACGGAGATTGCAATTTTCCACTACACCGTATACAGCTGTACGCTTCTGAGACAGTACCATATGTCTGCTCTTTGTATTACGGTCAAATCCATACTGAGTGAGCATCTGTGTGTGACTACGGAAATATATGGAGATAGCAATTTTCCCTACACCGTATACAGCTGTACGCTTCTGAGACAGTACCATATATCTGCTCTTTGTATTACGGTCAAATCCATACTGAGTGATCGTCTGTGTGTGACTCCGGAAATATATATGGAGATTGCAATTTTTCCTACAACGTACACAGCTGTACGCTTCTGAGACAGTACTGTATATCTGCTCTTTGTATTACAGTCAAATCCATACTGAGTGAGCGTCTGTGTGTGACTCCGGAAATATATACGGAGATTTAAGTTTTCCCCTATGCCATATACAGCTGTACGCTCCTCATACAGTACCATATATCTGCTGGTATTTTTGTTACATTTTCCCAAACATGAAGAAGTATGGTGGAAGAGGCTGCGGACATGGATGGGAGGGGCCAGCTGGGAATGATGGTGGTGGTGGTGGTGCATCTGCTAGTAGTGCCAAAAGCCCAATAGCACCTAAGGCAGGAAGTATTGAGCCTGCGTCATCGTCTGGCTCCAGAAGGCCTGAAAGGCTCCCTTTTCTGGGAGTAGGTAAACCGCTTTTAAAGCCGGAGCATCAGGAACAGGCTTTGGCTTACTTTGCCGAAATAGCCTCCAGCTCTATCACCTCCTCTTCTGAAGTTTCAAAAAATGCAAGCATTGAGTCGTCAGTGCAGGCTACTGGTCAGGAATGACACCTTTCCTTGTGTCCTTCACCCCCACCAAAAGTGAAGGATGCGGCAGGCCACACTTCAGATTACTCCATGGAGCTCTTTTGACATACCATGCCTGGGTTATCAAGTCAAATCCTGAATTCCCCATTCCAAGATGAATATGACATAGAGTGCACTGATGCACAGCCACTGCTATCTGATTCTGCTGGTACATTCACCCAGAGCACTATTCTGCCCTCGCAGTCTACTGAGCCAGAATCTGACCCTGATGAAACTCAGATGTCCCTTCCCACATACTCTAACACCTTACACGGTGACACAGAGGAAGGTGCAGATGAAATTGAAGAGGAATTGATGGATGACCCAGTTGTTGACCTGTATTGGCATCCATTGGGGGAAGAGGGTGCTGCTGGCAACAGCTCAGAAGAGGAGGAGGATACGTGGCAGGCATCGACATCGCAGCTGCGGTTATCTAGCAGTCCCATAGCAGTCCAAAAATGTGTTAAAAAAACAAAAAGAGTTGCAGAACAGCTTGGCCAGACGGTCAAATTAGCACTGCGTGCAAGCCCTGAAACTTTATCCCATCGTAGGAAGAGTGCATTGTGGCACTTTTTTGACCAAAATCCTATTGATGAGGCAAAGGTTATCTGTAAGAAGTGCAGAAGAACCTTTAGCCGAGGGAAAAATCTCCGAAAATTGAATACTAGTTGCATGCTTAGACATTTAAACACCATGCACTTGCAAGAGTGGACGGACTACAAAACCTCACTGGCTTTGAACGCCTACATTGCCAAACTGATCTCATGAGAGATGATGCCCTTCCTTTTGGTTGAAAGCGCAGCGTTCCGAGAGCTCATGTCCTACGCTGTCCCACGCTATGACCTACCCAGTTGGCACTTCTTTCTAGAAAAGCTATGACTGCCCTCCACCTGCATGTGAAAGACCGCATTGTTCATGCACTCAAACAATCAGTGAGTGGAAAGGTGCACCTCACAAAAGATGCATGGGCCAGTAGGCATGGCCAGGGCCGTTACATGTCCATCACTGCGCACTGGGTTAATGTGGTGGATGCAGGGTCCACAAGGGACAGGAGCGGTGGGATAGTGCTGCCTAGCCCACGGTATAGGCAACAGTTGGCTGTAGGCGTTCGACCCTCCTCCTCCTCCAGAAGCAAAAGCTCATTGACAGAGCGCAGTCACACAAGCACTCCATCCACAGCTACCAGTGTTGCACACGAGGTGTCCCTCTATCGAACAGCTAGTGGTAAGCGTCAGCAGGCTGTTTTAAAGATGATGTCTTTGGGCGACAACAGACACACCGCGGAGGTACTGGCCGACTACTTGAAGCGAGAAACTGAATCATGGCTGGGCAGTCTACATCTTGAGCCAGGCAAGGTAGTCAGTGATAACGGCCGTAATTTTGTGACGGCCGTAGCCCTGGCAAAACTCAGACACATACCTTGCCTGGCTCACACCTTGAACCTGGTGGTGCAGTGCTTCATAAATAATTATCCAGAGTTACCAGCCCTGCTCCATAAGGTGCGAAGACTGTGCTCGCACATCCGTCGCTCAACCGTAGACTTCAGTCGTATGAAGAGGCTGCAACAATCGCTCCACCTCCTCAAACACCGCCTAATCATAGACGTTGCAACAAGGTGGAACTCCACCATGCACATGGTTGAGAGGCTGTGTGAACAGAGGCAGGCTGTAATGCATTTTTGGGAGGATCTACGGGTAGGCATTTTGAGGGCGGACATGGAGTTGTCGGGTGTGCAGTGGTCAAAGCTGAAAGACCTCTGTAAAGTCCTTCAGCGTTTTGAGGAATGCACACGGCTGGTAAGAGCAGACAATGCCATCATAAGCATGAGCATCTCAGTTATGCATCTGCTCATGCAAGCTTTGATGCACATTAAGGATCAGGCGTCTGCAGCGGAGGAGGAGGAGGGAAGCCTTCGTGACAGTCAGGCATTGTCTGCTCAGAGAATTGTCCTGGACGAGGTGGAGGAAGAAGAGGAAGAGGAGGAGGATGAGGATGAGGGGGATGATTATTTGGGGAGGATGATGCTTCTCAGGGGGCAAGAGAAAATGTTGGCTTGCCAAGGTCAGGTGCAGGGTTTGTGCGTGAATGGAGGGATGTGGATTTGGCAGAAAGTGCTCCTCCAGCCACCACAGTCAGTGCATCATTGACACCTGAAACATTGGCCCACATGTGTGATTATGTCTTGTGGATCCTAAATAGGGACCCCCACATTGCCAAAATTATGAAGGATGACGACTACTGGTTGCCCAGCATCCTCGATCCACGCTGTAAAGGCAAATTACAGAACATCATGCCACAGGAGAACCTAGAGATAATATTGGCGAACAAACAAGCAACTTTGGTAAACCATTTGTTAGAGGCATTCCCAGCACACAGCAGCGGTGCAGGTTTTACCACGAGTTGTACTGGGCCAAATGGAAGAGGTGTTTATGGTGCACACAGCCGAAGTGGCGTTGGAGACAAGGGGTTTCATGACCATGTTGTGTTCTGATTTCTCGAGTACCGCTTACACAACTGGTAATACTGAATCTATTGCAACAGACAGGAGACAACAGTTGTCAACTATGGTTCAAAATTACCTCTCCTCCCCTATCGATGTTCTCCCTCATAGTTCATTACCCTTTGACTACTGGGCCTGTAAACTGGACACCTGGCCTGAATTGGCACAATATGCCTTACAGGAGCTCGCTTGCCCTGCTGGTAGTGTGCTATCAGAAAGTGTCTTCAGTGCTGCTGGATCAATCCTGACAGAAAGAAGGACCCGGCTGTCGACCCAAAATGTTGATGATCTCACCTTCATTAAAATGAACCATGCCTGGGTTTCAAAGGATTTTGTACCACCTTCCACTGATGACACATAGGTTGCCAGCAAAATGGCTTGCTGTGTCCTCCTCTTCCTCCGACTTCTCCAATTCCTCCATTTGCAGCTGCTGAACGTCCAGTCTACACCTCAACATATGCCAGTTTTTCCACCTCCCTGACTGGGCTGTACCCCCCCCAGGGCCGGCGTCAGCACCTGGCGAACACGGGCAAGTGCCGATTCCCTGAGCAGGTGGGGGGCCCACTCGCCATCAGAGACACCGGCGTACTATGAGGGGCCCTGTGCCTGTTCCCGGCACCCACAATTTGCCCCCCCTGCTAGCTCAGGGCACCAGCACTTGCAATACTTACCTCTCCCTGCTCCACCGCTGTGACATCTTCCTCGTTTCCTGACAGTGACATTCAGGTCAGAGAGCGCGATTATGTAATATCTGTGCGCCCTCTGCCTGAACAGTCACAGTGCAGAGAGCTGGAAGATGGCGACGCTGAGGAGTCCAGAGTAGAGCAGTGCCCAGCGAGGAGAGGTATTTCATTTTTTTTAATGGTTGGAGCAATATATGGGGAGCATTATACACTGGAGAATTATATATGGGGCCCATCAAACACTTGAGCATCATACATAGGGCCCATTATACACTGGAGCATCATCCATGGGGCACATCATATACTGGAGCATTATATGGGGCCCATTATATATGGCGCATCATATGGGGCACATTTTATATGTTGCATCATATGGAGACCATTATATATAGAGCATTATATATGGGGACCATTATATTTGGAGCATTATATGGGGTTCATCATACACTGCAGCATCATATATGGGGCCCATCATATACTAGAGCATCATATGGGGTTCATTATTTATGTGGCATCATATAGGGCCCTTTATATATGGAGCATCATATGGAGCACATATGGGGCCTATTTTGTATGAAGCATTATATGGAGCCCATTCTGTATTGAGCAATATATGGGGCTCATTATTCTGTATAGAGCAATATATGGGGCTCATTATTCTGTATGGCGCACTATGTGGTGCCCATAATACTGTATGGAGGAATATACTGTCTGTTTTTTGAGCTATTGTAGAATTTAAAATAGATATCACTCATGTAATGTAAGAAGTGAAGTTATTTGGCATTGTACTATACCTATATTTCTCTGCTGTAACGCAGCATCATGAATTGTGGTATGTGTTAAAAGGGCCCACTGAGACTCTTCGGCCCAGGGCCCATGAAAACCTGGAGCCAGCACTGCCCCCCACAACTTTAGCCAAATAACCCCCAGTTTTCAATGCGTTACTATTATTATAAAGTAAATTAAGGTTGACAAGCTTAAGTAATAAGAATTGATGTCGTTGGTATTGAATTGGGCACTGTAGGTGTGTTTACTGTCCTCCACTCCCTGCCAACTTTTATTTCCCATTGACTTGCATTGGGGTCGGATTTTTGACTCTGACCCGACCATTTCCATTAGTCGGCCGACTTCGTTCGACTCGACTTTTGAGAAAGTCGGGTTTCACGAAACCCGATTCAACACTAAAAAAGACAAAGTCGCTCATCCCTAGTTGTAGCCATTCTTCCAACTCAGGGGTCACTGCTCCAAGTGCTCCTATCACCATTGGAATCATTGTTGCTTTCACCTTCCACATCTTTTCCAGTTCTCCTTTGAGGCACTGGTATTTCTCCAGCTTCTCATATCCCTTCTTTCTGATGTTGCTGTCACTTGGCACTGCCACATCTAATATCATTGTTGTCTTTTGATCCTTGTCTACTTTCACAATGTCTGGTTGGTTATCCAACACCTGCTTATCCATCTGGATCTTATAGTCCCACAGGATTTTAGCCCTTTCCTTCTCCACCACTTTTTCTGAGGTCTCCCACTTGGACTTAGGGGAACTTAGCCCATATGGTGTGCATATGTTCCTGTATACAATTCCTGCTACTGGCTTGTGGCGCTTGGTATACGCTGTTCCTGCTTGCATTTTGCATCTTGGCACTATGTGTTGGATGGTTTCTGAGGTTTCTTGTGTGGTAGATTCCTGTTTCTATGGATCTGGTACTTAGTGCTTTCTCTTGTACCGCTATGATCTGTGCTGTCTCTGAATCCAGCTTTCTCCAGCTATTGGTAGGATTTCTCCATGTCAGCCACCCCTATTATCTGTCAATGGTACATCCCATGCAGCGACTTATCTTGCTATGGCGCTTCATGTTGCTGTTCATCTTTCCAGATCTGTTGCTGTTGCCTTAGGCTTTCTCTCAGCATCACATCTCATCTTTTGGTGCCATTTTTCTGATATATTCTTGGATACTCCTTGTTTCATCCGTGATGGTGGCTTGGATGCTTAACAAGCCTCTCCCACCCTCCTTTCTGTTGGTATACAATCTTTGGGTGCTAGACTTAGGGTGGATACCGCCATGCATTATGAGGAGCTTTCGTGTCACATCTGCAGCTTGCATCTCTTCATTTGGCCAGCATACTATGCCAGTAGGGTATCTGATAACAACTGGCAGGGCATATGTATTGATGGCATGGATTTTATTCTTTCCATTGAGCTGGCTTTTTAGGACCTGTCTTAACCTTTGATGGTATTTGGATATTGCTGCTTTCCTTGCTTCCTCATCATGGTTACCGTATCCCTTTTGGGATGCAGAGGTGCTTGTAGCATTTGTGTACATCTGCTATGTGCCCTACTGGTAATGTGTCTTGACTACCTTGACTCTCTTTCTTACCAACCGGCTGCACTTCTCCAGCACGAAGGACATCCCAATGTCTTCACTGTAGGTGGATGAGTGAATTGATGTCTTGTTCGTTTTTCGCATACAGCTTGATGTCATCCATGTAGAGGATGTGGCTAATGGTGCTTCCATTATTGAACTTGTATCCATAGCCAGACTCTGTAATTATCTGACTGAGGGGGTTCAAGCCTATGCAGAACAGCAATGGGGACAATGCATCACCTTGGTATATGCCACATTTGATGGTCACTTGTTGTTAGGGTCTGCGGAACGAACCTAATAAATAATGTGGAGAGGTGCGTTCGCAGCCCGGAGTCCACAGTGCAGGCAGAGCCTGCTGCTAATAAGAAGGTGAAAGTAGCGAACTCTGTTATCCCGCAGAGTCCCTAAAATAAATGCTGTAGCGCGCGGTGGCAGTTAGTGCGAACTCTGTTAATCCACAGAGCCGCTAGCGAGAATGCCGCAGCGCTATATGGCGATAAGTACGAACTCACTTAGCTTCAGTGAGCCGCAAAGTAAAATGCTAGGGCGCTGACTAGCGTTTTAAAGTGAACCCAGTTGTGTCACAGAGCCGCTGAGAAACCCTACTGTGTCCAGGTACACAGTTGACTGCTAAGCGAACATAGGAAGTGGTCATGCACTATCTATGGCATCTGTACTCCAGGCTCTGAATACAGCAACCAAACTCCTCACCGGTTATGCCAGTATTCTAAAGACATCTAAGACACCGACCCTGACCAGCTAGCATACCAAGCTCCTCACCGATTAGGTCGGTATTGTAATGGCATATTTCAGCCGCCCTAACCACACACACGCATGACCATACTGGCGCAAAACACATAAAGGTTTGATACTAGCGCACGGCCGTGCGATCAGGACAAACTTTTATAGCAGCCACGAGTAGAAGACCTTCCAGGAAGGACCAATAGAAAGCTGCTTCAGATCACTAACAGCTACAGGACCTTCCTGGAGGACCAATAGGAGTCGTAGCTGAATCTGAACATGTGACCCCTGATCTCCAATGGGGAGATCTTGCCCTGGGCATGATCAGAAGAAGAAACAGAAGACTTAGTCCCAAATATGCCTGCTCCAGCACTGGTTATAACCGAAGATCCAGGAGAGGCAGCAGCAAGTCTCTGCACAGTATTAGACCGGGCAAGATGCTGGGACCGACGACTTTGCTGAGCAGGCTCCACTGCAGCCGGAGACGGATGCGGGACCGCATCGGGAATGGCTCGAGATTCCCCTTGTGCAGCATTGGGAACTCGAACCCTAACACTAGTATTAGTTGTTAGTTGTCTTGAGTTGACTTCCAATATTGTTCTCCATAGCCCCATTAAGTCTCTGAGGAAGGTTCTTAATTTCCTGATGACATTGTAAAGAGCAAAGTATTCACAGATCCATGTATGTGGCATTGAGTCATAGGCTTTCCTGTAGTCAATCTGTTGCTGTTGCCTTAGGCTTTCTCTCAGCATCTCAGGCTGTGCTGAGATAATCTTTATTTTTAATAATCTTTATTTTTATATAGCGCTAACATATTCCGCAGCGCTTTACAGTTCGCACACATTATCGTCACTGTCCCTGATGGGGCTCACAATCTAGATTCCCTATCTGTATGTTTTTGGAGTGTGGGAGGAAACCGGAGTACCCGGAGGAAACCCACTGCAAACACGGGGAGAACATACAAACTCCTTGCAGATGTTGTCCTTGGTGGGATTTGAACCCAGGACTTCAGTGTTATCTACTGAGCCACCGTGCCGCCCAAGATTGGTCTGTCTGGATGTTGAGTCTTGAGCGACTGATCTACCTACTAGGAGCTGGTGCTTAGAGCCTCTGGTGTTGGTTCCAATGCCTTTCTGAGCTGGATTCATGTACTGGTTCATATGGTTCTGTAGCTTGGTGGCTATGATTCCTGACAGGAGTTTCTATGTTGTTGTAAAACAGGTTATTGGGCGGTATTTGGATGGAACTGTTTCTTTGTGAGGATCCATCATGATCAGCCCTGTTCTACCTTGTGTTAGCAAAGCTGAGTGGTGGCCTGCTTCTAGCAGTTGGTTCATCTGCTTTGCCATGTGTTCATGTACCACTGTTAATTTCTTTAGCCAGTAGGTGTGGATCATGTCTAGGCCAGGTGCTGTCCAGCTCTTCATGTTCTTGACCCGCTGTTGGATTTCTGCTTCTGTAATGTTGATTGATTGTTGCTCTAGGTGGTTGCTATGTTTCATTCTCAGATCTTGCACTGGTGTGTGTTTTTTCCTTCCCCCATATGCTCCTCCAGTATTGTTTAGTCTCTGATATTGGTGGAGTTGCTGCCTTTGTGCCTTTGTGCTGTTACCCTGTAGTTGGGAGTACACTTTGAATGGTTCTTTGGAGAACAAGGCATTTATATATATACACTGCTCAAAAAAATAAAGAGCAGAATATAACTTCAAGTAAATCAAACTTCTGTGAAATCAAACTGTCCACTTAGGAAACAACACTGATTGACAATCAATTTCACTTGCTCGTGATATAAAATATACACCGGTGCTCCCAAAACAGCTATGTGCTAAAGCTGAAGGTGCCTAGTCAGCCTCTGTGCTAGTGGCTGTCAAACTAATAAAATACAAATAAAAAAAAAAGAAAGGCACCGCACTAAGGTTGATACCCACATGTAATCAGAAGTACCTGGATAAAAGTGCCGAGCAGGTGTAGGTCATTTTATATAGTATGCAAAATATGCATAGAAATTACTACTGATCTCCCTCACAATGATAAATTAATAACCAACAGTAGGAAAATATAAAATATCCACCCCCTGGTAAATCCCAGAAAACAATAGTTCAAATGATCACTATTAGTTATGAAAATTAAGCATGAAATAAAAAAATATCCTTACTAGTAGTGGATCAATATGCAGGATGAGCTGCTGTGCACGTAGTGAGCAGACTGCTCAATGACGTTGTTGTGACACGTGGGATCCTAAACAATGGGCGCCAAGGAGTGGGGGTAAACATTGACTTTAAGGTCTGATGGTAGTTGCACTAAAACACAACGGCTACTGCTGTCTGGAAAAGGCGACCGCAGTGGAGGGAGAGTGGGAGCCGGGGAGCTCCTCTCACCGAGGAGAGAAGAACAAGCAGCGGACGCAAACCGAGAAGCACCGTCAGGCAGTGCCGGAGTGTAAGGATCGTGGTCTGGGTGACGTTAGTTACTGTTGGTTATTAATTTATCATTGTGAGGGAGATTGGTAGTAATTTCTACGCATATTTTGCATACTATACAAAATGACCTACAACTGCTCGGCACTTTTATCCAGGTACTTCTGATTACATGTGGGTATCAACCTTAGCGCGGTGGCTTTCTTTATTTATTATTTCAATTTCACATGCTGTTGTGCAAATGGACTAGACAACAGATGGAAATGATTGGCAATTATCAAGACGCACTCAATAAAGGAGTAGTTCTGCAGGTGGGGACCACAGACCACATCTCAGTACCAATGCTTTCTGGCTGATGTTTTTGTCACTTTTGAAAGTTGGTAGTGCTTTCACACTCGTGGTAGCATGAGATGAACTCTACAACCCACACAAGTGGCTCAGGTAGTGCAGCTAATAAAGGATGGCACATCAATGCGAGCTGTGGCAAGAAGGTTTTCTGTGTCTGTTAGCGTAGTGTCCAGAGGCTGGAGGCGCTACCAGGAGACAGTCAAGTACACCAGGAGATGTGGAGGGGGCCGTAGGAGGGCACGAACCAGTAGCAGGACCGCTACCTCCGCCTTTCTGCAAGGAGGAACAGGAGGAGCACTGCCAGAGCCCTGCAAAATTATTTCCAGCTGGCCACAAATGCGCATGTGTCTGCACAAACGGTTAGAAACCGACTCTATGAGGATGGTCTGAGTGCCCAAGGTCCACAGATGGGGTTGTGCTCACAGCCCAACACCGTGCAGGACGCTTGGCATTTGCCACAGAACACTAGAATTAGCAAATTCGCCACTGGTGCACTGTGCTCTTCACAGATGAAAGCAGGTTCACACTGAGAACGTGACAGACGTGACAGTGTCTGGAGACACTGTGGAGAGCAATCTGCTGCCTGCAACATCCTTCAGCATGACCGGTTTGACAGTGGGTCAGTAATGGTGTTGGGTGGCATTTATTTGGGGGGGCGCACAGCCCTCCGTGTGCTCGCCAGAGGTAGCCTGACTGCCATTAGGTTCCGAGATGAGATCCTCAGACCCGTTGTGAGACCATATGCTGGTGCGGTTGGCCCTGGGTTCCTCCTGATGCAGGATAATTCCAGACCTCATGTGGCTGGAGTGTGTCAGCAGTTCCTGCAATATGAAGGCATTGAAGCTATGGACTGGCACGCCTGTTCCCCAGAACAGAATCCGATTGAGCACATCTGGAACATCATGTCTCATTCCATCCACCAATGTCACGTTGCACCACAGACTGTCCAGGAGTTAGCGGATGCTTTAGTCCAGGTCTGGGAGGAAATCCCTCAGGAGACAATCCGCCGCCTCATCAGGCGCATTCCCAGGCATTGTAGGGAGGTCATACAGGCACAGGGAGGTCATACAGGCACGTGGAGGCCACACACACTACTGAGCATCATTTTGAGTTGTTTTAAGGACATTACATTCCACTTTATTTTTGTGGGTGACTCCAAATCCAAGGCATCCATTGGTTAATAAATTTGATTTCCATTGATAATTTTTGTGTGATTTCGTTGTCAGCACATTCAACTTTGTACAGAACAAAGTATTCAATGAGAATATGTTATTCATTCAGATCTAGGATGTGTTATTTGAGTGTTCCCTTTATTTTTTTGAGCAGTGTATATATATATTGTAGTGCAGCAGTAGCACACTTATGCAGTGAGACTTACAAAGTCTCTTTAATGCAGTTATCTCACAGCATTAAGGTTCAATTCACACACAAGTGCATATAATCTCAGTGTCCTCTTCACACAAGTGCATATAATGTAGTGCATGGTATTAGTGTCCATTTTACCACACTACATACTACACGGCATTTTCCCAATTCACAGTCACTAAACACGCTGGACCTCCCTTTGCCCAGTTTCCGTGGACAACTGCAGCGCCGTGTTAAAATCTCTTTTCTCACAGCCGTACGCAGTCCATGATATCCTCCTGTTTGCAATCGTTACACACGCCAGTCCTCCTCTGACCAGTTACCGTGGAAGACAGCACCTCTGTGTATGCTGTGGGTGCCAGGCCTCTTGGCTCCGCTCTGTCCTGTGTCTCCTCACACAGACAAAGCTCTGCAGAACCTCTGCTCTGTACTGAAACCTGCCAAACTGAAACTGGCCCTGACACACCTGGACCCTTTCCTGCAAGGCTTTTAACTAAGAAACCTGTATGACCTCCCTACAACGCCTGGGCAAGCTCCTGATGAGGCAGCAGATGGTTTCCTGAGGGGTCTCTTCCCAGACCTGGACTAAAGCATCCACCAACTCCTGGACAGTCTGTTGGTAGATGGAGCGAGACATGATGTCCCAGATGTGCTCAATCAGATTCAAGTCTGGGGAATGGGCGGGCCAGTCCATAGCTTCAATGCCTTCATCTTGCAGGAACTGCTGACACACTCCAGCCACATGATGTCTGGCAATGTCCTGCATTAGGAGGAACCCAGGGCCAATCGCACCAGCATATGGTCTCACAAGGAGTCTGAGGATCTTATCTCGGTAAATATTGGCAGTCAGGCTATCTCTGGCGAGCAAATGGAGGGCTGTGTGGCCCTCCAAAGAAATGCCACCCCATACCATTTCTGCCCACTGCTTTCCATGGCATCTCCAGACTCTGTCACATCAGTCATGTGTGCTCAGTGTGTACCTGCTTTCATCTGTGAAGAGCACAGGGCGCCAGTGGCGAATTTGCCAATCCTGGTGTTCTGTGGCAAATGCCAAGCGTCCTGCACGGTGTTGGGCTGTGAGCTCAACCCCCATCTGTGTACGTTGGGCACACAGACTATCCTCATGAAGTCGATTTCTAACCGTTTGTGCAGACACATGCACATTTGTGGCCTGCTGGAGGTCATTTTGCAGGGCTCTGGCAGTGCTCCTGTTCCTTCTTGCTCAAAGGCGGAGGTAGCGGTGCTGCTGTTGGGTTGTTGCCTTCCTACGGCCCCAACTGCATCTCCTGGTGTACTGGCCTATCTCCTGGTAGTGCCTCCAGCCTCTGGACACTACGCTGACATACACAGCAAACCTTCTTGCCACAGCTCGCATTGATGTACCATCCTGAATGAGCTGCACTACCTGAGCCACTTGTGTGGGTTTTAGAGTCAGTCTCATGCTACCACGAGTGTGAAAGCACAACCAACATTCAAAATTGACCAAAACATCAGTCAAAAAGCATTGGTACTGAGATGTGGTCTGCGGTCCCCACCTACAGAACCACTCCTTTATTAAGTGCGTCTTGATAATTGCCAATAATTTCCATCTGTTGTCTATTCCATTTGCACACCAGCATGTGAAATTGATTGTCAATTAGTGTGGCTTCCTAAGTGGACAGTTTGATTTCACAGAAATTTGATTTACTTGGAGTTATATTCTGTTGTTTAAGTGTTTCCTTTATTTTATTGAGCAGTGTGTATATATATATATATATATATATATATATATTTTTTTTTTTTTTTTTAAAAAAGAAATGTTTTTTAGCAAGATCTGAATTCATTTAATATTACAATATTTTATGCAATTTACTGTACAGTACTTTACTGTATTTTGGATAAAATAATATTTTATACACTTTGTGTAATGATATTATCATGTTATTTTTAACATTGACAGTTTAAAGGCATATCCAGCTTTGTAGATATAGGAGACTATGGCAGCAGTTGTACCTATACCCTGATGCAGGAGGCCCCTTATAACAAGAGATAATATGGGTGGAAAACATGGTCATACTAACATGGTAATGCCAACTTTTATTATGCTATCCGCCTTATGATAATCTAGTGGGCAAAACTGATATAACATTGGTATATTTGCGTTAACCAACTTCTAGCCATACTTGTATGGCATGCTGTAAGAAAGAGTTAAACACTATATGTAAGTACAGTTATTATTTGATGTAAAGAAACAGCATGGTATTTAGGAATATTTTCTACCGTCCACTTTCAGTCCATCATCCTTATTTTTATCTATATATTTTTAGAAAGTTAACCTTCAGATTTTAATTTCATGGCAGCCCAACCATCTTATTCATCAAATGTCATATCAGATTTGTTGTCTACTGATTCAGAATATCATTTTGAGATGACCTGAAAAAGGTTCTGTACAAATAGAGCATTCAAAATCATAAAGTGAGACTTTTACTGTATTTCCAACAAAATACTATAGGTAGACAAGATGACAACTCATAAACTCAGTAGTACAGTCTAACACCTCATCATCTTTTGAGTCTTTCTTCTAAAGTCTGGATTTTTATGTTATGGATTAAAATCAGTATTCAAAAAATGAAAAATGACTATTAATTACATGGTTGGACTCCAAGTTCTCTCCTGTGACAACTAAAGTACTCTTGTCCCTCCTCATCCGACAAAATTTTTGCATATTTGTAAAGGTATTTAATATCTCATTAAAACAAAAGTCATTACAAAGTGTTTTAAGTGTCTGAAGAGCAGAGCATTCTTTTGTATAACTCAGTTGAGTATTTTTTGAGTGTTTAATTGAAACGTTTCCACCAGCAATAAGAGACATAAGAAGTCAAAGCTTTGTCTTAAGAGTCTCAAGCCTCTTCTATCCAAACTGGCTAAAGTGATGAACTTCAAAGGATCATGAACTTTAAATGATATGGCTAATCAACATAATTGAGCTGAGTACCAGAGTAATGCAGTCACTTCTGGAATAGAATTATTCATGTTTAGTAGTGATGAGCGAGTATACGCAGTGCTCGGGCTTTCCCGAGCATGCTCAGGTGTTCTCCGAGTATTTTGGCATGCTCGGAGATTTAGTTTCTGTTGACGCAGCTGCATGATTTGTGGCTGCTGGACAGCCTGAATACATGTGAAGATTGCCTGTTTATTAGGGAATCCCCACATGTATTCAGGCTGTCTAGCAGCCACAAATCATGCAGTTGCTTCGACAGAAACTAAACCTCCAAGCATGCCAAAATACTTGGAGGACACCCGAGCATGCTCGAGAAAACCTGGCAATGAGTATACTCACTCATCACTAATGTTTAGTTATTCAAACTTCCTTTATCTCCATTAATGAAGCAAATCATTTTGGCAATAAAGACTAAATAACTGTCTTCACTTTCCCATTCTGATTATTTTTTCATCCCTTTCATGACTTCTGACTACTGTGTGTTTATCGGAACAATATGGAGCATACAAAAGTTAGGTGTAATTTATATTATATTTTATTATCACTGAAATATAAAAAAAAATTCAGACATTGACTTGGGTAGGAGTTTTTTATAGGTGTTCATGGTCATATATTATCAAGTGTACTGTAATAATTGATATTGTAATTTATGTTAGGGGACATGAACACAAAGTTATTAATTCACTAGTTAGGGTTATAGTTTTACGGTGAACATTGATTGCCATAGATAATATGTTAACTTTTTTGTAAAGGTTATTATTGCTATTGTAACGGGTCTGGTGGGTGGAACTACTGACGAGACAGGTCAGGTTGGTGGAACCACAAAGCTTTATTATACAAGAGAGTCTACTTGTAAGAGAGCGGGTGGCACCTGGGAAAAGGGCAGGGAATCACGGCAGGGGATATAGGTAGTTTCTGGACAGGCAGGTTTGTCACAGCAAGTGACCAAGGAAGTCTCTGGGCAGGCAGGTTGTAACGGTAAGTAACCGAGGCAGTCTCTGGACAGGCAGGTTGTCACGGCAAGTGACCAAGGCAGTCTCTGGGACAGGCAGGTTGTCACGGCAAGTGACCAAGGCAGTCTCTGGGACAGGCAGGTTGTCACGGCAAGTGACCAGGGCAGTCTCTGGGACAGGCAGGTTGTCACGGCAAGTGACCAGGCAGTCTCTGGGACAGGCAGGTTGTCACGGCAAGTGACCAGGCAGTCTCTGGACAGGCAGGTTGTCACGGCAAATGACCAGGCAGTCTCTAGACAGGCAGGTATATACGACCTGATATGGTGGAGCCTCCAGGTAGGCTGCAGTCGGATGGCAGATGATCGCTCCCAGGTGAGCAGGCAAGAGCCGGGGATCTCTGCAGATGATGTCCGAACTTCCGGATGGAGCTGCAGTCGGATGGCAGATGATCGCTCCCAGGTGGGCAGGCAAGAGCCGGGGATCTCTGCAGATGATGTCCGAACTTCCGGATGGAGCTGCAGTCGGATGGCAGATGATCGCTCCTAGGTGAGCAGGCAAGAGCCTGGGGATCTCTGCAGATGACGTCCGAACCTCTGGATGGAACTGCAGACGGATGGCAGACAGGCAAGCCGACAGGTAACAGGCAGGTAACTGGAATCAGGAGCTGATGACTGAAACAGAGTTAGACTGCACAGGAACAACATTGCTCGGGCACCTACATTAAGGAGGAAGCCCTTAATATAGGGTGGAGTCCTCCAGCATTGGCTGGAGACTGATTTGGAAAATGCGCGCGGCTCCTTTAAGAGCGGGGGAGGGTGCGAGCGCGCGCCCTAAGGCCAGTAGCAGGGAAGGAGCGCGCGGGACCAGCAGGGCGGAAGGAGGGCGCCGAGGATGCCAGAGGCGCAGAGGAGGCTGGGAGCACTGAGGACGCTGAGCGCAGGTGAGGAGAGCGACGTCCCTGTCTGGCAGCAGGCAGGGACGCGGGCGCTACAGTACCCCCCCCTCTAGGCCCCCCCTTCTTTAGGCCAGAAAGAAATTTAGCTAGGATAAGAGGGGCATGGATGTTCTCCCGAGGCTCCCAGGTTCTCTCCTCAGGACCAAACCCCTTCCAATCCACCAAAAAATAAGTCTTTCTTCCTACCCTTTTTGTGGCCAGAATGTTCTCTACCTCAAATTCATCATCAGCAGACACTGGAGCAGGAGGTGTACCTGTAGACTTAAAAAAAGAGTTAAGAACCACAGGTTTGAGGAGAGATACATGAAAAGAATTAGGAATTCTCAAATTGGCCGGGAGTTTCAATTTATAGGACACCGGATTGATCTGACTGATGATCTCAAAAGGACCGATGAACCGAGGACCTAACTTGTAGGACGTAATTTTGAGTCGAACATATTTGGACGAAAGCCAGACTTTGTCCCCAGGACGGAATTGAGGAGGATCCAGACGTTTTTTGTCAGCATGTCTTTTCATGCGCTCGGATGACTGAATGAGTGCGGACCGGGTACTCTCCCAGATGGAGGAGAATTCTCTAACCAGAGATTCCGCAGCTGGATTGTCCACAGAGATGGAAACAGGGACAGGGATCCGAGGGTGCTGACCGAAGACTACAAAAAACGGAGACTTGGTGGAAGATTCGCTCTCATGATTATTGTAGGAGAATTCGGCCCAAGGCAGGAGCTCCACCCAGTCAGAATGGTGGGCATTAACGAAGTGTCGAAGATAACTGGTCAAATTCTGATTTATTCGTTCAACTTGTCCATTGGACTGTGGGTGGTAAGCGGAGGAAAAATCCAGGGTGACGTCTAGCAACTTACAAGTGGCTCTCCAGAAACGTGAGGTGAACTGAACCCCACGATCCGACACAATGTGACGAGGCAGACCATGAAGACGGAAGATGTGGCGGATAAAGTCTTTAGCCAACTCGGGTGCAGACGGAAGACCTGGCAGAGGAATGAAGTGAGCCATCTTGGAAAAGCGGTCAGCGACCACCCAAATGACCGTACAACCGGCAGAGACGGGCAGATCCGTAATGAAGTCCATGGCTATATGCTGCCAGGGAGCAGCGGGTACAGGAAGCGGAAGAAGACGGCCGGTAGGCAGGTGTCTCTGAACTTTGTTGCGGGCACAGGAAACACAGGCAGAAACAAAGTCTATTACGTCTTTGTGCAGGGTAGGCCACCAATAATGCCGGGTAATGAGTTTGAGGGTCTTTTTTTGACCAGCGTGGCCAGCGAGTTTAGACGAGTGACCCCAATGTAGGATTCTCTTCCGATCGGTTTCTGATACGAACGTCTTACCAGGAGGGAGACGATTTAGACTCACGGGAGCCACCTGCATCACTCTGGCGGGATCGATGATATGTTTAGGCTCATCTTCGAGATCCGACACCAGGAAAGACCGAGACAAGGCATCCGCCTTGACGTTTTTGTCAGCTGGGCGAAAATGCAAAAGAAAATCGAAGCGGGCAAAAAACAAGGACCACCGGGCTTGGCGAGGATTAAGTCTCTGTGCCTGCTGGAGGTATGCCAGATTTTTGTGGTCCGTGTAGATGATTACCGGATGAAGAGCCCCTTCGAGTAGGTAACGCCACTCCTCCAATGCCAACTTAATGGCCAATAACTCTCGATCTCTATGGAGTAGTTGCGCTCGGAGGAGGAGAAGAGTTTGGAGAAGAAACCGCAGGATACCATCCTCCCGGATGGCGATTTTTGGGTAAGAACCGCTCCGGCTCCAGCAGAGGAAGCGTCCACCTCCAGGAAGAACTGCTTGTTGCCATCCGGGCGATGCAGCACTGGAGCGGAAGAGAAGGCCTGTTTCAGAGAAAGGAAGGCCTCCTCTGCTTCGGTCGTCCACTGTTTGGGGTTAGCATCCTTGCGAGTGAGCGCTGAGATTGGAGCAGTCCTGGAAGAGAAGTGCGGTATGAAGAGACGGTAATAGTTGGCAAATCCCAGGAACCGCTGAATGGCCTTCAACCCCTCCGGTCGGGGCCACTTCTCGATGGCAGACAATTTCTCCGGATCCATTCGTAGGCCTGTCTGAGAAATGATGTAGCCCAGAAACGGAAGCGATGTCTGCTCAAAGAGGCACTTCTCATATTTGGCGAAGAGGTGATTCTGCCTGAGCCTGAGCAGAACCTGACGAACATCCCTCCGGTGAGACTGAAGATCCGGAGAGAAGACCAAGATGTCGTCAAGGTACACCACAACGCAGGAATAGAGGAGGTCCCAGAAGATGTCGTTGACCAACTCCTGAAAGACTGCTGGAGCATTACAGAGACCAAAGGGCATCACCAAGTACTCGTAGTGGCCGTCCCGGGTGTTGAATGCCGTCTTCCATTCATCTCCTCGACGGATACGAACCAGGTTGTATGCTCCACGAAGATCTAGTTTGGTGAAGACTCTAGCCCCTCTAAGACGATCAAACAGTTCTGGAATGAGCGGAAGAGGGTACTTATTCTTCACCGTGATCGAATTTAGGCCTCTGTAGTCAATACAGGGACGGAGAGATCCGTCTTTCTTTTTAACGAAGAAGAAACCTGCTCCCGCTGGGGAGGTAGATTTCCGGATGAATCCCTTTGCTAAGTTCTCCTCGATATATTCGGACATCGACCTGGTCTCAGCAGCAGACAACGGGTAAATACGCCCACGGGGAGGCGTAGTACCGGGCAACAGGTCAATCGGGCAATCATATGGTCTATGCGGGGTAATGTCTCTGCTTCCTTTTTATTGAAGACATCAGCAAATGACCAATATGGAATCGGGAGTCCAGGTAGATTAGCAGGTGTAGGAGAAGAATAGACAGGATGAACAGGCACCAGACACGTTTTATGACAGTCCTGTCCCCAGCGAAGAACCTCTCCATTCTGCCAGTCGAGCACAGGTGCATGTTTTTGGAGCCAAGGCAGACCTAGTAAGAAAGCATGAGAGAGTCCGGGTAAAACATGAAACGAGATGCTCTCAGAATGCAACATTCCCACCTGCAGGGTTATGACTTCGGTGATAAGTCGGATGGGACGAGGTAGGAGGCCCCCATCCACAGCAGCAACAGATACAGGTTCAACAAGAGGTTTGGTGGGAATGTGATACTTCTCTACTAGAGCCTGTGACACGAGATTCCCAGCTGCTCCAGAATCAAGTTGGGCCATTTCGAAGTGGCGGTTCTTACCGATCAGAATTGAAACCGACAGCAGCAGGGATGAAGAGGATTTATTTTTGTCTAGATTGACCTCTCCGAGCGAACCTAGACACAGGCGTTTCCCGACTTCTCCGGACAGGTTTGGATCCAGTGCTCCTTACTGCCGCAGTAGAAGCAACTTTTCTCGGCACGGCGTGAGTCCTGACGGGCTTTGACCATCTTGGTCTGGTCGACCTGCATAGGCTCAGCAGTGTGCACCTGAGGAGAAACGGAAGAGGTTATAGATCTCTGACACGAGGGTGCAAGATGGGAAAATTCTTTTTTACGGGTGATCTCTTTGGCTCGTTCCTGGAACCGTAGATCAATTCGATTGGCAAGATTTATTAAATCATCTAGAGAGGTTGGAACGTCCCGACCGGCAAGTTCGTCTTTAATACGGCCAGACAGACCCTCCCAGAAGACCGAAATTAGAGCTTCATTGTCCCAAGCTAGTTCTGAGGCTAAAGTCCGGAACCGTATGGCATATTGACCAACGGTGAGACTCTCCTGACAGAGACGCAGCAGAGATGATGCAGAGGAAGTCTTCCGTCCAGGTTCGTCGAATACCTTCCGGAAGGCCGAGAGAAAAGCAGGCAGGTCAGACACCAGAGGATCCTCTCTCTCCCAGAGAGGGTTAAGCCAGGCCAGGGCCTCTCCGGTGAGATGGGACATGATGAAGGCAACTTTGGCCCGGTCAGAGTTAAACTGGTGTGCCAGGAGTTCAAAATGCAGGGTGCACAGATTAATGAAACCCCGAGCCAGAGCAGGATCGCCTCCAAACCTAGGAGGAGCTGACAGTCGGGGTCCGGGAATGGAAACCACGGAATTGGGAATCAGCGGGACTGACGGATTATGAATCATGGCTCCAGCGATGGTTGCTGGTGATGAATTCAGAGTGTCCAGACGGGAATTGACGTTCCGCAGGTGACCCAGGATGGCCTCCTGTTGAGACCTCTGGCGAGACAGCTCATGACACAGTTCCGGGAGTGAAGGGGTTTGGGTGCCACCGGGTTCCATGGCCCGAGCAAACTGTAACGGGTCTGGTGGGTGGAACTACTGACGAGACAGGTCAGGTTGGTGGAACCACAAAGCTTTATTATACAATAGAGTCTACTTGTAAGAGAGCGGGTGGCACCTGGGAAAAGGGCAGGGAATCACGGCAGGGGATATAGGTAGTTTCTGGACAGGCAGGTTTGTCACAGCAAGTGACCAAGGAAGTCTCTGGGCAGGCAGGTTGTAACGGTAAGTAACCGAGGCAGTCTCTGGACAGGCAGGTTGTCACGGCAAGTGACCAAGGCAGTCTCTGGGACAGGCAGGTTGTCACGGCAAGTGACCAAGGCAGTCTCTGGGACAGGCAGGTTGTCACGGCAAGTGACCAGGGCTGTCTCTGGGACAGGCAGGTTGTCACGGCAAGTGACCAGGCAGTCTCTGGGACAGGCAGGTTGTCACGGCAAGTGACCAGGCAGTCTCTGGACAGGCAGGTTGTCACGGCAAGTGACCAGGCAGTCTCTAGACAGGCAGGTATATACGACCTGATATGGTGGAGTCTCCAGGTAGGCTGCAGTCGGATGGCAGATGATCGCTCCCAGGTGAGCAGGCAAGAGCCGGGGATCTCTGCAGATGATGTCCGAACTTCCGGATGGAGCTGCAGTCGGATGGCAGATGATCGCTCCCAGGTGGGCAGGCAAGAGCCGGGGATCTCTGCAGATGATGTCCGAACTTCCGGATGGAGCTGCAGTCGGATGGCAGATGATCGCTCCTAGGTGAGCAGGCAAGAGCCGGGGATCTCTGCAGATGACGTCCGAACCTCTGGATGGAACTGCAGACGGATGGCAGACAGGCAAGCCGACAGGTAACAGGCAGGTAACTGGAATCAGGAGCTGATGACTGAAACAGAGTTAGACTGCACAGGAACAACATTGCTCGGGCACCTACATTAAGGAGGAAGCCCTTAATATAGGGTGGAGTCCTCCAGCATTGGCTGGAGACTGATTTGGAAAATGCGCGCGGCTCCTTTAAGAGCGGGGGAGGGTGCGGGCGCGCGCCCTAAGGCCAGTAGCAGGGAAGGAGCGCGCGGGACCAGCAGGGCGGAAGGAGGGCGCCGAGGATGCCAGAGGCGCAGAGGAGGCTGGGAGCACTGAGGACGCTGAGCGCAGGTGAGGAGAGCGACGTCCCTGTCTGGCAGCAGGCAGGGACGCGGGCGCTACAGCTATAGGAATACAAATTCTAAATAGATTTTGTTTTGTACAAATTAAAAATGTTTGCATTATTTTAGTTTACTTTTAGCTTTTAAACAATTATTTTACTTTTAGTTAACTTATTTTGTGCTGGCATTTCTTAATACTGTAAAGGTACTGCCACACTAAACTATCCCGCTAGCGATCACGATAAAGACGCATACTAATTGCGATCGCTAGCGGGATCGTTTTAATATCGCTAGTAGCGGCTTTATTTAGCGATGTCGTTAGGACGCTATCGCGGTTAGCGATCTCCTTAACGACTTTAGCGGTACAAAAGTACCGCTAAATCGCTAAATAAGGTGCCACACTCAGCGATAATACTTACCCAGCGGGAGCGCCGACGATAAAATAGGGTCGATTCCAGCGACGAGCGAGATCACAGCAGGAAGCTCGTCGCTGGCAGATGCCGCACACAACAACATCGCTAACGGGATCGCTAAATAGTGACGTTTTTTAGCGATCCCGTTAGCGATGTTGTTTAGTGTGGCATACCCTTAAGCCAAAACAGAATGTCTATTCTGCCTGCATATAAAGTGAACCCAATGATAAGATCATGATGAGACAATACAAAGGGTCCTTTACCTTTATCAGCTATTGCTTGTTTATTCTCCTAGAAAGTTTACAATTGGGTATTAAGGGTATGCCACACTAAACAACATCGCTAACGGGATCGCTAAAAAACGTCACTATTTAGCGATCCCGTTAGCGATGTTGTGTGCGGCAGCTGCCAGCGACGAGCTTCCTGCTGTGATCTCGCTCGTCGCTGGAATCGTTCCGGACCCTATTTTATCGCCGGCGCTCCCGCTGGGTAAGTATAATCGCTAAGTGTAGCACCTTTTCTTAGCAATTTAGCGGTACTTTTGTACCGCTAAAGTCGTTAAGGAGATCGCTAACCGCGATAGCGTCCTTAACGACATCGCTAAGTTAGGTAGCTACTAGCGATATAGAAACAATCCCGCTAGCGATCTCATTAGTATGCGACGCTAACGAGATCGCTAGCGGGATTGTGTAGTGTGGCAGTACCTTAACTCTTCCATGACCTAGCAATTTATGACACTGTCTAATCAGTGATGATGTGCTGATTACTACATTGGAACACATCCTATTGAAACTGAGAATAGCATCTCCGTGTTGCCAATTTACTCATGTTTTCAAGGGAAGTAGTAGAGTAACAGCACAATGAGGAGATCTAAGAAATGATGTTCCAAAATTGTCATTTTATGGGAACACAAGTATTTGCCTACTCTGAAAAAACATATTGAGTTTTGTCCGCCAGGACAAATCTCTGGCTTTATAGTCCATAAGACTGCAACAGAAAAACTGTGAAAAAACACAGAAAGTAGTAATTAACAGAATTGTTGAAGTCAATGTATGAGGCATCATAACATAATACAAAAAAAATGTGCCACCACTAAATACAGGACCCATCACTAGGTTCAATACAGTAAAATAGCTCCGATGAATACATATGAACCCAAATAAGTAAATTTTTGATAAAAAAGTGTAAATTTTATTACATATCCAAAAATACATATAGAAAACACAAACAGAATTTAAAAAGTGGGAAACCCAAATAAAGTACCACAACCCACACTTAAATCAATCAGAGGTTGCACAAACCACATATCCCCACTGAATTTCATCCTATACAGCTAAGTAGCCGCAGCAAAACACCACAAAGGCATAACTTCACCTATACACTGGTAACTAACAATTGAGTACAAAATGATAAATAAAGTGCAGTAGTTTGTTTTACCTTCTGTGGGTGATGGTGCCAGCCCCATTGCACTTTTCAGCATTCAGCCTTCTTCCGGGGGTTGGTATCATACCAGCAGAGGCACAACTTTATATGCAAACCGCCCCAATTAGAAATCACTTAGCAAATCTCATTTCTCTAATGCTATCACTGATTGGTCCAAAGGGAATGAGCGTATCTCGGACTCATTTCCCCCATTCAACCCACCCAAGGTATACAGCGCCAATAGAACTTTAATGGACGTATGTTAAAAATACATATTGGGTGGTGTTTTGTGTCCAGTCTTCCAATCACATACTTCCAAGCCTATAGCTAACGCCCCAAATATTTATACATGAATGATCTCAGCGTGAATAATAATAATAATAATTTTATTTCTATAGCGCCAACATATTTCGCAGTGCTTTACATTATAGAGGGGACTTGTACAGACAATAGACATTACAGCATAACAATAAACACAGATCAAAGTAGATACCAAGAGGAATGAGGGCCCTGCTCACAAGCTTACAATCTATGAGGAAAAAGGCGAGACACGAAAGGTAGATGGTAACAATTGCTTTCATTGTTCGGACCAGCCATAGTGTAAGAATCGGGTGTTCATGTATTCTGCATGAACCAGTTAACAGCCAAAGTATGTAACAATACAGGTACAGAATGCTATTAAATGCATAAAGCGGGTGAGAACATAATCCGAGGTACCTGATTATGGTAGAAAATTTTTTGAATGGGCCAACAGGGATAGTTAGGTTAATGCGTTGAGGTGGTATGCCAGTCTGAACAAATGCGTTTTTAGGGCATGCTTAAAACTGTGGGGATTGGGGATTAATCGTATTAAACTGGGTAGTGCATTCCAAAGAATTGGTGCAGCACTGGAAAAGTCTTGGAGACGGGAGTGGGAGGTTCTGATTATTGAGGATGCTAACCTCAGGTCATTAGGAGAATGGAGGGCACGGGTAGGATGGTAGGCTGAGACAAGGGAGGAGATGTAGGGTGGTAATGAGCCATGGAGTGTTTTGTGGGTGAGGGTAATAAGTTTGTACTGGATTCTGGAATGGATGGGTAACTAACGATTGGTGAGGAATATGATTCTGGCTGCAGCATTCAAGACAGATTGGAGAGGGGAGAGTTTGGTAACAGGGAGACCGATTAGTAGAGAGTTACAATAGTCCAGACGAGAATGAATAAGAGAAGCAGTAAGAGTTTTTGCAGAGTCGAAAGTAAGAAAAGTTCGAATTCTAGAAATGTTTTTGAGGTGCAGATAACAAGAGCGAGCCAGTGATCAGATGTGGAGGGTGAAAAAAAGCTTGGAATCTGTATGACCCCAAGACAGCAGGCATGTTGCTGGGGAATAATGGTGGAACCACACACGGAGAAGGCAATGTTGGGAAAAGGTAGGTTAGTAGAGGGAGTAAACACGAGAAGTTCCGTTTTTGCCAGGTTCAGTTTCAGATAGAGGGAGGACATGATGTTAGAGACAGCGGTAAGACAATCACTGGTGTTTTCTAAAAAGGTGTGATATTAAGAGAAGAAGTATATAATTGGGTATCATCAGCATAGAGATGGTACTGGAAGCCAAATCTACTGTTTGTTTGTCCAATAGGGGCGGTGTACAAAGAGAAGAGGAGGGGGCCTAAGACTGATCCTTGAGGAACTCCAACAGTAAGGGGAAGATGAGAGGAGGAGGAACCAGCAAAAGATACAGTGAAGGAACGGTCAGAGAGATAGGAGGAGAACCAAGAGACAACGGTGTCCTTGAAGCCGATGGAGTGTAGCATCGTGAGGAGGAGCTGATGGTCCACAGTGTCGAATACTGCGGAGAGATCCAAGCGAATTAGCATGGAGTAGTGACCATTAGATTTAGCAGTCAGTAGATCATTAGAGACTTTAGTGAGGGCAGTTTCAGTAGAGTGTAAAGAGTGGAAACCAGATTGAAGAGGGTCGAGAAGAGAGTTATCTGAGAGATAGCAGATAAGATGGGTGTGGACCAGGCGTTCTAGGAGTTTAGAGATGAAGGGAAGATTAGAGACAGTTCTATAGTTAGCGGCACAGTTTTGGTCGAGAGACGGTTTTTTAAGTAATGGATGTATGATGGCATGTTTAAATGAGGAGGGAAAGATACCGGAAGAGAGAGAGAGGTTGAATATTTTTGTTAGGTGAGAGGTGACAGCAGGGGAAAGGGACTGGAGGAGATGTGACGGAATGGGGTCACTGATGCAAGTGGTAGGGTGGGAAGATGCAAGGAGCCTGATCACTTCTTCTGTTACTGGTACAAAATCAGAGAGTGAGCTAGATGCAGTGGGGGAGGGAGAACAGTGCATGGTATGAGGGGATTGGGAGATAATTTCCTGTCGGATGTGGTCAATTTTTTCTTTGAAATAATTGGCCAGATCGTCAGCGTGGAGATCTGTGGTTGGGGCCTGCACTTTTGGGTTCAGTAGGGAGTGAAAAGTGTCAAAGAGACGTTTGGGGTTATTGGATAGTGAGGTGATGAGGTTGTTGAAATAGGTTTGTTTGGAGAGGTGAAGGGCAGAGTTGTACGTTTTAAGCATAAACTTGTAATGGATGAAATCTTCGGGTAGATTAGATTTTCTCCACAGATGTTCGGCGCACCTGGAGCACCGCTGCAGGAAACGTGTTTGCAGCGTGTGCCATGGTTGTTGCCATCTGTGTCGTATTGTTCTATGTATAGGAGGTGCAATTTCATCCAGGGCATTTTGCAGGGTTTCGTTGTAATGCTTCAGTGCAGAATCTGGACATGAGAAGGAGGAGATAGAGGCCAACGATGACTGCAAGGTCTTCATAAGTTTCTGGATGTTAATGGCCTGAATGTTTCTATATGTGTGGAAAGTCTGGGTGACCTGAGCGGGATGGCAGTTCTTGATAGAGAATGAAAGAAGGTTGTGGTCAGAGAGCTGGAGAGGGGAATTTGTGAAATCATCCACTGAGCAAAACCGGGAGAAAACCAAGTCAAGGGAGTTTCCGTCTTCATGCGTGGGGGAGTTAGTGTTAGGCCTCTTTCACACATCAGTTTATTGACATCAGGCGAAATCCGGCGTGTTGTTAAAAGAACGCATCCGGTACCGGATGTGTTTTTTTGTCATTGACTTTCATTAGCGCCGGATCGCGCCTGATGTCGTTGCGTTGCATCCGTTTTTGTCCGGATCCGGCGGAAATGTACATTCCGGCGGCAGGACAAGACGGTCACTGCAATGTTTTTTTTTTTTAGCGGACCCGCCTGATAATGCCTGAAGCGGCGCATCAGGCGGCCGGAAATAATACAAGTCTATGGTACCGGACCAGTCTTTTGTGAAATCCGTCAAAAGACTGATCCGGATTCAGGAAACCAAGGTCTCTCTCTCTCTCTCTCCTCGGTCCGGACATGCGTACCTGCATTTTCCGTGTTGAAAAGGTCAGGACGGATCCGGCAAGAAAACTGATCCGTTGCATCAGTTTTTTCACAATCAGCGCCGGATCCGTTCTATCAGGTATACGAAGGATTAGGCCTGACACAAAAAACCTGATATGTGAAAGTAGCCTTAGGGATCGAGTTCCTGCTGCTGCACAAGGGAATCTCAAACCAGTCCCGCAGTGGGCCCCCATCCATCTCCGGCCGCAGTGGAGCCTGCTCAGCGGAGACGTCAGTCCCTGCATCTCACTCGATCTAATACTGTGCAGAGGCTTGTTGCTGCCTCTTCTGGTTCCTCTATTATAACCAGTGCTGGAGCAGGCAGTCCTGAGGCAAAGTCCTCGCTTTCTCTATCTGAGCATGCCCAGGGCAAGATCTCCCATTGGAGATCAGGGGTCACATGCTCGGTCACAGCAGGGACTCCCATTGGTCCGCCAGGAAGGTCCTGAAACTGCTTGTGTTCTGGAACAGTTTCTCATTGGTCCTTTTCTGGAAGGTCCTGTAGCTGCTACTATAAAAGGTGCGCATGACCGCACGGGCATGCGCTAGTATCAATTGTGTTTTGTGCTTTACGCCAGTGTGATCATGCACGCATGCGGTTAGGGCTCGACTGAAATAAGGCCCATGAGTATCGGCACCTCCGGTGAGGAGTTTTGTATGCACATGTTCAAGGCTTGGCTAAATAGCCTCTAGAATACCGGCTACTCCGGTGAGGAGCTGCTTGTTTGCGTTGCTGATTACATGACCACGGACTGCTATCAGCACAGCAGCTATCTGTGTACTCCTGTGGTGTTAACAGGACACAGTCCCTATCTCAGCGTCTATGTCAGTGACTCTGTGGTGTAACAGAGCTCGCTCATACCGCCATATAGTGCCACAGCAGCTATGTTTGTGACTCTGTGAAGTAACAGAGCTCGCTTATACCACCATATCATGTCATCTTACTAGCAGCAGGCTCTGCCTGCATGGTGGACCCCGGGCAGCGAACGCACCCATTATTTATATTTATTTGGTGCTTTCCGCAGACCCTAACATAATACTAGCGTCAGGGTCTGGCTAGTAAAATGGCAGACGACCAGCTTCTACAGCGGTACATCCAGCAGCTGGAGGGTAGGTTGGTGGCTCTAGAGCGCACAACCTCAGCTGGGGATGTTACCGCTGTCGCTGTTCAGGCTGCTAGCGTGGCTGCAGCCAGTTTGTCCTCTGTCACCCCTGCTCCGACTTTATCCCTTCTCCCGCTTCCAGACAAGTTTGCTGGTGACAGCAAGCAATGTCGGGGATTCGTGAGTCAGTGCTCCATTCATCTTGAGCTTCTGGCTGCACGTTTTCCCACGGAATGGGCGAAGGTGGGTTTTGTCTTATCCCTCCTGTCGGGCAGGGCATTGAAGTGGGCAACGCCACTGTGGGAGCGCGACGATCGAGTGGTGCAGAGTGCTCCTTTCTTCCTGGACGCTCTGAGACAGGTCTTCTTAGGACCTCGTGACACCCATTATACGGTCCTCCAACTGCTGGCAATATCACAGGGTTCATCCATGGTCAGCCAGTTCGCCGTCCAATTTCGGACTCTGGCCTCTGAGCTAGAGTGGCCGGATAAAGATCTTCAAGGCTTTAATTTCTATTAAGTCTCATTTTTCTAGTGCTCCCATCCTACATCGCCCTGATGTTGATAAGCCATTTTTATTGGAAGTGGATGCCTCATACATTGGTGCTGGAGCAGTCCTCTTCCAAAAGGATGCTCAAGGTCGGAAGCATCCTTGCTTCTTCTTCTCTAAGACCTTCACATCAGCAGAGAGGAATTATTCCATGGGGGATAGGGAGTTGCTAGCAATGAAGTTGGCCTTCTCTGAGTGGAGACATCTGTTGGAGGGGGCTCGCTTTCCCTTCCAAGTCTTCACCGACCACAAGAATTTGGTGCATCTTCAGACAGCCCAGCGGCTTAATTCTCGCCAAGCCAGATGGTCCTTGTTCTTCTCCCGGTTTCATTTCACCCTCCATTTTCTCTCGGGAGAGAAGAACATTCGTGCCAACGTTCTCTATCGCTCTGTAGTGTCCTCTGAGGAGGAGGAGGAGGAGCCTCGGCTTATTGTCCCCACAGAGAGCCTGAGAACCGTTGCCCCGATTTCGCTAGAGTCTGTGCCTCCGGGCAAGACTTTGTGCCTACCAATTTGCGACTCGAGGTACTCTCTTGGGCACATTCGTCCAGGGTGGGTGGACACTTTGGGGCAAAGAGGACATCTGAGTTGCTGGCGAGGACATACTGGTGGCAGCATATGGTCTGTGATGTTGGGGACTATGTTTGGGCGTGTGTCTCCTGCGCCAAGAATAAGTCTCCTCAACAATGGCCAGCTGGGTTACTCTACCCTTTGCCTGTTGCAGACAGGCCCTGGGAGATGGTTGGGATGGACTTTGTGGTGGGCTTGCCCAAGTCTCGGGGCTGCACCATCATTTGGGTAATCACTGACCATTTTCCAAAATAGTGCACCTGGTGCCGCTACCACGGTTACCTTCTGCACGCCTCTGGCAGCGTTGTTCGTTAGGCACATCTTCCGTCTACACGGCATGCAGGACAAAATTGTCAGTGACCGAGGCCCCCAGTTTGCGTCTCGGTTCTGGAGAGAGCTTTGTCGTCTACTCAGTATTGAGCTAAATCTCTCTTCAGCATACCATCCCGAGATGAATGGGTTGGTAGAGAGGGCCAACCAGACCTTGGTCACCTATCTACGACATTTTGTCTCAGCCAGGCAGGATGACTGGGCATCCTTGTTACCGTGGGCTGAGTTTGCACTAAACAATGCTGTGGCTGACTCCACCGGACAGACTCAATTCCTCCTAAACTACGGTCAGCATCCGCGCGTTCCGGTGCCCATGCCCGTGTCTTCCGCCAACTCCAGGGTGGCAGATTGGGTTGTGGAGGCACAGGATATTTTTGACCGTACCCAGGATGCCATTCAGGCATCCAAGGAGAGGATGAGGTCCTCCGCTGATGCACATCGGCGCCCCGCTCCGACATTTGCTCCTGGGGACTTGATGTGGCTCTCCACCCGTAACACCAGGCTGCGAGTTGAGTCCATTAAGTTGGCACCCCGCTACCTGGGTCCTTTCAAAGTCCTTGAGCAGGTTAACCCTGTGGTGTACCATTTGGCTCTTCCACCATGCCTGGGTATCTCCGTCACCTTTCACGCATCCCTCCTGAAACCCGTGCTCATGTCCCGGTTTTCCGAGTCATCTGCCGGACCATGAGGTGAACTCCATCATAGGATGTAAGGTGGTATGGGGCAAAAGATTTTATTTGGTGGATTGGAGGGGTTATGGGCTTGAGGATAGGTCCTGGGAGCCTGCAGAGCAAGTTCACACTCCACAGCTCCTCGCCACCTTTGAACGCAGCGAGGCCCAAAGAAGGGGGGGCTCTAGGATGGGGGTAATGTTAGGGATGGAGTTCACGCTGCTGCACAAGGGGAATCTCGAACCAGTCCCGCTGCGGTCCCCCATCCATCTCCGGCCGCAGTGGAGCCTGCTCAGTGGAGACGTCGGTCCCTGCGTCGCTCGGTCTAATACTGTACAGAGGCTTGTTGCTGCCTCTTCTGGTTCCTCTATTATAACCACTGCTGGAGCAGGCAGTCCTGGGACCATGTCCTCGCTTTCTCTATCTGAGCATGCCCAGGGCAAGATTTTCCATTGGAGATCAGGGGTCACATGCTCGGTTACAGCAGCGACTCCCATTGGTCCGCCAGGAAGGTCCTGAAACTGCTTGTGTTCTGGAACAGTTTCTCATTGGTCCTTTTCTGGAAGGTCCTGTAGCTGCTACTATAAAAGGTGCGCATGACGGCACGGCCATGCGCTAGTATCAATTGTGTTTTGTGCTTTGCGCCAGTGTGATCATGCACGCATGCGGTTAGGGCTCTGCCGAAATAAGGCCCTAGAATACCGGCAACTCCGGTGAGGAGTTTTGTATGCAAGTGTTCAGGGCTTGGCTAAATAGCCTCTAGAATACCGGCTACTCCGGTGAGGAGCTGCTTGTTTGCATTGCTGACTGCATGACCACGGACTTCTATCCACAAAGCAGCTATCTGTGTACTCCTGTGGTGTTAACAGGACACAGTCTCTATCTCAGCGTCTATGTCAGCGACTCTGTGGTGTAACAGAGCTCGCTCATACCGCCATATAGTGCCACAGCGTCTATGTTTGCGACTCTGTGAAGTAACAGAGCTCGCTTATACCGCCATATCCTGTCATCTTACTAGCAGCAGGCTCTGCCTGCACGGTGGACCCCGGGCTGCAAACGCACCCATTATTTATATTTATTTGGTGCGTTCCGCAGAACCTAACAGTTAGTATGCTTCAAGTGGCCCAAAAAGGGTTTATAGATAAAAGGTGAGAAGCAGATGGGGAGAGGAGAAGAGCAATGGGGATGTTGAAATCACCCATGATGATGGTGGGAATTTCACAGGAGAGAAAATGTGGAAGCCAGGTGGCAAATTGATCCAGGAACTGATGACAAGGGCCGGAAGGACGATACACTACCGCCACTCGCATGGAGAAGGGGATGTAGAGTCTGACTGCATGGACCTCAAAAGAAGGGAAGACAAGTGAGGGAACTTAAGGGATAACCTGAAAAGTACATTTGGGTGATAAGAGCAGACCAATGTCTCCATCTGCTCCACCTGCAGCAAAAAGGAGCATAATTAGCTCAATAGAATAGAATATAACGGCGCTCTCTGCTCCGGCAGGCACAGCCCCAGGACATTGCGCGATGCAACAAAGTTCATCGCTCCGGCCGTGAGTCAAATCCCGCCCCACGTCTGATACGGACAGGGCTGAATCACATGACCAGAACGCAGCACAGAGAATTCACGCCCAGCGATGCCCCGAGAGCGGCCCGACTGGCGCGTGCGCACAGCAGGCATCCAGAAAAGCACAATTCCAAACTCCTACTTATTGGAAGATATTGACAACACTCAAATTGTGCCTCAATCGATACTAACAACCCATTATCTATACCCATCCCAGACGTGCTGCATCTCCAAAACTAAAAGAAACAGATGATAATCATGACAAAATATCATGAAAGAGTACAAAGATATCCCCCAATCAAATGAGACTAACAAAGACTTAGAAGATAATATAAATATTGTATTGCTATCAATCATAAGACAAAAAAGGGTAATTCTCCATTCTGTCACAAACATAGCAGATACAGATATCACATCCTTATCTAAATAAGACAAAGGAGGCAAATCTGTATATCTTTTACTAAAAGGCACATATACAGACATCATATTATAGTCCATTCAATCACAAGAAAACAACAGCTTTCTAATTTATATCCCAGGAGCATTCTATTGCTTCAGATTTCAATCATGTGTTCTGATTCACTTGTGAGGACTTTCTCAAGGCGGATGAATAAAGAGCTGTTTCATAACTTGAATACAAACTCATGCTCTACAAAAAGAAATTAAAATTAGTAATATTAAAAACAAAGTGAGATAAAAATGATACAAATGCGTCAGAGAAATGGAACAAAACTGCAAGTTTCATTGAGGCCGTGTGGATACATGGTCTTCAGAGTCCAAATCCACCTGGTCTTCATCTGTGCGAGAGGACGACTCACTTCCCTTCCTCTAATACCCAACAAGAGTCTATCAATACCCTTACTTTCAAACCTTTTGGGTCACCATGGTGAAAAAGCTTAAAATGTTTTGGCAATGTCCGCAAATGATCTACACACACCTCCTCTTTGGCTGCAAGGATGTTGCGAACATGCTCTCTAACTCTTATCTTCAAGGCTCTCATTGCAAAAACCTATATAATTTTTTTTACAAAGGACAGTAGTCGTAATAGATAACTGCCTTGGTTGAGCATATAATGGATTGAGTAATTTTGAATTCCCTGCTGCAATCAGAGGAGTAAAAGGTAGTTGCCAGCTCGATATTTGGACATGCCACACATTTCCCCATTTCGGTTTTTGAGATTTGGCGAAAGGCAATAATTTTTGGTCGTTTTTGTCATAATGACTACGAACTAATATGTCCTTCAAGTTTTTGCTTCGTCATGCAGTAATGCTTGGGGTAGGAGACAGATATATGGCAAGAGTGCGGTCAGCAAGAAGTATGGGCCAGTACTTAAGCATGGTTTTACACATTAAATTCCATTGTGAGAGGTAGGTGGTAAGGTAACCATTTTCACCTTATGAGCCTCATCCTTTTGGCCACTAGAAGTGCCCCCGGGGTATAAATAAGATCATGTCTTCTTTGACCATTAGCTCAATCATATGCTGCCTTGACTTGTCTCTTGCTATAACCTCTAGCTAGAAACCTATGTTTTAAATCTACTGCTCTTTTTTGGAAGTCCCCATCTAATGAACAGATCCGACGAACTCTTAAGAATTGTCCAGTCGGAATAGACTTAATGACTTGTGATGGATCGGCTGATTGTGCATGTAGAAAAGAATTAGTAGATGTTTCCTTATGAAACAGATCACCTTGTAAAGAACCGTCACCACCGCGCTTGACTGTAACATCGAGGAAGTCAATATTTTCAGTATGATGCTTGAATGTTATCCGTAAATTAAGGTTATTACTATTTAAATCCTCAAAAAAAGAATTTAACTGTTCCAAGGTACCCTGCCAGATCATAAAGACATCATCAATGTACCGCGCCCAAAAAGAGATGCAGTCCATTGATGTGTGCCGATCTGACAAAAAGAGGTCCCTCTTCCACAGCCCCAGGAACAAATTTGCATAGGAGGGTGCAAATGCCACTCCCATGGCTGTCCCCTGGAGCTGTAGCATACATCACACACTGTGTTGTGTGGTGTAAGCTTTCCAGACATTAAAAGTTTATCACGGTGGAAAGAACTTATTAAGATCAGTGGGGGTCTGATCGCTGAGACCATGAACAATTTCCAGAAAGGCGACTATCCCCCCATTTGCATAAATCTGCAGTGGGTATATCCAAATACAATTTTATTTCTTCTTTATATGACTGCAAGTGAAAACCAAGTAGTGTGTGTAGCCATCTCTGGCCCATATAGAATTAATGGAACAATGGATGAGCATGAGCGCCACTACTCTAATCAGTTAGCGTGGAGTCATCCCCTCTTCTGCTGATCGTTTGCGGTTGGTCCTTCACCATCTAGACGTCTTATCACCTATTCCATGGATACACGATAACTTCATCATCCAGAAAAACCTTTAAAATAATTAATAGTACAAAGAAAACCAAGGGTTCAATACTGCTAGTCAATCCCAAAGACTTCCCTTTCCTGGGCACTGTATTTTGTGCTGTATAGTTTCACATACTTGGATAGAAGTGTTTTATGAAACTTTGTGGAAATTGTTTTGGTGTCATTGGTTCTGTATTTTGTGCTTTGCTGTGGTACTTGGTTGGTACAACTAAGGAGGTATTTTTTGGTATTGATGCTGCTGCAAGAGTGGGTTATTTTGCACTGTATTTTGCTATTTTTTGACGTTGCTAGTGTGTTTAATGCTTTATTGCGGTAGATGCTATTGGAATGGTCTGGGAGCCCTGAATTTTAAACCATATGGAACCTAAAATTTTCTAATGGCTGCCCTGCCTACAATGGGTAGCTAGTATGCTCTTCTTCACCATGGAGCCACTTCTCCTCTTTACATTGATTATTCTGTCTTGATTTCGGTCACCCAGGATGAATGAAGGTCTAAAATTTGGTTGTAGATTTTTGTAAATTTATATTTAAGAATGATGGAAAATAAGCAGTTGAATAATGGCATCTTCTGACCGAATTTAAGGTTGTATAGCTAAGAGTATTGTCGCGAAAAGCCTCCTGCGTTAATTAATTCAGTCAATTCCTACAACAAAATCTACCGCTCAGACACAATTTAAGCCAAATTGGCCAATTTAGTGGGAAGCCACAGAAGCCTATTAAAGTCCAAACATATAATTATCTCTGAATGTGTTGCTATATTTGAATGACCGACTCATAAGTCATTGTTAAAATTATACCTGCAGCCCAGCTCCGCTCTGTAACCCTTTCTGGTCAGCAGGATCCAGGCACACTTTATAGTCCTGATTTGGCCTTACGCATAATTGTCCTGTTTATTAACGAACGGAGTGGAAATAGCAGCTTCATTGTGATTGGAATAAATATTGTTTTGCACATCGTTCTGCATTAGGATGAAATTTAATATGATTTGCTCCAATGAATGTAAGAATTAAGCTGACTAGCTTAAATAAAAGCCAAAATAACAATCTTGCCGGTAGGTTTGTCTGTTCTCTACAGTTATGAGTTTATCTGAAAATTAATTCAAAGCACACAATCACTCAAATAGCTAAAAGGGGATGTGAAATTAGTAGTCCCATTCTGGCTAGAGTCCTTAAAGGGGTTGTCTGTGCTTGGAACAAAAGTTAGCCGTTACTTTATATGACTGCAGACCCCAGAATCATGACAACAGCAGTGCACACATTGTCACGATTCCCCAGTGCTCCTCATGCTAGTTGGTGGTTATGAGGTGTGCATGCATGTTATTTGCATACGTGCGGTCACATGACAACTAGATTCATTCAGCACTTGACTGCAAGTAAGGAACCTATATTCCAGGAATAGTGGGAAACCTGAGTATGCACCGATAATTTCGCAATTTGGCAGTCTGCAATGACATATAGTGTCTGCAGAATTTTGTCCCAAGCCTGGACAATGACCGCCGATATGCATTAAAACGGTGATCGGGAATAAGGGAATAGCAGCACCGAGCGATTTCCTCTGGTGTCAGCAGTATAAGACATCTGACACTATTCGGTATCGGCCCGTCAAATACCATGCTCTAGTTGTATGGATCGTGATATATATATTTTTTGTCTTACATAACATTCATATGCACTATCTATATGAGATGCCTTTACATGCTCAAATTAGGCATGCAGTGATTCTAACAGACCAAATAGCGTGTATGGGTGGGCGGACGTATAACAATCCTCTGTTGCCTATCTTTGTATGTTTAGATAATCATTTACTTAAGGCCTTATAGCGCCGGCTTGAGTTTGTGATTAGCGCATGCGCTTACTACTTGTACATCTAGCCGTGAGTCAGATTACTGACTTCCGGCCACTGCAGGTTCGCGCATGCGCATTGTGTTCTTTCTATTCTAAACTGTTACACACGGCACTTCCGGATGAGCGACCTCTTGCACTTGGGCAGTAATAACAGCAGGAAGCCATCCAGTCGAGCACGATTCTGATCTGACCGCCGAACAGCTGGTATGAATTAATCATTATTTACCTTGAATTACTTTATCTATTTAAAGTTGAATGCAACATTCTATGTTATTTACCTTGAGAAAAACACTACAAGTGTCGATACTCGTGGGTCCATGTACCTGCACAGCCGGGCTGCTTGCTTCAGTGTATTATTTATCTTACCACTTCCTTCGGGTCCCCATTTTTATTGTACCTGGAATCCCTCTGGTTGGCTATGGTCTATGGTGCACAGCAATGTGCTGGAGACTTATTTATTATTTGGCATTATACAGCAATTGTGATAACAGCATGTGTATGTTGAATAGCCTGCATTCAGTCTGATTGAGACTGAAACATACCATCTACCTTAGGCTGGTTATACACGTAAGTGGCTCCACGACGTGTAGTGACAGTTTTCTCATGTACCGGAGACATTGACACATGTAGACCCATTAAAATGAATGGGTCTGTGCACATGTCAGCGTGTTTTCACGGACCGTGTGTCTGTGTGCAAAACATGGAGACATGTCAGTGTTTATGGGAGCGCACAGTCCGCAAAACGTGCTGTACATGGAACACGGAGAACAGTTCACCCTGTCCTCTGTGCTCATGGACAGCTGCTGGGGAAGAAGCACTACTGTAAGCGCTGTTCCCCTGCCTGTGGTGCTGAACGCAGCTGTGAATCTTCTCTCCTTCTCTGCCAGCAACAGCGAGCAGGAGAGAATGAATGAAAGAAAACCCGACATGGGGTCCCCCTTTGTTTGTGAACAAACCCGGCAAAACTATACAGGTGTCCTGTAGTGGTGACAAGTGGTGTTAATAAGGGGTTAATGTCTCCTTGCTAATGTAAGGTGACATTAAGCCTGATTAATAATGGAGAGCTGTCAATAAGACAACTATCCATTATTAATCCACTAGTCTGAAAGGGTTAAATAAACACACACAATAAGAATAAAGTCTTTTAATGAAAGAATACACTACACAGCTTTAAAACTTTATTATACAGCTAATCTCATATCAAAGCCATTGTTCTGGAAAAAAAACAAAATAAAAAAGCATCAATATACCCATACCTTTCCGCCATACAGTCAAGTCCCACGGTGCAATCCATCTCGGGGGGGTTAATCAGTTTACAGCCGGAGCGCTGCTAATGTCATTTTCCCACTGTGCTGAGATCACAGGAGTTCAGATGTCAACGAGCACAGACTCAGTGACGTCTCCCCCAGTCACTGAGTCTGTGCGCGCTGCTTCCCATTCATTCCCAGTAGTTTACAGTCAGAGCGGCTGCATATATATTGAACAGGGCCACCATCAGGGCATTACTGCCCTGACTGGCGTATGGGGCCCAATCAGCAGAGGGGGCCCGCATCGGGCCCCGTCACTTTTGCCCATCGGGCCACACTACCCCAGTGGCAGGATTCTGCCCGATTAAGTAACTGAACCTGCGTCCGAGGTGCAGGCAGGATTTGAGGCATGGGGGTTGGATTTAAGACATGGAAGCAGGATGAAAGACATAGGGCAGTATTGGAGACACAGGGGGCAGGACTGGAGACACAGGATGGAGACACAGGGGGCAGGATTGGAGACACGGAGCAGGATGGAGACATGGTGCAGGATGGAGATAG
Organism: Oophaga sylvatica; assembly: GCA_033576555.1. Taxonomy (NCBI): domain Eukaryota; kingdom Metazoa; phylum Chordata; class Amphibia; order Anura; family Dendrobatidae; genus Oophaga; species Oophaga sylvatica. The sequence continues at coordinate 498,739,116 of JARQOD010000004.1, read as the reverse complement.
ATAGGGCAGGATACAGACAGATGGGGCAAGATGGAGATAGATGGGGCAGGATGGTGACAGATGGGCAGGATGGAGACAGATGGAGCAGGATCATGGGGCAGGATGGAGACAGATGGTGCAGGATCATGGGGCAGGATGGAGACAGGTGGTGCAGCATCATGGGGCAGGATGGAGACAGATGATGCAGGATCATGGGGCAGAATGGAGACAGATCGTGCAGGATCATGGGGCAGGATGGATACGATGGAGACAGATGGGGCAGGATCATGGGACAGATGGAGCAGGATGGGGAGATCATATGGGGCAGAATGAATACTCATGGGGGCAGGATGGGAGAACATATGGCTGGAGCCAGGAATGAGACACATGGGGGCCAGTATGAGGATATTATTACCATAGGGGCTAATTAAGGGATATTATTACTGCAGTGATATATTTATTTTATTTTTTTGAGGATACTGTTTTAAATAGGGGGCGGTCCTGTTACTGTGAAGAGTGACACTCTGATGCCTTTTTTTTTCATCTAGTGTAGTGTAGAAGTTGTGAAAAAAATAAGTAATGTGTTCTGCAAGCAGTGCTGTAGATAGCTGTGTTATTTCATGCAGAGAAGAGCCCTGGCTGAAATAAGTGATGGTGGTCTGTGCTGGATGAAGATGAAAGACTTCACCTAGAGACGTCACTGGTGAGTCAGTGTGTTACCTATACACTGACACTATACACTGTATACTATATACAGCGGTCCTGTGTACAATGTCACCCATGATCATTGTATTACCTGTACACAGACACTGCATACTAAGTACAGATCTCATGTGTATAATGGCACTTATGACAGTATTAGTATTGTGCTTTTTTATTAATGATCAGTATTGTAGTATTCAGTCACTTTGTGGTATTAATATGTTGTCCGGCCATGGTGTGGCGATATTTGTTTCTTGTATGTGCTATTATTTGGTCACAATGTGGTGGTAATATGTGGTCTGGTCATGGTGTGGTGGTATTTGTCCCTTGTATGTGGTATTATAGGTCACTATGTGGTGGTAATATGTGGTCTGGACATGGTATGGTGGTATTTGTCCCTTGTATATGCTATTATTTGGTCATTATGTGGTGGTAATATGTGGTCTGAACATGGTGTGGTGGTATTTGTTCCTTGTATGTGGTATTGTAGGTCACTATGTGGTGGTAGTATGTGGTCTGGACATGGTGTGGTGGTATTTGTCCCTTGTATGTGGTATTGTAGGTCACTATGTGGTGGTAGTATGTGGTCTGGACATGGTGTGGCGGTATTTGTTCCTTGTATGTGGTATTATAGGTCACTATGTGGTGGTAATATGGTGTCTGGTCATGGTGTGGTGGTATTTGTCCCCTGTATGTGATATTATTGATCATTTTAAAAATTTAAAAAAAATAAAAAAATATACCTAAATTGTATTGGATATTTTAACAAATGTTTCATAGGTTAGAGTAGAGTAGGGCCCAGCCAAAAGAGTCTACCTTGTTGTGGTGGCAGCTTAAAAAATCTTTTGGCCAAAACAAAAGCTGGTGGCTATATGTGTGATCTGGTGATGGGAACTGTTAATGTGTGATTGGTGAGAAGTGGAGTTTTCTGAGAGAGCGGTGGGACTGTGGACAGTTTGAGTGGTGGAGGCGGGGCTGGGGTGGAGCCTGGGTGGAGTCTCAAGGGGCCCCGAAAATTTTGCCAGTATGGGGCCCCGAAATTCCTAGTGGCAGCCCTGCCTGCAGTGCGCCCAAGCAGTGGATTTCCTCCACATATGGGGTCTCTGCACACTCAGGAGAAATTTCCCCACAAATTTTAGGGCCCATTTTCTCCTGTCAGGCTACTTTCACACTTGCGTTTTTTTGTGCTGCGTTTCGAGCGCACATGAAGCGCATTAAAAAAACGCATGCAAACGCTTGTAAACGCTGCAATATTTAGTCGCATCAGCATGCGCATTTCGATAAGAAAACGCAGCGTTTGTCTGCGATTTCATGCGTTTTTGCATGCGTTTGCGTTTTTTTGGCGCATGCGTTTTCTATTTGTCACATTATCATCTCTGGCTCCATCATCTCTGCCTCCATCATCTGTCTCCATCATCTCTGGCTCCATCATCTCTGTCTCCATCATCTCTGGCTCTATCATCTCTGTCTCCATCATCTCTGCCTCCATCATCTCTGCCTCCATCATCTCTGGCTCTATCATCTCTGGCTCCATTATTTACAGAAAAATCGCGTGCGTGCAAAAGCGCTGACGAGCGCAAAGCCATGCGCACACCAGCGCCCCCATAGACTGCAATGTTATTTTTTGCGCATAGCATGCGCACATGTGCGCACGCGTTTTTTTAAAGCGGTTGGGCGGAAAAAAAATGCAACATGTAGCGTCTGGCGCGTATGGGCGCACACCGGGAAAATGCGCAGCGCACGACAAACGCACATGAACGCGTGCAAGCGCTAGACCCTGCGCCCGCCATGTTAAAGATAGGGGAACATTGCGCATGCGTCCGATAGCGCAAGATGCGCTGCGCAAAAAAACGCAAGTGTGAAAGTAGCCTTACCCTTGTGAAAATAACAAATTTGGAGCTAAATTAAAATTTTTGTGAAAAAAGTTAAATGTTAATTTTTTCTTTCCACATTGCTTTTGTCGCTGTGAAGCACCTGAAGTGTTAATAAACTTTTTAAATGTGATTTTGAGTACTTTGAGGGGTGCAGTTTTTAGAATAGATAAAAGGAAGTTTTCTCCAGCAATGAGCTTATGAAATTTAACGTTTATTGTATTGTCATTACAAAAAAATCACTATGGCATACCACGGATACCCTGGAGGCAATACTGACAGGTAGGTCTTAGTCATGATAGCTGGTACTGCGCAAGCGCAGCCAGCACCATTTTGAGAATTATGATTTTTTTTATGAACTAATGTATACCATAAAAAAATAATAATTAACTGCACATTACGGTGCCAGCCTGCGGAAAGGGATTTTTTTTCAATATATATATATATATATATATATAATATTCAATATGTAAACTAGGGAGCAGGTCACTGAGGGATCAGTAACCTGTCAGAGCCATGCTGGTGAATACCTAATCAGAGCACCACATGAAGACCCCCACAGGCCGCCCTGGAGCACGAGCATATCATTAACTCAAAACTGAAAATAAAGATTAAACAACAACCACAAGACGGATTTCACAAACCAATTCATCATTTTAATCAGTATAACAGTGCCGACTTGACACTGTCTGTAGGTTACTGTGCACGATCCTGCTGACAGGATCCCTTTAATTACATTAATGCACCTTGATGAAACTGTACATCAGTTGATGCACATGTATAAAAGTAATCTCATAAAAAAGGGGAGAAGCCAGCGCTGCATATGGTCAAAAAGTGCATATGCACATATTGATTTCTCACTGTACTTTAAAATGAGACATTTAGCAAACAATTGATCAATTCTTTGAGCCACCACGCCACGTCACGGCATTCTCATATGGCCAGACCTACTCTACGTTTTTTATATTCGCTGTGCCATTATGGCCTCCTAAATGTATTAAAAGCAAGACTATATTAAATGCAAAATGTGCCTAAAGCGTTTCTGAATCACTCCCATGGCGCCAGAAAGGACGAGCACAGATAAAGGCCGACCAGGTCCGGATATGGACATTTCAGATCTGACCACCTCCACACTGCCAAACCAGCAACCACAGATGAAGGGTGAAACAGGCCCAGACACAGGTGCACAATCAAATAAAGCCTGGGGCAGGGCAGGGCTGCTGTATGTGTGTACAGCAGCCTAGGTCAATCACAAAAAAAGACAGAAAATAATCTCAATTTGCATGAATCTCAATACGGGAAAGCCTGTAATTGCTTGGAAAATGAACATGGGTAGAGGAGAGAGAGAGATGACCCAGCTGATCATAAATGGTTACATACCACAGTGGAGAGCACTAGATAACCCTGCTGTCCATAACAGCTTACATTCTATAGGAGAGAGAGGGGACCCTGCTGATCATAACAACTTACACTCTACTCTCCTGAAAAAGGAAAGAGAGAGGACCCCACTGACCATAAGAGCTTACGCTCTACTGCAGTGAGAGACTTATCCAATGATTCTGGAGATCAAAAACGACTCTGCCATACAAACCGTGCTCCACAGGGAACTGCTGATCTCTGATGACCTAGGTACTGACCACCACTGTACAAGACGTGATAATCTGCTAGATGTCATAGCTGCTGGGCATTATGAAATTAGCCCACTCTCTGATACTTTAGTAGTGTGGGAAATGGTGCCAGGGAAGTATTTTTGCTTGCGAATTTCAAATTGAATGTGAAAATGTTCCGATTTGCGCGAAAACATGATTTTCAAATAAATTCTACTAGAAATCAATCCTCTTCAGATCGATCTGCTCATCTTTAAATGAAAGGATACAAGCTGTGTATTGTACTGTAGAAGTAGTATTATTTCTCATGTCCACATAGGACAGTTTATTTTGAACAGTCACCTTAAACTGCAGTTTTGACACAAAACAAAAAAAATGCATTATACACATTATACAATTTATGGGCTTTGCATGTATTGCACAAACGTGCCAGGTCCTACGAAATTAGGCTGTACCCTGGGAAACTCACATTTATGAACATAGAAGTTGCTTCATATGTAATATGTGCAATTCCCAAATCTTTCTGTATAGTGTTCTATGAGTCTTATCTTATAATATTGCATTAGAGCGACTGAAGTAATTGAACGCCATGGGAAATATACGGAGCACGTGCCTCTGCAGTTCACTTTTTCGATTGAAGACTTCTTCAATCAAACCCACCTTCCATCAACAACCTTCTTTCTAAAGGTACTGCCACACTAAGCTATCCCGCTAGCGATCTCGTTAGCGTTGCATACTAATGAGATCGCTAGCGGGATTGTTTCTATATCGCTAAATGCGGCCACATTTAGCGATATAGTTAACGACGCTATCGCCGTTAGCGATCTTCTTAACGACTTTAGCGGTACAAAAGTACCGCTAAATCGCTAAGAAAAGGTGCCACACAGCGATAAGATACTTACCCAGCGGGAGCGCCGACGAGAAAATAGGGTCCGGAGCGATTCCAGCGACGAGCGAGATCACAGCAGGAAGCTCGTCGCTGGAAGCTGCCGCACTGAACAATATCGCTAACGGGATCGCTAAATAGTGACGTTTTTTAGCGATCCCGTTAGCGATATTGTTTAGTGTGGCATACCCTTAAGGCTCCATCCTGAACAGCTGAGACCTAGTGGAGGTGTCAGGATGAGTAGGTGTTTGGGCAGCATTTCATAATTGTCTCTGTGGGATGGTATCATTGCAGATGTCTGTGTCTAATAGAAGACCTCATATCTTCGTACAATAACATCTTGCCTGCCACTGTCTGACTGATTTTACTGTTCTCTTGTCCAATTACTGGAGATCTGCTCACAGAAACTTGTTTAGTCATCTAGCCACTTTATCATTCTTCAAATCAACAGCCCCTTTTAATCCTGGAGATGGTATCTACCATTTAAGATCCTTGTCAAGAAGGCTATTTCAACTTTAATTAAACTTCCCCGCACATGATAACCTCAGTTATTAATAGTCCACAGAAAATGTGCCAGCCTGTTAGACAAGATCAGAGGCAAAAAAATGATAACCAATGCAACTGTTCCAGCATTTCTAACTCAATTCATCATGTTGCAGTCTCACTGTCCCTATATACACGACACAGCGAAGTAATTGTGTAAGCTTGTCTACTACTTGGAGTTCTTAACTCATGAAAAAATTGTTTTTTTGCCAATTTCATTACGCTTACCAGTTGTCATTTTTTGAGTTGTGATAGTTTGGTTCATAGAAATTATAACTGGAAATCCACTTACAAACATTTTTACAAAGCTATAATTTAAAGCAGCACTACGACTTACACCTTTATTTTCTATTCCCTACTAAATATGTATGAGGAGTAAGTGCTCTAAAATTGTTACCGATCACTATCGTCTCCGGTTTTCAGCGCTAGACCACTTGACCTGAATCAGACTTAGCCGACCCTCACAGAAGGTTATGTTTGGATGGGTAGTCACGTTCTCAATTTAAGCTAATGTAGCTTTCAGGCTCACTCACACCACTGTATTTTCCATCCATGTGCGATCCAACAATGTTAGTCTAGGAGACCGTGCACATGTCTGATTTTTTGCCTTGGATTGAGCTGTTCTGAAGAATAAAACGCAGCATGTCCGAGTTTCATTCGATTAACGGATCACACTCGGCAAGTCAATGAGTGTGTGGGAAGCATTGAACTGCGCTCGGAACACATCCGATTTTCTCGCATTGACACAATGGAAAAAATGGAGAAATTTTGTTCTCCATCTTCTCTTTACAGTGTGCCCTGCTTCTCTAAACCAAGAGAATCAGATCACGCTATGCTGACATTCTGATCTGAGCTTGATCGGAGTGTCATTTGCATATTCAGCCCGATTCTCTTGGATGAGAGAATCTGCGGTCATGTGACGCTAGCCTTATTCTTAGCCTCATGCCCTTGCACTGTGAAAGCAGCACTGCTCCATACAGAAGATGTTGTTTGAGCCGGCAAAGCTGCAGAGTGGTCACATGGTCCAGAGAAGACCTAATCGGCAATGGAATACAGAAAAGACAGCATCAATATTAAATGCACTTACACACATATTTAGAAGGGATCATGGGTAAAATTAGCTGAGAAAGAATCTTTAAATGCTCATCTGTGCCAATTACCAAATCTTTTTTGTTTACATGCAAATCCAATTAAACATCCCAATAGTTTGCACTGTACCCAGGTAGTAGATATGTAAGAACTTAAATGGCAATTACAAAGTAGAGATGATTGAACCCGAACTGTAAAGTTCAGGGTTTGTACTGGACACGTAGTGTGCGTTAATGAACTCTGAACATGGACTTCTATCAGAAGTTTGTTGTATTGTTAGAGTCCGGATGCCAAATAAAGTTAGTTGAAAGGCTGCATCACAGCCAATCAAAAAGCTTTTAAGCTGTGAGCACTTCCAGAACCATCACAGCCATGTCAAATACTGGCATGACTGTGATTGGCCAGCTCACCATGTTACCTGGTCTGTATAACTGTCGTATCACGGGTTGCACCACCATTCTATTCTCAGCCTGGGACAGAGTGCCCTAACAGCTTGGTACACAGTTCCCTAACACTCTGTTGCAGAGTGTCCTAACAGCTTGTTATAGAGAGCCCTAACAGCCTGGTGTAGGATGCCCCAACAGTCTTGTGCGCAGTGCTCTAATGGCCTTGGTGCAGTGTTCTCTAAAAGCTTGGTGTAGAGTGCTCTAACAGCCTTATGTAGAGTGACCTAACAGCTTGGTGCAGGGTGCCCTAACAAAGCCTGCTGCAGAGTATTTCAACAGCATAGTGCAGAGTGCCTTAACAGCCTGGTTCAGACTGCCCTCACAGCTTGGTGCAGGGTGCTCTAACAGCATTTTGAGCAGTGCCCTAACAGCATGGTGCACAGGTCCCTAACACAGCCTGGTGCAGAATACCCCAGGGGTATAATAATCTGCTGGGGATTTTCTCTTCTCTAATATGCACTTTATTGGGGTGCAAAAATTAGAAGAGCCACAAACAGGGGACGTGATACTGGTGGTGGTGTAGCTGCTGCAAAGAAAGGACGTAGTCAATCTGTGTTTGTTATGTGCCCAAATGAAACACCTTCCTCTGGTGCCTGCAGGCAACAAGACATTTTGAAAGCCTGAGTACCATTGGAGGAATGATGAGGCCAGAACATGTTAAGGCGGTTTTAGATAGGATGGCTGAGACTGCCTCCAGTTGCTCAACAATGTCTTCGACCCAGTTCACTGCTGAAAATGCAAAATTTACACCTACGGACTGTGGGTATCTGTCTTCCACCTCACTCTCTATCAAAAAATCAGCCAAGCAGTCTCAGCCCCAAGTCATGCAGCAGTCACTTCTGATTGCTCGGCTGGATGTGGTTCCATGGGCCATCAACCCGGCTCTGCCCCACAAGTGGAAAGGACGTAGTGCATTGTTACTCAACTACTTGTTCAGTTTGAGGATAAGTACATGAGAGGGCTAGTGCTGTGGTGGTCAGCAGACCACCACAGCACATCTTTGATGATGATGATGATGATGATGAGATAAATCCATGTGCCAACTGCTGTGTCTTTCTAAAGTGTGAACACCATAAAAAAAAAACAAAAAGACACATTAACAGTGTTAGCTATCTCCTCTTCCACCTCTTCTACCTACACTGCCATGTCAATCATCACCTCCTCCACTTGAACCTCCACCTCCTGGTTCAAGATTTTTTTTTTTTTTTTTATTATGTTATTTTAAGTAATTTCCCTATCCACCTTTGTTTGCAGGGCAATTGCCCTTCTCTTACCCCCATTTTGCTTCTTTTAACAGCTCCCTAGCTGTTTTTCTAAATTGTTTATTTAAATAATTTAAATAAACGTCTTAGGGCTACTCTATGCTTGATAATTAGCCATGATAAAGCTGATAGTTGAGGGCTGCAGCTAGCAGCTGTTGGTTTTGCCTGCGCTGTTTACCAAGAATAGAATAAAAGCTTCGACAGCTCTTTGGTCTTCACCATAGTGGAGTTTGGAGTGTGACTGTTTGGGTGAGTTTCCACGGTCAGGAAACGCTGCGTGTTTGGCGCTGTGCGCTGGCGCAGCGCCAAACACGCAGCGTCCAGATGTTACAGCATAGTGGAGGGGATTTCAAGGAATCCCGTCTCCACCATGCGTAACAATACGCAGGTGGCAAACCTGCGTAAACGGACATGCGGCGCGTCTTTTTAGACCGCAGCATGTCCTCGCGTATTGCGGCGACGGTGCGTCGCCGCAACAGAATTAACACAGGGCTATGTAGCCCTGCGCTCTTTCCGGAGGTGTTCCGGAGGTGTCCTGAACACCTCCGGAAAGATCGCGCGTCATAAAGGGGGCGGGGCTTAGACGGAGCGGAATTTCCGCTCCGTCCAAAGCGCTATGGTTCCGGACCGTGGAACCATAGCCTTTGAGGTTGTGGACAGGTGTCTTTTATACTGATAACAAGTTTGAACAGGTGCCATTACCATAGGTAAAGAGTGGAGGACAGAGGAGCCTCTTAAAGAAGAAGTTACAGGTCTGTGAGAGCCAGAAATCTTGCATGTTTTTAGGTGACCAAATACTTATTTTCCACCATAATTTGCAAAATAAATCTTGCCAAATCAGATAAGGTGATTTTCTGGATTTGTTTTCTTATTTTGACTCTCTCATCTTTTTAAGTGGGAGAAAATGCACAATTGGTGGCTGACTAACTACTTTTTCCCCCACTGTGTAAGACAATAATCCCTGACTAGATGTCCTTAATACTCTATCTGCGGAATATGTTGGCGCTATAGAAATAAAATTACTATTATTATTATTATTATTATTATAATTATTATAAGTAAAAGGTGCAGCCTCAGAAAAGCATTTTTTCCCATTACTAAGGCATTTGGGTATAATACACAATAAATGCCGATTGACAAGAATTCCTCTGGTGCATAATCATGAACCACTGTTTTCCAAAGTTATCACATGCATCCTCTCGCAGACTTTGTTTATTATGAATGAATGGTAATCACTCCCAGTATAAAATAATACAGATTTATCATATCCAAAATGGAACTGCAGATCAGCCAAAAATGTGACAAATTACATACACAAAAAAAAACTTAAAACACAAAACGAACATGCATGTGAAAGTGGTGACAGTTTTTCATCTTTTTTATAATGAACAATTAAGTGTTTCTTTAAGGCCATAGGGGGTCAACATGCCCAAGGAAACAATCCATCTCGCTTTATATTGTGCTACAAGCTTGCCTACATCTCCTTTTATTATGCCAGTGTGAATGACGTCTATCCCTCGCACTTTAAAAGATTTGAGGTTACAGTCATGGTGAGTTATAAAATGATGGGGAATTGGTTTGAGCTCAGTAATGTCAGCCCCTTTCCTGGCTGCAGCATCATCCATCACATGCTCCTGCACCTGAACCCGCAGTTCATGTGAGGTGCGTCCTATTTTTTTTTTTTGGACATCCACATGTGGCATAATTTAAGATGTTGGTACTAATACACGTTATGTGATGTTTAATTTAAAAATGTTGAAGTCCATCTGTGGAATCGAAAATGGAGCTGCTGAGCCGCCCTCCTAGGGCAGTGGGGGTACTCGGATCCGAGCCTATTAACTCCTATGGGGGATGTCACGGCAACACAGCTTGGTCCGTGGCCCTGGGCGCTCACCATAAATGGGGGATATTTACAGGGGAATAAATGTTTGTATGATGATTCATGACGCCACCTGTAGTACCTGGTCAGGGTGACGAGCGCTGCTGTGCAGATCCTCCGGAAGGGATGGTGTTGTGCAGCTAGATGTTAGGCCTCCTACAGGTGAGGCTGTGTCCTTCCAGGGCAGGTAGATGTGTAGGGATGCATTACGGAGGGGAACCCGGCAGGTTAGGGGCAAGAAGGTGGACACACACACAAGTCACTTTGGTACCTTTACTGAAGATGTTGCAGGCAGATCCTGGAGCACGGTTGGGTGAAGGGTGCTGTCATGTATAGTGTACAGTTCCTATAGCGTCTTGTGCTTGGGTGCGAGGAAAACACATGAGACATAGGTTGATATGAAATGACTTGTATTACTTCATACAAGCATGCAGAAAAGGTCACACAGTTTGCAGGAACAGAGGCAGGAGAACACAGCAGGCCAGAGTAACTTCAAGCTCTACAATAACTCTCCAAGCAGGTTCAGGATCTCTTCTCTGTACCGTAATTCCTCTGCAAACATGGATTCACCAGACAGCAGGTTTCCAAAGTCCAAAAGTGTTCCAAAGTTCCTCAGTAGGAAATAGCTGGAGTCCAAAATCCTAGGTTTCCAGGAGTCAGGTCACAGGCTGACTGAGGCTTGATTCAGGAGCACTGATTGTTCAGCTGAGGCTGCTTAAGAAGCAAGAGGGAGAGAATCAGGGCGGGAACATGAAAACTGGAAACTCCATATTAACTGAGGGCAAGAGCTGCAGAAAGACAGAAAGCAAAATGGCCGACGGAAAACTGAGTTTCAAGGAACATGTCAAAAGAGACAAAGAACCTTACATTACTCCCCCCTTAAGGACAACCTCCGGTTGACCTCAGACCAGGCTTGTCAGGGTACCTCTGATGAAACTGGCGGAGCAGGCGAGGAGCATTTACATTATTGACTGGTTCCCATGAGTTGTCCTCAACTGGGTAGCCCTGCCATTTAATCAAATATTGCAACTGATTTCTGTACAACCTGGAATCTAGAATCCTTTCCACCATAAATTCTTCCTGACCATCGACCAGCACTGGGTCAGGGCAAGGAGAAGAGCGTCCAGGAAACGTATTGGGTGTTGCAGCCTTTAGTAGGGATACATGAAAGACAGGGTGGATTCTCATAGTTCTGGGCAGTTGAAGACGACAAGCAACAGCACTTATAATCTTACTGATCTTATAAGGTCCAATGTACTTATGTCCCAATTTAGACGATGGAATCTTTATTTTAAGATTTCTGGTTGACAGCCAGACCAAATCTCCTACCTTGAAAGCTGGTGCAGGTTTACGAAATTTATCTGCTGCTTTCTTGTACCTTTCCTGAGCCAATTCTAGATTTTCCTTTAGAAGATCCATATTCTTTTGTAAAGAAGTGATTCTTTCAGCCACTGCCGGCAAGGGCGTATCTATGGGAAATCGAGGAAGAATGTTAGGATGATAACCTAGATTGGAGTAAAAAGGAGACTGCTTAGTGGAGGCGCTCTGAGAGTTATTATAAGAGAACTCAGCCAGTGGAAGTAGATCCACCCAATCATCTTGTAGGTGGCAGATAAAGCAGCGGAGATACTGCTCCAGGGTCTGATTGGTTCGTTCTGTCTGTCCATTAGTCTGGGGATGAAAAGCAGAAGAAAGGTTTACTTTAATGTCCAATGCGGCACAGAAATTTTGCCAAAACCTTGAAGTGAATTGCACCCCTCGATCCGAAATGACCTCATCCGGTACTCCATGTAAGCGAAACACATTCTTAATCATCAAGTCTGATGTCTGTTTTGCAGTGGGTAAGCCGACACAAGGGATAAAATGAGCTGCCTTTGTTAGACGGTCAACCACCACTAGAATGGTGTTCTTCCTTTGAGAGGTTGGTAACTCCACAATGAAGTCCATAGAAATGGATCCCCACGGGCGGGACGGGGTGGGAAGAGGTTGTAACAGACCAGTTGGTGAGGAGCGAGGTGTTTTGCATCTTGCACAGACTTCACATGAAGTGACATAGTTTAAAACATCTTTCCTGTAAGTGGGCCACCAAAAGAAACGAGAAAGAAATTCTTGTGTCTTTAGAATTCCCCTATGCCCGGCTATCTTGGAATCGTGGATGAGTTGCAATACTCTCAATCTGACTGTTTCAGGTATATACAGACGTTGTCCCTGAATCCACACACCATTCTTAAAGACAAGACTTACGTCCCTTGGGGGTTGAGCCAACAAAGAATCCGCATGGTATGCTTCCTTGATGTCCTTAAGTAGGTCTTGATTATGAATCACTCCCAGGAATCTAGAGTCAGGAAGAATAGTCTTAGGAGGAGTAAGTGGACGTGTCTCTGCTGAATGAATCCTAGAGAGTGCATCAGCCTTTCCATTGCGTGATCCTGGTCTATAAGAAATTACAAAATTAAATTGGTTTAGGAAAAGATTCCAGCGAGCCTGGCGAGGAGTCAGGCATTTAGCCGACCTGATAAATTCAAGGTTACGATGGTCTGTCAGGACGACTATTTGCTGTGCAGCTCCCTGAAGAAGGTGTCTCCATTCCTTGAAGGTGGCAATAATGGCCAACAATTCTCTATTGCCCACATCGTAGTTCCTCTCAGCCGAAGACAACTGCTGGGAAAAGAAGGCACAGGGATGCAAGACATTCTTCTCACCTGTTCTCTGAGAGAGTATAGCTCCAACAGCACAGTCTGAAGCATCCACCTCTATTATGAAGGCAAGCTCGGGGTTGGGATGTACTAAGATAGGTGCGGTGGTAAATTTATCCTTTAAACAGGAAAATGCTTCCTGAGCTTGCGGGGTCCAGGAGAACCTAGACTGTTTCCGGGTAAGTTGGGTGATAGGTGACACTACCTCAGAGAAATTCCTAGTGAAACGTCTATAGAAGTTGGCAAACCCGATGAAGCGCTGCACCTCTTTCACATTTCTAGGAATTGGCCAATCCTTGATGGCTTGGGTTTTGCTTCCATCCATACTAATCCCTTGCGTAGATAGTACATACCCCAGAAATTGAATTTCGGTCCTATGGAATTCACACTTTTCAAGTTTGATGTAGAGATGGTTTTGTCTTAGGCGTTCTAAGACCATTCTCACATGTCCATGATGTTCCTCTGTGGAGTTAGAAAAAATTAGAATATCATCCAGATAAATCACCACAAATGTATCTAGGAGATCCCTGAAGATGTCATTCACCAAGTGTTGGAAAGTGGCTGGGGCGGTACTCAGACCAAAAGGCATAACTAGATATTCGAAGTGTCCATAGCGTGACCTGAATGCAGTCTTCCATTCATCCCCAGGTCTAATACGGACCAAGTTATAGGCCCCACGGAGATCCAGTTTAGAGAAAATTTTGGCGTGCCGCACTCTCTCCAACAACTCAGGGATTAAAGGCAATGGATAACGGTTTCTAATAGTAACCTTATTGAGTTCCCTATAGTCTATGCAGGGTCTCAGAGATCCATCTTTCTTCTTCACAAAGAAGATGGGTGCACCTGCAGGAGATGAAGAGGGGCGTATGAAGCCTTTGGCTAGATTTTCATCTATGTAGTCCTTCAAAGCTTTTAGCTCGGGCCCCGCCAGGGGGTAGATCTTACCAAAAGGTATCTCGGCTCCAGGCAATAATTCGATTGGACAATCATATGGACGGTGAGGAGGAAGCTGATCAGCGTTCTTCTTGTCACATAAATCCACATAGTCCTGGTATACAGCTGGTAGTTCAGGGACTGACATGGTTCCTTTAGGAACAGAGCAAGCTGAAACTCCTTGACTCATCTGTTTCTCCGGAAAGTGTAATTCCTTGGTCTCCCAGTTAATCGTAGGATTCTGCGCCTGCAGCCATGGTAGCCCTAGAATAATGGGAAAGTGGGGAGAAGAGATAAGCATAAAAGACATTTTCTCCTGATGATCTTTATCCATAAGGACCCTCAAAGGCTCTGTTTCCTGATCCACTGGTCCAGAGGTCAGCAGGGAGCCATCCACAGTCTCCATCTGTACTGGAGTAGCCTTTTTCACTGAACGTATCCCCTGTTTCAGAGCAAAGGAGATATCCATAAAATTTCCACTTGCTCCTGAGTCGATCATAGCAGAGCTAGACACCCAGACTGAGTCCACCCAGAGTTTGATGGAAAGGAAGCAATGAGAATTATTTCTTTTACAACTCAGCTGGGACACCGCTGAGGAAACTTGAAAAATTGCAGCGTTTATACCGTCATTGTCCCCAGAACTAACAGAGTTTAAGTCCGAAAAATCAAGATCTCTTGCAGCAGATCTCTCTGGAGTCTGAGGCTCGGACATGACAGAGCTCCTCTCGCAACACTCACAGTGAATGACTGCTGCAGTAGTCTTACGAGAACGGCTGGGGCAGTTTATAATGAAGTGCCCTGACTTACCACAGTAAAAACATAGATTTTCCTTTATACGATGTTCTTTGCGTGCATCACTAACCCGTCTTTGTAAAGAGTCCACCTGCATGGGTTCAGGTTCTGGTTCCCTTGTGATCCTACTCAAAGGTTCCTTAGCTGAGGAGGGAGGTAGGAAAAGGTTAGTGCGATTATTTTTGAACCATCTCTCTTGTCTGCGTTCAGTCAGACGAGCATCAATACGGATACAATAGTTAATAAAGTCACCTAACGCAGTGGGAGGGTCGGCACGAGCAAGTTCATCCTTAATCAGTGGAGACAACCCTTTCCGAAAATAGATTTTTTGGCGGAAGTGTCCCAAGTGGTATCAAGAGCCCATCTCCTGAAATCCAAGGCATATTCGGCTACTGAACGCTTACCTTGGCGCAAAGTTAACATGGCTGCTTCAGCTGTTGCACCTCGATTGGGGTCATCAAACACCTGCCCCATGGCTGAAATAAAAGCATCAAGGTGATTCAAACAATCATCCTCAGTCTCAATCAGAGGGTTTGCCCACATCAAAGCCTTATTGGTAAGCAACATGATTATAGTAAGCACTTTGGATCGTTCAGTGGGAAATTGTGAAGCATGTGCAGAGAAAAATAGATTGCATTGGTTAATAAATCCCCTGAATTTCTCACGTTCACCGCCAAAACGAAAAGGAGGTAACTTGGGGATCCCAGAACTCGGGGTTATGGCAGGAGCCTGGACTCGTTCCTCTAGAGCCTCAATCCTGGCTCGTAATTCCTGAGTAGTTTGTCCAAACACTTGCAAATTATGATTAAGTGAGGTCCTGTAGGCTTGCAAAACGGGTCTTTATAGTCTGTATATCTGCAAGGATTGTATCAGTCACTCCGCAAAGCTCCTTTATGCGGGCCTCCATCTTCCAGATCTTTTAAGGCAGAAGTGCTGGAAGGAGAAGAGGAAAGGAAAAAAAAAAAAAAAAAAACAATAGTGTTTACCTGTGGTAACACTCCAGAGTAACATTTAAGGGAATGCGCTCACCTGGAATGGTTGTGAGAAGTCACAACCACTGTCATCACAGAAGGTATTAAACGGACATCTGATATCCACAGTCACAGCAGACACGGCTTTCCCAGACCCAGCAGACACTGAACATTGGCTCCTGAATCTTGTCATGTATAGTGTACAGTTCCTATAGCGTCTTGTGCTTGGGTGCGAGGAAAACACATGAGACATAGGTTGATATGAAATGACTTGTATTACTTCATACAAGCATGCAGAAAAGGTCACACAGTTTGCAGGAACAGAGGCAGGAGAACACAGCAGGCCAGAGTAACTTCAAGCTCTACAATAACTCTCCAAGCAGGTTCAGGATCTCTTCTCTGTACCGTAATTCCTCTGCAAACATGGATTCATCAGACAGCAGGTTTCCAAAGTCCAAAAGTGTTCCAAAGTTCCTCAGTAGGAAATAGCTGGAGTCCAAAATCCTAGGTTTCCAGGAGTCAGGTCACAGGCTGACTGAGGCTTGATTCAGGAGCACTGATTGTTCAGCTGAGGCTGCTTAAGAAGCAAGAGGGAGAGAATCAGGGCGGGAACATGAAAACTGGAAACTCCATATTAACTGAGGGCAAGAGCTGCAGAAAGACAGAAAGCAAAATGGCCGACGGAAAACTGAGTTTCAAGGAACATGTCAAAAGAGACAAAGAACCTTACAGGTGCACATTCAGATTCTCCCACTAAGTAGGTTTAAGGCCTCCTTGTTCCTTGCCTTTCTGTAATGAGTTTCTGGCCTGCCTGCAGCTGGGCCTAACTTAGTCTCTGTCCTGCACCCGGCTGACCTTGTGGTTGGACCTTCTCTTGAAGTACAGTGTCCCTGCTTGCAAGGCCCTGCTTGCCTGAACTCCGTCCTCCTGGCCCTGTTACGTATCAGCTCTGTGGTGCTCCTGGGACTTGTAGTCCTCCAGGAATTCCAGTGTTCTCCTAATGGGTCGTGGAGATCCCTATAGGCTCGGACCCGGCGTCCGGTTTATTCTTGCTGGGGGAGCTGGTTAGGCTCTTCTGCCTCTTTGCTACTCTCCTCTTGCCTTTGGCCTACTCGGGCCCTCACATGATTATACACACTGGCAGTTGGTGGGCTGCCTCTTCTGCCGCCCTCAGAGCGTCGGCACGCTCCTAGCTCTTTGCTGAACTAAGCTGAACTCACTCTGCTGCAGACTGCAGCCTTCTGCCTTTTGCTCAAGTCTGCTGAGCTGCCTACTCTGAAGTCTCTCAAGTCTCTCAAATCTAAACTGAACTTCCTGCCTTCACCCTCCTTTTATATTCCTATTAGGGCTCCCTCTGGTGGTCTTAGGGGACGGGTGAAGGTGTGTGTATGTATAGTGAGACCTCTAGTGTTACAATCCTTCATGCACCCTTCTGGATTTGTGGAACTGAGCGAAGCTGGGCTCCACACTGCAAAGGACATTGCTTCAAATAAGACAACGGATACACATGAAAAAGCCTAAATTCGGACCTCTACTCGCAAACAAACTTGCCATCGGAGCAGTATAGAGGCTTTTAACCAGCATATCTTTTAAACTTCTAGAGTATCTATAAGTCATGAGAGGAGTAACAGGTAGACATGACTATAAATATGGTTTAGTTTTGAGAATTGGCCAGTGTCTTTTCAATATTGCCCTCATGTTCTGCAACTCATGATTATAAATGGAAATAAACTGCACTCTCCCGTCTTTCTTCTTACATTTGGGTGGTGCTTAAAGAAGCAAATTAAGTGAGGTGTGCTTTGCTCTTCTGTAGCCTGGCTTAACCCTTAATGTCCACTGACGTGCAGAGTCCGTCATGGCAAGGTGTCAGTTCCGGCACCAGGACGGACTCTGCACGTCATGGCTTTGATCTACCACTGCGTGTAAACACGCAGTGGTAGATCAGTGCCGACAGCTGTCACAGACAGCTGACAGGCACGGCAAGCGGTGCGGGGACCTTTGCCGTCGGTCCCCGCACCTACAGCGCTGTGCTTGGTCAGTCAATCTGACTGACCAAACACAGCAGCGATCGTGCAGGAGAAGCTGAAATTTCAGCTTCTCCAGCGCGATCAGTGCAGGAGCCGGCGCTGCAGTGGCCAGGCTTCCTGCACTGACAGCCAGGAGCGGAGCCCCCACCGCCCCTGGCTGTTAACCCCCTGACTGCTGCGATCGAGCGCGATCGCAGAGCTCAGGGGGGGAGGCAGAGGGTCGGGAGCTCCCTCTGCCTCAGATCGGCACCCTGCACCCTGCAATGTATTTGCAGGGGCCGATCTCTGCCTTGATGACCCGGGGGTTGTCATGACAACCTCCGGGTCATTTAGCTACGGGAAGCTGCTGTGATCATTGTCACAGCAGCTTCCACTATAGTTGCAATGCATTGCAATGCCAGAGCATTGCAATGCATTGTAACTGCAATAAAAAGTAAAAAAAGTGAAATTCCCATAAAGGGACAAGTTAAAAAAAATTGTAAATTGTAAAAAAAAATATTAAAAAATAATTAAAAAAAAATCCCCTAAAAAATACACATTTTTATGTAATAAAAAAAATAAAAAACAAAAAACATACACATGTTAGGTATCGCCACGTCCGTAAAAATCCCATCTATAAAAGCGTAACCCTAGTTAACCCCTTCAGTGAAAGCCGTAAAAAAAAAACACAAAAAAGTAGTAAATTATACTTTTTCCAAGCGGTATCATTATACCGCTTGGAAAAAGTGCAATAACACGCGATCAAAAAGTCAGATATAAATAATCATGGTACCGCTGAAAACGTCATCTTGTCCCGCAAAAAACAAGCTGCTAAACAGCATCATCAGCGAAAAAATAAAAAAGTTATAGCTCGCAGAATAAACTGATGCAAAAATAATTATTTTTTCTATAAAATTTTTTATTGTGTAAAAAACGCCAAAACATAAAAAAAAATATATAAATGAGGAATCGCCGTAACCGTAGTGACCCGAAGAATAAAGCTGCTTTATCAATTTTACCACACACGGAACGGAGGAAAAAAAAAAAAAACAATTCCTGAATTGCTGGTTTTTGTTCATTCTGATTCCACAAAAATCGGAATAGGAAACAATCAAAAAACGTTATGTGCCTGAATATGGTACCAATAAAAACGTCAGCTCATCCCGCAAAAAATAAGCCCACAGATAACTCTGTCGGCCGAAATATGGAAAAATTATAGCTCTCAAAATACGGCGATGCAAAAATTTCTTACAAAAAATTATTCCAAGAAAAAGCATCTTTTAGTGTGTGACAGAAGCTAAACATGAAAAAAGGGTGTAAATCTGGTATCGCTGTAATCGCACCGATCCGAGGAATAAAGTCGCCTAATCACTAATACCGCACGAGGAACGGCGCAAAAAAGAAAACCAATTCTTCACCTTTTGTGGATTTGTTCATTGTGCCTCCCAAAGATCGCAGTAAGGCGATCACAGTGGTTCCCCCCCACATATGGGTATCAGCGTACTCAGGACAAAATGCACAATAGCTTTTGGGGTCCTATTTCTCCTGTTACCCCTAGAAAAATAAAAATTTGGGGCAAAAATGTAATTTTTTGTGGAAAAAAATATGATTTTTTTATTTTCACGGCTCTACATTATAAACTTCTGTGAAGCCCTTGGGGGTTTAAAGTGCTGACCACATATCTAGATAAGTTTCTTGGGGGTCTAGTTTGCAAAATGGGGTCATTTGTGGGGGGTTTCTACTGTTTAGGCACATCAGGGGCTCTCCAAGCGCGACATGACACCCGCAGACCATTCCATCAAAGTCTGCATTTAAAAACGGTGATCCTTCCCTTCCGAGCTCTGCCATGCGTCAAAATAGTGGTTCCCCCCCACATATGGGATATCAGCGTACTCAGGACAAATTGCACAATAGCTTTTGGGGTCCTATTTCTCCTGTTACCCTTATAAAAATAAAAATTTGGGGGCAAAAAGATTATTTTTGTGGAAAAAAAATATGATATTTTTATTTTCACGGCTCTACGTTATACACTTCTGTGAAGCACTTGGGGTTCAAAGTGCTCACCACACATCTAGATAAGTTCCTTGGGGGGTCTAGTTTCCAAAATGGAGTCACTTGTGGGGGGTTTCTACTGTTTAGGCACATCAGGGGCTCTCCAAACGTGACATGACACCCGCAGACCATTCCATCAAAATCTGCATTGAAAAAGGCGCTCCTTCCCTTTCCAGCTCTGCCATGCGTCAAAATAGTGGTTTACCCCCACATATGGGGTATCACCATACTCAGGACAAATTGCACAATAACTTTTGGGGTCCTGTTACCCTTTGGAAAATAACAATTGGGGGTGGAAAGATCATTTTTGTGGAAAATATATGATTTTTTAATTTTACTGCTCTACGTTATAACCTTCTGTGAAGCCCTTGGGGGTTAAAAGCTCTCACAACACATTTAGATAAGTTACTTGGGGGGTCTAGTTTCCAAAATGGGTCACTTGTGGGGGTTTCCACTGTTTAGGCACACAGGGACTCTCCAAATGCGACATGGCGTCCAATCTCAATTCCAGCCAAAAAAGTCAAATGGCGCTGCTTCCCTTCCGAGCTCTGCCATGCGCCCAAATAGTGGTTTTACCCCCACACATGGGGTATTGATGTACTCAGGAGAAATTGTACAACAAATATTGTGGTTCATTTTCTACTGATACCCTTGACAAAATTTTAAAAATTGTGTCGAAAGAAAAATTTTGGGAAAAAAGTTAAATGTTAATTTTTTTCCTTCCACATTGCTTCAATGCTTGTAAAGTACCTAAAGGGTTAATAAACTTCCTGAATGTGGCTTTGAACACGTTGAGGGGTGCAGTTTTTAGAATGGTGTCACTTTTGGGTATTTTCTGTCATATTGACCCCTCAAATTCACTTCAAATGTGAGGTGGCCCCTAAAAAAAATGATTTTGTAAATTTTGTTGGAAAAATGAGAAATTGATGGTCAAATTTTAACACTTATAACTTCCTAACAAAAAAAAATTTTGGTTCCAAAATTGTGCTGATGTAAAGTAGACATGTGGGAAATGTTATTTATTAACTAATTTTTGTGACATATCTCTCTGATTTAATGGCATAAAAATTAAAAGTTTGAAAATTGCAAAATTTTCAAAATTTTTGCCATATTTCCGTTTTTTTCATAAATAAACGCAAGTTATATTGAAGAAATTTTACCACTATCATGAAGTACAATATGTCTCGAGAAAACATTCTCAGAATCGCCAAGATCCGTTGAAGCGTTCCAGAGTTATAACCTCATAAAGAGACAGTGGTCAGAAATGTAAAAATTGGCCTGGTCTTTAACCTACAAAATGGCTTGGTCGTTAAGGG
>JARQOD010000004.1:498685826-498717986 GCA_033576555.1 Oophaga sylvatica | reverse complement strand
CAATGATTTGGAACCTTAACTGGGACACATTATGACCGGCATTAACAAAATGGTAAGGGATAGGAAGAAGGAGGTTCTTACACCGTACTGTAGATTTGTGCTTCGATATTCGGTCCCGTATGGTCTGTGAGGTCTCCCCAACATATGCTAGGCCACAAGGGCACTTGATATCATATACTACATAAGTAGAGTCGCATGTAAAATAATTCCGAATTTTAAATTCCTTACCGGAATGGGGGTGGAAAATTTTGTCCCCTTTAATGATACTATTGCACTGTACACACCTTAAGCATGGAAAAGTCCCACATTTAGGTTTTTGTAGAAACCGCTGTGTCACTGAGGGTGATTTAGATCCAAAATCTGCTTGGACCAGTGAGTCACGTAAATTTGGTGGGCGTTTGTAACATGGTAAAAATGGCTCTTTGAATTCAATGACCTCTGGGTATGCCTTTGAAAGGAGGTGCCAGTTTTTACGTATGGCTCTATGAACAATATTGGTGATCGGATGATACGTGTGTACAAACGGGATACGTGTGTCAACTTTCTTGATCGGTCTTGTGTCAGGTTCCATAGATTTTTCAAGGATAGAGACAGGATACCCTCTGGCCTTAAATTTGTGTGTCATTTCTGAGAGGCGTTGGCGTTGTACAGCCTCATCAGAGACGATACGTTTCACCCTCTGAAACTGAGATTTGGGAATGGCTTTTTTAGTAGCAGGTGGGTGGAGACTCTGGTAATGTAGTAAACTGTTTTTATCTGTGTCCTTAATGAAAAGATCAGTTGAGAGTTTACCTTCAGGGTCTTTCATGACCAAGGTGTCAAGAAAGTTAATACGCCAGAGATCATGATTCATGGTGAATTGTATCCCTGGCCAGGATGAGTTTAGCAGTTCAAAAAATCTCTGTAAGTGTTCTACTGGGCCTGACCAGATACAGAAGACATCATCAATATAGCGCTACCATGTAATGACATGGTCGCGGAATAAAGGATGTAGATATATGATGCTCTCCTCAAAGTCGGCCATGTATGCATTTGCATATGGAGGTGCTGCGTTAGACCCCATAGCGGTCCCACGCGTTTGGAGGTAAAAATCATCCTGTAAGAGGAAGAAATTGGAAGTAAGAATAATTTTCAATAAGTCAACACACAAATCAACCTGGTCACTATCCATAGTGGTAGATGATAACAGCCGAGATACTGACTGAATGCCCTCGTTATGGGGGATAGAGGTATACAGGTCTTTTATGTCCAGTGTAACAAGTAACGAATTTGGGGGAATCAATTGGAGTTCCTTGATTAGTTTAAGAAATGCTCCTGTGTCCAAGATGTAAGACCTTGTTTGCTTAATGTGGGAGTAAGAATTTTCTCCAAGAATATTGCTAGAGGAGACAAGATAGAATTAGTAGATGCTACAATTGGCCTCCCTGGGGGTTTTTCAAGATTTTTGTGGACTTTCGGGAGAGTGTAGAATACTGGCGTGCGGGGATTCGTATTAGTGAGGAATTCGCAAGTTTTAGGATCTAATACTCCCAGATTAGAGTATTTTTGGAGAATCGTCCTGATCCTCTGGCCAATATCAGGTGTTGGGTTTTTAGAAACAGGCTGGTAGATGGATCTGTCACCTAGTTGGCGTTGAACCTCTTCAAGGTACATGGATTTG
This sequence comes from Oophaga sylvatica, assembly GCA_033576555.1. NCBI lineage: Eukaryota > Metazoa > Chordata > Amphibia > Anura > Dendrobatidae > Oophaga > Oophaga sylvatica. The sequence goes on along the minus strand of JARQOD010000004.1, from coordinate 498,716,326 downwards.
TCCATTACAACTAGGGCACCTCCCTTGTCGGCTGGCTTCAGTATAATAGAATCATCATCCTGTAAACATTTAAAAGCCGTGCGTTCCTCAACGGTGAAATTCGATGGATAAAACAGTTTACCTTTATTAATATCACAGCGTAAAGATTGAAAAGAGTTATACACAAAATTAATAAACGTTTCAACAGCATGTGAATTCTGAGGTGGACGAAAGAAACTTTTACTGCGTAAGCCTAAGCTAAGCGCAGATAAAAGTTTAGGATTAGATGTTGTTGGTGGCTCAGAAGTATCAGGTCTAAAAGCATAATATGCTTTGAGTCTGATACGACGAAAGAATTTTTGTAAATCCATATCAAGATCAAACGTCCGACAGTGGTAGGATGGACAGAAAGAGAGACCTTTCTGTAATACCCTGTGTTCAATCTGGTTAAGAGTTCTGGAGGATATGTTTATTACCAGATTGTCCGTACCTTCGAGCGGGTGATCCGACCTTGTTCCTGTTCTCTTCTTCTGCCCCCTTCTGGTCTTCTTCTGTAGTCCCTTCCCCGACATTGTCCTAAAAAAGGAAGAGATGTGGTGGACGACGTAGGACCATGTTCCTGGTCTGATCCAGAGGTTGAGTAGTCGGTGGATGTATGTTGGCCAAAATTCGGACCGCTGCGCTTGAGGTTGGTATGCCATCTGTAAACTTGATTTGAGCGGTAGTCCTCTGCGTCTCTGGCAAATTTATTACATTTCCTCGTCTCAATGTCGCGTTTATGTTGATTGATGCATTCCTGTATCTCTGATTTAAGTGTACCGAGTTCCTCTGGAGTACTTGTTGCTGCCAGTTGGGATTCGATCGTTTTTACACGTTCAGAACTGGAAATAATAGCTCTCTGTAGAAATTCAACTGTCAGTGTTATTAAATCAAGGGAGCATTTGTTTAAGATGTGCTCGAATTTAGTGCAGAACTCTGGTGAATCCCTGAATAGTGTAGGTCGCAAAGGAACCCGGAGGCCTCGTGGAATGCGTTGGACGCGTAAGTATTCTGATAGGGTAGCACAATGGAGCTCCGTATTAGTAAGTGACCGAAGTTCCCTTTCCCAATCCCTGCCACGAACTTCGTGTGATGGGATTTGTAAGAAATCGCTGGATAATTTAGACTGAGCGAGGATACTCGCGGCTTCCTCTGCGTTATACGAGAAAGTGTTGGTGGACATGACCCCAGGTGTGCAATCACGTATGGGAAAATACTATGAAAGAAAACCGTGAGCACAACCTGAATGAAACTGGTGCTTTAAAGTCTAGGTTTTTATGCCCCTGATTTTGTTTTTTGCTAATGACAGCTCCAGTCTACATAGCGGTGGATACCGCAAGCTTAGTCACTGGATATTTCTACTGAGGTAATATATATATATATATATATATATATATATATATATATATATTGACCGGATACCATTTGTTTAGGAGCACAAGATATTCCTTATTTACTCAAATTTGCTCATTTTCTTCAATCTCCTCAGCATTCTTATAAGCTACGTTTGTCTTTAAGTAAGTACTACTTGATTAGTCACATTAGACTCACAGCTGTGGCACAATATGCTCACCATGTTATACTCTTATCCAGGCAGCACACTTTCCTTGGGGCACGCACCTCTCCCCTTTTTAGGAGACAATCTACTATATAAAAATAAGGTATGGCACTATTACCCATTCATTCTTCTTGGATACTATTTTGACTGTCTTGGTATACTCAGAGCTGACCCACCGTTTTTTCTATTGTCCGTCCTGTGACCCGTGTCTCACTTTTTTGTATATACTTTATTTATCGCAATGTTTCTTATTTTGTTTGTACATATTCTTATGGGTTTATATTATGATTATAGTAGTCACTGATGAAGGTCTTTTCTGACCGAAACGTTTGGAGATACTACTAATAAACCTTTTAAGTTGAGTGCTTAAGCCTTTTTTCATTATTAATACCCGGTGTGGGAACCTAGACTTTAAAGCACCAGTTTCATTCAGGTTGTGCTCACGGTTTTCTTTCATATATATTGGAACAGTCCCTCGGGTGTTACAAAAGCCGTTTTCTCTCTCGCTGCTTTTGTTAGGGGCACCTGCCAATACCCTTTTGTGAGGTCAATGACTGAAAAATACCGGGCCTGCCCAAACCGCTCTATTAACTCTTCGACCCGGGCATGGGGTAGGCGTCAAACTTAGAAATTTCATTCAGTTTTCTGAAGTCATTACAGAACCTTAGTGTCCCATCTGGCTTTGGTATTAGGACTATTGGGCTGGCCCACTCACTCTTCAATGACCCCTAACTGCAGCATCTTCTTGACCTCTTCTGAGATGGCTTGTCGCCGGGCCTCAGGCACCCGATATGGCTTTAATCGGACTTTGGCCTGCGGCTCCGTGACAATGTCATGTTGGATTAGGGAGGTACGACCAGGAAGTTCCGAAAAAACATCGGTATTTCGGCTAACAAACTCTCGGACTTCCTGAACTTGTCTGGGCTACAAAGTGTCTGCTATTTTGACAAGGAAGCCATCTCTACTGGAAATGCAGGCCGTGGACAATCCTCACCAAGCGGGTCTCTGTCTTTCCATGGTTTGAGCAGATTCACATGGTATACTTGTTCTGGCTTTCTCCGCCCTGGTTGGTGTACTTTATAGTTTACTGGACCAACCTTCTCTATAATCTCGTAGGGTCCCTGCCACCTTGCAAGGAACTTACTATCCACTGTAGGCACAAGTACCAACACCCGATCCCCAGGGTTAAAGGACCTTACCCGTGCCTCCCGGTTATAGACCTGCCTGTTATGTTACGGTAGCTGAGGAGTGCAAGTAAAAAAGGAAATACACCAGAGCAGTTGGAATCTATGAGATTGCAGTACCCTGACTAACCACCGCAACTAGAGGCAGCCGTGGAGCGTTCCTACGTTGGTCCTAGACGCCTCGTCACAGCCTGAGAAACTAACTACACCTAAAGATAGAAATAGGAAAGCTATCTGCCCCGGAGCAGAACCCCAAAGATAATAGAAAGCCCCCAAACATGTAATGGCGGTTAGACAAGAGGAAATACAGACACAGAAAGAAAATAGTATGAGCAAACGCTGGGGCCCAAACTATCTAAATAGAAAAGGATAGGAAGGGTACTTACTGCAATCTCAGAAAACCCTGAAAAAACACCAACACTACTAATTTCAAAATCACCTGAGATCACACGACCTCTACCACCTAAATTAGTTCTCTGGTGTAACAAAAACAAAACAGCAGCCACTGAAAAAAAACTGGAAAAAGCAAAAGTACAAAACACAGTGGCTGGACTAAACTGAGAGGGCAAAAGCCCCCGGAGGGGACCTGAAGGCCCCCACAGAAGTGCAGGACAAAATGCAAAAATATAGCAAAAACACAAAATAAGAAATTGTCTTATCTGATAGCAGGAGATGCAGACACGACACAGCAGGCTACAAGGGAAACTGGAAAGAAGGATTCAGACCAGAACAATTGATCACCGGCAACCCTGATGGGAAAATGACTCCCTTACATAAGACCAATCAGTAACACCTGATTCCCAGTCCTCACAATCCTCACTAGTACCGCTTGTAACCACCAGAGGGAGCCTCTGCTCAGAACTCATCTCAAACCCATTCACAACAGTACCCCCCCTTGAGGAGGGGTCACCGAACCCTCATTTGAGCAACCAGGTCGGTCAGGATGAGTTCTATGATACGCACGGATAAGTCTCCTAGCATGGATGTCCGAAGCAAACACCCAAGAATTGTCTTCCTGACCATAACCTCTCCATTTAACCAAATACTGGAGTCTTCGTCTAGAAAAACGAGAATCCAATTTTTCTCAACCACATACTCCAGATTGCCCTCAACCAAAACAGGGTCAGGAGGCACAGCAGCAGGAACCACTGGCTCAACAAACCTCTTCAACAAGGACTTGTGGAACACGTTATGGATCTTAAATGTCCCTGGAAGAAGCAAACGAAAAGAAACAGGATTAATAATCTCCATGATCTTATAAGGTCCAATGAACCTAGGCTTAAATTTAGGAGATGCTACTCTCATAGGAATATTCTTTGAGGACAACCAGACCAAGTCCCCACTTTAAACCGAGGACCATCAGTCCTATGCCGGTTAGCAAACCGCTGGGCCTTCTCCTGAGAGAGGGACAACCTCTCCACTACCTGGTCCCAAATCTGCTGCATACGCTCAACAACAGAGTCAACACCTGGACAGACAGAAGCCTCCGTCTGTCCTGAAGAAAATCGAGGGTGAAACCCAGAATTACAGAAAAACGGAGACATCAAAGTGGCAGAGCTAGCCCTATTATTAAGAGCAAACTCAGCCAAAGGCAAAAAAAAGACCCAGTCATCCTGATCAGCAGACACAAAGCATCTTAGATAAGTCTCCAATGTCTGGTTTGTTCTCTCAGTTTGACCATTGGTCTGAGGATGAAATGCCGAGGAGAAAGACAATTGAACACCCAGTTTAGAACAAAAAGTCCTCCAAAATCTGGAAACAAACTGGACTCCTCTGTCAGACACAATGTTCTCAGGAATGCCGTGTAAACGAACCACGTGCTGAAGGAACAACGGCACCAATTCAGAGGAGGAAGGCAACTTAGGTAATGGCACAAGATGTATCATTTTGGAAAACCTATCACAAATTACCCAGATGGTGGTCATTCTCTGAGAAACAGGAAGATCGGAAATGAAATCCATAGAGATATGGGTCCATGGTCTCTTGGGCACAGGCAATGGCATCAACAAACCACTAGAGCGAGAGCAAGGCTTGGAGCGAGAGCAAGTCCCGCAGGACTGCACAAATTCCCTGACATCGCGAGACAAGGTAGGCCACCAAAAGGACCGACTAACCAAGTCTCTGGTACCAAAAATTCCGGGATGCCCAGCCAATGCGGAACAATGAATCTCAGACATCACACTCTTTTTCCATTGGTCCGGGACAAACAATTTTCCAACAGGGCAGCGCTCGGGCCTATCCTCCTGACACCCCTCCAGAGCAAGTCTCAAATTGGGCGAGATGGCGGAAAGTACTACACCCTCCTTCAAAATAACAGAGGGATCAGATAGCTCAGGAGAGTCCGCAAGGAAACTCCTCGAGAGGGCATCCGCCTTAATATTCTTAGTGCCAGGAAGAAAGGAAACCACAAAATTAAAACGTGTGAAAAACAAGGCCCACCTGGCCTGTCTAGGATTGAGTCGCTTGGCAGATTCCAGATAGACCAGATTCTTATGGTCCGTAAGGACCACCACCTGATGTTTGGCTCCCTCCAGCCAATGTCTCCACTCTTCAAAAGCCCACTTCATGGCCAATAACTCCCGATTACCCACGTCATAATTACGTTCAGTAGGAGAAAATTTTCGAGAGAAAAAGGCACAAGGGTTACTTTTAGAGGTCTCTGGATCTTTTGGGACAAAACGGCACCTGCCCCAATTTCAGAGGCATCAACCTCCACCTGAAATGGCAGAGAAACATCAGGCTGCCGTAGAACAGGAGCAGAAGTGAATCTCTGCTTAAGTTCCTGAAACGCAGAGACTGCCTCAGGAGGCCAATTCACCACATCAGAACCCTTTCTGGTCAAATCAGTTAATGGTTTAACAATAACCGAGAAATTACCAATAAATTTACGATAAAAATTGGCAAAACCCAAAAATCTCTGAAGAGCCTTTAATGAAGTAGGTTGGACCCAATCACAGATGGCCTGAACCTTGACCGGGTCCATTTCAATAACAGATGGGGACAAAATGAATCCCAGAAATGAGATCTTCTGTACGCCAAAAAGACACTTTGATCCCTTCACATACAGAGCATTCTCTCTCAAAATCTGGAATACAGTTCGAACATGTTTCACATGAGAGTCCCAGTCATTAGAAAAAATCAAGATATCATCCAAATAAACAATCAGAAACTTGTCCACAAAATCCCTGAAAATGTCATTCATGAAGGACTGGAAGACGGAAGGAGCATTAGTGAGCCCAAAGGGCATCACAAGGTACTCAAAATGCCCTTCAGGGTGTTAAATGCCGTCTTCCATTCATCCCCGTGCTTAATGCGAATAAGGTTATACCCCCCCTGAGGTCAAGCTTGGTAAACCAAGTAGCGTTTTTCACCCTGGAAAACAGGTCAGAAATCAAGGGTAACGGGTATTGATATTTCACAGTAATATTGTTCAAGAGACGATAATCAATACACGGTCTTAATGAACCATCTTTTTTGGCCACAAAGAAAAAACCGGCACCTAAGGGTGAAGAGGATGGTCTGATATGACCCTTCTCCAATGATTCCTTGATATAAGACCGCATAGCGTCATGTTCAGGTACAGACAAGTTAAAAAGGCGACCTTTAGGGAATTTACTACCTGGCACTAATTCAATAGCGCAGTCATAGCTCCTATGGGGAGGTAAGGATGCAGATTTACTTTCGCTAAACACATCAGAAAAATCAAACAAAAAGTCAGGAACATCCTGAGCCTGGGGGAGGCAGAAAAAACAGGAGTGTTGGTATTAACACATTGGCAGCCCCAACTGGTTACAGACACAGATTTCCAATCCAAAACAGGATTATGAGACTGTAACCAAGGGAAACCCAGCACTATAATGTCATGCAGATTATATAGAACCAAAAATTTGCAGCACTCCTGTGATCAGGTTCAACCCTCATTATCACCTGAGTAGAAAACTGGGGTTTATTCTCAGCCAAAGGGGTAGAATCGATCCCCAGTAAAGGAATAGACTTCTGTAGGGGTATCAAGGGAAACCCACAACGTTTAGCAAAATCATAATCCATCAGGTTAATAGCTGCTCCAGAATCAACGAAAGCCTGAGCAGAAAATGAGGACAGAGAGCATATCAGAGTGACAGTTAATAAAAACTTAGTCTGAACACTACCCAAGACAACTGAGCGTGCAAAATGTCTTCCCCGCTTAGGGCAGACTGAAATAGCATGAGAGGCATCACCACAGTAGAAACATAACCCATTGCGCTTTCGAAACTCATGACGCTGTGCCCCAGACACCACTCCATCACACTGCATGGGCTCAGCAGCTGGCTCACAAGGCAACACCACTCCACGCATACTTCTCCGCTCACGCAAACGTCTGTCAATTTGAATCGCTAATGACATAGAATCATTGAGACCAGAGGGGACAGGGAATCCCACCATAACATCCTTTACATTATCCGACAGACCCTTCCGGAAAAGGGCCGCCAAAGCGTCGTCATTCCACTTGGTCAGGACTGCCTACCTACGGAATCTCTGACAGTATAACTCAGCGTCATCAAGCCCCTGATTTAATGCCAACAAGGCTTTTTCAGCTTGATCAGTGACATTAGGCTCATCGTACAATAACCCCAAAGCCTGAAAAAATGCATCAACATCACTCAAAACAGGATCCCCAGGTATCAGGGAAAAAGCCCAATCCTGAGGATCGCCGCGCAGGAGAGAGATGATAATTTGAACCTGCTGTGCTGCGTTTCCTGAGGACTTAGATTTTAAGGCAAGAAACAATTTACAATTATTTTTGAAATTCTGAAACTTAGCTCGATCCCCTAAAAACAAATTTGGCATGGGGATCCTAGGTTCCACAACAGGCAACCTAGCAAGATATGCAGCAATACTCTGAACCTCAGTGGCAAGCTGATCCACACGGCCAGACAACTGTGCAAACTCCATTGGGAGAAAAGATCCTCCCCAGCACCCAGAGATACAGAGGGAAAAAAAAAAAAAAAAAAAATGCAACAAACAGAAAAATATCTCTGACAACTTTCCCTTCTGTGAGTACCATACAATTTTTATGGCCGGTGATACTGTTATGTTACGGTAGCTGAGGAGTGCAAGTAAAAAAGGAAATACACCAGAGCAGTTGGAATCTATGAGATTGCAGTACCCTGACTAACCACCGCAACTAGAGGCAGCCGTGGAGCGTTCCTACGTTGGTCCTAGACGCCTCGTCACAGCCTGAGAAACTAACTACACCTAAAGATAGAAATAGGAAAGCTATCTGCCCCGGAGCAGAACCCCAAAGATAATAGAAAGCCCCCAAACATGTAATGGCGGTTAGACAAGAGGAAATACAGACACAGAAAGAAAATAGTATGAGCAAACGCTGGGGCCCAAACTATCTAAATAGAAAAGGATAGGAAGGGTACTTACTGCAATCTCAGAAAACCCTGAAAAAACACCAACACTACTAATTTCAAAATCACCTGAGATCACACGACCTCTACCACCTAAATTAGTTCTCTGGTGTAACAAAAACAAAACAGCAGCCACTGAAAAAAAACTGGAAAAAGCAAAAGTACAAAACACAGTGGCTGGACTAAACTGAGAGGGCAAAAGCCCCCGGAGGGGACCCTGAAGGCCCCCACAGAAGTGCAGGACAAAATGCAAAAATATAGCAAAAACACAAAATAAGAAATTGTCTTATCTGATAGCAGGAGATGCAGACACGACACAGCAGGCTACAAGGGAAACTGGAAAGAAGGATTCAGACCAGAACAATTGATCACCGGCAACCCTGATGGGAAAATGACTCCCTTACATAAGACCAATCAGTAACACCTGATTCCCAGTCCTCACAATCCTCACTAGTACCGCTTGTAACCACCAGAGGGAGCCTCTGCTCAGAACTCATCTCAAACCCATTCACAACACCTGCCTCTGTGACTTTTGTGCTGCTTCCATGTGTTCTCGGACTAATGGTAGGACTGTCTCCATTCTCTCTTGCATTTTGGCCACATGTTCTATCACACTTTTGTGGGGAGTTGGTTGGTTTTCCCAGGCCTCTTTAGCTATATCGAGTAAGCCACGGGGATGTCTGCCATATAATAGTTCAAAGGGCGAGAACCCCGTAGATGCCTGGGGCACCTCCCGCACTGCAAACATCAGGTATGGCAACAAGAGATCCCAGTCCTTACCATCTTTAGAGACTGCTTTTTTCAACATATTCTTCAGGGTTTTATTGAACCTTTCTACTAAACCGTCTGTTTGGGGATGATAGACCGATGTGCGCAACTGTTTAACACTTAACAAGTGGCAGAGTTCCTTCATGATTTTTGACATAAAGGGGGTCCTCTGATCTGTTAAGATTTCTTGAGGGATTCCCACCCGAGAGAACATACCCATGAGTTCTTTTGCGATCAGTTTGGCCGAGGTGTGCCGCAGGGGAATAGCCTCAGGATACCTGGTAGCGTAATCTAGAACTACGAGGATGTGTTGGTGACCCCTTGCTGATTTATTAACCGGCCCCACCAGATCCATGGCTATTCTCTCAAATGGGACTTCTATAATTGGTAATGGCACCAAGGGACTCCGAAAATGAGGCTGCGGACTGGTTACCTGGCACACGGGACAAGAGTTACAATACCGTTTAACTTCTTCATAGACCCCTAGCCAGTAAAACCGCTGCAGAATTCTGTCTAGGGTTTTCTTTTGGCCCAAATGTCCCCCTAGTACATGCGCATGCGCTAAGTCCATTACCAACCTCCTTATGACTGCGGTACCAGCAATTGCTCGACAATTTCCCCATGTATTTTGTCAACCCGATACAGTAAATCTTGGTTCAGCTCGAATCAGGGAAATACTGTAGCTGCCCCGGGGTGTTGGGGTTCCCCATTGACAACCAGTACATTTTCCCGGGCTCGAGTCAACGTAGGGTCCCGGAGTTGCGCCGTACCAAAATTGTCACCTGCCACATTTAAGTCTGACAATTCTGGTCCCGGTGGCAAATCTTCCATCTCCCCAGCTAACACTTCTATAGGAGAGGGGTTTTCCTCCTCCATCGAAGGCAAAGGTACTCCTATCGCCAGCACATCTTCCTCTGGGCCACCAGGTTCATGCCCGATTTCTGGAGAATGCAACCTGGTTGCCACTGGTGCCGATGACTGTTCCGTGGGATGGGTAATTACAGGCCAAAGCACAGAAAATAACGGAAAATCTCTCCCTATTATTACATTATAATGCAAATTCACCACCACCCCCACCTCATGGCACCTCCTCCCCGCTGGCGTGTTTATCATCACCAGGGCGGTAGGATAATGTTTTAGGTCCCCATGTATACACAACACACCCATCTTCCGACCAGTATACTCGCTGATCTGGATGTGGCTGGCTCGTATTAGGGTCACGAGACTCCCTGAGTCCAGTAGAGCCACAGCAGGGTTACCCTCCACCTCCACTTTACATAAATGATTCATATTGGGTCCCTCTGGTTTACCCACTGCACACATGTGTTCGGCATAGTGAGACTGATAGTACCCATAGTTTGTGTCCATGGGCTCAGTCAGGTGGGGGCAATCAGCTCTCACATGTCATGGTTCTTGGCACCGCCAACAGATTATGGGGCCCCTTTCGTCCCCAGACGTGTCCTGGGCGGCCTTCCGAGTCTCTGCTTGCTCGCCGAACGGCGGGTGAAGGTTTGGGGAATTTACTCATTACCTTCCGGGTAGTCTCTCCCTGTATCTCCTTGGTAGCCCCATATCTTTCAATGAGGTCTACCATTTGGAGACCATCAGTAGGGGCTGCCTGTCCAACCCATGTTTGAAGGGTGTGGGGCAAAGTTCTCCAGAATTTATCAGTCACTATACGATCCAGCATAGCGCGGGGTGACAACACTTCCGGCTGCAACCACTTTTCTATCAGGTGTATCAAGTCATAATACTGGGACCGAGCTGGCTCGGAAGGGGAAAACTTCCACTGGTGTACCCGCTGAGCCCGGACTAACACATTTACCCCAAGACGTGCGAGTATCTCACCCTTGACGATCTCGTAGTCCCTCTGGTGCTCGGGGGGTAGGTCTCTATAGGCTTTCGCGGGTCCTGGAGCCAAAAACGAGCCACGATCTCGGCCCACTGGTCCCGGGTAGTCTCTCCCTCTCAGCCACGCCTTCAAACATCTCCAGGTACACCTCGACGTCATCTGACTTTTCCATTTTCGGAATCGCTGTGCGTACCACTTTCCGGACATCCTGACGTCCCGGGCAGCTCCTGCTGTCTGCGGCGCTGTGATGTGTTGCATCAGTAGATTGTTGGTTTCCTGTTGCCGCTCCATAGCCTGCTGCTGTATAGCCTGCTGCTGCTGCTGTGTAGCCTGCTGTTGCTGCTGTATAGCCAGCTGCTGCATAGCCTGCTGCTGCTGCTGTGTAGCCTGCTGTTGCTGCTGTATAGCCAGCTGCTGCTGTCGCATGTCCTCCACAAGCATTTTTACTGTGCTCTCCATCTCCGGACAGCTATCCACCGGGTTTTGCGTCACTTTCTTCACCCAGGACATTTACTGTCATGCAGAGAGAAAAAAAACATCCAAAAAAAAAAAACAGCCTGACCTCACTGCGTATGCCCGCATTCAAGCCACCAATTGTAGGAATCCGCACTGGTAGGAAGGGGCCGGGCCGCAGTAATGAGGCATACACACAGGCTTTTAGTTCAAAGTTCAGTGGTTTTAATAACGGATTCAACAAAAAGTTCAGATAACCAAAATCAAAGCAGAACATAAATCACTCCAGTTTGGAGAACCACTGGTCCCAGACTCACCCTTGCTTGGGACGGGCTTAACTAAGCGGCTGCAAGACAGCAGAGACCGCCAGGTGCCATTCCGGGTGGTCTGGTACTCGCTTCCTGGTGCACACTGACACACTGTAACAAAAACAAGCTTCCAGGCTAACTCCAGCCAAACTCCTTCCTTCCACACCCACCAACTACAACATCTCCTTGTTTTATAGGCCTAGTCCACACCCTCAGGTGAGGTACACATCAGCTGACCTGATCACGTGACTATGAACTCATCACAGGTCCTTGAGATCAGGGAAAATCTTGACCAAACTCCAGTCTGCTAGGAGAAATATATCTCCCATCCATAAAGACCCCCTTTGTGTATCACACTTTTTAATTATCAATTTGGACATTATTGCTCAATAAATTTTTTCTTTTGTATATATTGATATATTTTGGAGTGTTCCATTCTAATACCCTATCTGAGGCCCATCCATTGGGTTTCTGGCCCTCATGGTAGGACAACATTAGTTCCCCTAGTGGTGTTGTTTTGTCCTACGGCTCAGAATGCAGCGTCAGTGACCGGTGGTAACCTCGATGACATCAAAGTTATAGATGAAATAAAGACGACAACAAAGTATTGAACTCTTGACTTTAAGGTTCCATATCTCACTTTCCACTAATACTTCAAATTATCATCTTGGCTATCTCATACATAAATTTGACTTGCAACTATTTAGCATATGATTAGATATGCAGCTTCTTGTCATGTAACTGCATCATTACGACTTTGCTCATAAAAAGTAAATTTTAATTTTTGCTATTTTGATAGTATTTTGTAAATCCACCTTTAGCTTTCAACAATGCATGAATCCTTCTGAGCATGCTCTCATTCAGATTCAAGCATGTCTCGACCAAAATCTGTTCCCAGGTCTCTTATACACGTTCCCAAAGTTGGTGCATACTGGTCGACTCACTTGTTCATAATTGTTCATTTGGGTTGAGGTCTGGAACTGTGGGAGTTAATCCAGAACTTCTACTTCATTGTCATTTAACCATTTTTTGCCAATCTTGACCTATCTTTCAGGTCACTTTCCTGCTGGAACTATGTCGTCCTTTTCATACCCATAATACTTGAGCATACAAAGCATCTCATCTTGTTGGATACTCACATATAGACCACCATCGATTCTGGTCAAATATCCAATGCCTTTGGCTGTGAAATGATCCTATATCATCAGGCTATCTCCATCGAACTTGATGGTTCCTTAAATTTCTCGATCCGTTTGCCCTTTTCCCCTTGTTTCTTCCAGACTCATTTGAACCCATCAGAGCTTAGTCTATTGATTTTCGTCTTAACACTCTAAAGCAAATGTTTCCAAACTTCTACTGTTTTGCAAACTCGAGCCAACGATTCTTATGATGATATTGAAGTTGAGGCTTCTTCACTTTTTTGGGACACCATTCCGGACTTATGTAACTTGAGTCACACAGTGCTTGGATGGATGAGCTGGATAAATGTGTTTCTCTTGGGAAATCTTCTTCATGCTGTTCCTTGAGTCTAACCAGTGACCTTTCACTATAAGAATCTGCATAACTAATCATATGCAAAATAGTTGCAAGTCAAATTCTGTATGAGATAGTCAAGGTGATTGTCTATAAAATGATTGTAGCCTCAAGTTTGAAGCAGTAGTAGATGATGAGATATCGAGCCCGAGAGTCACAACCTCAAAACATTGTTACCCTTTTGCTTGTCAGTGTACAATATATCCCTATTCTCTGTACAAAAAGAACACTTTTCAATTATTCATGAAAAAGAAATACATCACAGATTATATAGGTTTAAAATGGTTGGATTATATCATGCGCAAAATGGGAAATTGCCTATGATCCTCCATCATCCTGTCAAACTAAGCATTACCTGCTCTGAAGATTGTGATGCTGACATAAGGTTTTCCCTATATCAACTAAATCCATGACATTTAAAATGTTTTGAACTTCATTAAAACTACATATTTGCAGGATTCCAGCTAACAACACAGCAAATAAATTTACCTTTTATAATTGTCCAGCGCTGTATGTTGATTGACACGGTCCGGTCCAATAGTTGGCACTGGTCTGTGCCCAGCATTCTCCTGCCTTGACTGATGTGGCTGGCGACGTCCATAGATTTCTGGAGTACTGTTTAAGATTTAAAGGTGGTAGATTTAGTTTATAAATCCAGTATAAGGAAAATATATCATCACTATTATGTGAGCAATGCAATTATGTAACCTTTTAATAAATGCATTAACTATATAGTAGTATTTTACTTGTTCATTACAAATCACCATTATGTAGGGAAATATGGAATTATGATGAAAGTAATGTTGCAAAACATCTAATAGCATTCAAAAGTAATCACTATTTTAATTTTTATTTCACAAATAAATAGTACACATGAAAATAAAAAACTTTGACACATATCTTTTTTCTCTGCCAGGAATGAGCATTCAATTTCAAAATTCTCAATTTAAAAGTAAAATCTGGATTCAGTGAAAATTACATTCTATGTATGTGTCAAATGGGAGGAGGGAGGCGCTAAAGGCAGAGCTCTTCCCTTAAACATAGAGTCTTATCAGCAACAATTACCATTTACTATCTTAGGCTAAGTTCACATTAGCGCTCGGGGGCTCGGCGGATGGCTGCGTACTTCCTCCCTGTAGCTCCACCCACTTCCGCACTTCTTCCATTTAGGTCCGCCTACTTCTGCATGCGTCCTGAGTATACCTATCTTTAACATTGGGTACGCAGGACATGTGGATGTATGCAGATGTATGCGAATGCGTCGTTTTGATGCAACAAGTTGCGTTCCCGTGCAGTCAGCGCCGCATCCGCATACATCCACATACTTCCGCATGTCCTGCCTACCCAATGTTAAAGATAGGTACACAAGGACACATGCAGAAGTATGCTGAAGTAGGAGCTTTTACACAATAAGAACTATTTTAAAGAAAAAATAATTATCTTTGCATCGCTTTATTCTGAGAGCTATAACTTTTTTACTTTTCCGCTGATGCAGCTGTATGGCAGCTTGTTTTTTGTGGGACAAGGTGACGTTTTCAGATATACCATTTTTATTTGCATTTGTCTTTTTGATCGCATTTTATTGCACTTTTTGTTCGGCAGTATGTCAACATTGGGAATGACAGTCATGTCATTTCCATACTTCTGGCCACAATCTGACTATGCAAGTAAACTGAGCGAGGAGGCAATCTTCTTGTTGGATTGTGGCTATGCATGCATATCACATACTTGCGGTCAGATGGCCACCGTTCCCGGCGGACATCGGAAAATCGTCATAACAAGCAGTGCGTATGCTGGGAGGATTCACTATGTGCAGTCACATAGAGTGACTTCAGATTTGTAGTTTTAGACCAGACAACCCCTTTATCACTGCAGCTGATAATGGGAAACCAATTATCTATGAGCAAAACGTTCATTCGTTGGGTAAAATTAATTTTAAGCTTACTGAAAGGGAGACTGTCACCCAAAAATGACAATTAGACTGCATAAAGATTTACATAGGAGATGTAGCCCCTGCTAAACTAAAATGTCTGACCTGCCCCCTGCAATAGGGAACAATAGGGCCAAAACCTTGAGTACCTCCACAGTACTAGTGTGTTGCCACGGGAAGCCAACCCGAGAAGGTCCCTCCATCAATGTGGCATTATTTTGACATGGCATAATATTTCCCCCAATAGCAAGTAAAAAGAACTGTGGTTCAGCCGCCTGCGAGGCCCTAAATTTGCTTATTTCATAAGAAGAATCTTTCTTTCATACACACAATATACAGTGTAAGGCATGGGCGTACCCAGGATCAAAAATAGGGGAGGCAAGCCATGGTCGTTCAGGTTGTAAAATTTTAGAACGAAAAATTTGAATAAAACGAAACGAAAATGAACAAATGACCGCCATACACAACACAATCCCCTATACCAAGACCAATAATATCACATACAAGGAGAAATACCGCCATGATCGATCCTATTATGTAAACAATTCATTGATTTTAAGCTTACCTTTGCAGTCTTCTCTTCTGTTCAGCAGGGGGCTTCAAAATCATGCGTGCTTATCATACACTGACACTGAGCCACTCAACACTGCCCTTTCCAAACACAGCAATTGGATTGATCTTTAGGGGAAAATAATGAATATTAGATAGATAGATAGATAGATAAATAGATAGATAGATAGAAATTCTGACAAATTGGAGGCAGCACACCGTTTGTAGTGAAAAAAAAAGCTATTCAATAAGGTCAAAAGGCGACATTTCATTCCAAACAACATGAACCTTTCTCAAGCCTTGAGAAATGTTCCTGTTGTTTGGACCAAAACGTCGCCGGTGTACTGCCTCCAATTTCTCTGGATTTCTATAATTGATGTTTGGTATTTGCCTGGGGGCTCTGCACCCGGACTCTTTCTTTGTGCTGCTCTAATTTTCTTCTTTTTAGATAGATAGATAGATAGATAGATAGATAGATTTAAGCATGGAATGCAAGCAGATACCACCCTGAAATATGCCCCATCATTGTCTCCTTCTTGTAGTAATATGCCCCATCATTGTCTCCTTTTAATAATGTGCCCCATCATGGTCCCTTTTTATAGTATTGTCCCATAATGATCCCCTCCATGTAGAAATGTGCCCCATCCTGATCACCTTCATGTAGAAATGTAGAAATTGCCCATTCCACCACCTCCATCATTTCCTCCTCCCCTATCACCCCCATCATTGCCCTTTCCACCATCATTGTCCTTTACACTACCACCATCATTGCCTTTTCCCCCACAACCCCTATCACTGCCCATTCCACCACCTCCATCATTTCCTCCTCACCACACCATTATTGCTATTTTGATCACCACCATCATTGTCTCCTCCGTCACCCCCATCATTGCCTTTTCCATCACTCCCATCACTGCCTTCTCCATCACTTCCAGCACTGCATTCCTCCATCACTCCCATCATCCCCTTCTCCATCACTCCGATCATCCCCATCACTGCCTTCTCCATCACTCCCATCATCCCCTTCTCCATGACTCCCATCATCCCCATCATTGCCATCTCCATCCCTCCCATCATGGCCTTCTCCATCACTCCCATCATCCCCTTCTCCACCCCTCCAATCATCCCCATTATTGCCTTCTCCATCACTCCCATCACTGCCTTCTCCATCACTCCCATCATCTCCATCACTGCCTTCTCTATCACTCCCATCATCCCCATCATCCCCTTCTCCATCACTCCGATCATCCCCATCACTGCCTTCTCCATCACTCCAAATCATCCCCTTCTCCATGACTCCATCATCCCCATCATTGCCATCTCCATTCCTCCCAACATGGCCTTCTCCATCACTCCCATCACTGCCTTCTCCATCACTCCCATCATCCCCATCACTGCCTTCTCTATCACTCCTATCATCCCCATCACTGCCTTCTCCATCACTCCCACTATCCCCATCACTGCCTTCTCCATCACTCCCATCATCCCATCACTGCCTTGTCTATCACTCCCATCATCCCCATCACTGCCTTCTTCATCACTCCCATCACTGCCTTCTCCATCACTCCCATCACTGCCTTCTACATCACTCCCATCACTGCCTTCTCCATCACTCCCAATACTGCCTTCTCCATCACTCCCATCATCCCCTTCTCCATCACTCCGATCATCCCCATCACTGCCTTCTCCATCACTCCAAATCATCCCCTTCTCCATGACTCCCATCATCCCCATCATTGCCATCTCCATTCCTCCCAACATGGCCTTCTCCATCACTCCCATCACTGCCTTCTCCATCACTCCCATCATCCCCATCACTGCCTTCTCTATCACTCCTATCATCCCCATCACTGCCTTCTCCATCACTCCCACTATCCCCATCACTGCCTTCTCCATCACTCCCATCATCCCATCACTGCCTTGTCTATCACTCCCATCATCTCCATCACTGCCTTCTTCATCACTCCCATCACTGCCTTCTCCATCACTCCCATCACTGCCTTCTACATCACTCCCATCACTGCCTTCTCTCATCACTCCCAATACTGCCTTCTCCATCACTCCCATCATCCCATTCTCCATCACTCCCATCATCCCCATCATTGCCTTTTCCCTCACTCCCATTGTTGCCCTCCCTATCACTCCCATCGTTGCACTCCCTATCACTCCCATAATTGCCTTCTCCATCACTCCCATCATACACACACTTCTCCATTACTCCCATCTGCATACACCTCACTGCTGCTCTCTGCTCAACACACACACACATCCACACCTCTCACCGCTGCTCTCCGCTCAACACACACACACATCCACACCTCTCACCGCTGCTCTGAGCTCTCCGGCGCTGGCAGCTTCCTCCCGCCCTTCCTCCTCTTCTCCCGCGCTTCCTCTCACTGGCCCACAGCGGCGCGGAGCTGAATGATGATGTCATCCAGCCGCACCGCTGAATGCCGTGTGAGGAAGGATGGGGCAGGTTAGGGCCGGTAATGAAGAGTGCCAGCAGAAAGGGCTCTGCGTTCCCTCTCTGGCACGTGTGCTGGTTCGCCATCGCTGTTCTGGGGGGGCAGCTGCCCCCCCCTGCCCCACGGTGGGTACGCCCATGGTGTAAGGCCGGTGTCAGTCTCGCAAGTTTGACACCGGCCTAACCTAAAATGTGAACTTCCACCACTCTGCCTTTAAGAGAGAGAGAGACTGAACCCTATTTTCTCCTTCAGTATAGTAACACATTTACAATTTCACAGGTGTGTCTGACAGCTTGAAATTGCATGAACATCACAGGGGCTCCAGCACCTGCAGCCAGACCCCACTTCTACAGGAGTGCCCTCTGGGAGGGTCTTATACAATATCCGTTAGTGCCAATTCCCACTATTGACAATTGTTGTGGACACGAGGGAAGTGTTTAGGGGTCCAGCGACCCACTTTAGCTACCGTGACATTAAAATATGCTCCCTTTGGAAATGCATGTCCCAGCTGGGCACTCTGCAACACCTGGCGCCTCCCCATGGCTCATCTTTCTGGACTGTTGGCATCACTGTGTAGCGTCACCACAGACATCAATTTGGTTGATTACCAGCTCTCTGAAGTTAGGCAGGGGCATTATTTAGTAACTGTGCTTTTTGATCATCAATGAGGTTTTCAAGTCAGGAGCATCCCCCACAATTGTTTAGTAACAGCGATGTGGAAGTGCATTCTACATAAAGAAGTTCCCCCACAATAGTACAATTTTGTGCCTACCTAATACTGCCCTATAGTGTTTATATAATACTGCCATATCCTGCTGAATTTCAGTATAAACTCAGTTTTAACAGGTAATAGAAAAGTATGTGTAAAACAAAAATGAAATAATGCAGTTTTGTTTATTTTAGATGTACCACTTATTGTACTATGTACATTATTTTTAATACTTATAACAGAAGCAAAAAATAATTGTCAAAATACTGTATAAACTGTATGTACAGACGGTACCTTACTAAACATAAAAATGCCATTCTAATTACAAAACAAAAAGGGAAAAAGTCACTAATTATAGATATTTTCCAAATGAGGCATAATGCAGGACTATCAATAGGGGATTTCTGTTTTGTTTCTGTTGCTCAGTAAACTAGTTTATCCTCCTCCCACCTCTGTCAATCATAAAGCAGCCGTTCAATTATCACCCAGCAAGAGGGTGCTCAGCGTCTTTGGGGCGTCATTTTATCTCCTTGAGAAGGAAATCGCTTTATTTCACCTGCAGTAAAATTCTTTTCAGATGATAAAATCTCGCGGGCTGTAAAAAGTACAATTATATCACAACTCTCAGCATTACTCATTAGCTCTCAGACACCATGTGTATAACGTAAATGAAGATGACAGCGAGTCTCCCGCTGCTGAGCACATAATGATGCCAGGCAAAAGAAAACAGAACAAAGGTTGTATACAGAAGTAATGAAGTTCTTCTGAAAATTATTGAACACAGCATTTTCCTATTTACTGAACCTATTGTTATTGTAACACACTGTCCATGTCTGGGAGCAGCATCATGATTAAAGGGCCTGGAACATCACAAATTTCAAAGTCCTAAAGAGGTATTCCAGGTATTTATGCCTACTGAATATGCCATGTATGCTTAATAGAAACAAGACTCCTATCTATCAGAAGGAAAGGGATGGTTGTGAATTATATTAAGAAATGAGTCAGAAAGCCATATAACTCAGACTAGGATCGCAATGCTCGGACTGGCCGTCGGCTCTCTCGACCCAAGAGTGACAGCTGCAGAGAAACACATACTGTCACACTCGGGTGGGGAAAGCCACCGACCAGTCCGAGCATTGCGTTGTGATCGTTGTCCGAGACATATGTCCGTCTTACTCTTCCCTAACAGATAGAACTTTCTACATATAATTAATATATATATATATATATATATATATATATATATACAGTAATATACGGTATTCATGTACATATATTTTTACCTGGTGAAGTATCTCTTTAGGTATCAGTACTTTGGAGCTACATGATGTCAGGTAATAAATGAAAGCTGCTACAATCGTCAATATGACAAGTATTATATGTATGGTAACAGCTTTTTTTGCCGTGACAAAATTTAGAGTGAAAAGTGATTGCACCATTGCTAACATGCAGGTCTGCTTGACACTTTGCAAGATCTGCATGATGAGTGACTGCTATTATGGCTCACCTGGAATGTTGGATTTGCTAAGCTGTAAATCAAAATTCACAGGTTGGACCAAAGGACTTGATGGAAACAAGTCCTGAGGACCGATGAGGTTAAAATAGAACTGTTTGGCCGCAATGATCAAAGGTATGTGTGGAGAAAAAAGGGGCATAAAATTTCAGGAAAAGAACATCTCGCCAACCATTAAGCATGCGGGTGGATCAATCATGCTTTGGGTTTGTGTTGCAGCCAATGGCACGGGGAACATTTCATGGGTAGAGGGAAGAATGGATTCAATCAAATTTCAACAAATTCTTGATGCAAACATAACACCATCTGCAAAAAAAAGCTGAAATTGAAAAGAAATGGCTTCTACAAGTGTATAATGATCCTAAACACAAGTCAAAATTCATGATAGACTACCTCAAAATGTGCAAGCTGAAGGTTTTACAACAGCCTTCAATACATATGGTAGAAGAAAAAGTGGAAATCACAATGGACAGGATAGTGTAAATGAAAAGAGATTTCATATGATTTCTAAGAATATGATAGCCTCTAGCAGCAGCACCACCACCACTGACACTAGCTGTCTGGAAAGTAGTAATTCCAAAAACATGTCATAATTGGACTCCTTTGCATCTAGAAAGCATGTTAGTGGTGAGAAATTGGGGTGTGTTATGGTATATATGGCACTGCTACTACATTATATATATATGACACCAGGGCTGGCGTCAGCACCCAGCTTACCCGGGCAAGTGCCGGGGCCCTGAGAAGACAGGGGGCCCACTCGCCATCGGAGACTCCGGCGCGCTTTGGGGACCCGATGCCTGTGCCAGTGCCCGCGAGTGGATCCCTTCGCCGCTTCCTCTGGGCCCTGACACTTGCAATATTTACCTCTCCCTGTTCCTGCGAAGAGGAGTCTTCCGCATCTTCTGACTGTGACGTTTCAGGTCAGAGGGCGTGATGACATCATGTCTGTGTGCCCTCTGCCTGAGCTGTCACAGCACAGAGAGCCGGAAGACGCTGACGCTAAGGAGTCCAGAGCAGCGGCCATCGAGGAGAGGTGAGTATTTCATTTTTTTCTTTTATGTTTTGAGCAGTGTATGTGGCCAATTATATATGGAGCAGTATATGGGGGCAAATTACATATGGAGCAGTATATGGGGCCCATTACATATGGAGAATCTAATGGGGCCAATTACATATGGTTCAGTGTTTAAGGACAATTATATATGGAGCATCTTATGGGGCCAATTGTACATGTGTATATATACACACGTGTACTTTGTATCTCCCCCACCTCATTGTAGATTGTAAGCTCTCACGAGCAGGGTCGTCTTATTTAGCTTTAATTATTGTATTGTTAACGTTGTTACTTATGACTTGTGTTTTGAAACTGTTAAACTGTAAAGTGCTGCGGAATATGATGGCACTATATAAATAAAGATTATTATTATTATTATTATTATATGTGGCCAATTATATATGGAGCATCTTATGGAGCTCATTATTCTGTACAGAGCATTATATGGGGTCCATTATTCTGTATTGAACACTATATGGGGCTCATTAATCTGTATGGAGCATTATATGGGGCTCATTATTCTGTATGGAACAATATATGAGGGCTTATTATACTGTATGGAGCACTATGAGGTGCCCATAATACCGTAAGGAGCATTAGATGGGGCTCATTATTCTGTATGGAGCGCTATGTGGTGTCCAAAATACTGTATGAAGCAATATATGGGGCTCATTATTCTATATGAAGCACTATGTGGTGCCCATAATACTGTATGGAGGACTACACTGTCTGGTTTCTGAGCTATTGGTATCACTCATGTAATGTAAGAAATAAGTGAAATCTTTGACATTGTACTATACCTATATTTTTCTGCCATATCTGTGCATTATGAATTGTGGTATGCGTTAAAGGGGCCCACTGAGACTCTTTCGCCCAGGGCCCAGGAAACCTGGAGCCGGCCCTGTATGACACTTCACTTTTCCCAACAGAATGATGTTATCTCTGACAGCAACACTGTCAGTTTGAGTTTATGGCCTGCAAAGAATGGTCTTTCTAATCAAACGACTAAGAGAAATACATTTTGGATTATTTTTTTAATTGTTAAAAACATGAAAGTCTACTACTGCACTGTTCTATTAAATGGGCAGTGGTTATTAACCATTTACCATACATTTCTAAGGTCACTTTGACATTTCTAAGATTTCTAACATTTATATTAAAGAGTCAAGACATTGAAAGAAGTTGGATGCATTTTTAGGAGATTTCAGAGTGTAATTCACATCTTGACAGGGGAATTGAAACATCTGCGATGAGGTGCAAATCTATTATCTAATATTCTTTATAAATTGACAAAACTGGTGACTAAGAATTTCTAAAGATTTGATCAGGTGTAGTACATTTTTCTTGTTAGTGTATGCAAGTGATTCCTAAATTACAAAAATACAGCATAAGTGCTTCAAAGAAGCTAGTAAAAGTGAGAGTTATTGCTAGAGCTGAAGAGATCTCATAGTGAACTCATGACCAAGTTCTAAGGACTCACTGGGAAATATTTGGATAGGCAATCCCCTTAGCAGCAGTACAAATATCTGTACTCTAGACTAATACATACCCATATTCTACAGTAAACTTCTTGATGGTGCAGTGGCAGACACATACACGACAGAGTCAACTGAAACAGATTGTACTCAAATTGAGGCAATGGATACTAGCTCTTACAGTGTTTAAGACAGTGTTCAAGCTTATTAGTTGCATACTGTATATTGGCACTATTCAAGCACAGTGCAACACAGTTACACATTGGAACTAAGGCACAGAGCTTGGCAGTTATGATTAAGACAGGAACTGTCTCTTATTTTGTTGCATACAATCTCTCCTAATAACAGCCACACCGCACCAGCTAACAACTTTACTTGTTCCACCTTACAGTATATCAAACTTGGTACAGATCAAAGTACTCTTGCTCGGTACAGTCTGCAGTGTTACCCACAAAAGAACTCAATACTGCAGATTGAACTCAGTTGTGCAGTCCACACTCTTCCTCAATTTTTCAGGCCATATAGAGCCTCAATAGCTCTTGCCATAGTTGCTTTTACTGTCTATGGCTATAACAATAATTAAAATTACAGGGCACAGTAGCTTCCACTTCTTCAGACCAAAGAGTATTCAGTATATATTTTAAGAGTAGACAGACTATGATAGTTACATTGATGTTGAGAATTTTTGGCTCACCTAAAATGGAGTGTGTAAGGTACGATGCTTTGAGAAGGGGCCAATATCCATGGACCTTCCCATCCTATTAATATCAGCCCCCCGCTGTGTTTTTTGCCTTAGCTGTTTATTAAAAGTAGGGGGCCCCAAGCAAAGTTACAGCAAACAGCTGTCACCTGATATTAATAGGCTGGGAAGGTCCATGGATATTGACCCCTTCACAGCATAATAACACTAGATTACAGCTGTATGTTTTCCATTGGCAGTTGTGTTTTTTTCATTTATTTGTTAACAAGTACAGTAAGCTATGCATGAAAGGCACTACTCCACTCCTCCATGTAGACCTCCACCTCCTAGTTCTAGATCATTGTTATATTTTTTCGGTGTTTGTTATTTTAAATCATTTTCCTATCTACATTTGTTTGCAGGGTAATTGTTTTCCTCTTACCTCCATTTTGCTTCCTTTTGCAGCCCCTAGCCCTTACTATGACTGTGACGGATTGCACAGGGGAAGGGATTGTCGACTTCGCTCACCTCAGGGGAGGGGAGAGAAGGACCCAGCAGGGATCGGCTCTCTGGCGCTACCACTTTCCCCAGGTCAGTCAAGGAACTACACCAAGGGCAAATAGTCGCCGGAAAGGCTTCTCTTATAGGTACGAGTTATTGAGGCACTCCCAGTGAGGGGCGATATACATCACCAGTCCAGGCTGGGGATATATATATAAAACTCTCGGCCATCACTGCCAGAGTTCCTCACTAACATGGTATTCTGCCACCAGTTCCTTGTTCGAAATAAGCCCCATCTGACAGCAGGCTTATATCGGGTCAGAAACCAATGCTGGTGGTAGCATATAATATAACCAATGGAGCGTGTGGACATGGAGATTAGTGTATCGAGATAAAAGAGCAGCCCAAGATTAATTTTATATTTAATCACCGAAAAGGCGCACTAGAAATATACAGGTATATATAAAGTATATATAGAACAATATACCAGCATGTAGTCAAGAGTGTAGTACAAGGGTAGGGTATAGATAGGTTGCAATTACTGTGTTATGTAGCATGTGACCACAGGGAGGCGCTGATGGATCACAGGTCCAAATCTTAGTTACAGGCTTTTCTTGGCCATGTCAGGTAACGGATCTTTCTGCCAGTAGAAAAACTAAAATGAAGTCCAAAATGAGGAGCTGCCTCTTATCTCCTAGACTGTGCTCTCCCACACTCTGCGCCCACCCCTGGGCTTGTGCAGCCTCGCCTCTCCCATGTCTGAGAGTATGATTTTCTGTCCAGAACCATGGAGGCTCATAACTTTCCGCTCGAAGCTCTGAATAGAATGGCAGTGGTGCCACTGGATTGTGCTAAATTTTATATGCGCATAGAGACTAAATATGCCTACCATATGTAATTCCTGGTAGCTATATAACTGCATGACACAGAGTGCTACAGGTGGCTGCTGGGCACGGGCATATGGGGGAAGGAATGCAGATTCCAATTATGTGCTCGGCTAGTGTTAGGGTCTGCGGAACGCACCAAATATAAGATGTAGAGCCTGCTGCTAGTAAGATGGCGCAAGAAGTGAACTCTGTTATCCCGCAGAGTTGCCAAAATAAACGCCGTAACGCGCTGTGGCAATATGTGCAAACTCTGTTATTCCACAGAGCCGCTAGAAGGAGTGCCCCAGCGCTATATGGCGATGTGTGCGAACTCAGTTAACACCACTGAGTTGCAAAGTAAACACGCTAGGGCGCTGTCTAGCGTTGAAAACAAACCCTGTTGCGTCACAGAGCCGCTGAGACAAACTTCTGTGTCCTGTTAGGCACCCAGGTACACAGTTGACTGCTAAGCGAACAGAGAAAGTGATCATGCGCTAATGTCCTCACGGGAGTCACCCGCAATCTATGGCGTCTGAACGCCAGGCCCTGAATATGGCAATCAAACTCCTCACCGGTTATGCCGGTAATCTAAGGCATCTAAGACACCGACCCTGACCAGCTAGCATACCAAGCTCCTCACCGATTAGGTCGGTATTGTAATGGTGTATTTCAGCCGCCCTAACCACACACACGCATGACCATACTGGCGCAAAGCATATAACGGTTGATACTAGCGCACGGCCGTGCGGTAAGGACAGCCTTTTATAGCAGCCACGAGAAAAAGACCTTCCAGGAAGGACCAATGGGAAGCTGCTTCAGAACATCAACAGCCACAGGACCTTCTTGAAGGACCAATAGGAGTGGCAACTGTATCTGAGCATGTGACCCCTGATCTCCAATGGGAGATCTTGCCCTGGGCATGCTCAGATGAAGCAACAAAGGACTTAGTCCTAAAGACGTCTGCTCGCCGCTGACCAGTAATGGCTACAATAGCAGAACCTGGTGAGACAGCAGCAAGTCTATGCACAGTATTAGACCGGGCGAGACGCTGGGACCGACGTCTTTGCTGAGCAGGCTCCACTGCGGCCGGAGATGGATGGGGGACCGCAGCGGGACTGGTTCGAGACTCCCCTTGTGCATCAGCGGGAACTTGAACCCTAACAGTTAGTTTCAGAGATATTGCATTCTATTATTATAGGTCATTTTCCAGATTCAATACCTCAGAGCCTAGCTGTGACCTGTTGTGCAACGGTGTCTCCATGTGCTTGAGTCAGACAAAGGAATCCAGTTTGGCTGTAGTTGTATAGAGCGCACACCCTGGTACTAATTGCTAGTTATCAAGCTTCAAAGAGCTTGTTCCTGGAATTTAATTAAAGGAAAACAATGATCCTGGGGAATGAATGCCAGGGGAGGTGGCTGAGTGGTATGTAGCAAGTATTTTTGGGCCAAACTGTATCTTGATGGGGAATTTCATCACAAATCAAAATTATATCATTTAGATATCATTTTCCCATATCTCACAATGACCATTTACATCCATTTTACAGCACCAAAGTTTGGGTCCCCCTTGAACCCTTTCTCACACCCAAACCGAACTTTGGACTAAAGTTTGGTCAAATCCAATGACATCGAACTTCCACATGTCTGCTCATCCCTTATGATTAGTTGCTTCACTAGATTTAAGTAGTTTAGGAATACATCTGTATCTAAGGGAAGGGACAATAGTCATACTCAAGAGGATCTGTTTGAGTAACCTTTAGTATATCAATATTAGGAATGTATCGATTCTTAAACTCATATGTAAAATGTTAAATTTACTGACGTCAAATATAAAATGACATCAGTTATAGTTCTTATATGTTTGCTTTCACTTTTCTACAAGAGCTTCTGGTTTCATACTTCCTTTCTTATAGCTGCTACCAATTTTGAGCTTCCTATAGTGGCATGTGACAATTAGAACACACAGGCACAAGTCAGATATTGGAACAGCCCAGAGCTGCTTTCATAATTTTGCTTGCTGTTGGAAACAGTCAGACACACTCCTTCCAACTGAGCTCTAATACCACCTAAAAGACTTTGGAAAGTCACACAAGTTTTGTTCTATGTGAGGTTGTGCAAATATTTTGCAACTTTTGTTTTTTTCACATTAGTTTTGTATGATTCCACCAAAATTAGCAACAACCGCTCATCTAATTCCTCTTACTCTAGTCTCAGAATGGAGTAAGATTTGTAGGGATGCGCCTGGTATTATTCAGATGTGCCAGCTTCATTAACAGGTGAACGCTTCTTAATGGATCGGGCATCTCTACCTCCAACAGGCCCTTTCATTACAACTAACGTGTGACCAATGTCGATCTTCTTGAATCAAGGCTCTAATTTTTCCTATACAAGATTACTGTACAATATAATAGAATAATATGATAGAATTAGTGATGAGCGAACGTGCTCGCCACTACTCGTTACTCACCCGAGTATCTCGGGTCTCCTCCCAGCATTTTTGGCTGTCTTTAGAGGCCCAATCACCATGCAAGGATTGTCTGCCAGGCACTGATATGCCGCAGCCATCTTTGTTGTGGTCTTACAGTGATTGGCTAGCCGCACAGCATCATAGGGGTATAAGAGACCGGGAGCCGTCCTGCTTGCCGCATTCAGCTCCAGAATCAGATAGTGTAGGGAGAGCTGCTGCCGAGATATGGTCATATTTGGGGATTTATGAGTCAGTGTGGGGTCTACCATCCTAAAGTACTCAAACCCAGCTAAACCAACAGTCCTTCTAAGGATTAATTTCAAAGTATATAGGCTCTAGTGTTAGGTAGGCAGGGGATTGTATGTCGCTCTATACAAATCAGTGCAAGGCCTGCAGGCACTGTACAGTATGTGTGTACAGTATATACATATCATTGCATACATCAAGAGGGTCCATTCCCTTCCTGTCTGCTGCTGCTGCTGTTGCTAACTATAGGATATATTGACCATATATACCTAGCCCCAGGTCTAATTGGCTAGGAATTCTTTTTTGCCAGGTTAATAGAGCTTATTTTATTGCAAAGTAATCCAGAGCCCTTTTTTTTCTCCATTTGCTTTTTCACACTGCAAAATAAAGCTATATCCTTTTCCTAGCACAGCGTGAAAATCCAGCAATTTTAAAGGGGTCCCAAAAATCACTTTTGAGTGCGCAGAGAAATCTTTCATTTTTATGTGGTACGGTAAAGTAGATGTTTTTTGAGTGTCTTACACAATTTCTTGACACCATTTTGCTGAAACCCCCAAAAAATACATACAGGCCACATATTTTACAGTGTGGTATATCTGTGACACGCCTCATCCATCCGTCTGCTAAAAATTTGGGCATTTTAGGCCTAAATTCCATTTTTTTTGCTGTCTGTCACTCTAGTTATATACAACACTATTGTGCCTTTTTTAAAAAAAACTGGCCAGTGTGGTATCTCCGTGCCAATCCTCATATATCTACGTGCTCCAAGTTTGGCCATTTTAGGCAGATATTCCATTTTTTTTCAGTGTGTCAATGTAGTTAAATACAGCACTATTTAAAATAAAAAAGAAAAAAATACAGGCCACTTATTTGTCAGTTTGGTATCTCCGTGCCAGCTCATATATCTGCGTGCTCCAAGTTTGCCCATTTTAGGCCGTTATTCCAGTGTTTTCCAGTGTGTCACTGTAGTTATATACAGCATTGTTTAGCATAAAAAAGCAAAAAATACAGGCCACATATTTGTCAGTGTGATATCTCCGTAACAGGCCTCATTTATCTGTGCAAAAAAATTTGGCCATTTTAGGCCTACATATTGTAGTGTTTTTGCAGTCTGTTACCGTACTTATTGACCCAAATTTGATAAGCCAAAAAACATTTTTACCTACAGTCAAGATAGGTAAATGTATGGTTTGCCAATACACGTATCACATTCAAGTTCACTCCCAATTCAGCATTTATAGTGAACGTGTATAATATTCTAGTCCATTTACAATGGGCAAGACGCGTGGCAAGGGACGGGGAAGTGGACGTGATGGTGATGTTGCATGCTGAGGCCGAGGCTGTGGGCAAGCTGAAATTGGGCCACCAAAAACACCCACATCCCTTCTATCTGGACCTTAGTGTCCAAAGTCCTAGGGGACCGCAGCAAGACAGCACTATTGAAGCCCAAGCAGTGTGAAAAGGTTGTTGGTTGGATAGTGGATAATACTTCCAGTTACTTATCCACCACCACCAGCACCCTGTCTTCCACATGGTCAAGTCAGAGTAGCCAAAGAATTTGGACCGCAAATTCCCACCCTGATTTTCCTTCCCCCACCATGCTGAGTCCCTTTTAAATTTTTAAAAAATGGGTGAGGAGAAAAAGCAAAACGGCAATCACCAAGAGGCTGGAACCTAGGGTTTGCAGAAACCTGAACCCCCCCAACAAAGGTAGCCGGGGGACTTTCCCCCAACTTTGATTCTAGCCCGCCTCATCACACCCTGAGAGATAACTACCCCCAAAATGCAAAAAAGAGAAAGCAAACTCCCCCCGGAGCAAAACCCAAAAGAAAATAGGAAGCCCCCAAAAAATTTTAAGGGCGTTTAGAAAAGAAAAGCACGGACACAGACAGAAAATAGAATGACAAACGCGGGGGGCCCAATCTGTCTAGACAGAAAAGTACAGGAAAGAATTCGACTGCAACCCAAAAAAAAACCCCAAAAAATACCAACTCTTTTTGTTTGGGAAAAAAAAACCGGAATCCCCCGGGAACCATCCACCTAAATCAATTTTCTGGTGAAACCAAACGCATTCAGCCCAAAAAAAAAATAACCAAAGGGGGCAAAGCAAAAGTGCAGACAAAAAAAAGGAGCACAATTGCAGCGCCAGAACCCCCCAAAAGGGGCCGGGTGCAGACCCTGGGGAAGCAGCAAACCCCAATGAAAAACAAACAGAGGAAAAAAAAAAAAACAAAAACCCTTTTCTGAAGGAGACAGGAAAAATAGCAGTGCTTCAAACAAGACCAGAAGGGAAAAATTTAAACCGGGAAGGCTGCTGGGAACTCAGGGGACTTATTCCACCCTTTAGCGCCAGCTGAAGGCCATTCATTAAACAGTTCATTACCCCACAACCACCAGAGGGAGCCCCCCCTCAGAAGCCACCCCGCATATTCACAACCCCAAAACCCCTTTTTATTTCTTTTTTTAAATTTCTCCAAACCCACTTTTAAATACTTTCTAAAACAAATTTTTTTTTTTTTTTAACCTCATTTAGCTTTGAAAATTCAAAACCCGGTGTATGCAATCATGATAAAACTACAAAAGGGCCACTTGCAAGTTGTTTTTCCCCGTTTGAATCTCCTCTGAAAGTGGCATCATGGGGGCCCCCCAAAAAAATGTCAAATGATCCCCAAAAACAAAGATTAAAATTTAACATAGTTTGGGTTTAGGGGGAAAGGGTTTTTAAAAAACTTCTCAGAAAATTTTAAACCCGTCAGGGTTTCCCCCTGTGAGGGGAAAAAGTAAGGAAATGGAAGAACACAGGGACATTCTTGTTAAGGGCCCGAAGTGGCAGGCCAAAAAAAAAACATCAAAAAGCAGAGAAGAAGAATGGTGAGATCATCAAGGACAATCCCCAACCACCTCCCGAGAGCTGCAGCATCAAAATTCGGGAATTGTCACTGTTGCATTGGTCAACTATACAACGCACTTGCAAAA
>JARQOD010000004.1:498665635-498685726 GCA_033576555.1 Oophaga sylvatica | reverse complement strand
CATTGGCTACCTGGCTGGCATAAGCTAATCCTGCCTGAAGGACCTGTGCTAATTAGACGAGCGAACTCTGGCATCGGCACATCCCGGAAAGCAAAGCTAGAGAGCACGTGGAGCCCAGATTCTGGTACATCCACACATGAGCACTGCCTATTTTAGTATGATCTGACAGCGCCGTGGACAGAGAAGCTATTTAAGGGCTAAGCTCCGCCCCCAGCCATCTCGTCAATCACTTCACCGATGACGTCATCCGTGACCAATCAGGCGATGCCAGGTCAGAGGATTATCTGACCTTAAACACCAATCATGGCTCGCCATGTCACGGACATGCTAAGTGCAGACATTTCTGGACTTAGGCTACAATAGCCCTGTCTCCTTCTGCAACTTATGCTTAAGGTCACTATTAACAAAGACCCTGGAGACAACTTGTACTTTTTTGTACTGGCTAGGCGTTGGGATCTATGGTGAAGCTAAGCAGCATCTGCCCTGGCTGAGGGACCACTGATGACTCAGATCCAGGTTCAAATCCAGCCGACGCCTAACATTATCCCCCCCCCACCTGACACTCACATTTTTCAATACGCCAGGGGCCATTGCGAGTCGCGAGACAGATCTTGTCGCCCAGGGATAATACGGGGCCTGGATAGAGATAATTGTCAACCGACTGTCTCTGATGGGACAATTTCTCTCTGGTACAAGATTGGACATATTTTTTAACATCCTGAGGTAACCAAGGCCACCAATACATCTGTTGGAGAAACTTAGTGGTACGTTTGTTAGGGTTCGAGTTCCCGCTGCTGCACAAGGGGAGTCTCGAACTGGTCCCGCTGCGGTCCCCCATTCATCTCCGCAGTGGAGCCTGCTCAGCAGAGACGTCGGTCCCAGCATCTTGCCCATTCCAGTACTGTGCAGAGACTTGCTGCTGCCTCTCCTGGATCTGCTATTATAGCCAGTACTGAAGCAGACGTCTTTGGGACGAAGTCCTGCGTTTCCCCTTCTGAGCATGCCCAGGGTAAGATCTCTCATTGGAGATCTGGGGTCACGTGTTCAGGTACTGCAGCAGCTCCTATTGGTCCGCCAGGAAGGTCATGAAACTACATGTGTTTGGAATAGTTTCTGGCAGGTCCTGTAGCTGTTGCTATAAAAGGGTGGCATGGCTGGGCCGCCATGCACTAATATCAATCATTATATGCTTAGCGCCAGTGTGGTCATGCGTGTGTGTGGTTAGGGCCCGGCTGAAATAAGCCCCTAGAATACCGACTTAATCGGTGAGGAGTTTGGTATGCTAGCTGGTCAGGGTCGGTGTCCTAGATGCCCTAGATTGCCGGCATAACCGGTGAGGAGTTTGATTGCCGTATTCAGGGCCTGGCATTCAGACGCCATAGATTGCGGGTGACTCCCGAAAGGACACGTTCTATGTTTGCTTAGCTGTTCACTGTGTAACTGGGTGCCTGACAGGACACAGAAGTTTGTCTCAGCGGCTCTGTGACGTAACAGGGTTCGCTTTCAACGCTAGACAGCGCCCTAGCGTGTTTATTTTGCGACTCAGTTGTGTTAAGTGAGTTCGCACAAATCGCCATATAGCGCTGCGGCACTCCTTCTAGTGGCTCTGTGGATTAACAGAGTTCGCACATATTGCCACAGCGCGTTACGACGTTTATTTTGGCGACTCTGCGGGATAACAGAGTTCGCTTCTTGCGCCATTTTACTAGCAGCAGGCTCCGCCTGCACGGTGGACCCCGGGCTGCGAACGCACCTCTCCACATCTTATATTTGGTGCGTTCCGCAGACCCTAACAATGTTTAACTCCAAAATGACCTCCGGTTTTAGGGGCATGTGCCCAAGAGAGCACCTTATCTTGTAATTTAAGAGGAACGAACATCTTCCCGGGAGGAACCTGGTCTAAGGTCATACGTGCCACCATCTGTATATCCCCAAAAGGCATGACATTTTTGGGCTCGTTACCGTCCTCGGTTGTATCTACAGGCAGGGATTAAACCCTACCATGACACAGCTCTGAGCCGGGGACCAAATCAATTGGACGGTCATACTGTTGGTGATAAGGCAAAGTCTCAGCAGCTTTTTCGGAATGCTCAGGACGAGCGACCAAGTCAACAGACGGCTCTGAGACTACGCTCCGTGTCGAGGCAATTATATGCTGAGAAACACCATTCTCACCCCAGAAATTAATTTCCCCCGTGTTCCAGTTAATGTGTGGATTGTGACAACGTAGCCATGGAAGGCCTAATAACACCTCATCCGATCCGCCGGGAATAATGAGAAAATAAATATCCTCCCGGTGACCCTGAGGAAATGACATAGTGAGGGGAATCGACTGGTGGGTGATTTGCGTGTGTAGCAGTGAACCGTTGACTATCTTAATGTTCATTGCTTTGGGCAGTAACTCCATAGGAATGGCATGTCTCTGGGGAAAGGTTAATGAAAAAAAATTGCCATCTGCCCCAGAGTCCACCCACGCCTTGGCAGAAACTGCAGTTGCTTCGAAGAGCAACGTTACCTCATATGTTAGTTTGGAGGTAGAAGTCCCTGAATCTAACACACTTCCTCTAATGGTGGTTAGACACTCTCATTTATCCGCCTGCTTGGAACCCTTATTACTGGGGTACTCCGAGAGATGTGTAGGACTGGAACGAAGGGACCATTTCCTAGTCAGGGATATATCCATAGGCTCAGGTTCTGTGTCTGGAACTGCGGGTTCAGAAATAGGTTTAGAAAATGACGGTGCAAACGGAAACCGAGGTTTAGAAACCTCCAGCTACAATTTGCTTTCTGCATGACGTTAATCAATACGGTTGGCGAGGGTCATTAACTCCTCCAGGGAGGTTGGAATCTCCCTGGTGGCTAGAGCATCTTTTATATGCCCAGCCAAACCCTTCCAGAACAGCGGAATTAGCGACGGTTCAGACCAATCCAGTTTTGCCGCTAATGTCCTGAACTAGACGGCATAGTGACTGGCGATGGTCAAACCCTGCACTAATGTAAGCAATTTAAGAGCTGTATCATGTGTGACCTGAGGACCGAGGAACACACTTTTTAGAGTTCTAAGAAAGAGACCCGCATTAGCCACTACCGGATTATTCCGTTCCCACAGAGGAGTAGCCCACTCCAAGGCTTTGCGAGCAAGTAATGATATGACAAAACCCACTTTAGCCCTTTCGGAGAGGAACCGTGCCTCCATCATCTCCAGCTGAATGGAGAATTGTTTGATAAATCCTCTGCAGGATCAGCTGTCACCAGAAAATTTTTCCTGGAGAGCACAACGGGGTAATGAAATTTTAGCAGCTACCACAGCGTTATTTATGAGACTTGCTGCTTGTGCGGCTGCCTGGGTAGCTACTGCAGTGAGATCAGCAACCGGAGCGGCCTGCTCCAGAGACCGAACTCTGGCCTCTAGTTGCTGAACATAGCGCTGCAGCTGCTGGTTGTCAGCCATGGTCGGCTAGACCCTGGCGGTCAGATATGCGCTCAGCTGCAACAACTTTAATTTATAATGGATTGCAACCGAACACGGGATCCGCGATGCAGTTTATAGACACTGCTGCCGAACACCCCTATAGTATGAGTGTCAAACTGGCAACTAAAGGATTATATTAGATGTCTCCTGGGTTACTTTACACAAGGAGAGAGATGTGGAATTGGCACTATCTCCGTTAGTGTCTTGGGAGATGTGCTATCAACTGGCGTAGATGTAGCCCTGTTAATTGCACAGAAGCCACTTGTCAGATATTAGGTTAGCACTATGTGCTGCAAGCAGGTATAGACGTAGCCCTGTTTGACTACACAGAAGCTTCGTAACAGCCGCTAGGAAGTGCGTGCGACTAACGCCAGGCGTACGTGCTGTCAGCCGGTGTGCGACCAGACTGAGCAACTTCACTATTCAGCTGATGGCGATGCCCGCGTGCTGCCAATCGGGTTATGTCCGGACTGAGCAGCTTCAATATTCAGCTGGTGGCAATGCCCGCGTGCTGTCAGCCAGTGTGAGACCGGACTGAGCAAGCTTCACTGTTCAGCTGGCAAGTGATGCCCAGGTTACGTGCCCTGCAATCTGCTCAGGGTGTATGGCTACCCTCTAGTCGTAGCTAGACTGCGCACATTGGCTACCTGGCTGGCATAAGCTAATCCTGCCTGAAGGACCTGTGCTAATTAGCCAAGCGAAATCTGGCATCTGCAGGTCCCGGAAAGCAAAGCTAGAGAGCACGTGGAGCCCAGATTCTGGTACATCCACACATGAGCACTGCCTATTTTAATATGATCTGACCGCGCTGCGGACAGAGAAGCTATTTAAGGGCTAAGCTCCGCCCCCAGCCATCTCATCAATCGCATCACCGATGATGTCATCCGTGACCAATCAGGCGATGCTAGATCAGAGGATCATCTGACCTTAAACACCAATCATGGCTCGCCTTGTCACAGACATGCTCAGTGCAGGCATTTCTGGACTTAGGCTACAACAGCCCTGTCTCCTTCTGCAACTTATGCTTCAGGTCACTATTAACAAAGACCCTGGAGACAACTTGTACTTTCTTGTACTGGCTAGGTGTTGGGATGAACAGCAAAGCTA
Organism: Oophaga sylvatica; assembly: GCA_033576555.1. Classification (NCBI taxonomy): domain Eukaryota; kingdom Metazoa; phylum Chordata; class Amphibia; order Anura; family Dendrobatidae; genus Oophaga; species Oophaga sylvatica. Next base: position 498,681,147 of record JARQOD010000004.1, on the reverse strand, counting down.
AGCAGCATCTGCCCTGGCTGAGACCTGGATGGAGAACCACTGGTGACTCAGATCTGGGTTCAAATCCAGCTGTTGCCCAACACCTATCACTGCAGCATTATCTCCAGTCCTTGCTGTAAACCTGTTAACCTTTTCAGATGGATTGCAGCGGGGGACCTGACTGAGTGCCGGAGAGATAAGAATAATGTTGTTTTACTATTACAGGAAAACAAGGGAATCGAAAGGATTACCAGTACAATAAAATATGGTCAAAAACTGTATATTTATTTCATTAAAATGATTTTTAATTAATGTGTGTGTGGTTTTTTTGCATTTCATACAATACGATTAATAATTGAGAGTTGTCTAATTGACAACTCTCAATTATTAACCTGGCTTAAAGTCACCTTCCAATAGCAAGGTGGCCTTAACCCATTATTAACCCATTAGCCACCGCTACAGGACAATGGGAATAGACGGGCTAAGTGCCAGAAAAGGCACATCTAATCTTAGATGTGCCTTTTCTGGGGTGGCTGGGGGCAGATGTTAGTAGCGAGGGGGACACAAAAAATGCACCCTCCCTAGGCTATTATTATGTGCCCCCACTCACTGGCTTTCCCTGTCTGGTGGAGAAAATACCACGGGAGCCCACGCATTTTTTTACAACGAATTTCCACATTTAATTAACCCCTACATGTATGAAATTTTGCACACATAATCTCATGTAATTGTTAGTGAAAAACATATATCAAACTACATGAAATGACATGGTTAACTATATGTAAACCATGTGTCATTTCATGTCGGGTTCTGTAATTTTACAAAAGCCGGCAATTGAATTAGCGGCTATTATACTATGTAGAAGTGTATGAACTATAAATATATATATATAATATATATACATATATATATATATATGTCACAATGACATGTTATATATATCTATTCTATGTGTATATATCTTTTCTTTTGTGAGTTAAAAACTATCATTCGGATCCATTATATGTCGGTTTTGCTAGCCACCGACAAAATCTCGCCAGACGGATGTCGAACGGATGTGAAACGTATGCTCAGATGTGAGAAAATCGCATCCTCGCATTCCAATCGGATGACAGATGGAGCGATGTTCAGGAAACATTTGTGCGATTATCGGCCGTCAAAAACGGTCCAATTTTTTAGACGGTGTGTGTGACTCCAGCCTAATACAAAGAGCAGATATACGGTACTGTATCAGAAGCGGACAGCTGTATACGGTGTAGGGGAAAATTTCAATCTCCGTATATATTTCCGGAGTTACACACAGATAGTCAGCATGTATTTGTCCGTGATACCAGCCGGTACACGGTAGTGTGTAAGGAGCGTACAGCTGTATACGGTGTGGGAAAAAATGAACGCTCGGTAACTGTGCAGGCAGCCTAATAACTAGCGCTGCTGCACACAAGAAAATCCTCCCCTGTCACTGCACACTAACTGTACAGCACAATTGCTATCAGCACAAGCACAAAAGAACTTCACTTTCCAGCCCTAGCGCTCTCCCTACTGATAAACAGCAACCTCTCCCTACTGTTAAGATCGTCAGAAGTAAAATGGCGGTGAGCGCTCAGGGCTTTTATGGACACTATGACGCCCCCCAAAGCAAGCCAATCACTGCAATGCCCTTCTCTAAGATGGTGGTGGACGCTGCCCATGTCATCTCGTTGCCCACAGTGTGCATCCTTGCTCATTGGCTGAAAAAAGGCGCCTGAAAGCTTTCTGGGAAAATCGACTTTGGCGCTCAGTTCAGCGAGCGCATGGCCGACTGCATGCTATGGTCATGTTTCGGCCAACGAAACCCGACTTTGGCGAAAGTCGGCGACTTATGAATCTGACCAACCTGTTTCGCTCAACTCTAATGACAATCATTAAAATCTATAAAATCAGCTATATTGGTTGACAGTCAGTTTCACATTTTTTTAAATGACAGGAGTAAGTTCAGCAATGAATTGTATTTACTGGTGGGGTTTTTCTTCTAATTTTGAGAGAATTGCTTTTTTACATTTTGTTTGATTTGGGTCAAACCATGGCAATTGTCGGTGGATTTGAGATATGTATAACATAAAGATGATTGTAGCAGCCAGTCTTTAATAACACTGTAGCTACTGTTCTATTACTGACCTGGGGAATAATCAGTTGTGTATCTGAATATAATAAACATAAATGGTACAAATTTTACTTTCTGGTTAAAGGCGTATGGGCGTCTCTTAGATTTATTACAAAAGGCTGAAAGCAAAACACAAACTTGAAGGATGAAGCGTTTTACCTTCACATTGAAGTCAATAATTCATGCAAAGGTCAAAGGAAAAAAAAAACAAATGAAAAATTATAACAAAAAAAAATCAATTACCTCAAAAGGTTATATGAAAAACTGCCTAGCCTTTAAAAGAACCTTTGTTCATTTTCGTGTATTGTGCTGCTCCTCCACCAGAACAATTGTATAAAATCGCATATCATTATATATAATGTGCTGTGCAAAAGTTTTAGGCAGGTGAGATAAATGTAGCAAATGCTGTAAACAATGGCAGTGTTAATAGTTTGTTTTTAACAATTACCAAATGAAAAGTGAACAAAATAAAAATCTACATCAAATCAATATTTGGTGTGATCACCCCTTTCCTTTAAAATAGCCTAAATTCCTATAGGTACACTGGCATAAAGTCAGGATTTTGTAGATTTTTGCAGGCATGGAATAAACTCCCATATCTTAGATTCTTAAACTCTGCCCACAAATTAGTGTGTAAAAAAATCTAGCAGCAGATAATTACAACATTATAGTTAACACGCATAGCCACTAGTAGTTTACAATAACACCGGGTAGTACCCACAATTTCTAATTTAAAATGGCATATGCATGAACAAAGACAACGCCCCCTAACTACCGACTTCCCATATCCACCATAATATCCACCATAGTAAGGAACAGTGTCCAATCAAATATCATATTTACCAGTGGATGTCGACAATAGGGGGCTGTACCAATGCCCAGATTAAGCGCGTCCGCCCCGACGCACGTTTCGGTCCTTCCTATCTCAAGGTGAGGTTGTGGAAGACAGATTCATGTCAAACATCATACACCATGGAAAGAATGAGTACAGCAACAATACTCCTGATGGTTATACTGCATCAGCAAGATCTCTCACAGGAACAGAGTTCAAAGCAGACTGGGGTTGTAAGATGTACTCTTCAAGCTCTTTTGAAGAAGCACAAAAAATGAGCAACAGTGAGGACCATAGACAATTCTTGCTTACTTTCCTTCAAAACCAAAATATGTCTAGCAGTGGCATCAGCTCAGAACTGGCGTCAACTAATATCTTGCAGCTGTACCCATCTACAGTTCAGAAACTAAAGAATTGTGGCTAAAAACCAATACCTTCAACATGACAACAAGGTCAAGTGAATCATCTATGCAAAAAATATAGCTTGGGAATATAGCTTGGGAGTCAGTGATGTCACAAATTTTGTTGTTTAAGGAGTCTCAGTGCTAGTTGTGATGGTGGTGAGTATTATCTGGGGGCATCTCTACTGTGAGAATTATTTTCCACATTGCCATGGGAGAAATCTATTGCAGTGTGAAGGCTCTTCTGTATTAAAATAAGAAAAGTACATCCTGGCACACTGCAACTAAGAACTAAGTCACTCCATCAGCACACAAAATGGCATCATCTGCTCATGTGGGGAAAGCAAACGGACCAGCAAAATGAGAAAGGCTCTAGCTTTCCTTTTTCTTCTTGTGTTATTTTTCCTATTCATAGTATCATCTCTATATTTCATACAATCCTCTCTTTTAGATACAAAATAAAATAGTTGATGATGGAATTTGAAGTTTAAAGTGCAGAATATCAGCTGTAATTTGAGGGTATTCACATCCTAATTGGATGCCTCTTTTAAAGTGACTAAACATAATTGGACAAATATCTCAAAAGCTCTGAGGCTGCATGGGCTATTTCCTTGTTAATCCATAATTAATTAAAAAGGTAAAAGGTCTCGAGCTTATTCCAGGTGTGCCATTTGCATTTGGAAGTTGTTGCTGTGAACCCACAGTATGCAGTCAAAGAAGCTCTCAAAGGAAGAAAAACAGACCATCAGTAGGCTGAACGAAGAAGAAATCCATCAAAGAGATGGCAGAGTGGCCAAATCTGAAAAAAAGAACACTAGTGAGATGGGGAACTAAAAAGGTCTGGACATCCATGGAAGAAAACAGTGGAGGATGATTGTAGAAACCTTTCCATGGTTAAGAAAAACCCCTTCACAACATCCACTCAAGTGAAGAACACTCTCCAAGAAGTAGGTGTTTCAGCAGAAGGTCTACCATAAGGAGAAGGAGAAGACTTCATGAGACAAAATACAGAATGTTCTCCACAAGGTGCAAAACATTATTCAGCCTTAAAAAAGGCCAGATTGGACCTTTCCAAAGAAAATAATCCAGTGGCACTGGGATACGAGTGTTTATTGATAATGCGCCTGAAGATAGAATCAGATGAATTCTGAAGTGTCCAGGGATATAGCTTCTGCTCAGAAAAGTACCAAATGCCAAAGGGCTGATTGGTACAGCATTTTACAGTACAGATGGAGAATGACTCAAAACATGCTGAAAAGCAAACAAGGAGTTTTTTAAGGCAAAAAAGTGGAATATTCTGCATTCACCAAATCTCAACCCCATTGAGCATAGATTTCACATTCTTAAGACGAAACTTAAGGTAGAAAGACCAACAAACAAGCAGCAACTGAATTCTGTTGCAGTAAAGGCCTGGCAAATCATCACAAAGATTGTGCCCATGGCTTACAGACTGATAGTTTCATTCACCACCCCCAATTCATTCTGGGTCTCCGATAGCATTCCCCTACCAATTCATTATAAGTCCTCCTATAGTATTCTACCCCACCTAAAAATTCATTATAAGTCCTTCTGTAGCGTTCTCCCCATTCCACAATTAATTATAAATCCCTGTATATCATCTTCTCCCCTCCCCAATTCACTGTTAGTCCCTGGTAGCACCTCTCCCCACCCCTCTCCTTTCATTATAAGTCATTCTATAGCATTGTCCCCACCACTTAATTCATAGTAAGTTTTTGATAGCAATTTCCCTCACCCTCAAATCATTATACGTACCTCATCCTTTTCCACCAACTAATTCAATATAAGTCCCTGATGGAGTTCTCTCTCATCCCCAGATTATTTTTAGTCCCCTATAGTGTCCTCAACCCCCTCCATTAATTATAAGGCCTTCTATAGTGTCCCCCTCACCCCCAATTCATTATAAGTCCCTGATAACATTCTCCCTCACCCTAAATTCATTATAAGCTCATAATAAGTCCCTGATATTGTCCTCCTCATCCCCTAATTCATTATAATTCCCTGAAAGAGTCCTATCCTCCTTTTCCCAAATTGTGCTTTCCCACTGTGTTAAAAAAATAGAAATAGTAATAATCTTTCACCTCTCCAGTTGATCATTTGCAGTATTGCTTCCTTCCTATTCAAGATGGAGTAATTTCTAAATGATGCAGGCAGTGTGCCGACGACATGTGCAACTGGGTTACAGAGAAAGCACCAGGCAGGAAGGTTTCCTCTAGCTCCGCGGCTATTGTCTGCTCTAGGCAGCTGCAGGAATGCTCCCTGTCTGGCAAGATGCTAATAATGAGGGCAATCCAGCAAGTTCCCTTGGGAATCTTGGGCTCCATACAACAGAGTGTGCAGCCAGGCAGTGTGTTGCTGGAGTGGCTGTACAGTAGTTGTGGTAGGAAAAGGCAGTCTGGCATTAATTGTGGTGAATTTAAATATATGGGAGCACAATTTCCATGTAATTGGATAATTGAATGAATGTTTCTTGGGCACTCAAAATGAGAACTGACTATGCAATGGAGGTAGAGGAGTAAGTTTATGGAAAGCAGTAGCTAAGTGTGATGCTAGGGCTGATAATGATAAGGCAACACTTAGGGGTGCAGACTATTTGCAAGAAAGATGATCATGAGGAAAGGAATGAGGACAACTTGAGCATTGCTCATCTTGCTGTCAATTTGCTTTCTCTACATGAACATGCTATGCTGTTTCATGGTCTGACAGAGTGATGTTTGATGTTTGGTGGGATGTTACCTGCTTATTTTCCAACAGCACAGGCTGTACAGTGTAATAGATTGGTCCCCTTACAATGCGGAAAAGAAAATTCCCATACATGAGGAGTCCACACGTACGACTCACAACCACTGTGACCAGATCAGACAATGTCATCAGAAGCACAGTCTAGCACTATAAAACACAGTAGGCAGACAGAAAGGAAATGTATGACTATCATGGTTGTGTGATAGCAATGACAGTGGCAGAAGCCACAAGGTAGAAAATAAGGATGGGCAGGCAAGGTCATGTCTGGTAGTGTAGGCCCAGCAACAGCAGCCCTGGCAGCAGCAATACTACAGTATAGGTGACAAACTCGGGCAATAAGTAGATGCCTGGTTGAGCACGAGCCATAGGTACTGACAGCAGAAGAACAGTGAAGGAGAAGACAGACAGTCAGGTAAGATGATAGTACAGCTGATTTAATCATTGGCATCAGCCGTAGTTTAAGAAAGTTGGCAGTGATCCATACCTGATTCATTTTAGCATCTGTAAGGTTAATCACACTTACGGAGGATAACCTGGTCTACTTGGTGACAAAGTCACCGGCCACTCTGAGTACCCTCTCTGACATTACACTAGAGAATGGACATGGCGGTAAGCAAAGAGAACACTGGGTCACATGATCAGGGTACTTACCTAAGATAGGACTTAGTTTAGGTACAACTTAAGTATTTAGCTCTCTCTGTTTGCTGAAGTGAGTCAAGTTTTTGCAATAGCAAAAAAAAGTCAGGTCCATCATGTGTCTCAACTACAAATTGTTGGTCTAATGCAGACATAGATGGAGGAGCATTGTGTCTGAGAGGGTTGCAAAGGATTGCTGTTCAGTTGTGCAGTCAGCAGGCTTTCTCTGTGAACGTTTCACAGAGCAAGTATCACATCTTATGCTGGTAATAAGCCAATTTAGTTTCCCTTGGGAAAATGGAAACAAATCCCCTCCATTTTAATTTTTTAGCGAGTGTCAAACAGCATTGCTATCTAAAAGTCAACTTTAGAGTTTTTGTAGCTCAAGTAATAGTCGACAGATTGACCTACGCTCTCCTGCACGTGAGAGTAGTGATCTGGAGCCCCTTTCTGCAAGAAATAATACCATCTGGATGTCTTCCAGTGAAGCTGAGTGCATGCCCTAATTTCTCAAAATGCACAAGTTGGTACCACAGCTACTGTACCACCAGCAATTTGACAAGGTGAGAGTTTAGTTGATAAACCAGTGGATAAATTGGAGCGCAAATCTTCTTCCTCGACACACAATCAGGTATCGATATTTACCTGTGCAATGGAGAAATAGGAGGTGGCATTCTCTGAATATGACTAACAGTAGTGCTGGATGACAATGATGATAGTGATGATGACACTGACCAGAATGTTGACTGACTGGCAGAAATACGAGTGTGACAAGAAGAGTAAAAAGACTACTTGAGACTTGCTATAATTGCTAGCCAGCTTTCTTTTGTCGGTAAAGATCTGTAGTAACTACTGTTTGCAAGCTGATGCATTCATAGCTTATTTTCCTCTTTTAGTGCCTGCAGACTGCCAAAGTATCATCTGGCGGCAATGATCAAAAGAAATCCCACAATATGCCTTCACAAACTACATGCCGCCACCACCACCACCAACAGACCTTGCAATTGCTGTTGATTCTACTCCATCAACATCACATATGACAACAAATGCTGACTGAAGAATAGGCAGATTTTGCCCCAGAGGATCTTTTAGATGCACATCACTGCACTGTGTTTTCAGAGGCTAATACCCTGCTTTTTTGATGACATCACTGTCGTTCACCACTGTTTGATTCTGAGTTTTTGCCCACCACAAAATCATTGTCATTATCCTGAATTCAGCTAACAGTTCCCTGTGCAGGAACTGACAAGAGCTTCTTTCCTTCTCCCCTTAAGATTCCACCTCGAGATATGCCATGGTTCAGAGTGCTACTACCACTGCCAGTGCCCCTACCATCATGTCTCTCAGTGATAGCAATTGGGTCCTCCATCTCCGCTGGCCCATGTCATCTGAGTACAAAGGCAGACTGTTCATCTCTTCTAATAAATAAAATGGAAGAAACTGAACTGGTGTAGGATGTTTTTTAGATTTCGATGTGCTATGGGTTAGAGAACGAAGGGGCAGAAAAAAAAATGTGTCATTGACGGAATGCAAATTCTGCTCTGTACAACATGGAGTGTTTTGATAGCAGAGGAGGTTGAGTGTGCAAAACTCTTACTCAGCCTGATGGTGTCTCTGTCAGAGGCAACATAATCCTACTATGACTGAGAAGAGTCTTGTGACATACAGTATATGCCATTACACCTTCTTCTTCCTCCCAAGTGATATTGTTACCAAAGGCAAAGTAGATTAATTGTGACCTGCATTTTGTAGTACTTTTTCTGTCTGGGCAATTGCTGCCAGAATTGTTGATGGTGCTGCTCATAGCGTCTCTTACCATATTTTGTTGTGGTAAAAATAATTATCTCTCTCATGGTGCCATATTTGTTACTAGTGACTTGTTATGGTGTAGCATACATTTTGGACAAAGGTACAGCTGTGGATACAAGTCCTTTACCAAATTTTGTTAACAGCTATATCTTACCAAACTTGGAAATTATGTGAATGCAACACCAGGCAGCCTTTTAAAATTGTTCTGTCACGTGTGTGTCTCCAGTTGGGCAATTTAATAGTTGTGTTAAAACAGACCTGTACAGTGAAATGTTTCAATTTCCTCTAATAACTTGTATTGAAATGTTTGGTTTAAGCAAATTAATTACCCCTGCCCAAAAAGGAACACATAATTAACAGGTTTCCAACAGGAGATAGGAACACAGCCTAAAAATCCAACAAGTCCACAGTATAGTTCTCGTGGGTTGCACAGTTGCCAAATTGAAATAGTCAAAGAGGTATGCAAAAAGTGAATTTTCTGTATAATATTTTCAAATATTTACTTTTGATTTTTAAAACACTATCATTCCCCTTGACTAAAAACCTAACCCTAAGTGCTACATTGATCAAAGAATTGATCAAGGTATCACAGATTAATGAATTGAAAGTCACATTAACAAGTCAGCTACAATACTTTACTATCTCAGGTGAATCTTTTTTAATCATTCAGAACAACTAACACTACCATTTTCAGTGTATTTCACTAGTGCAGTAGTATAACACAATCAATTTTTTACTTTTTCTATTCCTATGTGGAATGAAGTGTGCGTGCTGCTTTTCGATTGAGTCGTGTAAATTGAACTGCAAACTCTTCCTTTTCCCAAGAACCTGCAACTTTCAGGAAATTTTAGTTAATTTTCTGTGGATCAATATGATCTTCTCTAGTGAGAATCTTTGAAGCGGATACTGAATCTACTGGACATAGATGACATGTGCTATCAATATGCCACAAATTTATCAAATAGAAAAAACTCCTTTTAGTTTTGTTGTGGCTCTTGAGAGTGGTTCAATATGACAATGCTTCCCTTGCACCAGCAAAGATTGTACATTCCTGGTTTAAACATCTTAACGCTGATCTAGCAAAATTTTGATTATTTTAGAAGTTACCTTACAGTACATAGATGGATATTGGCGAAAATAATGTCTCATTCTCTAACAATATACACCTGAGAATGTAGTAGACCATGAGAGTATGTGTTAGGGATTGACTTCCCACTGCTACACAAGGGGAATCTTGAGCCAGTCCCGCTGCGGTCCCCCATCCATCTCCAGCTGCAGTGGAGCCTGCTCAGCAGAGACATCGGTCCCAGCGTCTCACCCAGTTTAACACTGTGCAGAGGCTTGTTGCAGTCTTTCCTGGTCCCTCTATTATAACCAGTGCTGGAGCAGGCAGTTTGGGAACTAAGTCCCTGCTTTCTCCATCTGAGCATGCCCAGGGCAAGATCTCCCATTGGAGATCAGGGGTCACATGCTCGGTTACAGCAGCGACTCCCATTGGTCCACCAGGAAGGTCCTGAAACTACATGTGTTCTGGAATGGTTTTGCATTGGTCCTTTTCTGGTAGGTCCTGCAGTTGCTACTATAAAAGGGTGGCATGGCTGGGCCGCCATGCGCTAGTATCAAATCGTTATGTGCTTGCGCCAGTGTGATCATGTATGCATGTGGTTAGGTTTGGCTGAAATAAGCCCCTAGAATACCGGCACCTCCGGTGAGGAGATTTGTATGCACGTGTTCAGGGCTCGGCTGAAAGCGCCATTAGAATACTGGCTACTCCGGTGAGGAGATTATTGCTTGTGTTCTGACTGCATGATCATGGACTGCTATCCGCACAGCAGTTAACCGTGTACTTTGACACAGTGGGGTTTCTCAGCGACTCTGTGACGCAACAGGGTTTGCTTTAAAACGCTAGTCAGCGCCCTAGCGTTTTACTTTGCGGCTCACTGAAGCTAAGTGAGTTCGCACTTATCACCATATAGCGCTGTGGCATTCCCGCTAGCGGCAGTGTCGATTATCAGAGTTCGCACTAACTGCCAAAGTGCGCTATGGAGTTTATTTTAGCGACTCTGCGGATAACAGAGTTCACTACTCACGCCATCTTACTAGCAGCAGGCTCTGCCTGCACGGTGGACCCCGGGCTGCGAACGCACCTTTCTACATTATCAATTAGGTGCATTCCGCAGACCATAACAGTATGTGAGTAGAAATTGAACATCTCAACATCTGCTATCCAAAATCTCACTTCCTTATGGAAATTCAGTGGTGGTTATATCATTACCATTGCACCCTTGTTCTGCTGAGTTACAGTTTCTAAGGTCTTGATTTATTAGTGAACTTGGATTGTGCATGATTAAAAAGTTTTCTGGAACTTCTCTAGATGCTAACAAAAGTCCTTACCTCTGGCAGAAATAAGGTAAGGGTCATTCTCTCTTTGTTAGGATAAACTGGACCTCAACAATCTTGTCTGAGTCTATTAGTACTGTAATAGAAGCCTAAAACCTTTTTACAGAATAAAATTTAGCATCAGATTCAGTATGTTCTACAGCAGGGCTCCACAACTCCAGTCCTCAAGGCCCACCAACAGGTCATGTTTTCAGGATTTTCTTAGTATTGCCCAGGTGATAATTGTGTGAACGTTCTGGAGACTATTCTGAGCTGAGGCTCCCTCTGGTGGTTGCTGATGGTATTGAATCTGTATTGAATGACAAGACTTCCTCACCTGGAAGCGAGGACTGGCAATCAGGAGAGATGGACTGGGCTGATATAAGTGAGCTGCCTTCCCATGATCCTCCCCGGTGATCAACTGTTGTTTCCTGGTCCATTTGGAAGTCAGCTTGGGTCTTGCCTTCGTCTGCTACTTTCAGAAAAGCTATTTGCTGCTTGTTTCTATTGTGTTTGCTATTTCCATTTTTTGTCTGCTCTTTTGTGGGAGATTAGCCAGGTTCCTCTCCAGGGGCCTGTGCTACTCTCTGTTTTTTAGTAGCCACTGTTTATTTGTTTAATTGCTCTATCCCTGCTATTTGAGTGGCTGAGGGTTAGCCTCTTGTTCACACCAGAGATCTGATTTAGTGGGTGGCGAGATCGTGTGATCTCAGCATTTTTTAAATCAGAAGTGTTGGAAGTTTTTCTAGGGTTTTGCTGGGTTGCAGATAGTATTCTGTCCTGTCCTGTCCTATCTAGACAGTGTATGGCCCCAGCATTTGCTCACTCTATTTTCTGCCTGCGTTTGTATTTCGTCTTGTTTAACCGCCATTATATGTGTGGGGGCTACCTATTCCTTTGGGGCTCTACTCTAGGGCAGTTAGCTTTCCTGTTTCTATCTATAGGTGTAGCTAGCTCTCCGGCTGTGCCGAGGTGTCTAGGTCACCGTATGTGCGTCCCACGGCTGCTTCTAGTTGTGCGGTTAGTTTAGGGATCTGCAACATATTAGTTCCCAACCTCTCTGGGTGTTCGGCTGTCTTGGCTGTTTTTTGCTCCTGTCCTCCTCAGCTACGAAATCATAACAGGAAATCCTGAAAACATGACCTGTTGTGGGCCTTGAGGACTGGAATTGGGGAACACTATCCTACAGCATACAGTACATGTTCTAGTAGAAAATACTAATTCCTATCATGTTTTATTTTTGGAATTTAGAAACTGTCGATAGTAATTTTGCGTCTATTGTATCTTCTTTTTAGAACAGTTTTTAATGTTCAACCTAATGTCCACATCTCACCAAGGTTCTTTAGAATATTTTTTATTTGCTGAAACTTGAGCTTTGGCTGCCGTTATTCTACAATCCTTTTAAGATCTAACCTTTTCTCCTGGCACTAGCCCTGACCAACAATGGACTTCTGCAGATGTTTCATAAGGACCCACCACACCCAACATCTATTAATGGCAATTATATCCTTGTTTTACATGACTTTCCTGTTTGAAATGCTTGAGTTGCTGTGTATGGGGGCAAACAGTTAATATAAATAAAAAAAAAAAAGACAATGATAATATCCAGAGCAGAGAATCTGGCCTCGTGAACAGCTTTTCCTCGGACCATAACATTTAATTAGATGTCTCTAGGAATAAACAGAAAATATATTCCAGCCAAGCCCAAGGACACCCTAGTGTGGAATAACAATGCTTGCCGTCCAGATGCACAGTCTTGTACAGGACAGATTGCGTGTTCCCGAAGACTGCTTCTCTTCCAATTTAAAGCTCATATTCGCCGTCATTTTTGCTGTTAAGTACGGACCTGCACTCCACAGTTCATATACTTTGTCATGTGGAACAAATAGAAAAAAAGTTATGGGAGTGCTTATTTATTATTATCAGAGCCACGTAAGGTAATCTCCCTCTCGCAGCCTTTTTAGATGCCAGGGAGCAATTTGTAGACAGAGGACCGAGTCATAAATCTATATAAAATGGTTATTGAGATATATGTCATTAGCGAGGAGTAAACGTTTTCTGTTTTTTTTAATTTTTTTTCTCCATAATTACAGTCGCCTGAGATGTGCCCGCTGTCATTAAAATGAATTTTTACAACACAACCAGCCTGACCTGCCAAAACTGTAAAAACATCTGTGCTTATAAGTTGGGGAATACATAACATAAAGGAAGAGTGGCATTCTTGTGGAAATAGTCTGCAGTTGAGATCTATGTCCGATAGTAATGTGCCGGTAACACCTTATGATCAGTCTCATAGAGATGAAACAGACCACTGTAATTCTGCACTTGTTGAAATAACTTTTCTGGCAGACTGAGCTTTTACTTGGCAGTATTATGGCATTTAGTTGTTTTTTACACTTTTCTTTTCCGATTCCTAAGTGTGGCGACAACGCATTTAATCTGAAATTTCCAGACATGTTATTTCAGTAGGCCCAGGGATGCGAGCTAGAGTTCATGTGAGGCCGGATTCACTCTAGAGAGGAATATGTAGAGTGCTATGCGATGAAAATTGTTTATCTATGGGCAGCTCTCATCACCATTTTTTTTTCTCGGCCATGTTATACGTGTGAGTGAAATCGCAGCATGCTGCGATTTGCACTGTATATCGGCTGAGACTCACCAATGCAAGTCTATGGGCGTGAGAAAAAAATCGCACACCATAAGGACCATTGGTGTGACTTGCGAGAAATACGCACATGCAATTTTCTGCACCAGAGAGGGAAAGCCAGTGACTGGGGGCAGATATTAATAGCCTAGAAAGAGACCATGGTTATTGCCCCCCCGGCTAAAAACATCTGCCCCCAGCCACCCCAGAAAAGGCGCATCTATATATATATATATATGTGTGTGTTTTGAAGATTATTTGGTTTTAAAACAATGTTTACAGTTGTGTTTTACAATGCGATTTCAACATGAGCTTTTACATTCAGAGAACTGTTTTATGTAAAAGCTCATGTTAAAATCCCATTGCATATGGATGCCATATGGATGTAACATGGATCACTGTTCGGCAACATTTGTGCGATTCTCGGACGTCAAAATCGGACCGATTTTTTATACGTTAAGTATGACTCCAGCCTGAGAATGACCCTTATTGTAATTGAATTATTGTTCAATGGCTGCCATTTATTGATTAGCTGATGATTAGCTATTTTATCTGTCCTTGTATCGCAGTTCTAGTATTGTTCACCAATATTTCTCCTATATTTGAATGTTTGTTAATATATTGATGATCCATTGATGCTCTGCAATATGAAGGACAATCTATGCATGTTGTTTGAACACTCCAGCAGTGAGGGATTGCCTCTTTCCACCTTCCTCCAAGTCTGTGGAGGAATGACTGAATGAGAAGTTGTGACATATAAAAAGGAGGATCTGCCTGTGTTTAGGGAGACTGTACATTACAGAAGTCATGGCATCATGGCTCCAACTGAAGAAATGCAGAACTGCTGCATTGACCATCACTGAACCCTCAAAAACGTTTAGAGAATCCAGGTTGGGACACTCAAGTCACCGGACCTCATACATCTATGAACTGTCAACTTCCTAAGCTTGTCATTACCTCCTCACTGTGAGGACCCTCCGAAAGTGGGAGCCACTAGTGAGGGTATTTGGCACTAGAAGCAGCTATAATCCCGGTGAGTCAGCGGAAGGGTGAGACTGTAATTTGCACCATCTTGGGTATTTGCTGGGGCTTTTTATATGCTGTTGTGTGTTGGTGGTTCAGTAAATTATTGCCACACTGTTTTACCCTCAACGTGTGTTTCTGAGTAGTGCTCTGCCCACGAGAAGAGAGAGCAGGTGTTCAGTGGTATGAGCCCTGGTCCATGCAGTCTTTCTAAAGATGAGAGCACCCGCTAACTCTGTATCTCTACACTAAGTCAATAGCAGACTCATCAAAAAAGTATGCATGTAATTAATAAATCCAAGACATGCTAATCGGGAGAGAGCGACTACGGCTCCCCATTGACTTTTTTCCTTTTTCAAAATAACTTTATTATAATTTTTAGCAATGAGAGTAGGGTATTACAGTCTTACGTCTCAAATAGAATATAACTTTCCATACTTAACAGTACTAGACATCAATCAAGTTAATCATGGAGCTGAAGAAATCTAACTGTAGAATATGTCAAGTAGCTCGACAGTAAGGATATTAATAAATAATAATAACATAACCATAACAATAACATTACTAAACTAAACAGTAGAGGATATCAATTGCTAATCAATCAAAGAGAATCTTTGCCGTGAGAGGATATAGGAGAGAATCAAGCCAACATAAGCGAGTTTAAGAGATCAAGTCTTGCCAAGGATTCCATTTTTTACAGAAGGAAGTAAAGCTGTTATTAGCCAGTGCATGGCTTTTCTCGTATGACATGTGCAGAGACATTTTGTCTACAATGTCGGCTATTTTAGGAACCGCTTCTTCCTTCCAAAGAGAAGCTATTTGGTTTTTGGTTACCAAGAATAAGTGGATGATTAGATGTCTGTTTGAGTGAGGGATTTCCTCAAGATCGAGAGACAATAAGGCCAATTG
>JARQOD010000004.1:498617783-498665535 GCA_033576555.1 Oophaga sylvatica | reverse complement strand
AAACGTTCCTCCTCTCAATCTGGCTCCAAAACAGTCCAAATTAGGATTTTTATAATCCTTATGTGATCAGGGGTCCTCCGGTGTCGAAGATTTTTCTCCCAGCCTCCTCCAAACGTAGCTTATTTCGTTGCTAAAGCAGGGGGCTTCAGGAGCCCAGCAGAAAGATGTCTGCTCACATCTAGCAGCAAACCACGCCCCCGACTTTTTTCCTGACATATTTCTAGATACAAAACTCTTAGGGTAAGTGCAGATGGCTGTAGGTTCTTATCCTAGAGAACCGGGTCGATTATGTAAATGACACTCTGATCTATCTCTGATCAGAATTTGATCAGAGTGTGATCATAGTGTGAACTGATTCTCTAGCATTAGGAGACGATGGAGAAAAAAAATTCCAAGCTTCTTCATTCTGCGAGGAAATTGGACTGCATTCAGATGACATTCAAGTGCAGTCCAATATTTCCCATGCACTCCTGAACAAACTCAGGCATGCAGTGATTTTTCATCCTTCAGTCTCTGTCTGAGAAAAATCAGACATGTATACGGCCTCATTGACTACCATAAGTCCGAGTATGATCCGATGTTTTGTTGGATGGAAAATACGCTCTTCTGCACCAGCTCTCACTCATAGCAATGAGGGAAGGTGCTGCGTTGATTTTCTCAAGAACATTTAGTTAATGTTGAATCCAAAAGAATTATGTATGTATAATTCTGGTATTAAATGTGATGTTTAATATTTAAACAGAATTATTCAATCATGAGTCAAGAAAAAAGCAGTTATACAGCCCTTCCATACCCCCCATTCTTTCTATATGATAATGGGTTGGAATTTAGGAGTTAAAGATCCATATAATAATTGTACTATATGTCATACAGCAAGGCTTTGGGCATTAATGTGATTCATCCATTTCAGATGAATGCCTTCTACTCAATTCCCATTCAATACAATTATTATTGAAAAAAATCTTTAAGCTACGCACTCAAGGTAGTACTCCTCGGGGCCTATGCTACAATTACCATTTCAGTAATTTATATCCATTGGTCTACATTGTTCCCCAGGGTAGATGCAATACACAGAGGACACAATTCAATGTACAGTATGTTGTGACAACCAGTGAGAATTTTTGCATTCGAAAATCAATATTTGGTCTAGTTATGTCACCACCTGATGACTTGAGGTTTTACACATTGCAGTATTATAGGTGTAGTTAGTTGTAGTGTTATTTTTAGCAGACAAGACCACAATGAGTTTCATTCTTAGGCCGGCGTCACACTGGCGACAGAATCGGACGACTGCAATGCGATGAAAAATCGTATTGCAGTCTGCCCTATGTTAATCTATGGAGCAGCTCCCAGTATCAGATTTTTTGTGGTCCGTTTTAAACGTCCGTGTGCAATCGCAGCATGCTGCGATTGTCACCGATTGTGGGTCGACTATCGCCAATGCAAGTCTATGGGAGCGATGAAAAATCTGATTACAAACGGACCGCATGTGTGACTTGCGATGAAATCGCATCGGTGTCCTTTAGAAAAGCCGGCAATTCATCCCCGGCTATACTGTAAAAGCACACTGACAGCTTTAATAAAGAATAGAAAGAATAGATATACAGTCATGGACATAAGTTTTGAGAATGACACAAATATTAATTTTTACAAAGTCTACTGCTTCACTTTTTCTAATGGCAATTTGCATATACTCCAGAATGTTATAAAGAGTGATCAGCTTAACAGCAATTACTTGCAAAGTCAATATTTGGCTAGAAAATGAACTTTATCCCCAAAACACATTTCAACATCATTGCAGCCCTGCCTTAAAAGGACCAGCTAACCTCTTTTCAGTGATTGCTCCATTAACACAGGTGTGGGTGTTGATGAGGACATGGCTGGAGATCAATCTGTCATGATTAAGTAAGAATGACACCACTGGACACTTTAAAAGGAGGCTGGTGCTTGGCATCATTGTTTCTCTTCTGTTAACCATGGTTATCTCTAAAGAAACACGTGCAGTCATCATTGCAATACACAAAAATGGCCTAACAGGGAAGAGTATCGCAGCTAGAACGATTGCACCTCAGTCAACAATCTGTCGCATCATCAAGAACTTCAAGGAGAGAGGTTCCATTGTTGCCAAAAAGGCTCCAGGGTGCCCAAGAAAGACCAGCAAGCGCCAGGACCGTCTCTTAAAAGTGTTTCAGCTGCGGGATCGGGCTACCAGCAGTGCAGAGCTTGCTCAGGAATGGCAGCAGGCAGGTGTGAGTGCATCTGCACGCACTGTGAGGAGGAGACTCTTGGAGCAAGGTCTGGTCTCAAGGAGGGCAGCAAAGAAGCCACTTCTCTCCAGAAAAAACATCATGGACAGACTGATATTCTGCAAAAGGTACAGGCAGTGGACTGCTGAGGACTGGGGTAAAGTTATTTTCTCTGATGAATCCCCTTTTTGATTGTTTGGGACATCAGGAAAACGCCTCATTCGGAGAAGACAAGGTGAGCGCTACCACCAGTCTTGTCTCATGCCAACTGTTAAGCATCCTGAAACCATTCATGTGTGGGGTTGCTTCTCAGCCAAGGGAATCGGCTCTCTCACAGTCTTGCCTAAAAACACAGCCATGAATAAAGAATGGTACCAGAATGTCCTCCAAGAGCAACTTCTCCCAACCCTCCAAGAGCAGTTTGGCTATCAACAATGCCTTTTCCAGCATGATGGAGCACCTTGCCATAAAGCAAAGGTGATAACTAAATGGCTCAGGGAACAAAACATAGAGATTTTGGGTCCATGGCCTGGAAACTCCCAGATCTTAATCCCATTGAGAACTTGTGGTCAATCATCAAGAGACGGGTGGACAAACAAAAACCTAAAAATTCTGACAAAATTAAAGCATTGATTGTGCAAGAATGGACTGCTATCAGTCAGGATTTGGTCCAGAAGTTGATTGAGAGCATGCCAGGGAGAATTGCAGAGGTCCTGAAGAAGAAGGGTCAACACTGCAAATATTGACTTGCTGCATTAACTCATTCTAACTGTCAATATAAGCTTTTATTACTCATATGTTTGCAATTTTATTTCTGTCTGTGATAAAAACATCTGTCAAACACACACATAAAAACCAGAGGGCAGCAGATCATGTGAAAATATAATATTTGTGTCATTCTCAAAACTTTTGGCCATGACTGTACACACATAGAATACATATATATATATTATATATATATATATATATATATATGTAATTGTGACATGTATATATATATATATATATATATATATTTATATTTCCTAGACTTCTACATACTGTAATAGCCGCAAATTCAATTGCCGGCTTTTGTGAAATCACAGAAGCCGACATGAAATGATACATTGTTTCCACACAGTTAACCATGTAATTTCCTGTATTTTGATATTTGTTTAGAACTTACAATTACATGAGTGTATTTGTGCTAAATTTCAGACATGTAGGGGTTAATTAAAGGTGTAAATTCGTTGACAAAAAAATGCGTGGGCTCCCGCTGTATTTTCTCCACCAGACAGACAAAGCAAGCGAGTGGGGGCAGATAATAATAGCCTAGGGAGGGTACTTTTTTTTTGTGCCCCCCTGGCTACTAACATCTGCCCCCAGACACCCCAGAAAGGGCAAATCTATAATTAGATTCGCCCTTTCTGGCACTTTGCCCATCTATTCCCATTGCCCTGTAGCGGTGGCGAATGGGTTAATAATCTCACCTTAATGTCACCTTAGTATTGAAAGGTGACCTTAAGGCAGGTTAATAATTGAGAGCTGTCAATTAGACAAATATCAATTATTAATCCTATTGAAGTAAATAAAAAACACACACACACTTTAAGAATAAATAATTTTAATGAAATAAAAACACATATTTTTGACCATCTTTTATTTCACTCTTAATCCGTTCGAAGCCCTTGTTCTTCTAAAATAAATATAAAATAATAAAACAACATTATTCTTACCTATCTGGCAATCTGTCACGTCCCACGATGTAATCCTTCACAAAGGGTTAACTACTAGCAATCAGATAAGCAGCGCAAGTAATCCTGCGTGCTCATCTGATAGCTCCTGAATGAATGAGCTTATCTCCTGCCTACAGGAGAGGATGTGATTCATGAATGAAGCTTAATTGATTGTATCCACTTTCACCTTAGGTCAGGTCACTCAAGTGAAAGTTGTAATAAATCAATTAAGCTCCATTCATGAATCTATTCCTCTCCTTTCCCTGGGAGAGTAACTTATTCATTCAGGGGAATACAGGTCTGAGACAGCATTATTAGCTCTTTGCGACCTGTAACCTGTTAACCCTTTCTGATGGATTACACCGTGGGACCTGACTGTACATCGGATTGGTAAGAATCATTTTGCTTTTTTATTTTATTTTTATTACAGGAAATGGTTTTAGCAGGAAAATAAAATATTGTCAAAAACTGTGTGATTATTTCATTAAACTTCTTTTTTATTAAACTGTGTGTGTTTGATTTTTCTATCATACAATAGGATTAATAATTGATAGTTGTCTAATTGACAGCTCTCAATTATTAACCTGCCTTAAGGTCACCTTTCAAAAATAAGGTGACATTAAGGTGAGATTATTAACCCATTCGCCACCGCTACAGGGCAATGGGAATAGACGGGCAAAGTGCCAGAAAGGGCGAATCTAATTATAGATTTGCCCTTTCTGGGGTGTCTGGGGGCAGATGTTAGTAGCCAGGGGGGGCACCAAAAAAATGTACCCTTCCTAGGCTGTTATTATCTGCCCCCACTCGCTTGCTTTGTCTGTCTGGTGGAGAAAATACAGCGGGAGCCCACGCATTTTTTTTCAACGAATTTACACCTTTAATTAACCCCTACATGTCTGAAATTTTGCACAAATACACTCATGTAATTGTAAGTTCTAAACAAATATCAAAATACAGGAAATGACATGGTTAACTGTGTGGAAACAATGTATCATTTCATGTCGGCTTCTGTATTTCACAAAAGCCGGCAATTGAATTAGCGGCTATAACAGTATGTAGAAGTCTAGGAACTATAAATATATGTATATATACATGTCACAATGACATGTATATATATATATATATATATATATATATGTGTTCTATGTGTATATATATATTCTTTTTTTTGTGATTGAAATACTATTCTTTTGGATCCATTATATGTCAGTTTTGCAAGCCTGCGAGAAATTCTCGCAAGACGGATGAAAATCGGATGTTACAAGGTACACACACATGCGACTAAATCGCATCTTTGAAGGAAAATCGGATGCCAGAAGGATGTGTGATGTTTGCATTTTGATCCGACAATCGACCGTCTAAAACGGACCGATTTTTTGTCGTTGTGTGTGACGCCGGCCTTATTCTGTCATCCCCTTTGGATAATGACATGAGCTAGGCTTAGGCTATTCTCTTTGGATCTTCTTATTGTATTGTGTGTCTCTTAATAATAATAATAATAATAATAATCTTTATTTATATAGCAATCCTATTTATATAGTCTCTTACAAGTTTCTGATTACTTTGACCTTCCTTGCTTACCTTTCCTGATTTGTGACCTTGTATTGCTGATATCAGTAGAGATGGATGATTTTTACAAGTTTAATTGAATTCTACTTGAATTTTACAAAAATCCACATTCTTCAGAATACAGATTTTTTTTGTCCTTTGTTCTGCGCGAATTCAACAAAATGGCGACTGGCTGCAACCATCATCTTGTTCAACAATAGAAGTGTCTGCAAAAGGTAAGAAAAATTAAAAAAACCTCACCTCATTGCTCACCGCTACTCCCTGTCCAGTGCTCTGCACCTTCATTTTGCTGAATCTCTGGCCTGGTGTTCACTGTAGGAGAGAACTGTCAGCGAGCAACCCAAGTGTTCCCATCTAAAAGTTCCATCCGAGAGTGAACACTAGGCCAGATATACAGCACAAAAGAAGTGTGGAGAACCTGAACAGCAGGTAGGGAGCAGTGGAGGGTTCGGACAGGTGAGTGGTAAGAAGAGTATGAGTTTTTTTGGGTTACGTTTATTATGGTGTAATAGGAGGTCAGGACGATAGTCGTAGCCGAAGACACCGGGGCTCTGATGTCCTGACCTCCTTCCACAAACAAACCATCAGCTTCTACCAGTGTACCTGCTCGGGGTGCTGGTCCACGGTCAGAGATTCCACTGCGGTGCGACTCAGCTCCTGTACACTTGGTTCCAGTGCTCAGGGTTGAAATAACGGACACAGATACCGGTTCTGATAATAAGGCAATGATTTTACTTTCTTCTTCAACGGACCCGGACACATCAGTTAAATCACAGTCCACACAATATTCCCCCTGCTCTTTCCCTTTCTTACTTTCTTTGCTCTCATGTGCATTACAAGGTAATAGCGCCATAGGTGTTACCGCAGCTTCACTACTGTAGGACCTCAGTACATAAGGGATCCCGCTCTTCCGCTTCGCCTTGGACTTGTCAGTTTCAGCCCCATTGAGAATCTGCCACATCATGAATATTCTGCGCCCTGCACGACTTTTGGACCACGTCTCCTTCTCCGTTCTTGCTGCTGACGTGAACTGTACCTTTCCCAGGTGCTTCGATCTTATCCAGCGCACGTCTGACTGTGCCCGTGCTTCTCTCTTTAAACAACGTTGCGTAGCTGCCATGTTGTCCTGGGCATAGAGCCCTTCTGGCTTGTCGGGCATGTCCACCCTTCTAACTTCCTGTCCACCGTCCCAGCAAGTCCCCCGCGTCCCCTGTCGGTCACGTGGTGGATCGGTCCATGTCAGACAGTCTTCCCCCCGGCAACCCTGCTGCCCTACCATTTTGTTCCGAACACGGAGCGAAGGAGGCAACATCCTTCAGTCTGTCCTTGCTCTTCACCCCCTTACAATGGCATTGTAGGTAACATTCAATTTGCATAGAAAATTAGAATTTTGTTAGATCTGCTCATCTCTAAATAATAGTTCTTGAATGGTGTTCTCTGCGGATTGCTTTTACCAGTGTTCTGTGCAGTTTCAGCAGGCTCATGTTCTTTTGCCTTGCTTCTATTGTCTTTGCTTGCTATTACAGATATTATGATGTCACTTCCATACCTTTTCAAGATTTTAAGAACTCAAATTTCTAACTATAGAAATTCCATAGATTTTTATGACAAGCTAGCAAAACCCTTGGCAACTCATATAACAGAGGATGACTGGTGCTCACAGCTGGAGTATTACATGTAGATTTCCTTCCTCAGGTAAAACGTATTCATGATGCGTTTTGGCTCAACATGTGTTTTTTTTTCAAAGATGAAGAAGACTCAGGTTGACCTGTATTGCATAAAAAATATTACGTTTAGATGATTAAATATATCGACAAGGAATAATATAGAAGTGAGTGAAGGACTTCCTTTATTATATGCATATGGGACACACTCCATAGACGTGAGCAGCAAACAATAAGAGATTATTGAGTTCTTCTACTAGAATAGGCTGCAACTCCCATTGAAACTACTGGGTGGCCACAAGATATGAGCGGATCAGAAAAAACTGTTATTCACATGTACGCACATTTTTCCCTGTGAAATTTGATTGGCCGAGAAATTATTTTCCTCTAATTTAATGTCTATTATTCTACTCTAGTGTATCAATAAACCCCAGAAAATAATAAACGTAATATGGAAAACATTTAAAAAATACTTACACTCACCTCACATCTCTCCACCTTTCCGCTCCCCACGGTCACCATTCCAGTCCAAGTTGCATCTTCTGATCTCCACTGCTCCTGCTGAAATCTGATTAAATCTGATAGATTCTGGTTTAGTTCTGCACATGATGATGACATGATGGCATGAAAGTCATGGAATCCTGATGTCACCATGGACTGAACCATATCAGGCCTCATCAGATTACACTGGATCTCATCACCATTGGCAGGGATCAGAATATGCGAAGAGGACTGGATGGGAGACGGTGAGGAGCAGAGGCACCAGAGAGGTGAGTGGAGAGGTGTGTGTAAGATTTTCTTTATTTTTTTAACTTTTTGATGACCCTTTGTGGTTTGTAAAATTGGCCACCATTTTGCTGAATCTATGTGGAAGCAAATTATTTTAAAATCCCGATTTTGGCAAATGTGGATTTTTGATAAATTCAAGTAAAATTCAGTTGCACTCACATATATTCATTCAGCTCTAGTGACCACTTATAGACACAGAGAGTACAAACATTTCCCAAGAGACTACCACAAAATCATGCTTTGGTAATCTTGTCACATGTGGAGTACAGAGTAAAGGTAAGAAAGAACACAATGTTAGGGTTTGATCTCCCGCTGCTGCACAAGGGGAGTCTCGAACCCGTCCCGCTGCGGTTTCCCATTCATCTCCGGCCGCAGTGGAGCCTGCTCAGCAGAGACATCGGTCCAAGCGTCTTGCCCACTCCACTACTGTGCAGTGACTTGCTGCTGCCTTTCCTGGATCTGCTATTATAGCCAGTGCTGGAGCAGACGTCTTTGGGACAAAGTCCTGCGTTTTCCCTTCTGAGCATGCCCAGAGTGAGATCTCTCATTGGAGATCAGGGGTCACATGTTCAGGTGCTGCAGCGGCTCCTATTGGTCCGCCAGGAAGGTCATGTAGCTACATGTGTTTGTAACAGTTTCTCATTGGTCCATGTTCCTGGAAGGTCCTGTAGCTGTTGCTATAAAAGTGTAGCATGGCTGGGCCGCCATGCGCTAATATCAACCATTGTATGCTATGCGCCAGTGTGGTCATGTGTATGTGTGGATAGGGACCCGGCTGAAATAAGCCACTAGATTACCGGCATAACCGGTGAGGAGTTTTGATTGCCGTATTCAGGGTCTGGCGTTCAGACGCCATAGATTGCGGGTGACTCCCGCGAGGACATTAGCACATGATCACGCTTTATGTACGCTTAGCACTTAACTGTGTACCTGAGAGCCTTACAGGACACAGTGCTTTTTCTCAGCGGCCCTGTGACGTAACAGGGTTCGCTTTCAACGCTAGTCGGCGCCCTAGCGTGTTTTCTTTGCCACTCAGTTGTGTCTAGTGAGTGCGCACACATCGCCATATAGCGCTGCGGCTCTCCTAGCGGCTCTGTGGAGTAACAGAGTTCGCACTCATTGCCACAGCGCATTACGGCGTTTATGTTGGCGACTCTGCGGGATAACAGAGTTTTCATCTCGCGCCATTTTTACTAGCAGCAAGCTCCGCTTGCACGGTGGACCCCGGGCTGCGAACGCACCTTTCTACATTATATATTTGGTGTGTTCCGCAGACCCATAACATAATATTAGCGCCAGGGTCTGGCTAGTAAAATGGCGGATGAACAGCGATTACAGCTGTACATCCAGCAGCTGGAGGGTAGGTTGGCGGCTCTTGAGCGCACAACCTCAGCTGTGGATGTTACCGCAGTCGCTGTTCAGGCTGCTAGTGTAGCTGCAGCCAGTTTGTCCTCTGCCACCTCTGTCCCTACATTGTCCCACCTCCCGCTTCCAGACAAGTTTGCTGGTGACAGCAAGCAATGTCGGGGATTCGTAAGTCAGTGCTCCATACACCTCGAGCTTCTGGCTGCACGTTTCCCCACGGATCGGGCACAAGTGGGCTTTGTGATAGCTCTTCTTTCGGGCAGAGCGTTGGAGTGGGCAACGCCGCTGTGGGAGCGTGACGACCGTGTGGTGCAGAGCGCTTCTCGTTTTCTGGAGGCTCTGAAAAAGGTTTTTCTAGGACCTCAGGTCACCCACGATGCGGCGCTCAAACTGCTGGCAAGTACCCAGGGTTCGGCCTTGGTCAGCCATTTTGCTGTCCAATTTCGGACTCTGGCCTCGGAATTAGAGTGGCCAGTAGTGTTGAGCATTCCGATACCGCAAGTATCGGGTATCGGCCGATATTCGCGTTATCGGAATTCCGATACTTAATTCCGATACTTTTTCCATATCGTATACCGGAATCGGAAGTTCCCATAATTCTTTGAGAGGCAATGTGATTTTAGTCAGCCAATGAGGAATCCTACGAAGTGTGGGCACATCCTGTAATGATGCGGTCATCTTAACTAATGGCATGGCTGTGATTGGCTGCTGAAATGATGTCAGAATGCACTATAAAAGGCGCCGCAGCCATTTTAGCGTCACTGTGCTGTGAACTCAGTTAGGGACAGAACGCTGCTGTGCTGACTCTGAGGGACAGTTAGATATTGCGATTTTGTGTACTACTGTGCTTGAGGCAGGCTAGTTTACCAACCGCTGTGTAAAGCTTCATTTTGCCAGTGTTGTTTTAACAGCTCTGTGCAAGGTGTGTGTGTGACAGTGCAGGTGACGCTGCAGTTTGCTCTGCATCCACCGCTGTTTGTAGGCATCTGCACGTGTCACTTTTTTTTTTTTTTTTTTTTATTTTATTTAGTGGAATTGGTGCAGCTCCATTATATTAGAAAAAAATCAAATCTATTAGTGTGACGTGCTTCCATCCGTATACAATACATTGGTTGCAAACACTATAGAAGTACAGAAAGGAGCTTTTCACAGATTGTGGACAGTTGTGTTTCAGTGTTCACTTCAGTCTGTGTTTTTTACTTTTTTTAGTGCAGATCACGCTCCAGTTACATGTTCAAGCACTGCTGCTTGTACTCTGCTGAGCGTGTCTCAGTGGCTCATCCTTTTCATTTATCTCCAATTGGTTCTGCTACATTCCATTTAAAATAAATCTAATCTATTAGTGTGACGCGCTTCCATCCGTATACAATACATTGGTTGCAAACACTATAGAAGTACAGAAAGGAGCTTTTCACAGATTGTGGACAGTTGTGTTTCAGTGTTCACTTCAGTCTGTGTTTTTTACTTTTTTTAGTGCAGATCACGCTCCAGTTACATGTTCAAGCACTGCTGCTTGTACTCTGCTGAGCGTGTCTCAGTGGCTCATCCTTTTCATTTATCTCCAATTGGTTCTGCTACATTCCATTTAAAATAAATCTAATCTATTAGTGTGACGCGCTTCCATCCGTATACAATACATTGGTTGCAAACACTATAGAAGTACAGAAAGGAGCTTTTCACAGATTGTGGACAGTTGTGTTTCAGTGTTCACTTCAGTCTGTGTTTTTTACTTTTTTTAGTGCAGATCACGCTCCAGTTACATGTTCAAGCACTGCTGCTTGTACTCTGCTGAGCGTGTCTCAGTGGCTCATCCTTTTCATTTATCTCCAATTGGTTCTGCTACATTCCATTTAAAATAAATCTAATCTATTAGTGTGACGCGCTTCCATCCGTATACAATACATTGGTTGCAAACACTATAGAAGTACAGAAAGGAGCTTTTCACAGATTGTGGACAGTTGTGTTTCAGTGTTCACTTCAGTCTGTGTTTTTTACTTTTTTGAGTGCAGATCACGCTCCAGTTACATGTTCAAGCACTGCTGCTTGTACTCTGCTGAGCGTGTCTCAGTGGCTCATCCTTTTCATTTATCTCCAATTGGTTCTGCTACATTCCATTTAAAATAAATCTAATCTATTAGTGTGACGCGCTTCCATCCGTATACAATACATTGGTTGCAAACACTATAGAAGTACACAAACGGGCCTTTCACAGCTACTGAACATGGGTTTTTCATTTTTAACTAAAATATGTATTTTTTCAAATGACACAATATAAGTAATGTTGAAGAGGAATAGTCCTACATCCATTGTTTGCACAATATTACAGGTGTACATCATGTCCCTTAATCAACAATGTATTATTATATTTACTTGTATGCTTTTATTTAAAAGCCAAGAACACAGAAGGATAACCTTCGCACTGCAGCTGTTGTCAAAGTTCAACCCACATTATGCACTTCCAACATTGCAGCATTTGAGGCATGATGTGAGTTGGATTGGTCAAAGTTATGGAGTGAGAAGGTTCACCATCAGTACCCTATAGCATAAGTATGCTTTTGTGTTAGCATTTGTGTTAGACATGTGGATATCTGCCATAATATGTCACAATTATTTAGTTACAGATTTGTTACCAACACTAATCATTGAATGGTTTTAAATTTGACGTTTCACTTGTTTACAGCTTAGAAATAAGGGTGTAGCCTGATATCTATGTGTAGCACTAGCCACTTTAACATGTCATGTTTTTTTAAACATGTGTAGCTAGGTAGCAGTAATTTTTGCCGGACACACAGCAGGGGAACAGCAGGCGTTACTGAACCCCACTATCACTATAGCTTGTGTATTGGTCTGTGGACACGACACTTCTGAGCAGCAACTGGCAGTGTTGTGTAGCCCAGGGAGTATAGCTCAGGTGGTAGAAAGATGAACATAACAGGAGACATGGAAAACGTTGTCAACCAGTTAGTTAATCTGAAACCGGACAGGCAAATTCAGGCGAGATCCATGCCTAGTTCATTTTCAGAAAAGTAAGCCGTTCTACATTATCGTAGGATAGTCGCATGCAACGGTCTGTTAGTACACCACCTGCAGCAGTAAAGACGCGCTCCGATAATACACTGCCAGCAGATCAAGCCAGCACCTCCAATGCATACTGGCTAAGCTCTGGCCATGTATCCAGCTTAGAGACACAAAACTTGAATGGGGAAGAGCCATCTGGGAGTACACTGAGAGGGCAAGACATGTAGTCTGTCACCATCTTACGGAAATGTTGCCTCCTGCTGACTGGAGCCGTCTCGGATGGTGTAGACATTGGTGGCGCTGCCACAAAACTTCGACACATTTGGAACATACTGTTCTTGCCCTGTGCAGAGGCGCTGCTTGTGCTCCCTCTTGTTGCAGAGCTGTCTCCACTGCCTCGACGCACAGAGCTGCTTTGTAAATCAGTAGCAGCAGCAGTGCTCTCGGCTGGAATGGAGAACATTATGGATTGCACCAGTGTGTCTTGGTACTTCCGCATTTTACGCTCCCGGTTCAACGGTGTGATGAGGCTTTGTAAGTTGTCCCGGTAGCGAGGGTCTAGGAGGGTGTACACCCAATAATCAGACGTGGTGTGAATGTGTTCGATGCGGCGGTCGTTTCTCAGCCACTGCAGCATGAAATCAACCATGTGCTGCAGACTCCCAACTGGCCAAGAAACGTTGTCCCTGCAAGAGGCGTCATCTCCGCCTGCTGTGCATCACCCCACCCTTGGTCTACATACTGACTAGAGCATTGTCTACCTCCCTCTGGAGCGATGTCTTCCTCCTCCATTGACTCCTCCTCATCCTCCTCACAAAGTCCTTCAAATACATATAAATTTACAAAATTTAAAACTCAAAATTTAAAAACTTTGTATCATAATTCTGTAACATCAGTTTATGGAAACACAATAGCATTACAAAAGGATAGACAAAAAATGTACATTATGTGCTTTGTAAATACATTAAAAGTTTGTAATGGTTATGAAAATATAGACAGCGACTCTGGAGGTTCAATTGTTGATACAGCATGGTACTTTGAAAGTCCTCCAGCCCTTTGTGAGGAACCACGTTGCGCTGACTGTCCAGAAGGTGATGGAATTTGTGACTCCTCATCCTCCACCTCTTCCAAAACCTCATGCCTTAGTGCTTGCAGTGTTTTTTGAAGCAGGCAGATAAGGGGGACAGTCAGGCTGACTAGTGCATCATCTGCACTCGCCATCCGCGTTGACTCATCAAACGCACGCAAAACGTGGCAGATATCCTTCATAGAGTTATTCGCCACTCATTACACTGGCAGTGGCTGCCCATTCATTATAGGATCCAATTCTAATTACTGGTTCTCACCAACATAGCTCTCCACAGCGCAGCACCCCCCTACATCTCCTCCCTTATTTATATTTATCGGCCTAACCGACTGCTGCACTCTGCAAACGACCTTCGACTAACCTCTGCACTAATCCGTACCTCCCACTCCCAACTCCAAGACTTCACCCGCGCTGCGCCAATCCTCTGGAATGCTCTACCCAAGAAATTAGGACTATCCGCAATTTGGATGGTTTCAGGCGCTCCTCAAAACACATTTGTTCACAGTGGCCTATCACATTCACTAATCAAAGTCATTCTATGTGTAATTCTGTGTGTGTAGCCCATTCACTATCTCCATGCATCCCTCACTTCCTTAAAATGGCTGGACCATCATTGTAAAAACACCATTGTATATAAACACCTGTACTTTGTATCTCCCACACCTCATTGTAGATTGTAAGCTTTCACCAGCAGGGGCGGCTGATTTTGCTTTAATTATTGTATTGTTAACGTTGTTACTTATGACTCGTGTTTTGAAACTGTTAAACTGTAAAGCACTGCGGAATATTATGGCGCTATATAAATAAATAATATTATTATTCTTATTATAGAGGCCCACTCAGTAGTGGTGAAGTGTGAACGCCGCAAATTGCGAGTTGACTGCGCCTGATGCAGCTGATACTCCATTACTGTTGGCTGCTGCTCACACAACCGCTCCAACATATGTAACGAGGAATTCCACCTGGTGGGTACGTCACATATAATGCGATGTTCATGAAGGTGAAATCTGCGTTGCAGAGCTGCAATCAGCGATCTGGCCATGCTGGAACGTCGCAAGTGAGCGCACTCTAGGCGGACCTTGTGCAGCAGTGCATCAAGATCCGGATAGTCCCTCAAAAACTCTGCACGACCAAGTTGAGCACATATGACAGACATGGTATGTGAGTGAGGTTGCCAAGGCCCAGAGCTGACACCAGATTTCGGCCATTGTCACACACTACCAAGCCTGCCTGTAGATTCTCTTCCAAAAACCACACGTCGCTCTCCTGCTTTATGGCATTACAGAGCTCCTGCGCTGTGTGGCTAAGATTCCCCATGGAAATTAATTTCAGGATGGCCTGTTGACATTTGGACACGGCTGTGCTCATATCGGTCGCAACAGGTAAACGTTCACGGGTCCATGTGGAGGTAGACCGTGACGGCTCCTGCAGCGATGATTCTGAGGAACTGGAATAGGAGGAGGAATCAATGTGTACAGACTTGATTCCTGCAATCCTTGGAGTTGGCAGAACACGTACAGCGCCACTCGCAAGATCAGTACCCGGCTGCACAACATTGACCCAATGGGCAGTGAGGGAAAGGTATTGTCCCTGGCCATGGGTGTTAGAACCCTCTTGTTAGGTTTTGTTTCAGTTTGCTGGTCACATGACCTTTTTTCCCTATTTAGTCTGGCTCCGCCCTTCTGGCTTTGCTTGACTTCATTGTATTATCTACTGTTAAGCTAGCCGGGTGCTTAGGTGCCTTAATCTGTGAGTTTTGCTTGATGTTAGGATCACAAAGTATTTATTTTTCTGTTTAATTATCCATGCTACAATTTATGTTAGGAGGTGTCCACCTTTTCTCCCAGTCCCTAGATCTTGTAGGGATTACTCCCTCGCAACTATAGGTCTTCGTTCACACTAGATGAGGACTTTAGCGGGTCTGGTCGCAGGATCAGGTTCCCCGTTACATCGTAGGGATTCAGCTTAGTTGTATTGTAGGGACAGAATTCCCTTCTTTCCTTACTGGTTGTAGCAGATCATAACAATGGGTACTGGTCCACGCATCGGTGGTCAGGTGGACCTTGCTACTGAGGGCTTTTAGTAGCGCATGTTTAATTTTTCCCTCAACATGCTTTTGCAGACCAGGGACGGCTTGCCTGCTGAAATGAAATCGGCTTGGCACATTGTATTGTGGGATTGACAATGATATTCAGTTACGGAAACTGTCTGTCTCCACCAGCCTGAATCACAGCATTTCAAGGGACAGGAGTTTTGCAATGCCAGCATTCAGAGCCTGTGCTCGTGCATGGTTTGCGGAGTATGGCCGTCTTTTATCCCATGCCTGTGCTACCGCTGGCTGTTTTGTGGCCTGGGAGTGTGAGGATGACAGGGAACTTGCTGCTGTGTGTGGAATAACAGTTTGTCTCTGGACAACAGTGGCCGAGGTTCTTCCATGGCGATCCTGTGAGGAAGCATAACCAGCTGTGTGTGAGCTCGATGAAGAGGCTTCAACACAACCTGAAGATGTAGGTGCTGCTGTAGGTTGGCCTACATCTCCAGTGTGTCTTTGTAACTCAACTACGTGCTTTGTCCGCACATGTTTCCACATATTTGTGGTATTGAGGTGACTGACACTTTTAGCTATTTTTAATTTTTGATTACACAGCTTGCATTTCACATAGCAAATATCATGTGCAAGTGTGTGAAAAAAGGACCACGCAGTGCAAGTCCTGGGAGCGCACGTTTTGACTTTTGGAAGACAACTGCTCCGAACAGGTGCCAAACTGGAGGCTACAGGCAACCGAGTCTGCAGCCTAACTCTCCCTCCTGTTTGTACCGTTGGGGCAATGTCTTCCTCTATCTTCCTTCTATCACTAACCATTTCTCTAGGCCTCTCCCAGCTTTCAACCAAAGTACTGGTTCTCACCCACAAAGCTCTCCACAGTGCAGCACCCCTCCTACATCTCCTCCCTCATTTCTATCTATCGGCCTAACCGACTGCTGCGCTCTGCAAACGACTTTCGACTAACCTCTGCACTAATACGTACCTCCCACTCCCGACTCCAAGACTTCTCCTGCTCTACGCCAATCCTCTGGAATGCTGTACCCAAGAAATTAGGACTATCCACAATTTGCATGGTTTCAGGCGCTCCCTCAAAACACATTTGTTCAGAGCGGCCTATCACATTCACTAATCAAAGTCATTCTATGTATTCTGTGTAAGTGTGTGTGTGTCTCTAGCCCATTCACTATCTCCATCCCTCAGTCCCTTAAGATGGCTGGAACATCATTGTAAATGCACCATTGTATATAAACACCTATACTTTGTATCTCCCCATCTCATTGTACATTGTAAGCTGTCACGAGCAGGGGCGACTTATTTAGCTTAAATTATTGTATTGTTAACGTTGTTACTTATGACTTGTGTTCTGAAACTGCTAAACTGTAAAGCGCTGCGGAATATGATGGCGCTATATAAATAAATATTATTATTATTCCTCTGAGCTGCTCCCACCACCTTCCTGTTCTTCATGCCATGTTGGGTATTGGACCTCATCATCTCCACTACCCTCTTCCAACACCTGCTGTTGGGTGGTCTGGCCAGCACCATGCTCAACAGAAACTGGCACCTGGGTCTCATCATCATCATCAGATGCGTTCTGCGGTGTGCTGACCATCGGCACTGTCTCACCCGCCTCTTCAGATTCAGAGAGACACAGCTGTTGCGCATCACTGCATACTCCCTCTTCTTCACATTACAGAATGCTGCTTGGCTGGGCCCCTGTTTGCAAGCCAATAGATTCTGAGAACAGAAGCAGACACTCAGCTGGCTCCTGTACAGAACTCTCTGACTGCCTGGGCAATTTGCCAGGCGGTGAAGAGACAGATGGTTGCCCAACAGTGCTGTGGTCCTGAGAGGAGGTGGAAGCAATTGAAGTCGATGCATTGGCTGAGATCCAAACAACAACGGCTTCAATTTGTTCTTCCCGCAGCAGGGGGGTACTCCGAGCTCCTACAAAAGTGCGCATAAAGGAACGCTCACGGCCCGGGGAAAACTGGTGGATGCTGTGTCACTGGGGGCCGCAGCAGCCACAGAATCCCCACGTCCTCTCCCTGAAGAAACTCCACGACCACGTGCCTTACTCCCTGCCTTCTTCATCTTGGTAGATTGATAAAGAAAGTCTGAAAAGTTATAAGGCCTAAGTGTGGTTATTCCGCAGAGACTGCAGTGAACACTGCACACAACTGTTCAGTAGGTGTGAAAGGCCCCTTTGTGTACTTCTATAGTGTTTGCAACCAATGTATTGTATACGGATGGAAGCGCGTCACACTAATAGATTTTATTTATTTGTAATAGAATGGAGCAGCAACAATTAGAGAAAAATTTCAAGGATGTGCCAGTGACACACGCTCAGCAGACTACAACCAGCAGTGGTTGAAGAACTAACTGGAGCGTGATCTGCACTCCAAAAAGGAAAACCTCAGACTACAGTGAACACTGCACACAACTGTTCACTACCCAACGCGTCTCAGCAGGAAGGCAGTCTGTGCGTCAAAACAAAGGCGCAAGCATACATCCACGTACCCTGTTTATAAAGCTATATAAAAAAAATTATGTAGTAGTGACGCACACTTTATTGAGGTACAGTATTACATCGCCATTCACCATCTGTG
Organism: Oophaga sylvatica; assembly: GCA_033576555.1. Taxonomy (NCBI): domain Eukaryota; kingdom Metazoa; phylum Chordata; class Amphibia; order Anura; family Dendrobatidae; genus Oophaga; species Oophaga sylvatica. The sequence goes on along the minus strand of JARQOD010000004.1, from coordinate 498,647,426 downwards.
GCTATGCAGTCTCATCTATATATACCTTATCTATCCGTTGTCATGCTTGCAAGTCGACAGTCAGGCATAAATAGCAATTTTCACTATGCACTATGCACTTTTTAAAGGTTATGTTTGTTAATAAACATGATTATTGCCACATATTATGAGTATTACATGATGGAAATTGTATAATTTTGTATAAACTGTTTAGTGACATTATTCAGCAAATGTAACATTTTAGTAATGTCACAGATAACTTGTAATGCTGATGATGTTTTGAAGTCAGACATTCATTGTCTATACAATAAAAATGGTGTACATACTGTTACTTATCCATCATTAATGGATTCAGATATGTACTTGTATGCTTTTATGTACAACCGTATAGCAGATTCCTTAACTAATTTATTTTGTGGTTTGCATTGCTGTTCAACATGTTAATGTATGTGTTTATGTTTGTCAATTCTTTATTTATCTAGATATTAGTTTAAATGAAATCATCATCTTATGGTAGTAAAGGTTATCTTTCTCTTGTTTGAAGTATAGACATTTAAAATTGACAGGTAACAAGGAAATTACTTGATCTAGTATTTAAACATCCTCCTTGACCCTGGGCTCCAACACCGCCAGTTGTTGCTCGGAAGTGCTGTTAGCACAGTCAACACTTGCTCCTGTGTTACTGGGGTTCAGTAACGTCAGCTGGTCCTCGGTTGTGCCATTGGCTCTTTTCCTTCTGCTGCCCCTCCGGGTTCCAGCACAGTCAGCTGGTCCTCGTTACTTGCATTGGCTCTTGTACCTTCTGCTACCCGTCGGGTTCCGAGTCCAGTCAACTGGTTCGTCCGTAGTGCTTTGGCACTAGGTGACCTCCTGCTTAGGTACCGGTCCAGTAACGTCAGCTGGTCCTGGTTGTGCATTGGCACAGTACCTTCTGCTGTACCGTGTCCAGTAACGTCAGCTGGTCCTCGGTTGTGCCATTGGCTCTTTTCCTTCTGCTGCCCTCCGGGTTCCAGTACCGTCAACTGGTTCTCCGCAGTGCCTTTGGCCTAGGTGCCTCCATCTCGGTATCCGAGTTCCAGCAACGTCTGCTGGTCCTTGGTAGTGCTTTGGAGCACAGGTACCTCCTGCTTAGTAACCGTGTCCCAGTAACATCAGCTGGTACAAGATTGTGCTACAAATACAAGATACGGAACAAAGAACACAAGAACAATAAGCAGAAGATCTAAAAGCAGAAGAACATGAAGTATAAGACCAAAATGAAGAGCAAAATATATGCTCTAAATTCTAAGCAGAAGAAGACTAAGCAGTGTATGGGGGTGAGTCCGTTCCTCCTCGTGGTGCCCCTGGAAATGCCTGCTGCTGCAGGCTAAACTGAACACGGACAAATACTGTTGTAATTTAAATCTTTTGTGACAGCAAGAACGGGAAGGATGAAAAATTCATACTTTGACAGATTACAAGTACAGGATTCTCTGTCACAAATAAGAATATGATGAAGAAGATGAAGCAGAATATGAATAAGAATAATAGTTTAATAAGAAGAATATGAGTAATGTTAACAAAGATGAATAGCAAGAAGTTTAAGAAGAAGATAAAGAAGGTGAAGATGAAGAATAATTTGATGAAAAAGATGATGCTGCAGAAGATTATGAAGGAGAAAGTGTGTGAAAAGTTAAAAAGGTGAAGATGAAGAGCATGGAAGTTGTGTAATATACATATTTGCCAAAATATAAAAAACGTTAACATTGTCAATTTCTTCGTCAATCCGAACATCTTTAAAAAAAAAATATTTATGCTATTCCATTTGATTGGGTTAAACATCTATGCCTTTAATGTTCCTCAACCTTCCCAATACATTCTACATTTACTCTTTCTTGTTTTCCTTCATGTACAATTACCAAAAAGGCAAATGGGTTTTTTTTAATTTCGATATTTTGTTCCATTAGACTTACATGGGACTTCGGTTATCGTATCGGGTATCGCCGATATTTTAGTGATTCGGCGATACCATTACGATTCCGATACTTAGGATATCGGAAAGTATCGCTCAACTCTAGTGCAGTATCGGAAAGTCCTCATTACGTCCGTGATTCTTGTAGAGGATTCGGATCGGCCTCATAGTGGCAGATAAGTCCTCATTCCTGTTCTGGAGAGACTGGCGGTCATGTGAAAGACGCCTTGGCTACCAGGAGATTCCTGCCACACTGGAGAAGCTTATCGCTATTTCCACCCGCGTCGACCTCCGTTTCCACGAGCGGAGGCTGGAACGTGTCCAGTGTAGGCAGAGGGTCCAGTTGGCTCCTACCTTCACCAACCTTCTGGAGTCGCCTGTTCAGGCGCCCGACCTTCAGGAGGTTGCTCCTGCAGGATCTAAATCTCGGGTCACTCGTCCATCCCCGATTTGTTATATTTGCCAGCAGCAGGGACATTTTGCCAACCGATGTCCACAGCGGCTGAATAAGCGGTCGCGCCCAGTAACCGTAGGAACAGGGTCACTGGACGCCATGAGTTTTGCCCCTAAAGTGCTCCTCAAGGGGATAATTACCCACGGTTCTACCACCCTACCCGTCAAGCTGTGTGTGGATTCTGGGGCAGAGGGAAATTTTATGTCATCCTCCTTTGCTTCTCGCCACACCATGCCTTTGGTGTTGCTGGCTGAACCAGTATCGGTTCGGGTGTTGAACGGAGCAATTCTGCCCTCACAAATCACCCATCAGTCTGTCCCACTCACCTTGTCTATGTCTCCTTCCCATCAGGAGAATATATCATTTTTTATTCTCCCTGAGGGTATAGATGAGGTTTTGTTGGGATTACCCTGGCTCCGCCACCACTCTCCCCATATTGAGTGGGCTTCAGGGAGAATTCTGGGTTGGGGTAATTTATGTAAAGGCATATGCATTAGGGACAGCGTGCAGGTCAACACCACTGAGATACCCATAGACCTCTCTCCTCTTCCCAAGGTCTATTGGTCTTATGCTGACGTTTTCTCAAAGAAGGCTGCGGAGACTCTTCCGCCTCATCACCCCTATGACTGTCCTATCGACCTCTTGCCTGGAGCTGAGCCTCCTAGAGGAAGGGTCTTATCCCCTCTCTCTTCCTGAGACAGAGGCCATGTCCCAATATATTCAGGAGAACTTGGCAAGGGGATTCATTAGGAAGTCGGTGTCACCAGCGGGAGCGGGGTTCTTCTTTGTGCAGAAGAGGAACGGAGAACTACGTCCGTGCATTGATTATAGGGGTCTCAACGCTTTGACCGTGAAAAATAAGTATCCTTTGCCGCTAATCTCTGAGCTTTTTGACAGGCTTCGGGGAGCAAGGGTATTTACTAAGCTAGACCTGCGGGGTGCGTATAACCTGATTCGCATCCGTGAGGGGGACGAGTGGAAGACGGCATTTAACACCAGGGATGGGCATTATGAATATCTGGTAATGCCCTTTGGGCTCTGTAATGCTCCAGCTGTCTTCCAAGACTTTGTGAACGACATCTTCCGGGATATGTTTACCACCTCGGTGGTAGTCTATCTGGATGACATTCTCATCTTTTCTCCAGATATGGCCTCCCACCGGAGAGATGTCTGCAAGGTTTTCGACCTCTTGCGAGCAAATTCCCTATATGCGAAGTTGGAGAAGTGCATGTTTGAGCAGGAGTCTCTACCTTTTCTGGGCTATATCATCTCCACCCAGGGATTGGCTATGGATCCTACCAAACTACAGGCTGTGATGGATTGGCAAGAACCCCACTCCCTTAAGGCGGTGCAGCGCTTTATGGGGTTCATTAACTACTATCGCCAATTCATTCCCCACTTCTCCACTTTGGTAGCTCCCTTGGTAGCCCTCACCAAGAAGGGAGCTAATCCCAAGTTGTGGTCAGAGGAGGTCACCAAGGCGTTCTCCTCCATCAAGTCGCATTTCGCCAGTGCTCCCATCTTACATCGCCCCGATGTCGATAAACCGTTTATCTTAGAGGTGGATGCCTCTTCTGTTGGTGCTGGAGCAGTCCTTTTTCAAAAGGATGCCCAGGGTCGGAAGCATCCCTGCTTCTTCTTTTCCAAAACCTTTACACCAGCAGAGAGGAATTATTCCATCGGGGACAGGGAGTTACTGGCTGATGAAGTTGGCCTTCTCCGAGTGGCGACATCTTCTGGAGGGGGCTCGCTTCCCCTTCCAAGTGTTCACAGACCACAAGAACTTGATGTATTTGCAGACAGTCCAGCGGCTAAATTCCCGTCAGGCCAGATGGTCCTTGTTTTTCTCCCGGTTCCATTTCACCTTCCATTTCCAAAAATGGTGCACTTAGTGCCGTTACCACGGTTACCGTCTGCACGGGCCTTGGCAGCATTATTCATTAGGCATATTTTCCGCCTACACGGTATGCCAGACAAAATTGTCAGTGATCGAGGTCCTCAGTTTGCGTCTCGGTTCTGGAGAGAGCTGTGTCGTCTACTCAGCATTGAGTTGAATCTCTCCTCTGCATACCATCCCGAGACGAATGGGTTGGTAGAGAGGGCCAACCAGACCTTGGTCACATACTTGCGACATTTTGTCTCTGCCAGGCAGGATGACTGGGATCCTTGCTACCTTGGGCTGAGTTTGCTCTAAATAATGCTGTGGCTGACTCCACCGGACAGACCCCATTCCTCCTGAACTACGGTCAGCATCCGCGGGTACCAGTGCCTATGCCCGTGTCTTCCGCCGATTCCAGGGTGGCAGACTGGGCGTGTGGAGGCACGGGACGTTTGGGACCGCACTCAGGATGCCATTCAGGCCTCCAAAGAGAGGATGAGGTCTTCGGCCGATGCCCATCGGCACCCCGCTCCTACATTTGTTTCGGGTGACCTAGTGTGGCTTTCTGCCCGAAACATCAGGCTACGGGTAGAGTCCACCAAGTTGGCACCTCGCTTTTTGGGCCCCTTTAAAGTTCTTGAGCAGGTGAACCCGGTGGTTTACCGCCTAGCCCTTCCGCCTCGCCTTGGTATCACTGACACCTTTCACGTGTCCCTCTTGAAACCCGTGGCCATTTCCCGGTTTTCCGAGTCATCTGCCGGGACGTCGGGTTCATCTACCGACGATCATGAGGTGAACGCCATTGTTGGGTGCAAGGTGGTAAGAGGCAAAAAATTTTATTTGGTGGATTGGAGTGGTTATGGGCCTGAGGATAGGTCCTGTGAGCCTGCCGAGCATGTTCACGCTCCGCAGCTCATCGCTGCCTTTGAGCGCAGCGAGGCCCAAAGAAGGGGGGTAATGTTAGGGTTCGATTTCCCGCTGCTGCACAATAGGGTCTTCTCTCTATGTCCTACTAAGTGTAAGCTCTTATACCAGCAGGGTTCTTTCTTGTAGAGTGTAAGCTCTTTTGGCCAACGGGGTCCTCTTTCTCACTCCTGTAGAGTGCAAGCTCTTATGATGGGCGGAGTCCGTTCTCCTGTAGAGTGTAAAACATACAAAAAGAGGCTGCACTCAAGCATACTAAAGCATGACAATATGGAATACATGAAATTTAGAATAGCAATATGGCTTTGGAATATAATAAAAAATTTGAGACGCTTAGTATAAACATTTGGCCAAACATTTTAAAGCCCACCAACCATCGTCAAGGTGGTCTCAAAATGTGAACATACCTCTATTAGGCTGATATCTGAATTTCTGGGTGAATATGCACCTCTGTCAGCAATGCCTGCATTTATGGGTAAAGTAGGGACCTGGTGTAATTAAAATCACCACCTGGTGGGGGCGGAGTGCTCGGTCAGCAAGCTAACATTCAATAGACAAAAAAACCTGACTGGCACATCCAGACTAATGTGAACTAGGTGCAAACCAAGGGAAGCTACCCCCATGTAAAACATACAAAAAGAGGCTGCACTCAAGCATACTAAAGCATGACAATATGGAATACATGAAATTTAGAATAGCAATATGGCTTTGGAATATAAGGAAAAATTTGAGACGCTTAGTATAAACATTTGGCCAAACATTTTAAAGCCCACCAACCATCGTCAAGGTGGTCTCAATACTGGTGAGTCCCTGACCTAATGTGAACATACCTCTATTAGGCTGATATTTGAATTTCTGGGTGAATATGCACCTCTGTCAGCAATGCCTGCATTTATGGGTAAAGTAGGGACCTGGTGTAATTAAAATCACCACCTGGTGGGGGCGGAGTGCTCGGTCAGCAAGCTAACATACAATAGACAAAAAAACCTGACTGGCACATCCAGACTAATGTGAACTAGGTGCAAACCAAGGGAAGCTACCCCCATGTAAAACATACAAAAAGAGGCTGCACTTAAGCATACTAAAGCATGACAATATGGAATACATGAAATTTAGAATAGCAATATGGCTTTGGAATATAAGGAAAAATTTGAGACGCTTAGTATAAACATTTGGCCAAACATTTTAAAGCCCACCAACCATCGTCAAGGTGGTCTCAATACTGGTGAGTCCCTGACCTAATGTGAACATACCTCTATTAGGCTGATATCTGAATTTCTGGGTGAATATGCACCTCTGTCAGCAATGCCTGCATTTATGGGTAAAGTAGGGACCTGGTGTAATTAAAATCACCACCTGGTGGGGGCGGAGTGCTCGGTCAGCAAGCTAACATACAATAGACAAAAAAACCTGACTGGCACATCCAGACTAATGTGAACTAGGTGCAAACCAAGGGAAGCTACCCCCATGTAAAACATACAAAAAGAGGCTGCACTTAAGCATACTAAAGCATGACAATATGGAATACATGAAATTTAGAATAGCAATATGGCTTTGGAATATAAGGAAAAATTTGAGACGCTTAGTATAAACATTTGGCCAAACATTTTAAAGCCCACCAACCATCGTCAAGGTGGTCTCAATACTGGTGAGTCCCTGACCTAATGTGAACATACCTCTATTAGGCTGATATCTGAATTTCTGGGTGAATATGCACCTCTGTCAGCAATGCCTGCATTTATGGGTAAAGTAGGGACCTGGTGTAATTAAAATCACCACCTGGTGGGGGCGGAGTGCTCGGTCATCAAGCTTACATTCAATAGACAAAAAAACCTGACTGGCACATCCAGATTAATGTGAACTAGGTGCAAACCAAGGGAAGCTACCCCCATGTAAAACATACAAAAAGAGGCTGCACTCAAGCATACTAAAGCATGACAATATGGAATACATGAAATTTAGAATAGCAATATGGCTTTGGAATATAAGGAAAAATTTGAGACGCTTAGTATAAACATTTGGCCAAACATTTTAAAGCCCCCCAACCATCGTCAAGGTGGTCTCAATACTGGTGAGTCCCTGACCTAATGTGAACATACCTCTATTAGACTGATATCTGAATTTCTGGGTGAATATGCACCTCTGTCAGCAATGCCTGCATTTATGGGTAAAGTAGGGACCTGGTGTAATTAAAATCACCACCTGGTGGGGGCGGAGTGCTCGGTCAGCAAGCTAACATTCAATAGACAAAAAAACCTGACTGGCACATCCAGACTAATGAGAACTAGGTGCAAACCAAGGGAAGCTACCCCCATGTAAAACATACAAAAAGAGGCTGCACTCAAGCATACTAAAGCATGACAATATGGAATACATGAAATTTAGAATAGCAATATGGCTTTGGAATATAAGGAAAAATTTGAGACGCTTAGTATAAACATTTGGCCAAACATTTTAAAGCCCACCAACCATCGTCAAGGTGGTCTCAATACTGGTGAGTCCCTGACCTAATGTGAACATACCTCTATTAGGCTGATATCTGAATTTCTGGGTGAATATGCACCTCTGTCAGCAATGCCTGCATTTATGGGTAAAGTAGGGACCTGGTGTAATTAAAATCACCACCTGGTGGGGGCGGAGTGCTCGGTCAGCAAGCTAACATTCAATAGACAAAAAAAACCTGACTGGCACATCCAGACTAATGTGAACTAGGTGCAAACCAAGGGAAGCTACCCCCATGTAAAACATACAAAAAGAGGCTGCACTCAAGCATACTAAAGCATGACAATATGGAATACATGAAATTTAGAATAGCAATATGGCTTTGGAATATAAGGAAAAATTTGAGACGCTTAGTATAAACATTTGGCCAAACATTTTAAAGCCCACCAACCATCGTCAAGGTGGTCTCAATACTGGTGAGTCCCTGACCTAATGTGAACATACCTCTATTAGGCTGATATCTGAATTTCTGGGTGAATATGCACCTCTGTCAGCAATGCCTGCATTTATGGGTAAAGTAGGGACCTGGTGTAATTAAAATCACCACCTGGTGGGGGCGGAGTGCTCGGTCAGCAAGCTAACATTCAATAGACAAAAAAACCTGACTGGCACATCCAGACTAATGTGAACTAGGTGCAAACCAAGGGAAGCTACCCCATGTAAAACATACAAAAAGAGGCTGCACTCAAGCATACTAAAGCATGACAATATGGAATACATGAAATTTAGAATAGCAATATGGCTTTGGAATATAAGGAAAAATTTGAGACGCTTAGTATAAACATTTGGCCAAACATTTTAAAGCCCACCAACCATCGTCAAGGTGGTCTCAATACTGGTGAGTCCCTGACCTAATGTGAACATACCTCTATTAGGCTGATATCTGAATTTCTGGTGAATATGCACCTCTGTCAGCAATGCCTGCATTTATGGGTAAAGTAGGGACCTGGTGTAATTAAAATCACCACCTGGTGGGGGCGGAGTGCTCGGTCAGCAAGCTAACATTCAATAGACAAAAAAACCTGACTGGCACATCCAGACTAATGTGAACTAGGTGCAAACCAAGGGAAGCTACCCCCATGTAAAACATACAAAAAGAGGCTGCACTCAAGCATACTAAAGCATGACAATATGGAATACATGAAATTTAGAATAGCAATATGGCTTTGGAATATAAGGAAAAATTTGAGACGCTTAGTATAAACATTTGGCCAAACATTTTAAAGCCCACCAACCATCGTCAAGGTGGTCTCAATACTGGTGAGTCCCTGACCTAATGTGAACATACCTCTATTAGGCTGATATCTGAATTTCTGGGTGAATATGCACCTCTGTCAGCAATGCCTGCATTTATGGGTAAAGTAGGGACCTGGTGTAATTAAAATCACCACCTGGTGGGGGCGGAGTGCTCTGTCAGCAAGCTAACATTCAATAGACAAAAAAACCTGACTGGCACATCCAGACTAATGTGAACTTGGTGCAAACCAAGGGAAGCTACCCCCATGTAAAACATACAAAAAGAGGCTGCACTCAAGCATACTAAAGCATGACAATATGGAATACATGAAATTTAGAATAGCAATATGGCTTTGGAATATAAGAAAAAATTTGAGACGCTTAGTATAAACATTTGGCCAAACATTTTAAAGCCCACCAACCATCGTCAAGGTGGTCTCAATACTGGTGAGTCCCTGACCTAATGTGAACATACCTCTATTAGGCTGATATCTGAATTTCTGGGTGAATATGCACCTCTGTCAGCAATGCCTGCATTTATGGGTAAAGTAGGGACCTGGTGTAATTAAAATCACCATCTGGTGGGGGCGGAGTGCTCGGTCAGCAAGCTAACATTCAATAGACAAAAAAACCTGACTGGCACATCCAGACTAATGTGAACTAGGTGCAAACCAAGGGAAGCTACCCCCATGTAAAACATACAAAAAGAGGCTGCACTCAAGCATACTAAAGCATGACAATATGGAATACATGAAATTTAGAATAGCAATATGGCTTTGGAATATAAGGAAAAATTTGAGACGCTTAGTATAAACATTTGGCCAAACATTTTAAAGCCCACCAACCATCGTCAAGGTGGTCTCAATACTGGTGAGTCCCTGACCTAATGTGAACATACCTCTATTAGGCTGATATCTGAATTTCTGGGTGAATATGCACCTCTGTCAGCAATGCCTGCATTTATGGGTAAAGTAGGGACCTGGTGTAATTAAAATCACCACCTGGTGGGGGCGGAGTGCTCGGTCAGCAAGCTAACATTCAATAGACAAAAAAACCTGACTGGCACATCCAGACTAATGTGAACTAGGTGCAAACCAAGGGAAGCTACCCCCATGTAAAACATACAAAAAGAGGCTGCACTCAAGCATACTAAAGCATGACAATATGGAATACATTAAATTTAGAATAGCAATATGGCTTTGGAATATAAGGAAAAATTTGAGACGCTTAGTATAAACATTTGGCCAAACATTTTAAAGCCCACCAACCATCGTCAAGGTGGTCTCAATACTGGTGAGTCCCTGACCTAATGTGAACATACCTCTATTAGGCTGATATTTGAATTTCTGGGTGAATATGCACCTCTGTCAGCAATGCCTGCATTTATGGGTAAAGTAGGGACCTGGTGTAATTAACCCCTTCAAGACCCAGCCTATTTTGACCTCAAAGACCTTGCCATTTTTTGCAATTCTGACCAGTGTCCCTTTATGAGGTAATAACTCAGGAACGCTTCAATGGATCCTAGCGATTCTGAGATTGTTTTTTCGTGACATATTGGGCTTCATGTTAGTGGTAAATTTAGGTCGATAATTTTTGCGTTTATTTGTGAAAAAAATGGAAATTTGGCGAAAATTCTGAAAATTTTGTAATTTTCAAATTTTTAATTTTTATTCTGTTAAACCAGAGAGTTATGTGGCACAAAATAGTTAATAAATAACATTTCCCACATGTCTACTTTACATCAGCACAATTTTGGGAACAACATTTTTTTTTGTTAGGAAGTTATAAGGGTTAAAAGTTGACCAGCGATTTCTCATTTTTACAGCAAAATTTACAAAACCATTTTTTTTAGGGACCACCTCACATTTGAAGTCACTTTGAGGGGTCTATATGGCAGAAAATACCTAAAAGTGACACCTTATAAAAACTGCACCCCTCAAGCTACTCAAAACTACATTCAAGAAGATTATTAACCCTTCAGGTGCGACACAGGAACTAAAGCAACGTGGAAGGAAAAAATGGACATTTTAATTTTTCCAACAAAAATTTTTTTTTAGCATCAATTTTTTCATTTTTACATGGGCATCAGGATAAAATGGATCCTAAAATTTGTTGGGCAATTTCTCCTGAGTACACAGATACCTCATATGTGGTCATAAACCACTGCTTGGGCGCACGGCAGGGCTCAGAAGGGAAGGAGCGCCATTTGACTTTTTGAATGGAAAATATGCTGGAATATTTAGCGGTTGCCATGTCGCATTTGGAGAGTTCCTGTGTGCCTAAACATTGGAGCTCCCCCACAAGTGACCCCATTTTGGAAACTAGACCCCCTAAGGAACTTATCTAGATGCATAGTGATCACTTTGAACTCCCAGGTGCTTCACAAATTGATCTGTAAAAAAAAGAAAGTACTTTTTTTTCACAAAAATTTTCTTTTAGCCTCAGTTTTTTCATTTTCACATGGGCAACAGTATAAATTGGATCCTAAAATTTGTTGGGCAATTTCTCCTGAGTACACAGATACCTCATATGTGGTCATAAACCACTGTTTGGGCGCACGGCAGGGCTCAGAAGGGAAGGAGCGCCATTTGACTTTTTGAATGGAAAATATGCTGGAATATTTAGCGGTTGCCATGTCGCATTTGGAGAGTCCCTGTGTGCCTAAACATTGGAGCTCCCCCACAAGTGACCCCATTTTGGAAACTAGACCCCCTAAGGAACTTATCTAGATGCATAGTGAGCACTTTGAACCCCAGGTGCTTCACAATTGATCCGTAAAAAAAAGAAAGTACTTTTTTTTCACAAAAATTTTCTTTTAGCCTCAGTTTTTTTCATTTTCACATGGGCAACAGTATAAATTGGATCCTAAAATTTGTTGGGCAATTTCTCCTGAGTACACAGATACCTCATATGTGGTCATAAACCACTGTTGGGCGCACGGCAGGGCTCAGAAGGGAAGGAGCGCCATTTGACTTTTTGAATGAAAATATGCTGGAATATTTAGCGGTTGCCTATGTCGCATTTGGAGAGTCCCTGTGTGCCTAAACATTGGAGCTCCCCCACAAGTGACCCCATTTTGGAAACTAGACCCCCTAAGGAACTTATCTAGATGCATAGTGAGCACTTTGAACTCCCAGGTGCTTCACAAATTGATCCGTAAAAAAAGAAAGTACTTTTTTTTCACAAAAATTTTCTTTTAGCCTCAGTTATTTTCATTTTCACATGGGCAACAGTATAAATTGGATCCTAAATTTGTTGGGCAATTTCTCCTGAGTACACAGATACCTCATATGTGGTCATAAACCACTGTTTGGGCGCACGGCAGGGCTCAGAAGGGAAGGAGCGCCATTTGACTTTTTGAATGAAAATATGCTGGAATATTTAGCGGTTGCCATGTCGCATTTGGAGAGTCCCTGTGTGCCTAAACATTGGAGCTCCCCCACAAGTGACCCCATTTTGGAAACTAGACCCCCTAAGGAACTTATCTAGATGCATAGTGAGCACTTTGAACTCCCAGGTGCTTCACAAATTGATCCGTAAATAAAAGAAAGTACTTTTTTTTCACAAAATTTTCTTTTAGCCTCAGTTTATTTTCATTTTCACATGGGCAACAGTATAAATTGGATCCTAAAATTTGTTGGGCAATTTCTCCTGAGTACACAGATACCTCATATGTGGTCATAAACCACTGTTTGGGCGCACGGCAGGGCTCAGAAGGGAAGGAGCGCCATTTGACTTTTTGAATGGAAAATATGCTGGAATATTTAGCGGTTGCTATGTCGCATTTGGAGAGTCCCTGTGTGCCTAAACATTGGAGCTCCCCCACAAGTGACCCCATTTTGGAAACTAGACCCCCTAAGGAACTTATCTAGATGCATAGTGAGCACTTTGAACCCCAGGTGCTTCACAAATTGATCCGTAAAAAAAAGAAAGTACTTTTTTTTCACAAAAATTTTCTTTTAGCCTCAGTTTTTTTCATTTTCACATGGGCAACAGTATAAATTGGATCCTAAAATTTGTTGGGCAATTTCTCCTGAGTACACAGATACCTCATATGTGGTCATAAACCACTGTTTGGGCGCACTGCAGGGCTCAGAAGGGAAGGAGCGCCATTTGACTTTTTGAATGGAAAATATGCTGGAATATTTAGCGGTTGCCATGTCGCATTTGGAGAGTTCCTGTGTGCCTAAACATTGGAGCTCCCCACAAGTGACCCCATTTTGGAAACTAGACGCCCTAAGGAACTTATCTAGATGCATAGTGAGCACTTTGAACCCCCAGGTGCTTCACAGAAGTTTATAACGCAGAGCCGCGAAAATAAAAAATCATTTTTTTTTCTCAAAAAATGATTTTTTAGCCCACTGTTTTTTATTTTCACAATGGTTACAGGAGAAATTGGACCCCAAAAGTTGTTGTCCAGTTTCTCCTGAGTACGCTAGTACCCCATATGTGGGGGGGAACCACTGTTTGGGCACACGTCAGGGCTCGGAAGGGATGTAGTGAGCTTTGAAATGCCGACTTGATGGAATGGTCTGCGGGCATCTTGTTACGTTTGCAGAGCCCCTGATGTGCCTAAACAGTAGAAACTCCCCACAAGTGACCCCATTTTGGAAACTAGACCCGGCAAAGAACTTATCTAGATGTGTGGTGAGCACTTTGAACCCCCAAGGGCTACACAGAAGTTTATAACGCCCGGGCATGAAAATAAAAAAAATCATATTTTTTCCACAATCAGGATCTTTTAGTCCCCAATTTTTTTATTTTCCCAAGGGTAACATGAGAAATTAGACCCAAAAGTTGTTGTCCAATTTGTCCTGAGTATGCTGATTCCCATATGTGGGAGAAAACTACTGTATGGGCACACGTCGGGGCTCGGATGGGAAGTAGCGACGTTTTGAAATGCCCACTTGATGGAATGGTCTTCGGGCGTCATGTTACGTTTGCAGAGTCCCTGATGTGCCTAAACAGTAGAAACTCCCCACAAGTGACCCCATTTTGGAAACTAGATCCCCCAAGGAACTCCTATAGATGTGTGATAAGCACTTTGAATCTCCAAGTCCTTCACAGAAGTTTATAACGCAGAGCCGTGAAAATATAAAATCATTTTTTTTCCACAAAAATAATTTTTAGTCCCCAATTTTTTTTCCCAATGTTAACAGGAGAAATTAGAACCCCCAAAGTTGTTGTGCAATTTTTCCCGAGTACGCTGATACCCATATGTGGGGATAAACCACTGTTTGGGCATACGTCGGGGCTTGGAATAAAGGGAGCACTGTTTGACTTTTTGAACGCAAAATTTGCAGGAATCAATGGTGGCTCCATGTCGCGTATGGAGACCCCCTGATGTGCCTAAATAGTGGAAACCCCTCAATTCTAACTCCAACCCTAACCCCAACACACCCCTAACCCCAACCCTAACCCCTACACACACCTAACCCTAATACAAACCCTAATCATAACCCTAACCCAACACACCCCTAACCCTAATCCCAACTCTAACCATAAACCTAACTACAAGCCTAACCCTAATTCCAACCCTAACCCTAATTCCAACCCTAACCCTAATTCCAACCCTAACCCAAATTCCAACCTAACCGTAATTCTAACCTTAACCCTAATGCTAACCCTAACCCTAGTTCTAACCCTAAGGCTGGGTTCATATTGCGTTTTACCAGCCCGTTCAACACGTAGCGGTGACCGGCTGGTAACGGTATAGCATAACGCGATCGCGTTATGCTATACCGCTAGCGCAGATGAATCAGCAGATAATCAGCCGCGGATCCGCAGCAAAATCCGCCGCGGATCTGCAGCGAATCAGCAGCGAAATCCGCCGCGGATCAGCAGCGAAATCAGCGCGGATCAGCAGCGAAATCAGCCGCGGATCAGCAGCGAAATCAGCCGCGGATCAGCAGCGAAATCCGCTGCGGATCCGCAGCGAATCAGCAGCAAAATCAGTCGCGGATCAGCAGCGAAATCCGCCGTGGATCAGCAGCAAAATCAGCCGCGGATCCGCAGCGAATCAGCAGCGAAATCCGCCGCGGATCAGCAGCGAAATCCGCCGCGGATCAGCAGCGAAATCAGCCGCGGATCAGCAGCGAAATCAGCCGCGGATCAGCAGCGAAATCACCGCGGATCAGCAGCGAAATCCGCTGCGGATTCGCAGCGAATCAGCAGCAAAATCAGTCGGGATCAGCAGCGAAATCCGCCGCGAATCAGCAGCAAAATCGCCGCGGATCAGCAGCGAAATCAGCCGGATCAGCAGCAATCAGCGCGGATCAGCAGCGAAATCCGCGCGGATCGCAGCGAATCAGCAGCAAATCGCGCGGATCAGCAGCGAAATCGCCGCGGATCAGCAGCGAAATCCGCCGCGAAACGCAGCGAAATCCGCGACCGCGGATCAGCAGCGAATCCCCCGCGGATCAGCAGCGAAATCCGCCGCGGATCAGCAGCGAAATCCGCGCGGATCAGCAGCGAAATCGCGCGAATCGCAGCGAAATCCGCGCGGATCAGCAGCGAAATCCGCCGCGGATCAGCAGCGAAATCCGCGCGGATCAGCAGGAAATCGCCGCGTCAGCGCAAATCAGCCGCGGATCAGCAGCGAAATCAGCGTCGCGGATCAGCAGCGAAATCAGCGCGGATCAGCAGCGAAATCCGCCGCGGATCAGCAGCGAAATCGCCGCGGATCGCAGCGAATCAGCAGCAATCGCACGCGGATCAGCAGCGAAATCCGCGCGGATCAGCAGCGAAATCGCGCGGATCGCAGCGATCGCGCAAATCCGCGCGGATCAGCAGCGAAATCCGCGGATCGCAGCGAAATCGCGCGGATCAGCAGCGAAATCAGCCGCGGATCAGCAGCGAAATCCGCGCGGATCAGCAGCGAAATCCGCCGCGGATCGCAGCGAAATCCGATCAGCATGCGAAATCGCGCGGATCAGCAGCGAAATCAGCGGATCGCAGCGAAATCAGCGCGGATCAGCAGCGAAATCGCCGCGGATCAGCAGCGAAATCCGCGCGGATCGCAGCGAAATCAGCCGCGAAATCAGCGCGAATCAGCAGCGAAATCACGCAGCGAAATCGCCGCGGATCAGCAGCGAAATCCGCGCGGATCCGCAGCGAAATCACGCGCGGATCAGCAGCGAAATCAGCGCGGATCAGCAGCGAATCGCGCGGATCAGCAGCGAAATCGCGCGGATCAGCAGCGAAATCCGCGCGGATCGCAGCGAAATCATGCATCGAGCGAAATCCGCTCGCGGATCAGCAGCGAAATCAGCGCGGATCAGCAGCGAAATCGCCGCGGATCGCGCGAAGCGGATCGCAGTCGCGATCAGCCGAAATCCGCGTCAGCGCGATGGATCTGCAGCGAAATCCGCCGCGGATCCGCAGCGAAATCCGCCACACGTTGCGGATTTTGCTGCGGATCCGCGGCGTATTTTGCTGCGGATCCGCGGCGGATTTCGCTGCTGATCTGCGGCGGATATCGCTGCGCATCCCGGCTGATTTCGTCTGATCCCGGGTCAGCAGCGAAATCCGCCGCGGATCGCAGCAAAATACGCCGCGGATCGCAGCAAATCCGCAACGGTGCACAGGGCCTAATAGGAAAAAAAAAAAAAAAATCTTTATTTTTTTATTTGTCCCTACCTATGATAAAGGGGGGGTTCATTTACTTTTTTTTATTTTGATCACTGTGACAGTTTATCACAGTGATCAAAATAAATTTTTGGACACTGGGGGGCGCACTGCGCATGCGCCGGCCGGCGGGCGCACTGCGCATGCGCCCGCCATTTTCCAAGATGGCGGCGCCCATGAAGAGGCCCGGGCGGACGCCGGGACCGATCCAGGGACATCGGTGGATCGGGAGAGGTGAGTAGGGGGGTCGGAAGGTTAGGGGGGGGATCGGAAGGTGGGGGCACCGGAGCAAAGGAGGAGGGGAGCTGTTAGTGACGGCGGTGACCGATCGCTGCCATCTTTCGGTGGCGGCGGCCGATCGCCGCCGTGACTCGGTGTGGGGGGGTCAGGTCTCGGTGTCCAGCCATGGCAGATGCTATTGCAGCATCGGCCATGGCTGGATTGTAATATTTCACCAATTAAATTGGTGAAATATTACAGATTGCTCTGATTGGCTGTTTCACTTTTAACAGCCAATCAGAGCGATCGTGGCCACGGGGGGGTTAAGCCAACCCCCCTGTGGTGAAGCACAAAGGGTCCTGTAACTGCGGGTCGGGTGACCTTTGAGTGACCCCGGTCTCCCGGCCCGCAGGAACGCGATCCTTTCATGACGCAGGGTATGCGTCATAGGTCGGAATGGCACCGACTTTCATGACGCATACGCTGTGTCAAAGGTCGGGAAGGGTTAAAATCACCACCTGGTGGGGGCGGAGTGCTCGGTCAGCAAGCTAACATTCAATAGACAAAAAAACCTGACTGGCACATCCAGACTAATGTGAACTAGGTGCAAACCAAGGGAAGCTACCCATAAACATACAAAAATGAGACCTAGCTACTAAACATGACAATAGAATACAGATTGAATAGCAATAGGTTTGGAATATAAAAAAAATTTAGAGCTAGTATAACATTTGCAAATATTCAAAGTCCACAACTGTCAAGTGGTCACAAACTGTGATCCACTAAATAAACCTGCTATCAGCTAATTGAATCACTAATGCACCTCTGTAAATGCTGCATTATGGAAAGAGGGACCTGTAATTAAAATACACTGGGATGGAGATGCTGGTGGGAAATAATTAGATATAAAAAACCTGACACATCAGACTAATGCAACTAGGTCAAACAAGGGAATACCCCCTGAAAACCAAAAAGGGCACCAAGCATCTAAAGCATGAAATATGAATACATGAATTGAATAGAATATGCTTATTAAGGAAATAGGACGTTATTAAAATTGCAACATTTAACCACCAACTCATCAAGCGTGGTCTCAATACTGGTGAGTCCCAATGTGAAACCTTATACTGACTCTGAATTTCTGGGAAATGCCAGCAATGCCTGCTTAGGGTAAAGTAGGGACCTGTTTAATCACATGGTGGGGGGGCTGGTACAGCAACATTAAAGCAAAACCATGGCCAATATGTAGTCAACAAGAACACCATTACATAAAAAGGTGCACTCTACAAGCTGATATGGAAAAGAATTTGAATAAATACTGGTTAGGATGGCGCTAGTAACATTTGCAATAGCCACCACAGTAAGGTCAAGGGAGTCCTGAAATAAACCTATTAGCTATATGATCGGAATAACTTGTAGCAATGCTTTTATGGAATAGGACCTGTTAATTAAAACACCACCTCGGAGTGCTCGGTAGCAGCTACTAATGACAAAAAAACCTGACTGCACATCCAGTATTGAACTAGTGCAAACCAAGGGAAGTACCTGTAAACTAAAAAAGGCTGCTAGCTACTAGCAGCAATATAATCATGAAATTAAATAGCAATGGCTTTGGAATAGGAAATTGAACCTAGATAACATTGCAAACATTTAAAGCCACCAACCATGTCAAGGTGGTCAATATGTGATCCTGAAATTGAATACCTTTTAGGTGATATGAATTTTGGGTGAATATGCACCTTTAGCAACCCATTTATGGTAATACTGGTGATAAATCACCATGGTGGGGCGAGTGCTGTCGAACTAACATCATAGCAAAAATGCTGCATCAGAAATGGACTGGTGAAACAAAACCCCTGTAAAACATCAAAAAGCTCACTCAAGCAAAAATGACTGGATACAGAATTGAATAGCAAGGTTTGAAATAAAAAGGCGCTTAGTATAAACATTTGGCAAACATTTTAAAGCCAAACATGTCAAGTGGTCTAATATGGTATTGACCTAGTACATCCTATTAGGTGAATCGAATTCTGGTGTTCACTTGTGAGCTGCTTATGGGAAATAGGGACTGTTAATTAAAATCACCACCTGGTGGGGCGAGAGTGCTCGGTCAGCAAGCTAACATCATAGACAAAACCTGACTGGCACACCAGATAATGTGAATAGGTGCAAACCAAGGGAAGCTACCCCATTAAACTACAAAAAGCTGCATCAGCATACTAAAGCATGACATATGGAATACATAATTTAATAGCAATGGTTGGAATATAAGGAAAAATTGAGACGCTTAGTATAAACATTTGCCAAACATTTAAAGCCCACCAACATCGTCAAGGTGTCTCAATATGGTGAGTCCCTGCTAATGTGAAATACTTTAGGCTGATATCTGAATTTCGGTGAATATGCACCTCTGTCAGCAATGCCTGCATTATGGTAAGTAGGGACCTGGTTAATAAAATACCATGGTGGGCGGAGTGCTCGTCAGCAAGCTAACATAATAGACAAAAACTACTGCACATCCAGACATGTGATAGGTGAAACCAGGGAGCTACCCATGTAAAACATACAAAAGGCTGCACTCAGCATACTAAAGCATGACAATATGGAATACATGATTTAGAATAGCAATATGGCTTTGGAATATAAGAAATTGAGACGCTTAGTAACATTTGCCAAACATTTTAAAGCCACCAACCATCGTCAAGGTGTCTCAACTGTGAGTCCTGACCTAATGTGAACATACTATAGGCTGATATCTGAATTTTGGGAATATCACTTGTCAGCAATGCCTGATTTATGGTAAAGTAGGGACCTGTGTAATTAATCACCACCTGGTGGGCGAGTGCTCGGTCAGCAGCTAATTCAATAGACAAAAAAACTGACTGCACATCCAGCTATGACTGGGCAACAGAGTCCCTGTAAATACAAAAAGGTGCACTCAGCTACAAGATAAATATGGATACAGATTTGAATGATATGGCTTTGAAAGAAAATTTAGACGCTAGTAAAAATTGCCAACATTAAACCCACCTGTCAAGTGGTCTCAATACTGTGAGTCCGACTAGTGAACACCTCATGTGATATTGATTGGTGAATAGCACTGTCCAATGCCTGTTAGGGTAAGTAGGACTGGTATTAAAATCCACCTGGGGCGAGTGCTCGTCGCAAGCACACAAAGCAAAAACTGACATATGTGAACTAGGTCAACCAGAGTACCCATGTAAAACAAAAAAAGCCTCACTAAAATGAAGAATACATGAATTACATATGTGATAAGAAAATGAGACCTTAGTAAACATTGCAACATTAAGCCCAACATCTCAAGGTCTCAATAGGTGAGTCGACCTTTGACATACCTATAGCTGATACTGAATTTGGTGAATATCACTCTCAGCCTGCATTTGTAATATTAGGCTGATATCTGAATTTCTGGGTGAATATGCACCTCTGTCAGCAATGCCTGCATTTATGGGTAAAGTAGGGACCTGGTGTAATTAAAATCACCACCTGGTGGGGGCGGAGTGCTCGGTCAGCAAGCTAACATTCAATAGACAAAAAAACCTGACTGGCACATCCAGACTAATGTGAACTAGGTGCAAACCAAGGGAAGCTACCCCCATGTAAAACATACAAAAAGAGGCTGCACTCAAGCATACTAAAGCATGACAATATGGAATACATGAAATTTAGAATAGCAATATGGCTTTGGAATATAAGGAAAATTTGAGACGCTTAGTATAAACATTTGGCCAAACATTTTAAAGCCCACCAACCATCGTCAAGGTGGTCTCAATATGGTGAGTCCCTGACCTAATGTGAACATACCTCTATTAGGCTGATTCTGAATTTCTGGTGAATATGCACCTCTGTCAGCAATGCCTGCATTTATGGGTAAAGTAGGGACCTGGTGTAATTAAAATCACCACCTGGTGGGGCGGAGTGCTCGGTCAGCAAGCAACATTCAATAGACAAAAAACCTGATGGCACATCCAGACTAATGTGAACTAGGTGCAAACAAGGGAAGCTACCCCATGTAAAACATACAAAAAAGGCTGCACTCAAGCATACTAAAGCATGACAATATGGAATACATGAAATTTAGAATAGCAATATGGCTTTGGAATATAAGGAAAATTTGAGACGCTTAGTATAAACATTTGGCCAAACATTTTAAAGCCACCAACCATCGTCAAGGTGGTCTCAATACTGGTGAGTCCTGACCTAATGTGAACATACCTCTATAGGCTGATATCTGAATTTCTGGGTGAATATGCACCTCTGTCAGCAATGCCTGCATTTATGGGTAAAGTAGGGACCTGGTGTAATTAAATCACCACCTGGTGGGGGCGGAGTGCTCGGTCAGCAAGCTAACATTCATAGACAAAAAAACTGACTGGCACATCCAGACTAATGTGAACTAGGTGCAACCAAGGGAAGCTACCCCCATGTAAAACATACAAAAAAGGCTGCACTCAAGCATACTAAAGCATGACAATATGGAATACATGAAATTTAGAATAGCAATATGCTTTGGAATATAAGGAAAATTTGAGACGCTTAGTATAAACATTTGGCCAAACATTTTAAAGCCCACCACCATCGTCAAGGTGGTCTCATACTGGTGAGTCCCTGATGGGTGAATATGCACCTCTGTCAGCAATGCCTGCATTTATGGGTAAAGTAGGACCTGGTGTAATTAAAATCACCACCTGGTGGGGGCGGAGTGCTCGGTCAGCAAGCTAACATTCAATAGACAAAAAAACCTGACTGGCACATCCAGACTAATGTGAACTAGTGCAAACCAAGGGAAGCTACCCCATGTAAAAATACAAAAAAAGGCTGCACTCAAGCATACTAAAGCATGACAATATGGAATACATGAAATTTAGAATAGCAATATGGCTTTGGAATATAAGAAAAATTTGAGACGCTTAGTAAACATTTGGCCAAACATTTTAAAGCCCACCAACCATCGTCAAGGTGGTCTCAATACTGGTGAGTCCTGACTAATGTGAACATACCTCTATTAGGCTGATATCTGAATTTCTGGGTGAATATGCACCTCTGTCAGCAATGCTGCATTTATGGGTAAAGTAGGGACTGGTGTAATTAAAATCACCACCTGGTGGGGCGGAGTGCTCGGTCAGCAAGCTAACATTCAATAGACAAAAAAAACTGACTGGCACATCCAGACTAATGTGAACTAGGTGCAAACCAAGGGAAGCTACCCCCATGTAAAACATACAAAAAAAGGCTGCACTCAAGCATACTAAAGCATGACAATATGGAATACATGAAATTTAGAATAGCAATATGGCTTTGGAATATAAGGAAAAATTTGAGACGCTTAGTATAAACATTTGGCCAAACATTTTAAAGCCACCAACCATCGTCAAGGTGGTCTCAATACTGGTGAGTCCCTGACCTAATGTGAACATACCTCTATTAGGCTGATATCTGAATTTCTGGGTGAATATGCACCTCTGTCAGCAATGCCTGCATTTATGGGTAAAGTAGGGACCTGGTGTAATTAAAATCACCACTGGTGGGGGCGGAGTGCTCGGTCAGCAAGCTAACATTCAATAGACAAAAAAACCTGACTGGCACATCCAGACTAATGTGAACTAGGTGCAAACCAAGGGAAGCTACCCCCATGTAAAACATACAAAAAGAGGCTGCACTCAAGCATACTAAAGCATGACAATATGGAATACATGAAATTTAGAATAGCAATATGGCTTTGGAATATAAGGAAAAATTTGAGACGCTTAGTATAAACATTTGGCCAAACATTTTAAAGCCCACCAACCATCGTCAAGGTGGTCTCAATACTGGTGAGTCCCTGACCTAATGTGAACATACCTCTATTAGGCTGATATCTGAATTTCTGGGTGAATATGCACCTCTGTCAGCAATGCCTGCATTTATGGGTAAAGTAGGGACCTGGTGTAATTAAAATCACCACCTGGTGGGGCGGAGTGCTCGGTCAGCAAGCTAACATTCAATAGACAAAAAAACCTGATGGCACATCCAGACTAATGTGAACTAGGTGCAAACCAAGGGAAGCTACCCCCATGTAAAACATACAAAAAGAGGCTGCACTCAAGCATACTAAACTGTAGAGTGTAGACTTTTATGGCCAGCTGAGTTCTCTCTTTCTCTTTCCTCACCCCCACATTTATTTTCCAAGCAATTACAAGCGTTCTAGTGCTGAAATTTGGCCAAATATATTCACTGTAAATACAATTTTGAGGGAAAATTGGCTGCATGAAGCAGTGTGGGGGATCATACATGAGGGTTATTACGTGTCCCCTAACATGTGCATAGAAACATACTAAACCCGCTGGAAAACATTATAATTACATCCACAGCTTGGGTTTCCCACTTTTTAAATTCTGTTTGCTTTTTCTTTATGTATTTTTGGATATGTAATAAAATTTATACTTTTTTTTAACAAAAATTGACTTATTTGTGTTCATATGTATTCATCGGAGCTAAAGTAAAAGAAAGTGTGGACTTGGTCAGGCTATTTGACCAAAGTAAGAATTAAGAAAACCTGATATGGGCTTTTATTTTTGGAGAGACCTGTAGGGTAATAGTGGATGGATCTCTCCCTTCACTGGAGGTCTTGGAAGTGGCTCATGTCCACTATTCCCATTTAAGCTTTCAGATAAGGTTTGGGTGTGTCAATATTGGGTTTTTACAAAGCAACAGAACAAGAACTCTGTGCAGGCCTGTTTGTGTGAAACTAAACACAGACCAGAGACATTAGAAAAGCCATTATCGTACCCACAGATCATACGGTGGTGCAGTCGTCCATGGCAATGAACTGATAAGGGCTAACACGGACATTCTGGCTGCGAAACAGAGGATAACGTTTTGGATTTGTTTGGAAGCTGTAAAATAAAGACTTTAAGTTGAACTTTCTTGGGTCACTGCCTCATTGCCGCATGAACATGAAAGCCGCTGACTTACAGCTGACAGAACACCAGTCTGACACTGTCTGTCATAGCTAACCCTTTGTTTTATATATAGCCCAGCAGAATATATCTATCACCTTGTTACTAGTATATCGCATTATTCTCCACCACTAGCTCACAAACCTCAAAATTGAAATATATAGGAAGGGATTGAATTTGTTTCAGTATTACACAAGTCAGTCGTGTGAGACGTGAGACAACCACCTCCAAAATCTATTATTATACAGTGCAATGCATTTGCAAATCCATGTGGACCATAGCCCTGCAAAACTGCGCCCTGTCTCATCGTGATCCTGGGAGGGTGAGGAGGAGACCTGTTTTCCATGTAAATGAACTGTTTGCTGAAATAGGGTTTTCATGAATGTAAAATGCTTTGCCAACACCAGCAGCTGTTTTTCACAATGTTCGAAAATGTGCAGAGGAAATCAAATGACAGGTCTGCCTGACAAGTTGATAAATGGTATTACAACATATACAATGACTGCACAAATCATATGGATCTTGTCAAAATCCTTTGCTTTGTGGAAAACAAGAATACATGAGTAAACCTTTCAGATTTGTCTCTTTTCTATAAATATATTAACAAAAAGAATATTTTTGCAGCTGCCTCATTGGGTATAAATCAAACTGGGAAAAAAAATTGCTGATGTATTTTACCTGTAGAAATCCTATGTTCTGGAAATCACATATCAAACAGACTGCATTAACGTCTCAATGCTTATTAATGAATTATTTCTGAGCGACTGCATAAAATAATGATATATTTTATTATAACCGCTAATCGTGTTATCTCGACGGCTTTCATCTTCCATCCAGACTCTCTGTAATGTTGACAGACTATAAATAATACATTTTTTTAGATAAATAAACCTATGTATATTACAGGTCTAAGCGCTTGGCTCCTGCGGGGAAGCAAGATATTATTCGGGCATTTTATAGCAGGCACCACGCTGGTCTATAGCATCATTGCACATGTGTGACTCCTGGCAGCTGTGACATTGTCCTTTGCTGTGGGTCTACAATTCAATAACCTAATGCCCACTGGGTATGAAAAATACATACCCTGCCGTTGGCATTTCTTAATTTTTAATAGCCTTGAAAAGAAAGGCTATTGAAAACCCCATGTATTTCCGGAGGGGGGTTGACTTTAGAAAAGGGCCCCGGTTTATCAAAGTGCCCTAAATTCATTTGATCGCCACTATTGAAGGGGCAGCGGGGCGAGAGATGTCCCCCATGGGAATGACAGGTTCTGCGCTTGCTGCTAGCACCCACTTGTAAAATAAATTATGCATGATGAATTTGTAGTGAGCCGTATTCCCAGCACGCTGGCTTCCTAATTATGAGCACCGCGCGGCAAATATATCCTCATTATGTTCAGGAAATTTGTATTGTGTTAGTACAAGGACATAGTGTGGAATTAACCCTGGAGCTGCCATAGACAAACATGACATATTATAGAATTTTATACAATGTGTCATGAGTTTTAAATGTGCAAAGCTTCCTTGGGGCGCCCATCATTTTGGAATTAATAACTGGGACATTCATATGACTTGACATTTGCTCAAGCCATAAGAATCTGTTCTTTCTTAGTAAAAGAACAAAATGATGGTACAATAGTAATGGAGTAGCAATCTATTCTTATTTATGCAGTTTATTCTTAGTTATGGGAAAGAATGATTATTATGAGAAAATAGGCATAACGATTTTAGGTTGGAAATGATGGAATTAATGCTCCAGGGAAAGGCATAGCATGTAGGCCGTAAAATATTCATACAGCATTTGCTTTACTTTTGCGATTGTTTTATATTATTATTTTCCAAGTTTCTATTATTATGTCAGACTGCAGAGGAGACATCCTTGTGCCTCCAACCACCTTGAGGACCTAGAGTCAATTGTAGGTTGGAGAAGTTGTTAACACCCTACTGAAGATCTTATGATAATATAGTGCATTGCCATGTTTGATGTGCCGTTTTATCTAATTTTTGGCCTACAGCATCTAGTTAGTCAGTGGATAGGGTTAACTATGGGGGCCAGCCCATGGAGAGAGGAGTTAGATAGGCAAAAGGAACTCGGTTCCTCGCCTCAATACCCGGCACTGCCGCCGACACTCGGGAACGGACTGTGCAGCCTCATGTATTTCTTTGCAGCTGAACGTTCGAGTGCCAGGTATTGAGGCGAGAGACTCAAATGAGTTTCTCGCATTGCAGTTGCAAGTGTGACCCCGGCCTTAGGCAGATAGTGGAACGTAAAGAAAAGTGAAGGACTTATGGCCCAAGAGTTCCCAGATCAGCATTGTTTTAATGGTATTGTACATGATGAAAAGTGGAGGCCATACTCAGGTAGCAAGCTCTGACGTGAACAAGTTTTAAGTGGTAGAAAGATTCTTTATTTCAAGCAAGTAGGGCCTAAAGTAAACATTATCTATACTAGATAAGAAGGTACAGTGCAGCCAGAACTCAGGGTCATAGAGATGGTTGGCCAGGCTGGGACATGGATTCTCTTAAGGGGATTGTGACAAGTGTGATCAGGTATGAAGATGCAGTGGCACACCAAGAGGTGTGTGCCCACATCAATTTGAAGGTGAGAAAAACTGTGAACAGCCACAGGATCTGACCTTGAACTGTGTGGTCCTCACAAGAAAGATGGATACTGAAATGATGGTATACTTGTTTAATGCAACATGTAACAGAAGAAGTGTAATGTACCATTACATGTAACCGTGAAGTTCCTGTCTCTAGATTGTGCAGAAGATGTATTCTTAAATTATCATGCCTGTTATCTGATATATACATACATTCCATCAGTTTGGTTAGTAAAGAGAAGTTTATTTTTGCACTCTGGTTTCTTTGCTTCATTTGGGTCCTGGCCTGATATTTTATGTGGCAGCATAAAGTCGGCAGAGGTTTATCGTAACGGCACACATAGCCAGCCAGGAGACCCCTTTTTATGCAATGTCCGGTGATACAGAATAGGCTTACAGCCAGAGTGTCTGAGAGTGTTGCACAATCATCATTAAAAAGGTTTGTCGGAAATATAAAATTGATGATATATTTTCAAGATAGGTAATCACTATCAGATTAGTGGGGTTTTTACACCTTTCCCCTCTTATGACCAGATGTAAATATTGAATGGAGTCTAAGAGCACAGCTAATAATTGAGCGGCCACAAGAGATGAGCGACTTTTCCTTTTCTCGGGTCGAGTCGGGTTTTGTGAAACCCGACTTTCTCAAAAGTCGAGTCGAACGAAGTCGGCTGACTAACGGAAATGGTCGGGTCGGAGTCGAAAATCCGACCCCAATGCAAGTCAATGGGGAATAAATTGACCCCTTATCACAATCAGGCAGCCTACTAATCAGATCTGATGCTCCACACAAGCTATTTGTACACTGTCACTGGCAGGCAGCTCTGCTACTCCACCAAATTAATTGTCCCCATATCACAGGCAGGCAGCCTACTAATCAATTCTGATGTCCACACAAGCAATTTCTACAGCATCACTGGCAGGCAGGCAGCCTAAGAACCAGCGTTGCTGCTCACAGCAAAATCCTCCCCTCTCACTGCACAGTCACTGTACAGCTAATCGTTATCAGCAGAAAGTAATTTTTTTTTAGGCCCTGCCTAACGCTCTCCCTGCTCAGACGCACCACCAGCAACCTTCCCCTACACTGAGTTTGGCAGATGTAAAATGGCAGTCGGCACTGAGGGATTTTATATGCACTGTGACGCCACTTAAAGCCAGCCAATCGCTGCAATGCCCTTCTCTAAGATGGTGCCGTCCGCTGGCTATGTCATCCCGTTGCCCACAGCCTACGTCCTTGCTCATTGGCCGAGAAAAGGCGATTAAAGTGTAGGGGAAAACCGACTCCAGCAAAATGGTCGCCAAACACGTGACCGAACTCACTCCACGGTCGGGTTTCGTTTCATGAAACCCGACTTTGGCGAAAATCGGTGACTTTTGAAAATGAACGACCTGTTTCGCTCAAATCTAGTGGCCACTGCTCAGTCCTATGGTCTTCAGATAATGCCTGATCCTGTTTTGCAATAAAGCCCACAAAGAGATCTTTTCAGTTGAATCAAGCTACCAAAAGCTTGCGCATCTTGAATCAAAGCCTGGCTACATGATTGCAGATAGGTATATTTTGCTATGAAATGCTACAGCTAGAGATCAGCGGATCGATTCAAGTGATTGTAGTCCATCAGCCAGGTTAATAGTCTCTGTCCACTGGATGGGAGGCTCACAAATCACTTACCTTCTGAGAACCCTGGTAAGGTATTTATTTAGGTGGGCAGGGGTAATGTCATTTGTGTGTCACAGATGACAGATAATCCTGAAAGACAAGATACTTCTCCAGCACCCAGAGACTGCTGACCAGTCCAATGGATTGGAGTCCCACAAGCTGATCTACCTATGTCTAGTCATGGCATTTCAGAGAAAATATAGTTTGATGAGCTAATAAAGAGCTAATAAAAGCTGATCATTGAAGGTTCTGGATATAAGCATACATTCCAAGGAAGGAGTTCCAGCTTCTGGTAAAAAAGTCCAATTTTATTAGTATTCTATAGTTAAAACCTAAATGTTCCATATGGGATTTGATTCCTCCATGCAATTTATACCTATACACGAGTATTGTCAGTGACTTTGAGGGGCCTATATGACAGCAAATTCCCAAAAGTGACACCATTTTAAAAACTGCATCCCTTAGGCTAAGTTCACACGTTGCGGAATTGCCGCGGAAATTTCCGCGGCAATCCCGCACTTCTCCCGCGGGAAATACACATTTTTTTTGTATGCGTATTCCCGCCAGAAACTAGCGTTTTGCAAGCGTAATTAGCTTGCAGAATGCTAGCGTTTTCCTAGCGATCTGTAGCATTGCTTGGAAAACTGATTGACAGGTTGGTCACACGAGGCAAACATAGTGTTTGACACGTGTGACCAACTTTTTACTATTGATGCCGCCTATGCCGCATCAATAGTAAAAAGATCTAATGTAAAAATAATAAAAAAAATAATAAATAATGATATTCTCACCTTCCGGCGGCCCCCGCAGCTTTCCCGCCTTCAGCGACGCTCCCGGCAACTCCCGGTCCCAGGAGTCCTTTGCGACAAATCACCCCGATGACGTAGAATCACGCGAGACCGCTACGCCATCTGGGTGATTCTCGCAATGCATTACTGGGACCGGGAGTTGCCGGGAGCGTCGCTGAAGGCGGGAAGGCTGCGGGGGCCGCCGGAAGGTGAGAATGTCATTATTTTTTATTTTAATTATTGTTTTACCAGGGATATGGTACCCAGGGCCTGGAGGAGAGTCTCCTCTCCTCCAGACCCTGGGTACCACCGCACATGAACCGCTTACATTCCGCAAAATTAATGAACATGTTGCTATTTTTTCCGCGAAGCGTTTTTTTCGGGGAAAAAAGCGCAACATGTGGCCAAAACATGCGGAATCAATTAACATGTATAGGATGCTTAATGCTTGCATTTTTTTCGCGTTTTTACCGCGGAAAATCGTGGAAAAAACGCGAAAAAAACGCAAAAATTCCTGAACGTGTGCACTTAGCCTTAAAGTCATGAAAACCAGATTCAAGAAGTTTATTAACCTTTCAGGTGCTTCACAGAAATTAAAGCAATGTGGAAGAAAAAAATAAAAAAAATTACTTTTTCCCTAAAAAATATTGCTTCAGACTTAAATTTGGAATTTTCTCACAGGTAACAGGAGAAAATAGACCATTACTTTTAGGGCTCATACTCACTTGAGCCGAAAACGGAGGATTTTCCCCCGCCGATAAAAAAAACGGGTTGATATTCCCGGGCCCAAAGTTATTCAATAGGGGACAACCATTTGCGATTTGGGGGAAAGGGAAAAAACTGCATTTTGGGATAAACCTAATGCAA
>JARQOD010000004.1:498439336-498617683 GCA_033576555.1 Oophaga sylvatica | reverse complement strand
TATCCGATTTCGATCCGGGAAAGCCCAAATGTAAGTTTTATGGGAAAAAATATCGCAACAAAAAGAACCTTTTTTTCCTTGAAAAACAAAAAATTTATACCCCACATAGAAACATATTTTTATATATAAAATTCATGTCTTTGTGACATATATATATACATATATGTATAGTTTATACACTTTACATAGTAAATATCCTCTATTCCCCCTTTTCCCCCCCCCCCCCCCCCCCGGGAAAACCCGGCTTCTTAAAAAGGGACAAAAGAAACCCGAATGAAATGACACTTGGTTACATGGGGTTTAAACCCAGTCTTTTCATGTCGTTTGCAATATGATTTGCACAAACTTTACATCAGTTTGTGTGAAAAAATTTCACACCTGTGGGGGTTTAAATTAAAAAGGTGTTTTTTCCCGTTTTTAAAAAAAAACGGATTTTTTGCTACAAAATTTTACCCCTTTTAAATTTAAACCCCCTTTTAAAAGGTGGGGGAAATTTTGCAATTTTACATTCATGTATTTGTTTGGGCAAATCAGATATAAAAAACTAAAGAAAAGACATGGAAAAACTCTATGAAACCAAGTTCATTTCATGTGGGTTCGGAAATTTTACAAAACCCGGAAATTAAAATTAGCGGTATTTTTATATGTAGAAAGGGTATGAACTAAAATTTTAAATATATATATAGGTCAAAATTTTCAATGACAGGGAAAATTTTTATATTTTGGGGGGTTAAAATTGCTGAAAAAAATGCGTGGGTCCCGCCCTATTTTGCAACCGACGACAAACCCCGTGGGTGGGGGCAGATAAAAATTTCCCCAGAGGGGGCCATTTTTTTTTGGCCCCCCCCCGGGCTCCCTAACATCTCCCCCAAAACCCCCCAAAAAGGGGGGCCAAATCTCTAATTGCTTTTGCCCTTTCTGGCCTTTGCCCGTCTTTTCCCCAATTGCCCGGTAGGGGTGGCGAATGGGTTAAAAAAGGGGTTTTAAAATGACCTTGCAATTGAAAGGCCCCTTTTAAAAGCCGGGTTTAAATTTAATTGAGAGCTTTTAAATCGGGAAAACTTAAAATTTTTTTTAACCCTTTTGTTGAAAAAAAAATTTTCAAACAAAACCAATTTTAAAAAAAAAGAAGTTTAATAAATTTAATCACACAGTTTTTGACCATATTTTTTTTACCTGCTTTAAAAACCCTTTCCTGTAATTTAAAAAAAAAATAATTAAAGAAAAATTTTTCTTACCAATCCCATGTTTTAAATCAGGTCCCACGGGGTTTTAACCATTTTAGAAAGGGTTTTTTGTTTATGCAGGGGGCCCCAGCTTTAAAGCGCAGCCTCACTTTAAACCCCCCAAAAGAATGGTTCCTCTCTTGGGTGGGCAGGAGAGGAAGTGGGAAAGGGTTTAATGGGGTTGCTTTTTCCCCTTTAAATTCAGGTTTAGCCCGGGACAAAAATCCCCCGAGTCCCGAGGGGAACTGGTTTTAAAAAAATAGGGGATCCCCCGAAAAAAAATGGCGTGGGGTCCCCCCCCCTTTTTTTTAACCAGCCCGATGAAGAAAACCGGGAGGGCCCGGTTTTCAGGCTGTTAAGTAGCCCAAAATCCATTGGGCCCCTTTCCAGCCTGATAAAACCCGGCCAAAAGCAGTCTGCATATCTTGGGGTGATTAAAAAAAATAGGGGGGTCCCCTCCGAAAAAATTTGGCGTGGGGTCCCCCTATTTTTTTTTAAAAACCCGCCAGATGAAAGCAGACCCCCTGAGGCCTGGGTTTTTAGGCTTTTTAAAGGGGCCAAAAACCATGGACCTTCCCGCCTGATAAACCAGGGGACAGCAGTTGCATATCTTGGTGATTAAAAAAAATAGGGGATCCCCTCGAAAAAAAATTTTGGGGTGGGGTCCCCCCTATTTTGTTAAAAAGCCGGATGAAGAAAACCCCTGAGGCCTGGATTTTTAGGCTGTTTTAAGGGGCCAAGATCCTTTGGGCCTTGCCAGCCTGATAATACCAGGCCCCCAGCGGGCTGCATAAATTTGGTGTTAAAAAAATAGGGGGTCCGTTTGAAAAAATTGGGTGGGGTTTTCCCCCATTTTGTTTAAAACCCGCCAGATGAAAACAGAAAGTGAGGCCGGTTTTTCAGGATGGGTAAGGATAATATCCCTTTGGGCCCTTTCAAGCCCCGATAAAAACCAGGCCACAGGGGTCTTTCTTAGCTTGGCTGGGGAACCCAAAAAAAGGGGATCCCTCGAAAAAAAATTTGGCGTTGGGGTCCCCCATTTTTGTTTAAAAAGCCAAGTAAAATGCAGCTGCTGCGGCCTTTGGGATTTAAAAAACGTCAAGGCCCCTGGGGTTTTGGCCCTCCAAAAAACCTGATTTAAAACCAGGTACCAGCCGCCCCCAAAATTTTGGGGCATCAAAAGATGTGCCAAATTTTGGACTTTACCCCGGGTTTCCCATGCCCTGTTTGCGGTGGGAAGCGGGGGTAAAAAGGGGTTAAAATCACCCTTGATTTTAAAGGTGAAAAAAGCCCGGTTAATAATGGGAGGTGTAATAAAAACCGATCCATTAAAACCCCCAAGTTATTAAATGCATAAAAAAACAAAGAAAGAAAAAAGTTTTTTAAATGAAATAAAAGAGAAAACACAGTTTTTTTTCTTTTATTTACTCATTCCTGCGACCCCACGTTCCCCTGAAAAAAAAGAAAAAAAAAAAAACCCAAACAGTTCCCACCTGTTGACGCAGTCATAGTAACGCGCCCCAAAAACGATCCGCTCTGCACTTTCCAATGCAGGAGACCCTTCATCGCGCGCAGCACAGCTGATTCCCTGTTCCCCCGGCGGTGCGTCATGGATGACTTTTTAGGCCCGGGATTCCCGCAGTCACTGATTTATCGGAAAAACTGCATGTGACCCCCGGGGAGAAAAGGATGGGGATGAAGCAGTCCAGGCGTGACCGCGGAGTTTTTGCCAGGAAGTGCCGCTGCCCCTTGACAGACCAGCCCGCGGACAATGACGTGACGAGACGACGGACACGACGTGACAGTACTGGTTGAGCGTATTTTCCCGTATCTAAAATATCGGGAAAGGAATGGTATCGCCCATATCATAAAAAATCGGCGATCCCGATCCGTACGGAAATCCCGTAAATCTATGGGAAAAAAAATATCGCAATAAAAAAACCCCATTTTTCCCGTAAAAATAAATTCAACTAGAAAAATATATATATATATTTCATGTCATGTGAATTATATTCATATTGATGTTTATAACTTCTACATAGAAAATATCCTTTTTTAAATTTCCCGGGGAAAGGGCTTTGTTTAAAAGAAGAAGCACCGAATGAATGCCTTGGGTCATGGGTTAACCCTGTCTTTTCATGTGTTTGCATTTTTTTGCCAAAAATTTTTTAAACAGATTGTGTGCAAAATTTCACCCTGTAGGGTTTAAATTTAAAGGGGGAAAATTTGGGTTTTAAAAAAAAAAGGATTTTTTGTACGAAATTTTCACCCTTTAAATTAACCCCCCGGTGTGAATTTTGCACATAGTTGATTTAATTGTTTGTGAAATTTTGATAGAAAGGACATGAAAAGAATGGTTTCCTATGTCACCCAAGTGTCATTTCAGTGGGTCACCGACATGAAATGAACTTGGTGTAATGGGTTAAAAATTCTTTTATGTCCTTTGTATAATTTGCCAAACAATTAAATAATATGTGTGCAAAATTTCACCCCCGGGGGGGGGTTTAAATTTAAAGGTTTAAAATTTTTTGAAAAAAAAAAGGATTTTTTTGCTACAATTTACATTTAAAATTTAACCCCCACGGGTTAAATTTTTGCACACAAGTCTGTTTTAATTGTTTGTGAAATTAGATAGAAAAGCATAAAAGACTTTAAAACCCCTTTCCCAAGTGTTTTTCATGGG
Organism: Oophaga sylvatica; assembly: GCA_033576555.1. Classification (NCBI taxonomy): domain Eukaryota; kingdom Metazoa; phylum Chordata; class Amphibia; order Anura; family Dendrobatidae; genus Oophaga; species Oophaga sylvatica. The sequence continues at coordinate 498,613,774 of JARQOD010000004.1, read as the reverse complement.
GGTTTGGCTTTTAAAAAAACCCAATTAATTAGGGAAATTAAAAATTGAAGGTATGAAACAAATATAAAAAATTTTATAATGTGTCCAAATAAATGAATTATACATATATATGGGGTTTAAAAGCGAAAAAAATGCGGGGCCCCCCGCCCATTTTCCCCCCCCAACAGAAAAGCCGTGAGGGGCGAAAAAATAGCCCAAAGGGACCTTTTTTTTTTGCCCCCCCCCCCGGTACTAAATTCCCCCCAGACCCCCCCGGAAAGAAAAAATTTAATTTTGATTCGCCCTTTTTGCCTTTTTCCCCCTTTCCCCTTGCCCGTAGCGGGGGCGAAGGGTTAAATGGGTTAAAGCCCCTTGCTTTTAAAGGGGACCTTAACCGGTTAAAATTAGAGCTGTCAATTAGAAATATAATTTTTTAATCCTATTGATAAAATAAAAAAAAACACACACTTTTAAAAAAAAAATCATTTTAAGAAATAAAAACATTTTTTTGCCATCTTTTTTTTTACTGAAAAAACCTTTCCTTAAAAAAAAAAAAAAAAGCAAATTTTTTACCACCCCCATGCACATCAGGCCCAGGTGTAACCCTTTTAAAAAGGGGGTTAAGTTTTGCAGGGCCCAGTAATGTGACCCCCACAGAAAACCCCCAAAAATTTTCTCCCCCCAAGAGTAAAGGCTGGGTTACATAACTACCCAGCGATCCCCAAAGATATCACTTGTCAGGTTGGTGATCGCTACGACGCTGCTAGCTGCCAAAAGGGCCGGGCGATCTGGGGAAGGACACTGGGGAACATCGTTAAGGGCCCGTTTCCTACATATGCTCCCAGATGTGCTGGTTATTTTGTGACCGAGCGAGCTCACCCGATTCGGGTGTGACTTAGCGGAAAGGGCCCCCCCCCCGGTATCGGATGTCCAGAAAGCAGGCCTTTTTTTTTCGTGGTTTCCCCTGACAGCACGCATCGGGTGGAAGGGGGGAGACCAGCGATCCCCCTGGGAACCAAGGACAAGCGGGGTTTTCCCCACCGCCACGCTTGGAAACCCCCTGTTACCTTTTTACCGCTCCCCCCACAGGCCTGGTATCCAAGGCACAGGGGGTTTTTAGGAAGCCCCCGGGGGGCCGGCCCCCGTGTGTATTGGTTCCCGGTTGGGCTCCCCCGTCCCCCAAGCAGCGATTGTCCTTCGCGGAAACCACGATCAAAAGGGCCGCATTTTAGGGCGATCAGCAAAAACCCGGGGGGGGTGATGTCGTGAAGTCAACACACATATCCTGGGGGGCTCGCTGCTGGTCACAAAAAATGTGACCAGCGCGTTTTCCGGGAGCGTACGCTTTTGGACGGGTTAAGGAAACTTAATTGATTTTTTTTCCCCCCTTTTATTAGGTACCGGGGCACAACTGACGTCAGAGGGAAGTTAAAAAAAAAAGGGGTTCCCCTTTGAAAAAAAATGGCTGGGGTCCCCCCCCATTTTTGTTAACCGCCAGATGAAGAAGTAGGCCCGGTTTTCGGTGTTAAGGGGCCAAATCCTGGGCCCCTTCCACCTGATAATACCAGGCCCGCGTCTCATTCTTGGTGTAAAAAAAGGGGTCCCCCCCCCCAAAAAAATTGGCGTGGGGGCCCCCCTATTTTTTTAACCACCAATGAACAAACCCTGAGGCCGGTTTTTAGGCTGTTTTAAAGGGCCAAATCCAGGACCTTGCCGCCGATAAACCCGCCCCGCCCCTCATAAAATTTGGCTATTAAAAAAATAGGGGATCCCCCCGAAAAAAAAAGGGGTGGGGTCCCCCCCTTTTTTTGTTAACCAGCCGATGAAGCAGACCGCTGAGGCCTGGTTTTTCAGGCTGGTAAGGATCCAAATATCCAGGGCCCTTTGAAAAGCCTGATAATACCAGGGCCAGCAGTCTGCTTAGCTGGGCTGGTTAACAAAAATAGGATTCCCCTCAAAAAAAAAAAACGGCGTGGGATCCCCCCTATTTTTGTTAACCAGCCAAGTAAAATGCAGACTGCTGCGGCTGGTATTAAAAACTGTCAAGGCCCATGGATTTTGGCCCTCAACGCCTGATAATACCGGGCTACAGCACCCCCACATTTGGCGCATCAAAAGATGTGCCAATTTGGCACTTTACCCGGCTCTTCCCACTTGCCCGTAAAGGGGTGGCAAGCGGGGGGTAAAAGGGGTTATTGTCACCGTTGATTGCACGTGACAATAAGCCCTTAAAATGAGAGGTTCAATAAGACCCCGATCCATTATTAATCCCAAAGTTATTAAATTATAAAAAAAAGACAAGCAAGAAAAAAGTTTTTTAAAATGAAATAAAAGAGACAACACAGTTTTCATTAATTTTTATTACTCTCTCATCCCGCGACGCCATCGATCTCCTGAAAAAAAAGAAAAAAAACAAACCAACAGTATACCACCTGTCGACGCAGTCCATAGTAACGATTGTCCCACGACGTCCAACTCTGCTACATCGCAATGACAGGCAGAGCCTGTCATCGCGACGCAGCACAGCTGATTACCTGTTTCCCTCCGGCGTTGACTCATGGGGATGACTGTTTAGGGCCGCGATTACCCAGCAGTCACTGCATTATCGCGGAAACTGCATGTGACCGCCGGGGAGAAAAGATTGCGGCCAAAAGCAGTGCGGGACGTGACCGCCGGAGATTTCTCCAGGTAAGTGCCGCTGACTCCTGACAGACCCGACCGACGGACACTGACCGTGACAGGAACATTCCGATTCCGGTATCCGATATGACAAAAATATGGGAACTCGGAATGGGAATTCCGATACAGCTAATATCGGCCGATCCCGATATTTGCAGTATCGGAATGCTCACACAAAACAGTGACAAATCCGATTCCGGTATTCGAAAAGACGAAAATATCGAAACGAATTATCGAAAGCCGATAGAGCTAATATGGGCGATGCCGATATTTGCATTATCGTATCGTCAACATATTAATTATTCTAATTTACTGAGATAATGACTTTTGGTTTTCATTGGCTGTAAGCCATAATCATCAACATTAACAAAATAAACACTTGAAATAGTCACTCTGTTTGTAATGACTATATAATATATGTGTCACTTTTTGTATTTAAGAACTGAAATAAATTAAATTTTTGATTATATTCTTATTTTGTGAGAAGCACCTGTATATAAACAATCAAAGAGTGAATAACTACTTAATAAATATACAAATACACATATTTGGAATAAGATAAACCAAAATGTTAAAGTCCAGAATTGCAGCATAATGACTAGAAGGTCAGTGAAACATCACCCAACACTGCTTAACAAAGAAAGGACCCATAACTAGGTTAACAAATATTAAATGGAATCTGATAAATTACATATGAACCTGAACACCATATGTTAAAAGGTATATACTTTATTGCAAAATACAAAATAGAATACATGAATACAAAGTTAAAAAGTGGGAAACCCAAAAACGGCACCCCAATCCACCAACAGATTATAGGAGGCTGCATAAAGACACATATCTCTAATACAGAATGTAACCACTCTACCTAAACAACTTCTAAATGAGGGACATCGAGTCCACCAAGCAGGTATATGAACAATCACCATAAATAAAGTAAAAGTGCCAGCATTATTTTTCTCCTGTGGATCGTGGTGCCAGCCCCAATGCACGTTTCGGCTGTGCAGCCTTCTGTTGGTGGATTGGGGTGCCGTTTTTGGGTTTCCCCACTTTTTAACTTTGTATTCATGTATTCTATTTTGTATTTTGCAATAAAGTATACCTTTTTTCATATGGTGTTCAGGTTCATATGTAATTTATCGGATTCCATATTTGGAATAAGGTTTTTGAACCTAACACCTGAGCTAGAAGAAAATATATGCAGTATACTGTAAAGGGTAAAGGTTGATGAACTCATGTAGTAGAGCCTGTAATGTGGTATGCATGATGCAATATTGATTATGCAGCAGAAAAGAGCATGCAATACAGTTAGAACAAAGAAAGAGTAGTCAAACAAGGATAAAATACTCTCACATTTGAGGATCTCACACGTTGACTTGCACCACCCAACAACCAACACAGCCACACTGTAAGACATCTTCCCTCTACAGCTAGAACAAAAGAGTACAAAGGGTATAGTACATAACATTGGGCTGAGAAATAATTCCTTGCCTTTGTGGTGGCAGTACTGGTTTGTTCTATTAAAGTCAGATTTTCTAAAAAACTATATTTGTAAAGTGCAGAAACTTCTCTAAAACTCTTGTAAAGTCTTAGAAAATATATAAATGTATCAAATGCTAACCATGTATAAATGCATACAGCATGTATAAATGCATAGGCAGTAATAGGGTTCTCTAGTCTAGATCACCGAAGGTAGTTTAGATGGTAAGAAGAAAGGCGAAATAAAGTATAAATGGGCTCTAAGGTACGGTTTTATGAATATGTGTAATGCTTTTGCATTCACATCACACTTGAAAAAGAAACATTCAAGAGTAAAACTTAAAATATTAATTTGTTTCACCACTTTTTCCTAGAATTTTAAAGACTCTGTCATCTTACATAAATGCTCGTTCTGTATTTATAGCTTACTTACAAAACCTGTTTTATAATACAACAAGTCTGCCATTAATTCCTTATTAAATCCTCCAAAACTAACAGTGAAATGGCTTCAACTAATAAACATAACACTTTCATCAAACATTTAAAGTATTACCAATGTTGGCGTTCATGCTGTTCCCATAAATATTCACCAGAAAATACTGACAGAAGCATTATACCTCAAAATTAAAACAAGGAATATTTGCAAACAAGAGGCAGCACTTAGGATGTTGCGATTCCACGATATGCTTTTTTTAAGTCGGGTAAAGCAGTTTTTTGGAGGCTTCTTTCTTATGGAGTGAAGAATAGAAGACGAAGATAGCTATAAATCAACACAGTTATAGACATATTCTTCATCTTTATCAAAAAACTGACCGGCACATCCAAACATGATTCAGTGTGAACAGGTGCTAAACCCCGGTCCCCAATCTTACATCAAAAAAAAGGAGCACACTGTAGCGCTTTCTTGCAAAAAGAAAAGAAAAATATGAAAAATGAATTGCATCATTCCTTTGAAATATAAAAATTGAGAAATCTTAGGGAAAATGGCCCCAAATTTTGTGGCCGAAAGCCACCAAGGCCTTTCGTATATCAGGTCCCCAAAAATCCATCCCGCTTAGAAAAATCTGTTGCATGGGGGCGTATGAAACCCTTTCAAATAAAATCTACATCCTGGGGGGGGTTTTAACCCGTTGAAAAAAAAAAAGCCGTGCCACCAGGGGATGCTCAGGGAGAAGTAAAGAATAATATAAAAAAGAAACCCGGACATCCCAAAATAATTTGTGTGAACAGGTGAAAAACCAGAGTCCCAACTCATATAATACAAAGAAAAAGGGGAAAAACGTAGCGTATAGCTTGCAAACCGAAATATGAAAAATATGAAAAAAAGAAATTTCATCATTACCCAGAAAATGAAAAATTTTGAATTTTACGCAAAAAGATGGGCCCCCAAATTTTGAGCCCGATACCCTCAAGCTTTCTGTAATCAGGTCCTAAAAGCCTTCCCGTTAGAAAAGTCGTCTGCATGGGGAATATAATCCCTTTGCTAAAAAATTCATCTCTGTGGGGGAAACCGTTTTAAAATTTAAAAAACCTGGACACCAGGGGGAGTGCTCAGGTAGAAGGGAAATGAATAATATAAAAAAACTGACCGGCACATCCAAACATAGATTCAGTGTGAACAGGTGCTAAACCTAAGTCACCAACTCATATACATACAAGAGAAAAAGGTAGCACACGTAGCGCTATAGCTTGCAAACACAAATAAAGAAAAATATAAAAATGAATTGCATCATTACCTTAGAAATATGAAAAATTGAGAAGTCTTAGCGCATAAGATGGCCAAATTTTGAGCCTGATAGCCACTCAAGCTCTTCTCGTATATCAGGTCCTAACTAATGCTATCCTCGCTTAGAAAAGTCTGTCTTTCATGGGAACGTATAATCCCCCTTTAGACTAAAATCTACATCTCTGTGGGGGGGTGATAACCTGTTGTAATTAAAAAGCCGTGACCACCAGGGAGTGCTCAGTAGAAAAGGAAATGAATACATATCAAAAAATGACCGGCACATCCAAAAAATAGATTATGTGAAAGGTGCTAAACCTAGAGTCACCCAATATATACAACAAGAGAAAAAGGTAGCACACTGTAGCGCTAAAAGCTTGCAAAAAACGAAATATGAAAATATGAAAAATGAATTGCTCATTACCTTAGAAATATGAAAAATTGAGATCTTGCGCATAAGATGCCAAATTTGTGAGCCTGATAGCCACGTCAAGCTCTTCTCGTATATCAGGTCCTAACTAATGCCTATCCTCGCTTAGAAAAGTCGTCTGCATGAACGTATAATCCCTCTTTAGACTAAATCTAATCTCTGTGGAGGGGTGATGAACCCTTTTTAATTAAAAAGCCTGTGACCACCAGGGGGAGTGCTCAGGGAGAAGTAAATGAATAAAATATCAAAAAACTGACCGGCACATCAAACATAGATTAGTGTGAACAGGGGCTAAACCTAGAGTCACAACCATAACATACAAAGAAAAAGGTACACACTGTACGCTATAGCTTGCAAACACGAAATATGAAAAAATATGAAAAAGAATTGCATCATTACCTTAGAAATATGAAAAATTTAGAATCTTAGCGCATAAATGGCCAAATTTGTGAGCCTGATAGCACGTCAAGGCTCTCTCGAAATCAGGTCCTAACTAATGCCTATCCTCGCTTAGAAAAGTCGTCTGCATGGAACGTATGAATCCTCTCTTCAACTAAAATCTACAACTCTGTGGAGGGTTGAAACGTTGTAATTAAAAAGCCTGTGCAACGGGGTTTATCCCCCCTTCCAGGATTAGTTTTAGAACCTTAAAAAAAACCGCTTTTTCAAAAACCCCACACTCTTTTTTTGAGTTGTTTTAATGGGGAATGCTTTATGTTTATCATAGGTGCATGTTTACTGATAAAACCTCATGACAACGCCTTTTTGTTGTCGGGGGGCTTTCCCAAAATGAACGTGCCACCGGAATGTTTGTCTGCGTCATAAAACGACAGGCCCAAAACCCCCAAGAGTCACCAGGAAGCAGTCTTGCTCCCCAAAAAAAGGCGCCCATAATGCAGAACCCTTTTTTAAAAACTATATAAAAAAAGGGTGTAGTTTAACCAAAACCCTTTTTTGAGGGCTATTTCATCGCCCTTTTTACCATCTGTGGCTATGCAGTTTTCTTTTATCCTTATCTTATCCCTTTTCCCTGCTTGCAAGTCCCCAGTAGGGATAAATTTTTTGTTTTCACTCTGCATTGCATTTTTTTAAAATTTTTTTTTGTTAAAATTTAAAAGATTTTGGGGGAAAATTATCAGAAATTTCATGATGAAAAATTTTTTTATTTTTTTAAAAAAATTTTTTTTTTATATTTTTCACCCAAAAAAAAAATTTTTAATGTCAAAAATAAAAAAGTAAATTTTTATTTGTTTTTTAAATCAGCCTTTTTTTTTTTTATAGTTTTTGAGGGGTACTGCCGTTTTCAAAAAAAAATCGTTTGGAAGGGTTTCCCCCTATCACTAAAAAACTGAAACCGATTCCCATACCGGGAAACCCATTAAGTCTTGGGGAAAAAATTAAACGCAACTAAAAAAAAAACCTTTTTTTTCCTTGTAAACACTAAACAAAAACCCCATAAATAAATATATTTTAAAAACATGTCATTGTGACATATATAATAAACATTACGAAAATTTTATACAATTCTACATGTAAAATATCCTCTGGGTTTAAAAGCCGGGGGGGAAACCGGTTTTGTGAAAAGACAGAAGCACCCCCATAAAAAGCACTTGGTGTACTAGGGGGTTTCCCTTTTTTCATGTCCTTTTTCAAATTTTTTTTTGGGACAAACAATTCAAAAAGTCTAGGGGCAAAATTTTAAACCTTTTTGGGGGTTAAAAAAAAGGTGTTAAAAAAGTTGTTTAAAAAAATGGACTTTTTTTTTCGGAAATTTTCCCTTTAATTCCCCCAAGGGGAAATTTGCCACATGATGATGAATTTTTTGTGCAAATCAAATAGCAAAAAAGGGGGTGAAAAACTGGTTAAAAACCCATGTACACCAAAGATTTCCTTCGGGGTTTGCCTTTTTACAAAAAAACCCCCCCAAATTTAAATTTCGGTTTTTTAATGTAGAAAGTTTAAAATTAAAATAAAAAATATATATGTGTCACAAATTCAATGAAATGTATTTTATATATTTATAAAAAATATATTTTAAATGAGGTGTAAAATTTTTTAAAAAAAAAGCGTGGGCTCCCGCCCCATTTTTGCAAAACCGACCCGACAAAGCCCGGAATGGGGGCAGATAATAAAAGCCCCGAAGGGAAACCCTTATTTTTTTCCCCCCCCGGCAAAAATTGCCCCCGACACCCCCGAAAAAAACAAATCAAAAAAATTTTAAATTTCCCCCCTTTTTGGCGCTTTGCCCCCTCTTTTTCCCCTTCCCCCGTAGCGGTGGCGAATGAGTTAATATGGGGTTTTTCCCCCATTGAAAAATTTAAAGGGACCTTAACCCGGGGTTTAAAAATTGAGACTGTAAATTAAGACAAATTCAAATTTTTTAAACCCATTGCAAAATAAAAAAAAACCCAACTTTAATTTAAAAAACATTTTAAAAAAAAAAAGACACATTTTTTTTCCCCTCTTTTTTTGACTTTAAAAAAAACCCTTTTTAATAAAAAAAAAAAAAAAAAGCAAAATTTTCTTACCTAACCCCTGCACACGGCCCCAAGGGTTTTTAACCCCTTGAAAGGGTTTTAAAGTTTATGCAGGGACCGCAGTAATGCTGCACCCCCACAGAAAACCCCCCAAAAAAATGATTCCTCCCCGGCCGACAGGAGGGAAAAAGGGGGAAAACTTTTAATTTATTGCTTTCCATTTCCTTCAGGGGCAGCCCCGGGGGCACAAACATGACGTCCCGAGGGGAAAGGGTTAAAAAAAATAGGGGCCCTTCGAATTAAAAAAAAACGTCGGGGCCCCCCCATTTTTGTTAACCCCCATTTAAGCGAACCCCCCAGGCCTGGATTTTTTGGGTGTTTTGGGGGGAAAAACCATGGGCCTTGCCGCCTGATAATAAAAGGGCCCCCGCAAATTGAAAAATTTTTTTGGGGGGGTTCAAAAAAAGGGGGTTTCCCCCCCAAAAAAAAAATTTGGGTGGGGGGCCCCCCCCTTTTTTTTAACCCGCCAAAAAGCAGACCCCTGGGGGGCCCCCTTTTCAGGCGTTAAAGGGCCAAGTCCATGGACCTTGCCAGGCCCGATAAAACCAGGGCCCAACAGTCTGCATAAACTTTGGTGTTTTCAAAAAAAAGGGGGCCCCCCCGAAAAAAATTTGGGGGGGGCCCCCCCCATTTTTTTTAACCAGCCAGTTTAAGCAGACCGTGAGGGCCCCTTTTTTCGGTGGAAAAGGGTCCAATATCCAGGCCTTGCAAGCCTAAAATTTCCGGGGCCCAGCGTCTGTTAGCTTGGTGGTTAACAAAAATGGGGGGCCCCCAAAAAAAAAAAAAGGGGAGGGGTCCCCCTTTTTTTTAACCCCCCAAAAATAAAATGAGCTTTCTGGGGCCCTTTTTTAAAAACTTAAAGGGCCCCCTGGTTTTTGGGCCCCCCCAACAGCCCGATAAAAACCAGGTACGCCCCCCACTTTTTGGGGGTAAAAAATGTCCAATTTTTGGCACTTTCCCCCCTTTCCCCCCTCCCCTTTTCGGGGGGAAGTGGGGGAATAAGGGGGTTTAAAGGGCACCCCCCTTTTTAATTTTCACGGTAAAAAAACCCCGTTTTAAAAATGGAGGGTGTCAATAAGACAAAAGATCCATTTTTAATCCCCAAAATTATTAAAATTTTTTTAAAAAAAAACAAAGAAAAAAAAAATTTTTTTTAAAGAAAAAAGAGAAAAACCTTTTTTAAATTTTATTTCACTCATTTCCCGCGACGCCATGACTCCCGTAAAAAAAAAAAAAAAACAAAAACCAAAAAATTAACCCCCCTCCCAAACCGTCCATAGTAACACGTCCCCCGAAATCCCTCTGCTACATGCTGGGGGGGCAAGCCTCATCGCAACGCGCAAAAAGTGATTACCCGCTTCCCCCCCGGGGGGATCATCGGGCGGGCTGCTTTTCGGCCGGGTTACCCACGTCATGGTTTCGCGAAAAAGCATTTACCCCCGGGGGAAAAATATGGCGGCCCTGAAGCGTCCAGCCCGTGACCCCCGGGGATTTTGCCCGGAAGTGCCAAGACTCCTGACAGACCCCACCCAAAAGGACACTGACAGTGGGAAATGACAATCCCTTCCCCGGGGGCCCATAAGACGGGAAAAAAAAACGGAAAATAATAATCGAAAGGGCCCTAGAGTAATATCGGGCCCCCAAACCCCATACTTGCGGATTTGCTCAAACTAGTAATGACAAAATTTTTTTTTTTTTATTTTTTATATTTGGTTTGCAACAAAGCGCTAAGGTGTACCTTTTTTCTTTTATGTAAATTTTTTTGGTGACTCTGGGGGTTTCCCCGTTCACCGAATCTATGTTTGGGTGTGCCGGGCGTTTTTGTATGTATTTATTTACCTTTACCCAGCACTCCCCTGGTGGGGGCAGGCTTTTTTTAAATTTTTAAAAGGTTTTTTACCCCCCACAAGATGTAATTTTTTGTCTGAAAAGGGGGTTTATTTTCCCTGCAACAGATTTAAGCGGATAGGCATTATTAGCCAATACGAGAGAGCTTGCGGCTATCAGCTCAAAATTGGCCATTTGCGAAACTTCTCATTTTCAATTTCTAAGGTATATGATTATTTCAATTTAATTTGGTTGAACTATCGCTGGTGTACCTTTCTTGTATGTTATATTGGTGCTTAGTTAGCCCTGTTCCATGATTATGTTTGGATTGCGGTCATTTTTTGATATTATTCATTTACCTTACTGAGCACCCACCTGTGGTCACAGCTTTTTATTAAACAGTCTCACCCCTCCACAGAGATAATTTTAGTTGAAGAGAGGATCATACTTCCATGCAACGACTTTTCTAACGAGGATAGCATTAGTTAGACTGATATACAGAAGCTTGAGGGTATCAGCTCATATTTGGCATCTATGCGCTAAGACTCTCAATTCTATCTAAGGTAATGATGCAATTCATTTTTCATATTTTTCATATTTCGTGTTTGCAAGCTATAGCGCTACAGTGTGCTACCTTTCTCTCTTGTATGTATATGAGTTGGTGACTCTAGGTTTAGCACCTGTTCACACTGAATCTATGTTTGGATGTGCGGTCAGTTTTTTGATATGTATTCATTTACCTTCTACCTGAGCACTCCACCTGGTGGTCACAGGCTTTTTAATTACAACAGGTTCATCACCCTCCACAGAGATGTAGATTTTAGTCTGAAGAGAGGATTCATACGTTCCATGCAGACAGACTTTTCTAAGCGAGGATAGGCATTAGTTAGGACCTGATATACGAGAAGAGCCTTGACGTGGCTATCAGGCTCACATAATTTGGCCATCTTATGCGCTAAGACTTCTCAATTTTTCATATTTCTAAGGTAATGATGCAATTCATTTTTCATATTTTTCATATTTCGTGTTTGCAAGCTATAGCGCTACAGTGTGCTACCTTTTCTCTTGTATGTATATGAGTTGGTGACTCTAGGTTTAGCACCTGTTCACACTGAATCTATGTTTGGATGTGCCGGTCAGTTTTTTGATATGTATTCATTTACCTTCTACCTGAGCACTCCACCTGGTGGTCACAGGCTTTTTAATTACAACAGGTTCATCACCCCTCCACAGAGATGTAGATTTTAGTCTGAAGAGAGGATTCATACGTTCCCATGCAGACAGACTTTTCTAAGCGAGGATAGGCATTAGTTAGGACCTGATATACGAGAAGAGCCTTGACGTGGCTATCAGGCTCACATAATTTGGCCATCTTATGCGCTAAGACTTCTCAATTTTTCATATTTCTAAGGTAATGATGCAATTCATTTTTCATATTTTTCATATTTCGTGTTTGCAAGCTATAGCGCTACAGTGTGCTACCTTTCTCTCTTGTATGTATATGAGTGGTGACTCTAGGTTTAGCACACTGTTCACACTGAATCTATGTTTGGATGTGCCGGTCAGTTTTTTGATATGTATTCATTTACCTTCTACCTGAGCACTCCACCTGGTGGTCACAGGCTTTTTAATTACAACAGGTTCATCACCCCTCCACAGAGATGTAGATTTTAGTCTGAAGAGAGGATTCATACGTTCCATGCAGACAGACTTTTCTAAGCGAGGATAGGCATTAGTTAGGACCTGATATACGAGAAGAGCCTTGACGTGGCTATCAGGCTCACATAATTTGGCCATCTTTTGCGCTAAGACTTCTCAATTTTTCATATTTCTAAGGTAATGATGCAATTCATTTTTCATATTTTTCATATTTCGTGTTTGCAAGCTATAGCGCTACAGTGTGCTACCTTTTCTCTTGTATGTATATGAGTTGGTGACTCTAGGTTTAGCACTGTTCACACTGAAATATGTTTGGATGTTGCCGGTCAGTTTTTTGATATGTATTCATTTACCTTCTACCTGAGCACTCCACCTGGTGGTCACAGGCTTTTTAATTACAACAGGTTCATCACCCCTCCACAGAGATGTAGATTTTAGTCTGAAGAGAGGATTCATACGTTCCCATGCAGACAGACTTTTCTAAGCGAGGATAGGCATTAGTTAGGACCTGATATACGAGAAGAGCCTTGACGTGGCTATCAGGCTCACATAATTTGGCCATCTTATGCGCTAAGACTTCTCAATTTTTCATATTTCTAAGGTAATGATGCAATTCATTTTTCATATTTTTCATATTTCGTGTTTGCAAGCTATAGCGCTACAGTGTGCTACCTTTTTCTCTTGTATGTATATGAGTTGGTGACTCTAGGTTTAGCACCTGTTCACACTGAATCTATGTTTGGATGTGCCGGTCAGTTTTTTGATATGTATTCATTTACCTTCTACCTGAGCACTCCACCTGGTGGTCACAGGCTTTTTAATTACAACAGGTTCATCACCCCTCCACAGAGATGTAGATTTTAGTCTGAAGAGAGGATTCATACGTTCCCATGCAGACAGACTTTTCTAAGCGAGGATAGGCATTAGTTAGGACCTGATATACGAGAAGAGCCTTGACGTGGCTATCAGGCTCACATAATTTGGCCATCTTATGCGCTAAGACTTCTCAATTTTTCATATTTCTAAGGTAATGATGCAATTCATTTTTCATATTTTTCATATTTCGTGTTTGCAAGCTATAGCGCTACAGTGTGCTACCTTTTTCTCTTGTATGTATATGAGTTGGTGACTCTAGGTTTAGCACCTGTTCACACTGAATCTATGTTTGGATGTGCCGGTCAGTTTTTTGATATGTATTCATTTACCTTCTACCTGAGCACTCCACCTGGTGGTCACAGGCTTTTTAATTACAACAGGTTCATCACCCCTCCACAGAGATGTACATTTTAGTCTGAAGAGAGGATTCATACGTTCCCATGCAGACAGACTTTTCTAAGCGAGGATAGGCATTAGTTAGGACCTGATATACGAGAAGAGCCTTGACGTGGCTATCAGGCTCACATAATTTGGCCATCTTATGCGCTAAGACTTCTCAATTTTTCATATTTCTAAGGTAATGATTAGTGTTGAGCGATACTGCTCGATATCTAAAAATATCGGATCGGAATGGTATCGCCGATATCACTAAATATCGGCGATATCCGATTCCGATACCGGAAGTCCCATGTAAGTCTATGGGAACAAAATATTGCAACTAAAAAAAACCTTTATTTCCTTGTAAACACTAAATATACACACATAGAATACATATATATATATATATATACATGTCATTGTGACATATATATATATACATATATGTATAGTTTATACACTTCTACATAGTAAAATATCCTCTGATTCAATTGCCGGGTAAAGCCGGCTTCTGTGAAAAGACAGAAGCACCCGACATGAAATGACACTTGGTGTACATAGGGTTAACCATGTCTTTTCATGTCGTTTGCAATCTGATTTGCACAAACAATTAAATCAGTCTATGTGTGCAAAATTTCACACCTGTAGGGGTTAATTAAAGGTGTAAATTCGTTGTAAAAAAAACGGACTTTTTTGCTACGAATTTACACCTTTAATTAACCCCTACAGGTGTGAAATTTTGCACACATAGACTGATGTAATTGTTTGTGCAAATCAGATAGCAAAGGACATGAAAAGACATGGTTAACCCTATGTACACCAAGTGTCATTTCATGTCGGGTTCTGCATTTTCACAAAAGCCGTCAATTGAATTAGCGGCTATTATACTATGTAGAAGTGTATGAACTATAAATATAAATATATATATATGTGTCACAAATTCAATGACATGTATATATATATATATATATATATATATATATATATATATGAGGTGTAAAATTGTTTAAAAAAAATGCGTGGGCTCCGCCCTATTTTCGCAACCAGACAGACAAAGCCAGCGAATGGGGGCAGATAATAATAGCCCAGAGAGGGACCATTATTTTTGGCCCCCCTGGCTACTAACATCTGCCCCAGACACCCCAGAAAAGACAAATCTATAATTAGATTCGCCCTTTCTGGCGCTTTGCCCGTCTATTCCCATTGCCCTGTAGCGGTGGCGAATGGGTTAATATGGGGTTAAAGCCACATTGCAATTGAAAGGTGACCTTAAGCCAGGTTAATAATTGAGAGCTGTCAATTAGACAACTATCAATTATTAATCCTATTGCATGAAATAAAAATAAAACACACACACTTTAATTAAAAATCATTTTAATGAAATAAAGACACATGTTTTTGACCATCTTTTATTTGACTGCAAAAACCATTTCCTGTAATAAAAATAAAATAAAAAAGCAAAATTATTCTTACCTATCCCATGCACAGTCAGGTCCCACGGTGTAATCCTTCAGAAAGGGTTAATGTTTACTGCAGGGACCGCAGCTAATGCTGCAGCCTCACAGTAAACCCCCAAATGAATGAGTTCCTCTCCTGGCTGACAGGAGAGGAAGTGGAAAGCTTAATTGATTGCTTTCCACTTTCACTTCAGGTCAGCCAGGGACACAATCAGTGACGTCAGAGGGAACTGATTAACAAAAATATGGGTTCCCTTCGAATAAAAAATGGCGTCGGGTCCCCCCTATTTTTGTTAACCAGCCAGATGAAGCAGACCACTGAGGCCTGGATTTTCAGGCTGTTAAGGAGCCAAGATCCATGGACCTTGCCAGCCTGATAATACCAGGCCACAGCAGTATGCATATCTTGGCTGATTAACAAAAATAGGGGATCCCCTCGAAAAAAATTGGCGTGGGGTCCCCCCTATTTTTGTTAACCAGCCAAGTAAAATGCAGACTGCTGCGGCCTGGTATTAAAAGACTGTCAAGGCCCATGGATTTTGGCCCTCAACAGCCTGATAATACCAGGCTACAGCAGCCCCACATTTGGCACATCAAAAGATGTGCCAATTGTGGCACTTTACCCGACTCTTCCCACTGCCCTGTAGCGGTGGCAAGTGGGGTAATAAGGGGTTAATGTCACGTTGATTGCACGGTGACAATAAGCCCGGTTAATAATGGAGAGGTGTCAATAAGACACCGATCCATTATTAATCCCAAAGTTATTAAATGTATAAAAAAAAGACAAAGCAAGAAAAAAGTCTTTTAATGAAATAAAAGAGACAACACAGTTTTCATTAATTTTAATATACACTCATACCTGCGACGCCATCAATCTCCTGTAAAAAAAGAAAAAAAACAAACCAACAGTATACCACCTGTCCGACGCAGTCCATAGTAACGACAGTCCCACGACGATCCAGCTCTGCTACATCGCAATGACAGGCAGAGCCTGTCATCGCAACGCAGCACAGCTGATTACCTGCTTCCCCGGCGGTGACGTCATCGGACTGACTGCTTTACGGCCGGGATTACCCAGCAGTCACTGCAGTTATCGCGGAGAAACTGCATGTGACCGCCAGGGAAAGATGATGGCGGCCATGAAGCAGTCCAGCCCGTGACCGCCGGAGATCTTCTGCCAGGTAAGTGCCGCTGACTCCTGACAGACCCGACCGACGGACACTGACAGTGACAGTGACAATCCCGATTCCGGTATCCTATAAGACGAAAATATCGGAACTAAGTATCGAAAGACCGATAGAGCTAATATCGGCCGATACCCGATACTTGCGGTATCGTATCGCTCAACACTAGTAATGATGCAATTCATTTTTCATATTTTTCATATTTCGTGTTTGCAAGCTATAGCGCTACAGTGTGCTACCTTTTTCTCTTGTATGTATATGAGTTGGTGACTCTAGGTTTAGCACCTGTTCACACTGAATCTATGTTTGGATGTGCCGGTCAGTTTTTTGATATGTATTCATTTACCTTCTACCTGAGCACTCCACCTGGTGGTCACAGGCTTTTTAATTACAACAGGTTCATCACCCCTCCACAGAGATGTAGATTTTAGTCTGAAGAGAGGATTCATACGTTCCCATGCAGACAGACTTTTCTAAGCGAGGATAGGCATTAGTTAGGACCTGATATACGAGAAGAGCCTTGACGTGGCTATTAGGCTCACATAATTTGGCCATCTTATGCGCTAAGACTTCTCAATTTTTCATATTTCTAAGGTAATGATGCAATTCATTTTTCATATTTTTCATATTTCGTGTTTGCAAGCTATAGCGCTACAGTGTGCTACCTTTTTCTCTTGTATGTATATGAGTTGGTGACTCTAGGTTTAGCACCTGTTCACACTGAATCTATGTTTGGATGTGCCGGTCAGTTTTTTGATATGTATTCATTTACCTTCTACCTGAGCACTCCACCTGGTGGTCACAGGCTTTTTAATTACAACAGGTTCATCACCCCTCCACAGAGATGTAGATTTTAGTCTGAAGAGAGGATTCATACGTTCCCATGCAGACAGACTTTTCTAAGCGAGGATAGGCATTAGTTAGGACCTGATATACGAGAAGAGCCTTGACGTGGCTATCAGGCTCACATAATTTGGCCATCATATGCGCTAAGACTTCTCAATTTTTCATATTTCTAAGGTAATGATGCAATTCATTTTTCATATTTTTCATATTTCGTGTTTGCAAGCTATAGCGCTACAGTGTGCTACCTTTTTCTTTGTATGTATATGAGTTGGTGACTCTAGGTTTAGCACCTGTTCACACTGAATCTATGTTTGGATGTGCCGGTCAGTTTTTTGATATGTATTCATTTACCTTCTACCTGAGCACTCCACCTGGTGGTCACAGGCTTTTTAATTACAACAGGTTCATCACCCCTCCACAGAGATGTAGATTTTAGTCTGAAGAGAGGATTCATACGTTCCCATGCAGACAGACTTTTCTAAGCGAGGATAGGCATTAGTTAGGACCTGATATACGAGAAGAGCCTTGACGTGGCTATCAGGCTCACATAATTTGGCCATCTTATGCGCTAAGACTTCTCAATTTTTCATATTTCTAAGGTAATGATTAGTGTTGAGCGATACTGCTCGATATCTAAAAATATCGGATCGGAATGGTATCGCCGATATCACTAAATATCGGCGATATCCGATTCCGATACCGGAAGTCCCATGTAAGTCTATGGGAACAAAATATTGCAACTAAAAAAAACCTTTATTTTCTTGTAAACACTAAATATACACACATAGAATACATATATATATATATACATGTCATTGTGACATATATTATATATATACATATATGTATAGTTTATACACTTCTACATAGTAAAATATCCTCTGATTCAATTGCCGGGTAAAGCCGGCTTCTGTGAAAAGACAGAAGCACCCGACATGAAATGACACTTGGTGTACATAGGGTTAACCATGTCTTTTCATGTCGTTTGCAATCTGATTTGCACAAACAATTAAATCAGTCTATGTGTGCAAAATTTCACACCTGTAGGGGTTAATTAAAGGTGTAAATTCGTTGTAAAAAACCGGACTTTTTTGCTACGAATTTACACCTTTAATTAACCCCTACAGGTGTGAAATTTTGCACACATAGACTGATGTAATTGTTTGTGCAAATCAGATAGCAAAGGACATGAAAAGACATGGTTAACCCTATGTACACCAAGTGTCATTTCATGTCGGGTTCTGCATTTTCACAAAAGCCGTCAATTGAATTAGCGGCTATTATACTATGTAGAAGTGTATGAACTATAAATATAAATATATATATATGTGTCACAAATTCAATGACATGTATATATATATATATATATATATATACATATATATATATATATATATGAGGTGTAAAATTGTTTAAAAAAAAATGCGTGGGCTCCCGCCCTATTTTCGCAACCAGACAGACAAAGCCAGCGAATGGGGGCAGATAATAATAGCCCAGAGAGGGACCATTATTTTTGGCCCCCCTGGCTACTAACATCTGCCCCCAGACACCCCAGAAAAGACAAATCTATAATTAGATTCGCCCTTTCTGGCGCTTTGCCCGTCTATTCCCATTGCCCTGTAGCGGTGGCGAATGGGTTAATATGGGGTTAAAGCCACATTGCAATTGAAAGGTGACCTTAAGCCAGGTTAATAATTGAGAGCTGTCAATTAGACAACTATCAATTATTAATCCTATTGCATGAAATAAAAATAAAACACACACACTTTAATTAAAAATCATTTTAATGAAATAAAGACACATGTTTTTGACCATCTTTTATTTGACTGCAAAAACCATTTCCTGTAATAAAAATAAAATAAAAAAGCAAAATTATTCTTACCTATCCCATGCACAGTCAGGTCCCACGGTGTAATCCTTCAGAAAGGGTTAATGTTTACTGCAGGGACCGCAGCTAATGCTGCAGCCTCACAGTAAACCCCCAAATGAATGAGTTCCTCTCCTGGCTGACAGGAGAGGAAGTGGAAAGCTTAATTGATTGCTTTCCACTTTCACTTCAGGTCAGCCAGGGACACAATCAGTGACGTCAGAGGGAACTGATTAACAAAAATATGGGTTCCCTTCGAATAAAAAATGGCGTCGGGTCCCCCTATTTTTGTTAACCAGCCAGATGAAGCAGACCACTGAGGCCTGGATTTTCAGGCTGTTAAGGAGCCAAGATCCATGGACCTTGCCAGCCTGATAATACCAGGCCACAGCAGTCTGCATATCTTGGCTGATTAACAAAAATAGGGGATCCCCTCGAAAAAAATTGGCGTGGGGTCCCCCCTATTTTTGTTAACCAGCCAAGTAAAATGCAGACTGCTGCGGCCTGGTATTAAAAGACTGTCAAGGCCCATGGATTTTGGCCCTCAACAGCCTGATAATACCAGGCTACAGCAGCCCCACATTTGGCACATCAAAAGATGTGCCAATTGTGGCACTTTACCCGACTCTTCCCACTGCCCTGTAGCGGTGGCAAGTGGGGTAATAAGGGGTTAATGTCACCGTTGATTGCACGGTGACAATAAGCCCGGTTAATAATGGAGAGGTGTCAATAAGACACCGATCCATTATTAATCCCAAAGTTATTAAATGTATAAAAAAAAGACAAAGCAAGAAAAAAGTCTTTTAATGAAATAAAAGAGACAACACAGTTTTCATTAATTTTAATATACACTCATACCTGCGACGCCATCAATCTCCTGTAAAAAAAGAAAAAAAACAAACCAACAGTATACCACCTGTCCGACGCAGTCCATAGTAACGACAGTCCCACGACGATCCAGCTCTGCTACATCGCAATGACAGGCAGAGCCTGTCATCGCAACGCAGCACAGCTGATTACCTGCTTCCCCGGCGGTGACGTCATCGGACTGACTGCTTTACGGCCGGGATTACCCAGCAGTCACTGCAGTTATCGCGAGAAAACTAAATGTGACCGCCAGGGAAAGATGATGGCGGCCATGAAGCAGTCCAGCCCGTGACCGCCGGAGATCTTCTGCCAGGTAAGTGCCGCTGACTCCTGACAGACCCGACCGACGGACACTGACAGTGACAGTGACAATCCCGATTCCGGTATCCTATAAGACGAAAATATCGGAACTAAGTATCGAAAGACCGATAGAGCTAATATCGGCCGATACCCGATACTTGCGGTATCGTATCGCTCAACACTAGTAATGATGCAATTCATTTTTCATATTTTTCATATTTCGTGTTTGCAAGCTATAGCGCTACAGTGTGCTACCTTTTTCTCTTGTATGTATATGAGTTGGTGACTCTAGGTTTAGCACCTGTTCACACTGAATCTATGTTTGGATGTGCCGGTCAGTTTTTTGATATGTATTCATTTACCTTCTACCTGAGCACTCCACCTGGTGGTCACAGGCTTTTTAATTACAACAGGTTCATCACCCCTCCACAGAGATGTAGATTTTAGTCTGAAGAGAGGATTCATACGTTCCCATGCAGACAGACTTTTCTAAGCGAGGATAGGCATTAGTTAGGACCTGATATACGAGAAGAGCCTTGACGTGGCTATTAGGCTCACATAATTTGGCCATCTTATGCGCTAAGACTTCTCAATTTTTCATATTTCTAAGGTAATGATGCAATTCATTTTTCATATTTTTCATATTTCGTGTTTGCAAGCTATAGCGCTACAGTGTGCTACCTTTTTCTCTTGTATGTATATGAGTTGGTGACTCTAGGTTTAGCACCTGTTCACACTGAATCTATGTTTGGATGTGCCGGTCAGTTTTTTGATATGTATTCATTTACCTTCTACCTGAGCACTCCACCTGGTGGTCACAGGCTTTTTAATTACAACAGGTTCATCACCCCTCCACAGAGATGTAGATTTTAGTCTGAAGAGAGGATTCATACGTTCCCATGCAGACAGACTTTTCTAAGCGAGGATAGGCATTAGTTAGGACCTGATATACGAGAAGAGCCTTGACGTGGCTATCAGGCTCACATAATTTGGCCATCATATGCGCTAAGACTTCTCAATTTTTCATATTTCTAAGGTAATGATGCAATTCATTTTTCATATTTTTCATATTTCGTGTTTGCAAGCTATAGCGCTACAGTGTGCTACCTTTTTCTCTTGTATGTATATGAGTTGGTGACTCTAGGTTTAGCACCTGTTCACACTGAATCTATGTTTGGATGTGCCGGTCAGTTTTTTGATATGTATTCATTTACCTTCTACCTGAGCACTCCACCTGGTGGTCACAGGCTTT
Organism: Oophaga sylvatica; assembly: GCA_033576555.1. Lineage (NCBI taxonomy): Eukaryota > Metazoa > Chordata > Amphibia > Anura > Dendrobatidae > Oophaga > Oophaga sylvatica. The sequence continues at coordinate 498,592,434 of JARQOD010000004.1, read as the reverse complement.
TTAATTACAACAGGTTCATCACCCCTCCACAGAGATGTAGATTTTAGTCTGAAGAGAGGATTCATACGTTCCCATGCAGACAGACTTTTCTAAGCGAGGATAGGCATTAGTTAGGACCTGATATACGAGAAGAGCCTTGACGTGGCTATCAGGCTCACATAATTTGGCCATCTTATGCGCTAAGACTTCTCAATTTTTCATATTTCTAAGGTAATGATGCAATTCATTTTTCATATTTTTCATATTTCGTGTTTGCAAGCTATAGCGCAACAGTGTGCTACCTTTTTCTCTTGTATGTATATGAGTTGGTGACCCTAGGTTTAGCACCTGTTCACACTCAATCTATGTTTGGATGTGCCAGTCAGTTTTTTGAAATGTATTCATTTACCTTCTACCTGAGCACTCCACCTGGTGGTCACAGGCTTTTTAATTACAACAGGTTCATCACCCCTCCACAGAGATGTAGATTTTAGTCTGAAGAGAGGATTCATACGTTCCCATGCAGACAGACTTTTCTAAGCGAGGATAGGCATTAGTTAGGACCTGATATACGAGAAGAGCCTTGACGTGGCTATCAGGCTCACATAATTTGGCCATCTTATGCGCTAAGACTTCTCAATTTTTCATATTTCTAAGGTAATGATGCAATTCATTTTTCATATTTTTCATATTTCGTGTTTGCAAGCTATAGCGCTACAGTGTGCTACCTTTTTCTCTTGTATGTATATGAATTGGTGACTCTAGGTTTAGCACCTGTTCACACTGAATCTATGTTTGGATGTGCCGGTCAGTTTTTTGATATGTATTCATTTACCTTCTACCTGAGCACTCCACCTGGTGGTCACAGGCTTTTTAATTACAACAGGTTCATCACCCCTCCACAGAGATGTAGATTTTAGTCTGAAGAGAGGATTCATACGTTCCCATGCAGACAGACTTTTCTAAGCGAGGATAGGCATTAGTTAGGACCTGATATACGAGAAGAGCCTTGACGTGGCTATCAGGCTCACATAATTTGGCCATCATATGCGCTAAGACTTCTCAATTTTTCATATTTCTAAGGTAATGATGCAATTCATTTTTCATATTTTTCATATTTCGTGTTTGCAAGCTATAGCGCTACAGTGTGCTACCTTTTTCTCTTGTATGTATATGAGTTGGTGACTCTAGGTTTAGCACCTGTTCACACTGAATCTATGTTTGGATGTGCCGGTCAGTTTTTTGATATGTATTCATTTACCTTCTACCTGAGCACTCCACCTGGTGGTCACAGGCTTTTTAATTACAACAGGTTCATCACCCCTCCACAGAGATGTAGATTTTAGTCTGAAGAGAGGATTCATACGTTCCCATGCAGACAGACTTTTCTAAGCGAGGATAGGCATTAGTTAGGACCTGATATACGAGAAGAGCCTTGACGTGGCTATCAGGCTCACATAATTTGGCCATCTTATGCGCTAAGACTTCTCAATTTTTCATATTTCTAAGGTAATGATTAGTGTTGAGCGATACTGCTCGATATCTAAAAATATCGGATCGGAATGGTATCGCCGATATCACTAAATATCGGCGATATCCGATTCCGATACCGGAAGTCCCATGTAAGTCTATGGGAACAAAATATTGCAACTAAAAAAAACCTTTATTTCCTTGTAAACACTAAATATACACACATAGAATACATATATATATATATATACATGTCATTGTGACATATATATATATATACATATATGTATAGTTTATACACTTCTACATAGTAAAATATCCTCTGATTCAATTGCCGGGTAAAGCCGGCTTCTGTGAAAAGACAGAAGCACCCGACATGAAATGACACTTGGTGTACATAGGGTTAACCATGTCTTTTCATGTCGTTTGCAATCTGATTTGCACAAACAATTAAATCAGTCTATGTGTGCAAAATTTCACACCTGTAGGGGTTAATTAAAGGTGTAAATTCGTTGTAAAAAAAACGGACTTTTTTGCTACGAATTTACACCTTTAATTAACCCCTACAGGTGTGAAATTTTGCACACATAGACTGATGTAATTGTTTGTGCAAATCAGATAGCAAAGGACATGAAAAGACATGGTTAACCCTATGTACACCAAGTGTCATTTCATGTCGGGTTCTGCATTTTCACAAAAGCCGTCAATTGAATTAGCGGCTATTATACTATGTAGAAGTGTATGAACTATAAATATAAATATATATATATGTGTCACAAATTCAATGACATGTATATATATATATATATATATATATATATATATATATATATATATATGAGGTGTAAAATTGTTTAAAAAAAATGCGTGGGCTCCCGCCCTATTTTCGCAACCAGACAGACAAAGCCAGCGAATGGGGGCAGATAATAATAGCCCAGAGAGGGACCATTATTTTTGGCCCCCTGGCTACTAACATCTGCCCCCAGACACCCCAGAAAAGACAAATCTATAATTAAATTCGCCCTTTCTGGCGCTTTGCCCGTCTATTCCCATTGCCCTGTAGCGGTGGCGAATGGGTTAATATGGGGTTAAAGCCACATTGCAATTGAAAGGTGACCTTAAGCCAGGTTAATAATTGAGAGCTGTCAATTAGACAACTATCAATTATTAATCCTATTGCATGAAATAAAAATAAAACACACACACTTTAATTAAAAATCATTTTAATGAAATAAAGACACATGTTTTTGACCATCTTTTATTTGACTGCAAAAACATTTCCTGTAATAAAAATAAAATAAAAAAGCAAAATTATTCTTACCTATCCCATGCACAGTCAGGTCCCACGGTGTAATCCTTCAGAAAGGGTTAATGTTTACTGCAGGGACCGCAGCTAATGCTGCAGCCTCACAGTAAACCCCCAAATGAATGAGTTCCTCTCCTGGCTGACAGGAGAGGAAGTGGAAAGCTTAATTGATTGCTTTCCACTTTCACTTCAGGTCAGCCAGGGACACAATCAGTGACGTCAGAGGGAACTGATTAACAAAAATATGGGTTCCCTTCGAATAAAAAATGGCGTCGGGTCCCCCCTATTTTTGTTAACCAGCCAGATGAAGCAGACCACTGAGGCCTGGATTTTCAGGCTGTTAAGGAGCCAAGATCCATGGACCTTGCCAGCCTGATAATACCAGGCCACAGCAGTCTGCATATCTTGGCTGATTAACAAAAATAGGGGATCCCCTCGAAAAAAATTGGCGTGGGGTCCCCCCTATTTTTGTTAACCAGCCAAGTAAAATGCAGACTGCTGCGGCCTGGTATTAAAAGACTGTCAAGGCCCATGGATTTTGGCCCTCAACAGCCTGATAATACCAGGCTACAGCAGCCCCACATTTGGCACATCAAAAGATGTGCCAATTGTGGCACTTTACCCGACTCTTCCCACTGCCCTGTAGCGGTGGCAAGTGGGGTAATAAGGGGTTAATGTCACCGTTGATTGCACGGTGACAATAAGCCCGGTTAATAATGGAGAGGTGTCAATAAGACACCGATCCATTATTAATCCCAAAGTTATTAAATGTATAAAAAAAAGACAAAGCAAGAAAAAAGTCTTTTAATGAAATAAAAGAGACAACACAGTTTTCATTAATTTTAATATACACTCATACCTGCGACGCCATCAATCTCCTGTAAAAAAAGAAAAAAAACAAACCAACAGTATACCACCTGTCCGACGCAGTCCATAGTAATGACAGTCCCACGACGATCCAGCTCTGCTACATCGCAATGACAGGCAGAGCCTGTCATCGCAACGCAGCACAGCTGATTACCTGCTTCCCCGGCGGTGACGTCATCGGACTGACTGCTTTACGGCCGGGATTACCCAGCAGTCACTGCAGTTATCGCGAGAAACTGCATGTGACCGCCAGGGAAAGATGATGGCGGCCATGAAGCAGTCCAGCCCGTGACCGCCGGAGATCTTCTGCCAGGTAAGTGCCGCTGACTCCTGACAGACCCGACCGACGGACACTGACAGTGACAGTGACAATCCCGATTCCGGTATCCTATAAGACGAAAATATCGGAACTAAGTATCGAAAGACCGATAGAGCTAATATCGGCCGATACCCGATACTTGCGGTATCGTATCGCTCAACACTAGTAATGATGCAATTCATTTTTCATATTTTTCATATTTCGTGTTTGCAAGCTATAGCGCTACAGTGTGCTACCTTTTTCTCTTGTATGTATATGAGTTGGTGACTCTAGGTTTAGCACCTGTTCACACTGAATCTATGTTTGGATGTGCCGGTCAGTTTTTTGATATGTATTCATTTACCTTCTACCTGAGCACTCCACCTGGTGGTCACAGGCTTTTTAATTACAACAGGTTCATCACCCCTCCACAGAGATGTAGATTTTAGTCTGAAGAGAGGATTCATACGTTCCCATGCAGACAGACTTTTCTAAGCGAGGATAGGCATTAGTTAGGACCTGATATACGAGAAGAGCCTTGACATGGCTATTAGGCTCACATAATTTGGCCATCTTATGCGCTAAGACTTCTCAATTTTTCATATTTCTAAGGTAATGATGCAATTCATTTTTCATATTTTTCATATTTCGTGTTTGCAAGCTATAGCGCTACAGTGTGCTACCTTTTTCTCTTGTATGTATATGAGTTGGTGACTCTAGGTTTAGCACCTGTTCACACTGAATCTATGTTTGGATGTGCCGGTCAGTTTTTTGATATGTATTCATTTACCTTCTACCTGAGCACTCCACCTGGTGGTCACAGGCTTTTTAATTACAACAGGTTCATCACCCCTCCACAGAGATGTAGATTTTAGTCTGAAGAGAGGATTCATACGTTCCCATGCAGACAGACTTTTCTAAGCGAGGATAGGCATTAGTTAGGACCTGATATACGAGAAGAGCCTTGACGTGGCTATCAGGCTCACATAATTTGGCCATCATATGCGCTAAGACTTCTCAATTTTTCATATTTCTAAGGCAATGATGCAATTCATTTTTCATATTTTTCATATTTCGTGTTTGCAAGCTATAGCGCTACAGTGTGCTACCTTTTTCTCTTGTATGTATATGAGTTGGTGACTCTAGGTTTAGCACCTGTTCACACTGAATCTATGTTTGGATGTGCCGGTCAGTTTTTTGATATGTATTCATTTACCTTCTACCTGAGCACTCCACCTGGTGGTCACAGGCTTTTTAATTACAACAGGTTCATCACCCCTCCACAGAGATGTAGATTTTAGTCTGAAGAGAGGATTCATACGGTCCCATGCAGACAGACTTTTCTAAGCGAGGATAGGCATTAGTTAGGACCTGATATACGAGAAGAGCCTTGACGTGGCTATCAGGCTCACATAATTTGGCCATCTTATGCGCTAAGACTTCTCAATTTTTCATATTTCTAAGGTAATGATGCAATTCATTTTTCATATTTTTCATATTTCGTGTTTGCAAGCTATAGCGCAACAGTGTGCTACCTTTTTCTCTTGTATGTATATGAGTTGGTGACCCTAGGTTTAGCACCTGTTCACACTCAATCTATGTTTGGATGTGCCGGTCAGTTTTTGAAATGTATTCATTTACTTCTACCTGAGCACTCCACCTGGTGGTCACAGGCTTTTTAATTACAACAGGTTCATCACCCCTCCACAGAGATGTAGATTTTAGTCTGAAGAGAGGATTCATACGTTCCCATGCAGACAGACTTTTCTAAGCGAGGATAGGCATTAGTTAGGACCTGATATACGAGAAGAGCCTTGACGTGGCTATCAGGCTCACATAATTTGGCCATCTTATGCGCTAAGACTTCTCAATTTTTCATATTCTAAGGTAATGATGCAATTCATTTTTCATATTTTTCATATTTCGTGTTTGCAAGCTATAGCGCTACAGTGTGCTACCTTTTTCTCTTGTATGTATATGAATTGGTGACTCTAGGTTTAGCACCTGTTCACACTGAATCTATGTTTGGATGTGCCGGTCAGTTTTTTGATATGTATTCATTTACCTTCTACCTGAGCACTCCACCTGGTGGTCACAGGCTTTTTAATTACAACAGGTTCATCACCCCTCCACAGAGATGTAGATTTTAGTCTGAAGAGAGGATTCATACGTTCCCATGCAGACAGACTTTTCTAAGCGAGGATAGGCATTAGTTAGGACCTGATATACGAGAAGAGCCTTGACGTGGCTATTAGGCTCACATAATTTGGCCATCTTATGCGCTAAGACTTCTCAATTTTTCATATTTCTAAGGTAATGATGCAATTCATTTTTCATATTTTTCATATTTCGTGTTTGCAAGCTATAGCGCTACAGTGTGCTACCTTTTTCTCTTGTATGTATATGAGTTGGTGACTCTAGGTTTAGCACCTGTTCACACTCAATCTATGTTTGGATGTGCCGGTCAGTTTTTTGATATGTATTCATTTACCTTCTACCTGAGCACTCCACCTGGTGGTCACAGGCTTTTTAATTACAACAGGTTCATCACCCCTCCACAGAGATGTAGATTTTAGTCTGAAGAGAGGATTCATACGTTCCCATGCAGACAGACTTTTCTAAGCGAGGATAGGCATTAGTTAGGACCTGATATACGAGAAGAGCTTTGACGTGGCTATCAGGCTCACATAATTTGGCCATCTTATGCGCTAAGACTTCTCAATTTTTCATATTTCTAAGGTAATGATGCAATTCATTTTTCATATTTTTCATATTTCGTGTTTGCAAGCTATAGCGCTACAGTGTGCTACCTTTTTCTCTTGTATGTATATGAGTTGGTGACTCTAGGTTTAGCACCTGTTCACACTGAATCTATGTTTGGATGTGCCGGTCAGTTTTTTGATATGTATTCATTTACCTTCTACCTGAGCACTCCACCTGGTGGTCACAGGCTTTATAATTACAACAGGTTCATCACCCCTCCACAGAGATGTAGATTTTAGTCTGAAGAGAGGATTCATACGTTCCCATGCAGACAGACTTTTCTAAGCGAGAATAGGCATTAGTTAGGACCTGATATACGAGAAGAGCCTTGACGTGACTATCAGGCTCACATAATTTGGCCATCTTATGCGCTAAGACTTCTCAATTTTTCATATTTCTAAGGTAATGATGCAATTCATTTTTCATATTTTTCATATTTCGTGTTTGCAAGCTATAGCGCTACAGTGTGCTACCTTTTTCTCTTGTATGTATATGAGTTGGTGACTCTAGGTTTAGCACCTGTTCACACTCAATCTATGTTTGGATGTGCCGGTCAGTTTTTTGATATGTATTCATTTACCTTCTACCTGAGCACTCCACCTGGTGGTCACAGGCTTTTTAATTACAACAGGTTCATCACCCCTCCACAGAGATGTAGATTTTAGTCTGAAGAGAGGATTCATACGTTCCCATGCAGACAGACTTTTCTAAGCGAGGATAGGCATTAGTTAGGACCTGATATACGAGAAGAGCCTTGACGTGGCTATCAGGCTCACATAATTTGGCCATCTTATGCGTTAAGACTTCTCAATTTTTCATATTTCTAAGGTAATGATGCAATTCATTTTTCATATTTTTCATATTTCGTGTTTGCAAGCTATAGCGCTACAGTGTGCTACCTTTTTCTCTTGTATATTCTTATCTTAGACATGTATGGCATAAACACACAATTTGCCCTAAAAGTCAAAAAAGGTTTGAATTTCATCTCTGGGACTCTCAATGTTCAGCAGTATTAAGGGTTTAGCTGTAACCAAGGGTTAGACAGCAGAAATAGTTGTAGACCAAATTCAGTTTTGATGAAACATTTTTTTGCACAGTAATCTGAAGAGGTACAGTTCTTGTAAGACAATAAAAACACATGAAATTTTCTTAATTGTATTTGGGTAGTGTCTCCCACTTAACGCCTTCTCTCCGTCTTTGACTGTAAACATCTCTACTAGTCCTAAGAGTAACGGCAAACTACAACCACTCTTATTATAGCTCTGTAATGGTCTTATGATCAATGTCTGTGTTATATAGTCATACTCCATTCTTCATCTTCATATTAGGCCTGTTGATGTCTCATAATGCATTTAACTACTGCAGCAAAGCTACATGTCCTTTTTCCAGACCATTAAGCCCACATTTCCAATGACTCATCTTGCCAAAACAGTTTAAAAGCTTATCTCTCCAGACATTTCCTCACTTTTTAGAAATTTCTATTATTGTTACTTTCAAACTGATATATGTGAAACTAGGGAGGGAGTGTCACTAGATCTAAAGTCATTTGCGTGCCAAACTTATAAAGTTATTAGTCTTAGTTATTATGCCCCTGTGAAACCAATAAAAAAGTCCCACTTTATGAAGATTTAGTGACAACATCCTTAGAAAATATGGCATCCTTGGATGCCCTTTCCTGAAGTAATGTTGCCATACTAAATGGGAGCTGAAAAATTTATGTCAAAAAACACTATCTACACTCCTCAACTTTGAAATTGCAATACCAAAAAGAAATAGTCATGGAAATATAAAAATCACAGGAATCCTAGAAATTTAAATGATAAATTAAATTAATTAAATTATCTTGATTCATTCAATTTGATTTATTTCAAGTTTGAGAGCACACGTAGAAATCTCTGCACTTAGACTTAGATTTAAGGGTATGCCACACTAAACAATATCGCTAACGAGATCGCTAAAAAACGTCACTATTTAGCGATCCCGTTAGCGATATTGTTCAGTGCGGCAGCTTCCAGCGACGAGCTTCCTGCTGTGATCTCGCTCGTCGCTGGAATCTCTCCGGACCCTATTTCATCGCTGGCGCTCCCGCTGGGTGAGTATCTAATCGCTGTGTGCACCTTTTCTTAGCGATTTAGCGGTACTTTTGTACCGCTAAAGTCGTTAAGAAGATCGCTAACGGCGATAGCGTCGTTAACTATATCGCTAAATGTGGCCGCATTTAGCGATATAGAAACAATCCGCTAGCGATCGCATTAGTATGCGTCGTTATCGTGATCGCTAGCGGATTGTTTAGTGTGGCAGTACCTTTAGACCCACTTAGACACTTAGCTGCTATCAATGAGGTGATTAACAGTTGTCTTGAGGAGTGTTCTGCCATTTCGAATGCACTTGGGAAGCAAATCATTAATATCACATTGCAACTGTTGAACAATGACGTCCCAGATGTGCTCAATGAAAGACAAGTTGTGTTGAAAAACTCCAGAGACACAATAGAGAAATGGCTGTATCACTGGTTCCATGACAAAATGTAATGTTGAGCTGTTAAGGTGCGTGGAAAGAAGACTAGAGGAGACTGGCTTTCATACATTATGCTACTCCACATCATAATTCCGGTAGTAGGACCTGTGTGATGTTCCATCATGAACACCTCTTGATGGTGTTGCCCACGTGGCATTGTCAGATTTGAATAATGGCTCATAGCGATTTATTCTGTACGACAAGTAAAATTAGATGTCATGTGCCAAGCTTAAGGGGTCAAATAGTATCTACACAAACCATCAGAAGACATTTCCATGACATTTGGCTTCAGGACATACGTCCGGCTATAGGTACGCCATTGACCTCCCACCACCATTCCGCCACCATTCTCAAATGCTATTATGGTAATGGGCCTCTTAGGAGGTGCCAGATGTTGCAGAAGGGCTAGCTGGGGCAATAAGTACCACTGGCAGCAAAAAATGATGTCACAGTAGCTGAAGTGGATTGCTGGAGCCCTCAACAATTCCCTCGGGTCCACAACAATTGTCAATAGCAGGAGGTGGCACTTGTGGATGGTATCGGACCCTCCAGGGACACTCCTGTAGCTGTGGTGTCTGGGTACAGGTTTTGGAGCGCCCATGATGTTTGTGCAATCTCAAGCAGCCAGACATGCCGGTGAACTTGTAAACATAACAATTTTACTGAAAGAGGTAATAGGGTACAGTCTCTCTCTTAAGGGCAAAGTTCACAGTATATTGTGCATATGAACGTAATGATTCTCTCCTCATGAGACAAGCAAGGTTATGGCCTCTCAGGGCAGCTGGAGCAGAGTTCTCTTCATTTGCTATGAGGAAGTGCTATGCACAGTCCAAGAAATATTAAACTGATGGAGGGACCTTCACAGATTGGCTCTCTGTGGAAACACACTAAAGTGTGGAAGTACTCATGATTTTGAGCCTACCATTCCCTATCGCGGGGGTAAGTTAAACAAAATCAGTAGCATGGCAGCCATGTGGATCTGGTCCTGACCAGAAGCTAACATGATAACCAGCATGCAGGAGAGCACATGAACAGCATTATCTCTCCTGAGAAGACTTCACTCCTTTGTGGAGGAGATTATATGGAGAAAGATGTCCAATCAGCATGGACTCGCATGGAAAACTATGATGGGAACAGTAGTGTTTTCTCCCTCAGGCAACTTGAACCGCCCAGAACTGGAAGTTACCTCAGAAAGTGTGAGAGTCCTGAGCAGGAAGTTACCTCAGGAAGTCTGTGTGAGCCCTGAGCTGTGCGGCTCCTCCCAGCTGTTTCTATGGCAGCATGTTGTGAGGACAATAATCAATTAACTTTCATATACACATTGGCCAGTAGATGGCAGCAAAGCACATTTATGAGTCGTCGGTATACAATGCAGTGTATTTCAATCTCTAATTCACAGCGCCCAAACTAATTCTGACACACTGGAACAAATCTACTGCCACACGACAACTGCCTCATTCAGCAGCAGGATAACGGGTACAAAGGATACCACATTATGATGTAGAGAAAGGCAGCAATGGAAGTTGGATTGGGAATTATCTTTTTCAGAGTCCCACTTATGTCTTGAAAGCAATGATAGCCAGAGATAAGTCTGGAGGCCACGTGGACAGTGCAATAGAGAGACCTTCACGAGGAAATCTGAACGTGTCACAAGAGTTATTTTTCAATACAATGATTAGCTACATGTTTCTTGTGCTGCTGTTAGCAGTCTGTGTGGCCTAGGCATTCTACCATGACCGGCAGCATCTCTAGACTTGTTTTCGGCAAGCACATCTGCGACGTCACTAGTCGCCATTTGCAGAGGAAGGTACGAGCCATGAGTCTTGATGATTTGCATGCTCAAATGCTAAAATATTCCTGATAACCATTAATACCCTTAGTGATGGCATTTCAAGCTATGTAAGCATGTGTATTTCTGCTTTTAACACTCATACTTGATACTGGAAAAAATTGAGATTTTTTTTTAAATCATATTTTCATCATTTGCATATTAATAACATGCTTTAATAATTTCACAAGCTTTCTTTCTTTGTATTGCACTTCCATGGTTGAGGAGTGTATTTTACTATGATTGCTCTTTATATTTTCTAATGATTTGGATTTTTCTTACAATAAATATCTTGTAATTAATGTAATAATAAGAAAGTTACAAGACTGTCCATAGCGCAAATGAAAAAAAACACAGGAATCAACTGGTGTTGCAGTCAAGGAATGGGACATGTAGTGGAAGACATAAATTGAAACACATAAAGTATATTATGGGGTTGGACTGATCCCATCAATAACATTTGCACTTCTCACTAAACCTTTATTTGATGACATCTCCAAGGGGCACCTGTATTTTAAACACCACTTTTCTGGCATTAGGTACCCCACAGAGTGGAATTCATGGAACGGATAGTAGGAGCATAAAAGAGCAGATTCATACCAATATCACTATGCTGTGATGATAAAACCATTTAACTATGATACATTTTTCTATAGCTGATAATTATTCTAATTGATGTGCTAAACATCATTATCATTCCTGTTATCAGTCGGTTTCTGTTAATTATCAGGTTTAATACACAACAGCTAAATTGTTGTTACATGTAATATATCCCACCAGACTAAACCTACCGTATCGTAATACTTTTACCAGAATATTATTTTGGGAAGTGCAAAAACACAAATCATAAAACAATCAAACAGTCTAGGCTCCATCCACTAATAAATATGGTTTATAGTGCTTAGTATGGACATTTACTAAGGTGGAAACACGCATATTTCATTACACATTTTAATTGTGAAAACGAAAAGGTCACTGTATATATATTTATAATATGGATGAATATAAGACATTTTGCAGTATATCATATGAGAGAGTTATGATTTTTTTATCCACTTATTGGCCACTTCTTCCCATTTTCTCCATCTCCCAGTTCAGCTAATCATTCACTCTAAAATCCAACTTTCTCAAGAAAAGATGAACTGGCAGCTGTCTGGTCATATTATAGCTGCCTACTGAAGTCTATGGAGTTGGGAGGAGCAAAATGAGAGAGGAAGAGAGAAATATCAAGCTGCAACTTTCTAGTTAATGTTTCTCATCCCAGTACAAGATTTTAAACTATACTGGTCAGTATTGTTTGTACTTTATAATGTCCTCCATTCTGCTGCTGATTCTGAATATGCTTGATGTCTGTCCATGCTGAGTATGAGTGACAACATAGCAAATAATTTCCAACCATTTAATCAGAGATAACAAAAAGTAAAAGATAGAGCCTGCCAAGTAAAATGCAGGGGTAAAATGGTGAACATTTCAGGAGATCAATCATAAACATGGTGGCTCAGTGGTTAGCAATGCAACCTTGCAGCGCTGGGTTCCTCGGTTCAAATCCCACCAAGGACAACATCTGCAAGGAGTTTGTATGTTCTCCCGTGTTTGTGTGGGTTTCCTCCCACACTCCAAATACATACTGATAGGGATTCTAGATTGCGAGCTCCAATGGGTACAGTGATTATAATGTATATAAAGCGCTGTGGAATTAATGGAGTTATATAAATGAGTAAAATTAATAAATACACACTTGACCAATTATGCTCAGCGTATACAAATATCAAAAGACTGACCATCTCTTCCAAACAGAAATCAGGTGTATACAGGTGCTTACTAAGAATAGCCAAATCCAACAAAATAAAGAAGCACTAAAGTATGCAAATATGAAGTTTGATTTGCATTACTGCTCTAGAAAAGAGGAAAAATTGAGAACACTTAGTGCATAAATTTGGCAATTCATGTGCACCTGGCAGCTGCGACAAGGCAACACATTTTTCAGATTTTCTAGAGCAGTAATGCAATTCAAATTTCATATATTACTGCCATGATCCGTTCCAGGGTTTAATCCTGTCTGCCCTTGGTCCGGGCGGATCATGTCAAGGGTTAACATTGCTCTGCCTCATTCTGGGTTCAGGTTTGCTATTTAGCTCCCACACATCCTGCTAGCGGTGTGAGCTATACTGCTACCTTTGGCGTGTGAACCTGACTGGTAACCCTTGATTTGTCCTGCTGTTATCCCTGACTTGTCCCGTGTCTGTTGTCCCCCTCTGTCTGCCCTTTTCCCTGCATTTCCCTGTTTGTCAGTTTGATTCTCTGGTTTTTGACTCGGCCTGTATTCGGACTCGCTTCTGCTTTCTGTCTTTGTCTTATCTGCTTCTGACCGTTGCTGACCTCCTGGCTTTCTCCTGACCACGTGTATTGCTTATTCCTTTTGTCCTGCTGCCTCCGTACGGTTTTGACTCGGCTTGCCTGACCACGCTCCTGCCACTTGGTGGCGCTTGTGCTTCTGCTCTGTAGAGTTGCTCTGTGTACACAGTCTCACGTCCCTGCCTAGCTCCCTCTGAGGGAAGTTGCACTACACTGCAGTAGCCTGACAGCTCCCCTCCGGTTGTGACCTATTAGCTCGCTTCTTACCACGGGCTTGCTGAGACCTCTGGTACTTCAGGTGACTGATTATTCCTGCCTCAGTCTTGGACGTTTTTGCTGCCACCTGGTGGTGGTTTTGGCTGCTGCAGTGCAGGCGTACCCTGGGAGTGTTTAATCCCTTCTCCCCTCTGTAACCTACAGGTGGAGCACACACCAGCCTGCATTGCAGCTGCATGACAATTACATTTTTACATGCTATAGTGCTACGAGTGCTACTTTATTTAGTTGGTTATGTATGGAGATGACTACTCTCAATAAGAACCTGTAAACACCTGATTTCTGTTTGGAAGTGACGGTCAGTCTTTTGATATTTGTATACATAGGCTCTCTGAACACTGCACCCATCTACTTCTGATGTTTTTAATTACAGCAGGATCCTACCCTCTCATATAAATGTAAGCTATCAGCCCATGAGTCCCCACAGGATATGTCACAGCAGCATGCTATAGCGCTACAGAGGCTGGGAAGACTTAATCTGCAATAGGCAAGCAGCTTGGTGTGATGAAATCAACTGTGGGAGCAATAATAAAAAAATGGAAGACATACAAGACCACTGATAATCTCCCTCGATCTGAGGCTCAACGCAAGATCTCACCCCGTGTGGTCAAAATGATCATAAGAACAGTGAGTAAAAATCCTAGAACCACATGGGGGGACCTAGTGAATGACTTGCATGGAGCTGGGACCACTGTAACAAAGGCTACCATCAGTAACACACTACGCCGCCAGGGACTCAGATCCTGCAGTGCCAGACATGTCCCCCTGCTTAAGCCAGTAGATGTCTGGGCCCGTCTGAAGTTTGCTAGAGAGCATTTGGATTATCCAGAAGAGTATTGGGAGAATGTCATATGGTCTGATGAAACCAAAGTAGAACTGTTTGGTAGAAACAAAACTCGTCGTGTTTTGAGGATACAGAATGGTGAGTTGCATCCAAAGAACACTATACCTACTGTGAAGCAGGGGGGGTCAACATCATGCTTTGGGGCTGTTTCTCTGTAAAGGGACCAGAATGACTGATCCGTGTACATGAAAGAATAAATGGGGCCATGTATCGTGAGATTTTGAGTGCAAACCACCTTCCATCAGCAAGTGCATTGAAGATGAAACGAGGATGGATCTTTCAGCATGATAATCATCCCAAGCACACCACCAGGGCAACAAAGGAGTGGTTTCATAAGAAACATATGAAGGTCCTGCAGTGACCTAGCCAGTCTCCAGATCTCAACCCAATAGAAAACCTTTGGAGGGATTTGAAAGTCTGTGTTGCCCAGCGACAGGCCCAAAACATGACTGCTCTAGAGAAGTTCTGCATGGAGGAATTGGCCAACATACCACCAACAGTGTGTGCCAACCTTGTGAAGACTTACAGAAAAGATTTGACCTCTGTCATTGCCAACAAAGGATATATAACAAAATATTGAGATGAACTTTTGTTAATGACCAAATACTTATTTTCCACCATAATATGCAAAATAAATCTTGCCAAATCAGACAAGGTGTTTTCTGGATTTGTTTTCTCATTTTGACTCTCATAGTTGTGGTCTACCTATGATGTCAATTACAGGCCTCTCTCATCTTTTCAAGTGGGAGAACTTGCACAATTGGTGGCTGACTAAATACTTTTTTCCCCACTGTACATGACTTCCAAATTTTTCTTAAACGCTGATATTTGAAGTTACCTTTTAATACCAGTGATTTCATGTCCATGATGCTGTGATCTGAGATGCAAAAATGTTTGGCCACAAAAAGGATAGATCTACCTGTGAAAAAGCATGTTTGTATCACTGATCACATCATCATGGACATGAAATCACTGGTAATTAAAAGGTAACTTCTCAGAGAGACGGAAAAATTGTGGAGTAAAAACTTATGACAACCTTTGACACACACAGAGTAGGAATGAATGTGTCTCATGGATTTATGTCTTTCTACATCAACTAAGGAATGTGCTCCTCAGACTATTTGGGGGCATCACAACCATGGACCAGACCTGAATCACAGGACAATAACATTTTCACACAACTTATCTATGAACTGTTCCAATATTTATGGCCACAGCTGTTCCTCCCTCTCCCATAATAATAGTTCTGCTTCACGTCACTTGTCTTAGCTACAGTAACGCATTATTTCTGTGCCCTGTTGTGTATAAATATGTGATTCTTCAGATTTTGTATTAGTCTATACCTGATGAAGAGACCTGAGTAGTCTTGAAAACTTGCAATTTGTTACCATCTTTTCAGCTAACCATTAAAAGGTATCAACCACTGAGGACTCTCAAATGTTAATATTTTTCTATAATACTCAACACGCTCTATGGTTAGGCATGAAGTACTCAGCAAGCTCCAGGACTTAGGCACCTCTTTCTGAGCAATATTAGCTGATGGGGAACTAGACTGAAAATATGGAATGGGCTGGATATATTTTATAGCTTGGGTTGTTCCAGATGCAGCGATGCCAAATATGCACTTTTTTGTTTGCTTTAATATATATTACACAGCACGTTTAGTGGCAATCTACTTTTTCGCTATTTTTTCATACATTTTAGATTTTTTTTATTTTTACATAATATTTTTGCCTCCCATTTGGCCCCATACAATAATATTGTCCACCAATTGGTCCTCTATTTTAATTATAGCCCCTATAAACTAATGATGTGTTTCCTATTCTGGCCCCATCCTGCAATAATGTCCCCCATTCTGTAATAATGTACCTAACCTGTAATAATGTTCACATCCTAAAATAATGGCCCTCATCCTAAAATAATGCGCCCTATCTTGGCTCCCATCTTAAATAATGTCATCTATCTTGGCCCCCATTCTGTAATAATGTTCCCCATTCTGGCCCCTCTTTTCTGCCCCTGCTCCCACTGTCGAGTAGTATTCTCTTCCTCCTCCTAATCCGGAACAGTGGGATCTGTGGCCCATTACAGTGATTCAAAAGGCACTCCAATGTCTACTGACAGCCTTTGGTCGGTGGCTTGTAGTTATTGCGGTGCAGAGAGCTGATGTCTGTCTGTGCCTAATTACATTTCAACTGTATGTATGTCTTATGATACATGTTCAAATGAAAAGTGTCTTTGCATTGGGGCGATCCCTTCCCACTTTGTTGCTGTTGCACCATCTCTATGATCATCCTCTGGAGATACGGTGCCCTGCAGGCCATAAAATTCAGTCTCAAGAGCAGTGGGCTCCATGTTTGAGACCCCTGGTTTAGGGTATGCTGCTCAGTAGACAAGTACAAAAGTCTAATAATTGAAGATCAGCAACAGAAATGTAAGCTAATGATTACAATAGAAGCCTAGTTAGAGGATCACTGTCACTAAGACCAATGGGCTTAAATTTTGTTTGGCCAGGTTGCCCTGGCAGCCAGGGCTGAATACTCATCAAGGTAAGTTAGAGTATGTACATTACAAGCCATTATATATTCCCTATTTGGCTGAGAACAGTAATATCATTGGAATAATTAATACGTAGAGTGACAGTTACATTATTTGGTTTGAAAAACAATAAGAATGTCTTAATATGATGCCAATATTAAGCAAAGCATGCCACATCTGAGACAAATAGACATGTATGCTACAGGGGGTACGGCTTTCATGCATGCCAAACAACACACACATGTCATCATTATGATCGGGCCTCATTTGTTTGCAGCTGGAGAGCATATTGGATTTGTCATTTTCCCCCGATGTGCTACTTTGCATTTGGGAAGCAATTCTTCTCATGTAAACTCACATTATTAGTTGTTATTCTTAGAATATACAAAGATTTCTAATTGTAATGCAAATCATTTGTTTTCTTTCAATCTCCTTGGAAGGAATTAGATTACGGTTTATTTTTTAATTATGGGGAAACATTCAATTGGGTCGTACCTGGAGACTTTCAGAAGAGGCAGGGATAAAATATCTAGTGAGCACAGATTTGTCGCCAACCAAAGCAATAAGTAATTCCTCTTATTTCCACCCGAGCCTCCGCTGACATAACAAGGTCCCCTTGCACTTCCCCATTAAATTAATTTTAATAAAAGTTAATTGTGCTACTTAAAACATTAAATGATCATTAATGGCTTGTTGATTTCACTGGCATAGCCTTTAGGTAAAACAATGCTGCTTTGATCCATTGTAGTCTTAATGCGATGAAAAAAAGATATTCAATCTGATTATCTTGGCATAATTAAAAAGAAAAAAATCAACTTTTTTAAAAATGTTTTTTTCCTCTTAATTTCCTATAATGATTCACAGTGAAATGGAGAAATATGTTAAAAAAATAAATGACATTAATTAAAATAATTTAATTAAGAGTGTCTGGGACGAAATTATGCCAATGGCTGCGATGGGATAACAACGTGGACAGATAAATCATAATTAATGAAGGCTTTTAATGGAGTAGAAATCAATGGCGTACTGGGCTCTGCTTTAGGATGTGCTGTAGTAATGATGAAAGTAGATGTTTTTACAAAAGCTCAGACATTGGATGATCAGTTAAGTAAATGTGCACACAATCACAAAATGATACCTAAATTTATACTTTCAGAAGTAAAGATGCCAAGTTATGGCTGCAATCTGAATCAGAATAATATATCAGCCTTGATTCCTATGAAACAATTAAAAAATGGGTTAAAAACATTTGAAAATTGTAAATCGCTCAATATTGATAGCACAACCGCAAGAATAGCTGATCATATAGTGTATAATGTCGTCACTATTATTCAACATTTGCATAAAATAATAGTTCTAGTGAACCTAAGAAACTTTGCAATATATCTTAACAAAAAACTTTGCTTCTTTCTCCACTTATGACACACTTCCTCTCTTCTTCCTGCATACTAAACTCACCAATCATTAAAAAAAAAACAGCTCAAATCTATCTTGGTTAAACAAGACAAGCTTGGCACGTACTGAGCTATCAGATTACAGCTGCTTAGTAAAGTCTATGGTGAGGGGAGGAGCAGAGTTAAGGTACTGCCACACTAAACAATCCCGCTAGCGATCTCGTTAGCGTTGCATACTAATGAGATCGCTAGCGGGATTGTTTCTATATCGCTAAATGCGGCCACATTTAGCGATATAGTTAACGACGCTATCGCCGTTAGCGATCTTCTTAACGACTTTAGCGGTACAAAAGTACCGCTAAATCGCTAAGAAAAGGTGCCACACAGCGATTAGATACTTACCCAGCGGGAGCGCCAGCGATGAAATAGGGTCCGGAACGATTCCAGCGACGAGCGAGATCACAGCAGGAAGCTCGTCGCTGGAAGCTGCCGCACTGAACAATATCGCTAACGGGATCGCTAAATAGTGACGTTTTTTAGCGATCCCGTTAGTGATATTGTTTAGTGTGGCATACCCTTAAGAGAAGGTACAGAAGGATAAGAAAAGAAACTAGGAAGCAAAAACAAAGCAATAGGTTCTTGTCCGGAAGAAATAAAGACATTTAAAAAGGTTATGCTAACCTGATTTAATTGTTTATACACATTTTCATGATATATAGATCCAGCTGCTGCAAGTCCAACAGGTCGTCAGATCGAAGAAATACAGGAAAGAAATGTTAGGGGTCGAGTTCCCGCTTCTGCACAAGTGGAATCTCGAGCCATTCCGCTGCTATCTCCCATCCTTCTCCTGCCGTGGTGGAGCCTGCTCAGCAGAGATGTCGGTCCCAGTGTCTCGCCCAGGCTAATACTGTGCAGAGGATGCCTGCTGCCTCTCCAGGTCCTGCTATTATAACTAGTGCAGCTCAGCGGCGAGCAGATGTATTTGGGACTAAGTCCTGTATGTTTCCTTCTGAGCATGCCCAGGGTAAGATCTCCCATTGGAGATCAGGGGTCACATGCTCTGGCACTGCAGCGACTCCCATTGGTCCTCCAGGAAGGTTCTGAAGCTGCTCGAGTTCTGGGGCAGGCTTCCATTGGTCCTTTCTCGAAGATCCTGCAGTTGTTGCTGCTATAAAAGGCTTGCATGACCGCACAGCCGTGCGCTAGTATCAAACTTGTTACGTGCTTTGCGCCAGTTTGGTCATGTATGCATGTGGTTAGGTCTCGGCTGAAAAACGCCACTAGAATACCTGCACCTCCGGTGAGGAGATTGTATGCACGTGTTCAGGGCTCAGCTGAAAGACGCCATTAGAATACCGGCTACTCCGGTGAGGAGATGTTACTTGTGTTCTGATTGCATGACCACAGACTGCAATCCGCTTAGCAGTCATCTGTGTCTCCTGTGAGGCTAACAGGACACAGACGCTATTACAGCGGCTCTGTGAAGTAACAGAGTCGCTTATATCACCATATAGCGCCACAGCATTTTGGTTTAGCGGTTCTGTGGCATAACAGAGTTCGCTCATATCGCCATATAGTGCTACGGCGTTCACATCTGCGACTCTGCAGGATAACAGAGTTCGCTCATACCGCCTATTGCGTCATCTTGCTAGCAGCAGGCTCTGCCTGCATGGTGGACCCGGGCTGCAAACGCACCTCTCTATAATATCTATTAGGTGACTTCCGCAGGCCCTTGACAAGAAAGATTTGTGGATGAGTCACATTGTGGGACAACAATTTAATAGATCCAAATCCAGGTAAATGGCTTTCTGTCTTGATGAAGAAATGTATAGTACTTTGAAAGTCGTCGACTGAATAAAGAAACCGTCATTACCACTTGTCTAGATTTGGATCTATTACATTGTTGATGAGCAGGGTAGATAATCCACAAATCTTCCTTTCCTAAGACACAGAAGGAGACAGATTGTAGTACAGATTTCTAATAAGTGTTTTTTTCATGCCAGAGCTGGATTCTCTGCTATACTGCTCAGTACTGCTTTATGGTGTCCTCGAAAACCAATGCTATATAGAGACAGTAGATCAGAAATCCCTTATGTTTTTGTGCACAATGTATGAGAGATCACTGCAGTTATTCTTCACCCACTAGTTCAGAGACAAATGAAAATTTGAGCCAGAACCTGCAGAAGAGGAAACTGGTAAAAAATGCAGGATTCAAGTGTATAATGGCCTCAAATAGTATTCTAAAAAGTTACTTGAAATAAATGGTATACTTTAAATATGCTGGGCTGTAAAATATATAACAAACTCTATACCTGTCAAGTGTACTCGTGTTTTTTATGGGGTTGATGAGCCATTGGATCCATCAGGTCAGGCATCTGCTACTTCTTCGGCAACCCAGAAGAGATGGAATGACGTAGCTAAAGGAGATCTTTCACAACATCATCAGGAGCTCACTGCACATGAGCCAACGCCTCTGACGAGACAACCCAAGGTCAAATATTGTACCTGTGCAAAATCTCGAGAAAGGAAGGCAAGTGACACAGACAAGAATTACCAATCCTTCAGAGAATGGAGGACAGTGACAGATGAGTAAAAGGGAGAGAGGCAGTTGAGCTGGCAGTGCCAATACCCTGCATTTGGGGTTAAAACTTCAAAACTGAAAGATCAAAATAAAATTCTTCAAGCAATATATGGAAATAATGGATTTAATAAGTATTGGAGGCTCTTTACTCACTTGCCATTAGTTAGGCTAGTAATACTATGATCACAGGTTCACTTTAAAATTAGCAGCAAAATTCCAAGGCAAATATTTGGATTTCTGCTGGAGATATGTCGAAATGTTCTGTAATTATTCTAAAGAATTTTGTGTTCAATGTTTATGAATAGTGTTGTGGAAACACCAATATCTTCTTAATCTATAGGTAGTTTTCATGCTGATCTGATGTCGCTTTTGATGCACAACCTGCACCATTATCCTTGACAAGTCCGGAACCTGTGAACAGGACTTTAGCCTCAAGCTGCTATGGTTGAGACTGCTTTTATCATTTTTATTTCTTTAACACAATCTGTACAATGCTGAGTAAGAAGAAAGGAAATCAGGCCAGATAGTCTACATAAAACAATAATAACCAAATCATTCAAAATGAAAAAAAAAAAACTACAAAATGTTGAATCTCAAATCTTATATTATTTGATATGGTTTTGAATCAGGTTTATTATTTTCTTTTTATTTCCAATTAATTTTATATTTTTTTTATTCATGTTGATCCATCTGTTTTTGCTTAAGAATTTAAGGCTATTTTTCTTTTATTGCTTTTGTGTGCGCCTTTTATTTTGGATTAACTTGTATACCGTTGACCTTTTGAAACCTAAAAATCCTCTGGCAAATCTTCAAAACAATTCTGTTAAAAGTCATTCTAAATAGTTGAATCTACAAACATGTTTTGATGGGGAATGAAGTATAATTTGCATCCTGAACATAAACGCTATAAATTGCTCTTTGTGTGAAAAAGCAAAATCAGAAAAGCTTAGATCTGCTCAATTTGTAAAATAACTCTCCGTATGCTACGATATTCATTGCTATTCCATAAATCTTCTTAGCCCTTCTTCTACTTCCTCTCGCAATCACACTTATTTTGAGTCTTCTCTTAAAGAAGATGTGGTCAGTATAACATTCCCATCTTTCAGAGACCTATGCTGCAGTTTGAAGAAATTCTGCTCAATTACAAGACACTTACTTTGGGAATAGAGCTTATTTTAATGTAGAAATATTGCCAGCAGAACATATTTTGGAGAACACCAATCACCTAAATGTCAGACGCCTCAATGGCTTCCAATCCATCATTTAAGTGCATTTCTTTTGGATTTCACATTTCATATATTTAACCTGTTACTGACAAGTTTTCATACCACATAGTAGTCCGGAGGTTGAGTCGTTGAAGTTTTACAATTCTTTTTGACCCATTTGAAATGGATCCTGGTGAACACTAATATTTACTAAGAAAATGTTTTTTTTTCCATTTTGTTTTCTTACAACATAATATATCATTTTCAGCTCTATCCACACTTTCATGAAATTCATTTATTTTAAAAGCAGGAAAAGAGGATTCCTTTTGATTCTTTAAAGGGAATTTGTCAGTAGGATCAACCATCCTAAGCCTTCTATGTGAGCATGCAGGGAGGAAGCTCAATAAAATGACACCTTGATATCCAATGTCTTATTTCAGAGAAATACACATATTTCTTATAAGTAAATAAGCTGTTCAGGACTATGGGCCGGACACTGATGTCCCTAAAAATCTGCTTTGACCCAAAATCTACAAACAAATTATTCCAGTAATTCAAAACTAACTGTGAAGGTTTGTTTGGCCACGCCTGTTCAAGTTGTCAAATTTGAAACTCATTCACGGCACACCAATTTTATAGGCAGTTTTGTCTTTAGCCTGCTTAGAAATTCGGAATGATTTCCTAGTTTTCCACAGTTGGCTAAGTGTGGTAAAAATATTTGGAAACAATTTAATTGTTTTACTTTTGCCCAAAATGTATGTTATACCAAAACGTGACAATGGCAAAGAATGTGGTAGCATTAGAGAAATAAAACATACCAAGGAAAAAGAATGTGATATTTTTACATGTGTACACTCTCAGTTATCCAACAATTTGCCAACTAAACTCTCTCCTGTTCAAGTAGCTGGTGGTGCAGTCACTGCCATACCACCTTGAGGAGTCATCAGCTGCCTTTTGAGAAATGATTGTGTAACATTTCACCATTATTTCTTACAGAAAGGTTTGCCCACTTTCTGCTGTCATAATTAATCTAGGAGAACGTAAAGTGCTCTCTCGACTTGTCTTTGAGTTCCAAAGTTCACTTCACTGTAGACACCAGAAGCAGCACCTGTGGGCAAAGACAATACATGAGTTTCACGGCTCACTGGGTCAATATTTTGAGTAGCAGTGATGCATTATTGTAACCAGGACAGGTGGTGAAGCTTCTGAGACTCTGAGTTATGTCTGTTTCCATCTCAAGGTGGAACATTGTGCAGCAATTACTTAATGTCAATCAAAGTAACTCATGTTCTGTGCATGACACACATCCTAAATTTTTGGGGCAATATTTAATTTATAAATATACACACTGGCTACACCATGTCCTCCTGGTTTTACAAAAAACAAAACAATTTACTAGAGAGCTACCTGTTTTGTGACATCGCAACCCTCTGGAATTTGATGCAGCATTTTTTGGAGCATCACAGTGACTGGCTGATTGCAGGTCCTCTTTGGAATCCACTCGGCATTTAACTTGAGTGGAGCTGATTGATTTGCTGTGGAAGGGATTAAGAATTCCTTTTTTGATACTGCTAGGATAATATATGGCTCAATCTCAGCTGCCTCATTTCTTTGCCACTCCCTTCCATTATTTAAACTCACGCTTAGCTCTTTCTTGCGCTGGTTATAGGTTTTCTATGCTGACCTCCTTGGAGAAGTTGCTCCAGTCACTGGAGAAGTTGTTCCAGTTTAAGCTGTGGAGTTCCATTTATTGTTTGTTTTTCCCTGTTTGGTTAACTTACTGTGTTTCTCTACATTAATAGTGAGACTAGTGTCTTGCTGCCCTACTCATTAGTTAGTGCTAGCTCAGGGCCAGCCAAGCCTAAGGCATGTGACTGCGCATGGTGGGAATAACCCGTCTGGTGGCAATAGGAAGTGCAGGGTGCAGCCTCATGTGAGTGTTTAGGGGTTTCCCTTCTCCCCTTTTTCTATTGTCAGGGCACCCTTTACCTGCTTTCCCTCTTTTGTGCCACACGCTGGGCATTTCCTCGCTCCGGCATGACATGCAGCAGCCATAATGGAGCAAAGGTTACTTTGAGATTTGACTTTGGCAGCTGATAAGTGACACTTGTTTCCTACTAAAGACCTCTGAAAAGGCAACAAGAATTTTCTGAAGAGACAAGTGTGGAATTAACCATGTGATTGCCCAGTGGTGGACACTGACAGCTTGGGTCCCTGTTCAAGAAATGTGTCTGAGCCGTCCTCCTTGTTCGACACTTCGCTTATGATGAGGGTAATCTGGCAATGGGACTCCGGGCTATGAGCAACATGCCAGATTGCTCTCATTATTACCGGGGTGCACATAGAAATCACAGGGCCCCATAGCAAAAGTTCTCTTTGGTCACCCACATCTCTAAAAAAAGTATATATTTTTTTAACAAAGATGAAGATACTGTATGTATACTGTGTATGTAAGTGTATATACTGTACATATATAAATACGCTAGGAATCTGCTGGTTCCATTGCAGTCATGCTTGCAGTCAAGTGACAACTAGTGTGTCATCTATGTCAGTGAATAGAATACCGAAAGACATTGTCATGGGTGCATCGCCACGAGGATCGTCGCGATTGCACATTCTGACTTCTCGCGGCTGAGTTGCTGTTACTTTGTGTTTGGTGGTGAGGGAGTTAATTTTACCTAGCTCTTTGCTAAGACTAGGTCCAGCCTCGCCCGGCTGCTTTTGATTATGTTCTAATTAGCTTCCTTTATATACCTGTCAATCTGCTGGTTAGATGCCGGTGAAAGCATTCATACAGACTGCAGATAGGATCGGTTCTGAGAAGACTGTTAAGCTAAGAGTTCCTTAGTTGTTTCTCCTCTCCTTGCTTTTAGTTTATCTCCTAAACCTTTGGTGTTCCCTCTGTGTTTATATGTTGTATGAAAGACAGTATTTACTTTATCCCCTGTCTGTCTCGTTTGTCTATACTGTTTGTTAACCTTTACCTGTCCATTCCCTATGGTGGTAATCAGGGTCCTTCTAAGGACTAGATTACAGTGGTCAGGGATTTATAGGAGACAGGGTTTACGCTGGTGGCCTGGACCTCTGTACCATTAACAGTACCTCCAGGTAGAGGGACTAGTCAGGACCCCAGTTTAGGGTCAGCATAGACCCCGGTCCACCTCTAGCCAGAGACAGCGTGAAAAGGATTCAGTATTGACCCACAGGATATTATGTCAGGTAATACTATGCTATATATACATGTTAATGTTACCTATTTATATGTTATATAGAATGTTGTCCCACTTGATAGATTACTGACATTATTTATTTATATATCGCTAGACAGCGTGACAGACATGGCTCACACTCTAGCTGTCATATGACAGCAAGTGTGCAAAGCGCATCCTCATGGTTACGTGATAACTAGAGTTGAGCGATACTTTCCGATATCCAAAAGTATCGGAATCGGAATGGTATCGTCGATACCCAAAAAATATCGGCGATACCCGATACCGATACCGGAAATCCAATGTAAGTCTATGGGAACAAAATATCGGAATTAAAAAAAACCCATTCTTGCCTTGTTGGTTAATTGTACATGAAGGAAAACAACAAAGAGTAATGTAGAATGTATTGGGGAAGGTTGAGGAGACATTAAAGGCATAGATGTTTAACCCAATCAAATGGAATAGCATATATATATATTTTTTTAAAGATGTTCGGATTGACGAAGAAATTGACAATGTTGTTAACGTTTTTTCTATTTTGGCAAATATGTATATTTCACAACTTCCATGCTCTTCACCTTTTTAACTTTTGACACACTTTCTCCTTCATAATCTTCAGCAGCATCATCTTTTTCATCAAATTATTCTTCATCTTCACCTTCTTTATCTTCTTCTTAAACTTCTTGCTATTCATCTTTTTGTTAACATTACTCATATTCTTCTTATTAAACTATTATTCTTATTCATATTGTACTTCATCTTCTTCATCATATTCTTATTTGTGACAGAGAATCCTGTACTTGTAATCTGTCAAAGTATGAATTTTTCATCCTTCCGTTCTTGCTGTCACAAAAGATTTAAATTACAACAGTATTTGTCCGTGTTCAGTTTAGCCTGCAGCAGCAGCAGGCATTTTCCAGGGGCACCACGAGGAGGAACGGACTCACCCCCATACACTGCTTAGTCTTCTTCTGCTTATAATTTAGAGCATATATTTTGCTCTTCATTTTGGTCTTATACTTCATGTTCTTCTGCTTTTTGATCTTCTGCTTATTGTTCTTAAGTCTCTTGTTCTGTATCTTGTAGTTTGTCTTAACCTTTTTAGTCCTGTTTGGTAATCTTTTATTTCTTCTTTGTGATGGTGTTTAGGCTGGTTGGCTTGATGCTCGTCGTCCTTGTGGTCGTCATCTTCTTCGGGGTGGTCATCATGGTCGTCGTCTTCATTGTTGGAGATCCAGAGTGATTACCTAAAAAAGCATTGAAAAAATCTTCAATTTGTAAATGTAGCAGAAGGTACAAGAGCCAATGCAAGTAACGAGGACCAGCTGACTGTGCTAGAACCCGGAGGGGCAGCAGAAGGAAAAGAGCCAATGGCACAACCGAGGACCAGCTGACGTTACTGGGACACGGTTACTAAGCAGGAGGTTACTGTGCTCCAAAGCACTACCAAGGACCAGCAGACGTTGCTGGAACTCGGATACCAAGATGGAGGCACCTAGGCCAAAGGCACTGCGGAGAACCAGCTGACGGTACTGGAACCCGGACGGGTAGCAGAAGGTACAAGAGCCAATGCAAGTAACGAGGACCAGCTGACTGTGCTGGAACCCGGAGGGGCAGCAGAAGGAAAAGAGCCAATGGCACAACCGAGGACCAGCTGACGTTACTGGGACACGGTTACTAAGCAGGAGGTACCTGTGCTCCAAAGCACTACCAAGGACCAGCAGACGTTGCTGGAATTCGGATACCGAGATGGAGGCACCTAGGCCAAAGGCACTGCGGAGAACCAGCTGACGGTACTGGAACCCGGACGGGTAGCAGAAGGTACAAGAGCCAATGCAAGTAACGAGGACCAGCTGACTGTGCTGGAACCCAGAGGGGCAGCAGAAGGAAAAGAGCCAATGGCACAACCGAGGACCAGCTGACGTTACTGGGACACGGTTACTAAGCAGGAGGTACCTGTGCTCCAAAGCAATACCAAGGACCAGCAGACGTTGCTGGAACTCGGATACCGAGATGGAGGCACCTAGGCCAAAGGCACTGCGGAGAACCAGCTGTCGGTATTGGAACCCGGACGGGTAGCAGAAGGTACCCATGGAAATTTAAGTTTACAGGCCGCGAGCCGGCCGCAGTTACCGAATCCCACAGTACTACAGTGGGTGATTGTCCTATTGTCACAACGGAAACAGCCTTTATTTGCATATCCCGCAACACACATAGGAAGCACCTAAACTCCAAGCACCATAGAGTCGGCTAACCCGACCGCAACACGACAGGACAACTTATTGGAGGCTAAGTGACGTTTACACTGACAGGAAACAGATGGCGTGCTGTAACCAGTCTGGGCAGGAGTGAGTACCCGTGCCAATGACACTTCCGAGCAGCAACTGGCGGTGTTGAAGCCCAGGGATGAGAAGACAACAGGGTGGAGGCAACATGACTTTTTGCCGTTCACACAGCAGGGGAACAGCTGACATTACTGAACCCCAGTAACACAGGAGCAAGTGTTGACTGTGCTAACAGCACTTCCGAGCAACAACTGGCGGTGTTGGAGACCAGGGATGAGAAGAAACATGGTGGAGGCAGCAGGACTTTTTGCCGTTCACACAGCAGGGGAACAGCTGACATTACTGAACCCCAGTAACACAGGAGCATGTGTTGACTGTGCTAACAGCACTTCCGAGCAACAACTGGCGGTGTTGTAGCCCAGGGATGAGAAGAGAACATGGTGGAGGCAGCAGGACTTTTTGCCGTACACACAGCAGGGGAACAGCTGACATTACTGAACCCCAGTAACACAGGAGCAAGTGTTGACTGTGCTAACAGCACTTCCGAGCAACAACTGGCGGTGTTGTAGCCCAGGGATGAGAAGAGAACATGGTGGAGGAGCAGGACTTTTTGCCGTTCACACAGCAGGGGAACAGCTGACATTACTGAACCCCAGTAACACAGGAGCAAGTGTTGACTGTGCTAACAGCACTTCCGAGCAACAACTGGCGGTGTTGTAGCCCAGGGATGAGAAGAGAACATGGTGGAGGCAGCAGGACTTTTTGCCGTTCACACAGCAGGGGAACA
This sequence comes from Oophaga sylvatica, assembly GCA_033576555.1. Taxonomy (NCBI): domain Eukaryota; kingdom Metazoa; phylum Chordata; class Amphibia; order Anura; family Dendrobatidae; genus Oophaga; species Oophaga sylvatica. Next base: position 498,563,935 of record JARQOD010000004.1, on the reverse strand, counting down.
GCTGACATTACTGAACCCCAGTAACACAGGAGCAAGTGTTGACTGTGCTAACAGCACTTCCGAGCAACAACTGGCGGTGTTGTAGCCCAGGGATGAGAAGAGAACATGGTGGAGGCAGCAGGACTTTTTGCCGTACACACAGCAGGGGAACAGCTGACATTACTGAACCCCAGTAACACAGGAGCAAGTGTTGACTGTGCTAACAGCACTTCCGAGCAACAACTGGCGGTGTTGGAGCCCAGGGATGAGAAGGGAACATGGTGGAGGCAGCAGGACTTTTTGCCGTTCACACAGCAGGGGAACAGCTGACATTACTGAACCCCAGTAACACAGGAGCAAGTGTTGACTGTGTAACAGCACTTCCGAGCAACAACTGGGGTGTTGTAGCCCAGGGATGAGAAGAGAACATGGTGGAGGTAGCAGGATTTTTTGCCGTTCACACAGCAGGAGAACAGCTGACATTACTGAACCCCAGTAACACAGGAGCAAGTGTTGACTGTGCTAACAGCACTTCCGAGCAACAACTGGCGGTGTTGGAGCCCAGGGATGAGAAGAGAACATGGTGGAGGCAGCAGGACTTTTTGCTGTTCACACAGCAGGAGAACAGCTGACATTACTGAACCCCAGTAACACAGGAGCAAGTGTTGACTGTGCTAACAGCACTTCCGAGCAACAACTGGCGGTGTTGTAGCCCAGGGATGAGAAGAGAACATGGTGGAGGCAGCAGGACTTTTTGCCGTTCACACATCAGGGGAACAGCTGACATTACTGAACCCCAGTAACACAGGAGCAAGTGTTGACTGTGCTAACAGCACTTCCGAGCAACAACTGGCGGTGTTGGAGCCCAGGGATGAGAAGAGAACATGGTGGAGGCAGCAGGACTTTTTGCCGTTCACACAGCAGGGGAACAGCTGACATTACTGAACCCCAGTAACACAGGAGCAAGTGTTGACTGTGCTAACAGCACTTCCGAGCAACAACTGGCGGTGTTGTAGCCCAGGGATGAGAAGAGAACATGGTGGAGGCAGCAGGACTTTTTGCCGTTCACACAGCAGGGGAACAGCTGACATTACTGAACCCCAGTAACACAGGAGCAAGTGTTGACTGTGCTAACAGCACTTCCGAGCAACAACTGGCGGTGTTGTAGCCCAGGGATGAGAAGAGAACATGGTGGAGGCAGCAGGATTTTTGCCGTTCACACAGCAGGGGAACAGCTGACATTACTGAACCCCAGTAACACAGGAGCAAGTGTTGACTGTGCTAACAGCACTTCCGAGCAACAACTGGCAGTGTTGGAGCCTAGGGATGAGAAGAGAACATGGTGGAGGCAGCAAGACTTTTTGCCGTTCACACAGCAGGGGAAAAGCTGACATTACTGAACCCCAGTAACACAGGAGCAAGTGTTGACTGTGCTAACAGCACTTCCGAGCAACAACTGGCGGTGTTGGAGCCCAGGGTCAAGGAGGATGTTTAAATACTATATCAAGTATTTTCCTTGTTACGTGTCAATTAAAAATGTCTATACTCCAAACAAGAGAAATATAACCTTTAGTACCATAAGATGATGATTTTACTTAAAAAAATATATGTAAATTAATAATTTACAAACATAAACGCATACATTAACATGTTGAAAAGCAATGCAAACCACAATTAAAATAGGTTAAATAATCTGCTATACGGTTTAAAATAAAATCATACAAGTACATATCAGAATCCATTAATGATGGCTAAGTAACAGTATGTACACCATTTTTATTGTGTAGACAATGAATGGCTGACTTAAAAACATAATCAGCATTACAAGTTATCTTTGACATTCATAAAACTTTACATTTGGTGAATAATATCACTAAAAATTTTTTAAAAATATCTAAAATTTCCATCATGTAATACTGATAATATGTGCCAATCATTTATATTAACAAACAAAAAATTTAAAAAGTGCATAGTGCAGAGTGAAAACAGATATTTATGCCTGACTGTGGACTTGCAAGCATGACAACGGATAGATAAGGTATATATAGATGAGACTGCATAGCCACAGATGGTGAATGGCGATGTAATACTGTACCTCAATAAAGTGTGCGTTACTACTACATCCTTTTTTTTATATAGCTTTATAAAAGGTTACGTGCATGTATGGTTGCGCCTTTGTTTGGACGCACAGACTGGCTTCCTGCTGTGACTCGTTGGGTATTGGAGCGTCTGTACGTCTTATGACGCAGACTAACATTTACGATGCGCATCGTTCATCATCGCAAGCGTACCGACAACACAAAGGCGTTGTCATGACTGCTTTACTCAGTAAACATGCACCTATGATGAAACATACACGCATGTGCCCTATTACATAACAAGCTACAAGAAAAACAAGTGTGAGGTGTGACACAGCTGTTTTGTTAAGGTACAGTATTATATCGACATTGTACAGGTGTCGCTATTCAGTCTGATAAATAGATCATTCACCTATTCTATCAGTTGTCGTTCTTTCAGCACCACTTACAGGTATATATTTTGCTATTGTGACTATGCACTATTGACTTTACCAAGGTAATGCATGATTTTTGTTAGCGATTATCATGTTTACAAGAAGGACCTTTATGATATGGGCTGTTAACTTTCTAATTAAATATGTATTTTTTAAAATGACACAAATATAAGTAATGTTGAAGAGGACTATTCCTACATGCATTGTTTGCACAATATTACAGGTGTACATCACGTCCCTTAATCAAATTGGATTATTATATTTACTTGTATGCTTTTATTTAAAAGGCAAGAACACTGAAGTATAACCTTCGCACTGCAGCGTTGTCAAAGTTCAACCCACATTATGCACTTCCAACATTGCAGCATTTGAGTCATGATGTGAGTTGTATTTGTCTAAGCTATGGAGTGACAAGGTTGACCATCAGTATCCTATAGCATAAGTAGGCTTTTGTGTTTGCATTTGTTTTCGACATGTGCATATCTGTAATAATATGTCACAATTATTTTGTTACAGATTTGTGACAAAGACTAATCATTTTATGGTTTTAAAGTTGACGTTCAAATGTTACTTGAATCAGGTTAGCCTCATATATGTGTACCTAACACTGACATTCATGTTTTTCACCATGATAGGTAGCTAGCATATTTTGCGGACACAGCAGGACAGCAGGTTACTGACCACAAATAGCATTTTTTATCTGTGCATCTAACATTCTGAGCACAACTGCGTGTTGACCAGGCAAGGAGGTGTGCAGTATATATTTTGAATGAAGTTGTAGTTAGCAGCAGTAATTTTTGCCGACACACAGCAGGGGAACAGCAGGCGTTTACTGAACCCCACAAACACATCAGCGATTGTTTTCATCTGTGCATCTAACACTTCTGAGCAGCAACTGGCGGTGTTGAAGCCCAGGTCAAGGAGGGTGTAGGCATAAAATATTGAGTTATTGCCTTGTTACGTGGCCATTGCAAATGTATGTACTTCAAACAAGAATAAATGAAGTTTTACTAGGACAATAAAATGATGAATTTCAATTCCAAGAATAGAAAAATATTTATACTTGAGAGTCCTCTGTGGTTGATACCGTTTAATGGCTAACTGAAAATATGGTAACAAATTCCAAGATTTCGAGACTACTCAGGTCTCTTCATCAGGCTAAGACTAAAACAAAAAATGAAGAATCACATATTTCTACACACAACAGGACACAGGAATAGGTAAGACAAGTGAGGGAGGGACAAGTGAGGGGAGACCGGCCAAAAAATGAGAACAAGGATGAATTATCAGCGCCACACAATAAGAGAAAAAATAATGGATTTACCTGTGCCAAAACACTTTTGTATGCCCGGTCATAGCATGATGGATATGGAATTACTGGTATTAAAATATAACTTCAAATATGAGAAAGATACAAAGGTTTCAGAATATAAGCTCATCATGACCTTTGACACTGTTAGTGATGAAATGAATAGATCACACGGATTTATGTCATTCTATATCAATTAAGGAATCTGCGTCTCTGCCCTTCCAGGGGCATGAAAACACAAAACCAGACCCCAATCAGAGGCAATAAAACTTTCTATCCTTATCTATGAACTAGTCATATTTATGTTCATCCCTCTGCCATAATGACAGTTCTGCTTCACGTCACTTGCCTTACCTATTGCATTATTCCTGTGTCCTTTTGTGTATATAAATATGTGATTCTTCAGCTTTTGTTTTAGTCTTTGCCTGATGAAGAGACCTGCGTAGTCTCGAAAGCTTGCAATTTGTTACCATCTTTTCAGTTAGCCATTAAAAGGTATCAACCACTGAGGACTCTCAAGTCTAAATATTTTTCTATCTACTGGCTAACACGGTACGAAGATACACATCTTTCCTATATCAAAATGGAGGATACCAGAATGTACCGCATCTTTATGGAACTGAAACCACTTCTGAAGAAACGTGCACAAATGGACAGAGACATTTTTTTCTTATCTAAATGCAAAAAGGAGAATCTAATTCCCAAAGGACTCTGGATTACAAACCCAATTCTTCACACCTACAATACCCATTATGCACAAAACCTTTGTCACAGGACTTCTGAAAGACTAAGGAACCATCTTTTGCATGTCTGCTACAGCATAAGGAGTAAAGTCCAAGGAGAATTTGAAACTCTGAGGAAAACACTTACAGAAAGCACAGAGCAAAAATTACAACAATACTATAACAAACTACGGACCTTTCTGATTCAAAACAAGGAAAAGAAACTACACAGATTGCGCCTCCATTCCGGACTCTACACAAACAGATACAAAACAAAACCAAAACCTGACAACTCTGACAACCACTCCATTCCAGACACAAAAGCATCTAACTGTGTCATCAATCTCTCAGATTACAAACCCAACAAAGTGGAGCTTGCCGTGCTTTCTAGAGGACTCTCATTTTGTCCTACTAAGGCCCTGGATAAAACCGAACTCTGCAGTGATATGGAACATTTTTTCAGGAGACTGCGCCTGAGGGAATACTTCAATGATACAGAAGATTCAGAAAACACTCGGATTGAAGGAAGAGGGATCCCAACAACCAAGAAGAGGTCAGACTGGACACCTCCACCTGGACGTAACCCTCATTTGGATAAATAAATAGACTCATTCAGACATTTGATAAAATCCACCATCATAGCCACCAACAAGAGACAAGCCTCCAACATCAGTGCCCAGGAGAGAAAGGCCATACAGTCTCTGAAAACCAACAAAGAAATCATCATTAAACCTGCTGACAAGGGAGGTGCAATAGTCATGATGAACACATCAGACTATATGAAGGAAGCAAACAGACAACTTACGGACACACGCTACTACAGAAAACTGGAGTCGGACCCTACACAGGACTATTACAAGGAACTAAGCAAGTTGGTATCTTGTCTGTCTGACAAATCCATAAGAGCTGATGACCTGATACCAGAAAGTCCAAGAACAGGGACATTCTACATGCTTCCCAAAATCTACAAAGCCGGAAATCCAGGAAGGCCGATTATTTCATGTGTGGACACCCTTACTGAGCAAGTATCTGGATGGGTAGAGGGTGTTCTTAAACCCCTGGTAAAGGATACACCCAGCTACATTCAGGACACAACTGACCTACTGAATAAACTAGCAGCAATAGGTTCTCTACCAGAAGGAACCATCCTGGCCACCATGGATGTGGAATCTTTGTACTCTAATATCCCACACCAGGATGGATTAAATGCCTGCAAAGTCTTCATGGGAAACACCGGGAATGATGCTGATTCTGTGGTGAAACTCACAAAATTCATCCTCACCCACAATTACTTTGAATTTGACAACAAGATCTATCTTCAGGAGACTGGCACAGCAATGGGAAGTAAAATGGCTCCACAGTATGCAAATCTTTTCATGGCCAAGCTTGAAAGCGAATTTTTGTCCTCATGCCCCATCAGGCCTCGGGCCTACTACCGCTACATTGATGACATTTTAATCATCTGGACGGAGTCTGAACAACAGCTAAAGACGTTCCATGAACAGTTCAATCAATTTCATCCCACCATCAACTTAACACTTAACTACTCCAGCACTGAAATTAACTTTTTAGACACCACCATTAAGCTAAAGAACAATGAAATAGAGACATCCCTGTATCAGAAGCCAATCGACCGTCCAACATATCTTAAATGGGACAGTTTCCATCAAAAACACATAAAAAACTCTATTGTCTACAGCCAAGCCATCAGATACAACCGTATATGTTCCAACCCCATGGATAGAGATGAACACCTTGGTCGCCTCAGAAAGACTTTTTTGAACCAGGGCTACCATCCAAGAACAATTGAAAACCAAATTACAAGAGCCACCAGAATATCAAGGAATCACCTGCTACATTACAAAGCTAAAGAAGAAAATAACCGGGTGCCTCTAGTGGTCACCTACAATCCAAGTCTGGAGATGCTAAGGGGAGCTGCACGGAAACTACAACCTTTACTACAAAAAGATGCCCGATTACAATCCATATTTCCAGACCCCCCACTACTATGTTTTAGGCAGCCCCCAAATCTAAGAAGCATCATTGTCAGAAGCTCCCTGTCCTCCCCAACAGCTGCAGGTACCTTTCCTTGCAAACAAAAGAAATGCAAAACCTGTGCATCTATAATGACCACGGACAGGATAAAGATCCCCAACTCCCATCAGGACTACAAGATACCAGGTACTTTCAGCTGCATCACATCTAATGTGGTGTACCTAATTATATGTACTAAATGTCCAACTGGGGGTCTGTATGTGGGGGAGACCGGCAAAAACTGAGAACAAGGATGAATTCTCATCGCCACACAATAAGAGAAAAAAGAATGGATTTACCTGTGGCAAAACACTTTTGTATGCCCGGTCATAGCATGACGGATATGGAATTACTTGTATTAAAATCTAACTTCAAATCTGAGAAGGATAGAAAAGTCTGGGAATATAAACTTATGATGACCTTTGACACTCTTAGTGCTGGGATGAATATATCCCAGAGTTTTATGTCTTTCTACAACAATTAAGGAAACTGCTTCCCTGACCTTTTAGGGTCATCACAACACAATACCAGACCCCAATCAGAGGGTAATAAAACTTTACTCCTTATCTATGAACTAGTCATATTTATGTTCATCCCTCTGCCATAATGACAGTTCTGCTTCACGTCACTTGTCTTACCTATTGCATTATTCCTGTGTCCTTTTGTGTATATAAATATGTGATTCTTCAGCTTTTGTTTTAGTCTTTGCCTGATGAAGAGACCTGCGTAGTCTCGAAAGCTTGCAATTTGTTACCATCTTTTCAGTTAGCCATTAAAAGGTATCAACCACTGAGGACTCTCAAGTCTAAATATTTTTCTATCTACTGGCTAACACGGTACGAAGATACACATGTTTCCTAACTTCAAGAATAAAAATAAAGACACTGCAAATATAAATGCATATATGCACATGCCAACAAGAAATGGAACAACACACCACCCAAAAAATTGGTTACAAAATATAGTGTTGTAAATTTAAGAATAAAAGTCCATTTTTGAATTTATGAATAATGCTTAAGGAACGCTATGTTAAACCATAACATAGTGAAGACAATGGATTTTGTAATAGTCACTCATCATCATCATCATTGCAATTTAGATGTGACAGTCACAGACATTTCAATTATTTAAGTTAATAAAATCGTTACTTTGTACAGCATGTATGACATGTCCAGCATGGACTCATCAATGTGATGACACAATAATGTACTGATAAAAAATAACCATTTAAAAAAACATAATGCATTGTCACAATTTAAGTGTGTGCCTGCAAGTGTAGGTGAAACAAAGGCTACGGATAGCAAAGGTATATTCTATGTCTGCATCAGACAGTGGACAGCCTCTGATGGGTAATGGCGATGTTATACTGTACGTCAATAAAGTCTGCGGCTGCAATCATGCATTTTTTGCTTGTACAGTGTTGAAGAGGGTAAAAGCATGTCTGGTTGCGCAAGGCTTTATCCGTCAACACTACCTTCCTACTGTCACGCGTAGGGTAGGGTAGCGTGTGTCAATTAGATGACTCTATAAAATGTGACGTTACGCAGCGTTATTGCGCCCTAGGGACGCCAAAAATACGACAGCAGTAATCATTTACTGTCTAATACTCCACCTATGACCAACAAAAAAATACCGTTCCCTCTTTAACAATCTACAAGACTAACAAGCCTAATGGTTGACGCTGACTTTATTGAGGTACAGTATTACATCGACATTGTCCATGAGTAACTATGCACTGTGATACCTATATACCATTATTAATTTATATCTGTTGTGGTTGTTTTAACAGCACTTGCAGGTATAACTACCTATTGTCAGTATGCATGATGCACTTTCTAGATGTAATAATTTATTATTGCACATTATTACCAGGTTTAGATGCTGGCCATTTCATATATGGTGTGTGAAGTTACAGTTGGCATCAGTATGTGTATTTTATAATGTCTGTCATAAATAAAACTCGTGATGATGATGATGAGGATTTTATGATTCATACATCCATTGACTGCATTATCTTACAGGTACAGATAAAGTTCCTTAAAAAGCATTAATTGATAAGTATGAAATGTACTTTTATGCATTAATTTCAAAAAGTGAAGACTATGTTTTAGTTTTTGTTACCATTTCTAATAGACATGTGCAGATATGCGCTGTGATGACAAATTATTATTTGTCCATATTTGTCATAAAAATTTATCATTCTAGGCCTGGAAAACTTCACAATTTCCTGTTTTAAGCATAACAATCAGGGTGACGGCTCTTCCCTATTTGGAGCATGTTCGACATGGGTTTTTCTGTGCATGTGTAGGGAACAGGAGACTTCTTGCCGGACACACAGCAGGGGAACAGCTGGCGTTACTGAACCCCACTAACACTATAGCTTGTGTATTGGTCTGTGGACACGACACTTCTGAGCAGCAACTGGCAGTGTTGTAACCCAGGGAGTAGAGTTCAGGTGGTAGAAAGATGAACATAACAGGAGACATGGATAACGTTGCGAACCAGTTATTTAATCTGAAAACGGACAGACAAATTCTGGCGAGATCCATGCCTTGTTCATTTTCAGAAAAGTAAGCCGGTCTACATTATCAGAGGATAGTCGCATGCGACGGTCTGTTAGTACACCACCTGCAGCACTAAAGACGCGCTCCGATAATACACTGCCAGCAGGGCAAGCCAGCACCTCCAATGCATACTGGCTAAGCTCTGGCCATGTATCCAGCTTAGAGACCCAAAACTTGAATGGGGAAGAGCCATCTGGGAGTACACTGAGAGGGAAAGACATGTAGTCTGTCATCATCTTACGGAAACGTTGCCTCCTGCTGACTGGAGCCGTCTCGGATGGTGTAGACATTTGTGGCGCTGCCACAAAACTTCGCCACATTTGGAACATACTGGTCTTGCCCTGTGCAGAGGCGCTGCTTGTGCTCCCTCTTGTTGCAGAGCTGTCTCCACTGCCTCGACGCACAGAGCTGTTTTGTAAAGCAGTAGCAGCAGCAGTGCTCTCGGTTGGAATGGAGAACATTATGGATTGCACCAGTGTGTCTTGGTACTCCCGCATTTTACGCTCCCGTTCAACGGTGTGATGAGGCTTTGTAAGTTGTCCCGGTAGCGAGGGTCTAGGAGGGTGTAACCCAATAATCAGACGTGGTGAGAATGTGGGCGATGCGGCGGTCGTTTCTCAGGCACTGCAGCATGAAATCAACCATGTGCTGCAGACTCCCAACTGGCCAAGAAACGCTGTCCCCTGCAAGAGGCGTCATCTCTGCCTGCTCTGCATCACCCCACCCTCACTCTACATACTGACTAGAGCGTTGTGTACCTCCCTCTGGAGCGATGTCTTCCTCCTCCATTGACTCCTCCTCATCCTCCTCACAAAGTGAGCCCTGCCCAGCCCTTTGTGAGGAACACGTTGCACTGACTGTCCAGAAGGTGATGGAATTTGTGACTCCTCATCCTCCACCTCTTCCAAAACCTCATCCCTTTGTGCTTGCAGTGTTTTTTGAAGCAGGCAGATAAGGGGGACAGTCAGGCTGACTAGTGCATCATCTACACTCGCCATCCGCGTTGACTCATCAAACGCACGCAAAACGTGGCAGATGTCCTTCATAGAGGCCCACTCAGTAGTGGTGAAGTGTGAACGGCGCAAATTGCGAGTTGATTGCGCCTGATGCAGCTGATACTCCATTACTGCTGGCTGCTGCTCACACAACCGCTCCAACATTTGTAACGTGGAATTCCACCTGGTGGGTACGTCACATATGATGCGATGTTCAGGAAGGCGAAATCTGTGTTGCAGAGCTGCAATGCGCGATCTGGCCATGCTGGAACGTCGCAAGTGAGCGCACTCTAGGCGGACCTTGTGCAGCAGTGCATCAAGATCCGGATAGTCCCTCAAAAAACTCTGCACAACCAAGTTGAGCACATGTGCCAGACATGGTATGTGAGTGAGGTTGCCAAGGCCCAGAGCTGCCACCAGATTTCGGCCATTGTCACACACTACCAAGCCTGGCTGGAGATTCGCTGGCAAAAACCACACGTCGCTCTCCTGCTTGATGGCATTCCAGAGCTCCTGCGCTGTGTGGCTTCGATTCCCCATGGAAATTAATTTCAGGACGGCCTGTTGACGTTTGGCCACAGCTGTGCTCATATCGGTCGCATCAGGTAAGCGTTCACGGGTCCATGTGGAGGTAGACCGTGACGGCTCCTGCAGCGATGATTCTGAGGAACTGGAGTAGGAGGAGGAGTCAATGTGGACAGACTTGATTCCTGCAATCCTTGGAGTTGGCAGAACACGTACAGCGCCACTCGCAAGATCTGTACCCGGCTCCACAACATTGACCCAATGGGCAGTGAGGGAAAGGTATCGTCCCTGGCCATGGGTACTGGTCCACGCATCGGTGGTCAGGTGGACCTTGCTACTGACGGCGTTTAGTAGCGCATGTTTAATTTTTCCCTCAACATGCTTTTGCAGACCAGGGACGGCTTGCCTGCTGAAATAAAATCGGCTGGGCACATTGTATTGTGGGACTGCCAATGCCATTGAGTTACGGAAACTGTCAGTCTCCACCAGCCTGAATGACAGCATTTCAAGGGACAGGAGTTTTGCAATGCCAGCATTCAGAGCCTGTGCTCGTGGATGGTTTGCCGAGTATGGCCGTCTTTTATCCCATGCCTGTGCTACCGATGGCTGTTTTATGGCCTGGGAGTGTGAGGATGACAGGGAACTTGCAGCTGTGGGTGGAATAACACTGGGTCTCTGGACAACAGTGACAGAGGTTCTTCCATGGCGATCCTGTGAGGAAGCCGAACCAGCTGTGTGTGAGCTGGAGGAAGAGGCTCCAACACGAGCTGAAGATGTAGGTGCTGCTGTAGGTTGGCCTACATCTCCAGTGTGTCTTTGTAACTCAACCACGTGCTTTGACCGCACTGTTTCCACATATTTGTGGTATTAAGGTTACTGACACTTTTACCTCTTTTTACTTTTTGATTACACAGCTTGCATTTGACATAGCAAATATCATCTGCAATTGTGTCAAAAAAGGACCACGCAGTGCAAGTCCTGGGAGCGCCCATTTTGGCTGTTGGAAGAGAACTGCTACGAACGGGTGCCAAACTGGAGGCTACAGGCAACCGAGTCTGCAGCCTACCTCTCCCTACTGTTTGGACCGTTGGGGCAATCTCTTCCTCAGAGCTGCTACCACCATCTTCCTGTTCCTCACGCCATGTTGGGTCTTGGACCTCATCATCTCCACTACCCTCTTCCAGCACCTGCTGCTGTTGGGTGGTCTGGCCAGCACCATGCTCAACAGAAACTGGCACCTGAGTCTCATCATCATCAGATGCGTTCTGCGGTGTGCTGACCATCGGCACTGGCTCACCCGCCTCTTCAGATTCAGAGAGACACAGCTGTTGCGCATCACTGCATACTGCCTCTTCTTCACATTCCAGAATGCTGCTTGGCTGGGCCCCTGTTTGCAAGCCAACAGATTCTGAGAACAGAAGCAGAGACTCAGATGGCTCCTTTACAGAGCTCTCTGACTGCCTGGGCAATTTGGCAGGCGGTGAAGAGACAGATGGTTGTTCAACAGTGCTGTGGTCCTGAGAGGAGGTGGAAGCAATTGAAGTCGATGCATTGGCTGCCATCCAATCAACAACGGCTTCAATTTGTTCTTCCCGCAGCAGGGGGGTACGCTGAGCTCCTACAAAAGTGCGCATAAAGGAACGTTCACGGGGAAAACTGGTGGATGCTGTGTCACTGGGTGCGGCAGCAGCCACAGAATCCCCACGTCCTCTCCCTGCTGAAACTCCACGGCCACGACCACGTGCCTTACTCCCTGCCTTCTTCATCTTGGTAGATTGATAAAGAAAGTCAGAAAAGTTATAAGGCCTAAGTGTGGTTATTCCTCAGAGACTGCAGTGAACACTGCAGACAACTGTTCAGTAGCTGTGAAAGGTCCCTTTGTGTACTTCTATAGTGTTTGCAACCAATGTATTGTATACGGATGGAAGCGCGTCACACTAATAGATTAGATTTTTTTCAAATATAATGGAGCAGCACCAATTAGAGAAAAATGTGAAGGATGAGGCAGTGACACATGCTCAGCAGACTACAACCAGCAGTGGTTGAAGAACTAACTGGAGCGTAATCTGCACTCAAAAAATGAAAAGCTCACAGACTACAGTGAACACTGCAGACAACTGTTCAGTAGCTGTGAAAGGCCCCTTTGTGTACTTCTATAGTGTTTGCAACCAAATATAATGGAGCTGCACCAATTCCACAAAATAAAATAAAAAAAAGAGTCAGTGAGTGACACGTGCAGATGCCTACAAACAGCGGTGGATGCAGAGCAAACTGCAGCGTCACCTGCACTCTCACACACACCTTGCACAGAGCTGTTAAAGCAACACTGGCAAAAGGAAGCTTTACACAGCGGTTGGTAAACTAGCCTGCCTAAAGCACAGTACACAAAATCGCAATGTCTAACTGTCCCTCAAAGTCAGCAGAACAGCGTTCTGTCCCTAACTGAGTTCACAGCACAGTGACGCTAAAATGGCGGCGGCGCCTTTTATAGTGCATTCTGACATCATTTCAGCAGCCAATCACAGCCATGCCATTAGTTAAGATGACCGCAGCATTACAGGATGTGCCCACACTTCATAAGATTCCTCATTGGCTGACTAAAATCACACTGCCTCTCAAAGAATTATGGGAACTTCCGATTCTGGTATACGATATTGGAAAAATATCGGAACTAAGTATCGGAATTCCGATACAGCGAATATCGGCCGATACCCGATACTTGCGGTATCGGAATGCTCAACACTAGTGATAACCACTGGATCCGTCCCTACCGTGTATAGGTCATATAAAATTACACGTCTTGTATCTACTTTATTCATTGTCTATGGAACTGATGGAAACAGCCGAGCGCAGCGCTCAGCAGCTCTATAGATAATGATTAGAGAAGAGTCCAAGTATGCACAACTCTGCTTCATTTGGGACAAGACTGCAAAGCCCTGTTCTCAGAATCTCCAGGGGGCCCTGTGGTCAAACTGCCAGTGATCAGTAAGTTAACCACTATCCGATGGACCAGAAACAATTTGATTATTTAGCACATGCAGTAGACGAGGCTGACCGTGATAATTATCATGGCAATGTCACTACTTAAAACAACCAAATGTCACAGTGGGGTGATGAAAATGAACTACATTGTGTCACGCTGTATGCTTGAATGCTTGCAGGATGACACACATATTCTAACCAACAATTTGGTGACTAACCCCTTGAAGGGCCAGGTTGATTCTCTTGTTTCCTTACAATTACAGTATCATACATGAACCAAAAACAAATATGTTCACACACACATATACATGCACATACACCATACATACATGATCACATATACAGTTGTGTGAAAGTGTTTGCCCACTTTCTGATTTCCTATTCTTTTGCATGTTTGTCACGCTTAAATGTTTTAGATCATCAAACAATTTAAATATTAGACAAAGATAACACAAGTAATCACAAAATGCAGTTTTTAAACGAAGGTCTTTATTATTATGGGAAAAAAAAACGAAACTGCAAAGTGTCTCCCAGCCAATAGGGTTGTGCCACTCTATGTGGCCAGGTCATCTGTTCCTCTGACTGTTCTCCCATTAGTTCAGTATAGTTTGTCCTTGTTACTGTGACCGCTTCAGTGGTGTCCGTACCCTAAAATCGCACTAGCGGTACCTAAACTGTTTTTTGAGAAGATTGTGTCTAATTTGTACCTGCTTCTATTCTGTCGGCACAGTCTGAACCCGTCCCTGTGGCCGTGCTGTTGGCACTGTCTGAACGCATCCCTGTGGCGGTCCTGTTGGCACAGTCCAAACCTGTCTCTTTGGCCATCCCGCTTGCTGTCCAGACACTGCACATTCTGAAACTGAACCCTTTGGCCGTTCTAACGACACAGCTTGAGCTTGTACCAGAGGCTGCCTGCCTGCACAGTGTGAACTTGTTCCAATGGACGTCATGTCTTGCCCTGTCTAGGAGTTTGCATTAACGGCTTAGACCCTTGGGGTCAGCTGCCACTGCCAGACGTCACCCTGGAGTGGCACCTGGCAGCTACCTGCAGCACAAGCCTGACCTCACCACTAGAGGCTCCAGTGAACACCAAGGTAGCTGCTTAGTTTCATCCCTCCAGGGTAAGTCCATTCTGTGACACAATGGGTCCATGAAAAATGTGCGCCTTCTGCTTGCACAGCACCCGTCTTCACCTCTGATACTTGGTGCAGTTGCACCAGCTGCTCCAGCAGTATGTCAGCCCTGTCATTGCCCTCATACTTATCTTAAAAAGCAAAACAGAATGTAAGGCGGAATTGTGGAAGAACAGCAACTTGCACATCTCTATCATTGCACTTTGTATGTTGGGGACCTGAAGCTTATGCTATATTCTGTAAGATTTGGAGAAAGAGGACGAGGAAGAGCAGCAGCAGATGGATGTGGGCAAAGTTAGCACATGCAGTAGACGAGGCTGACCGTGATAATTATCATGGCAATGTCACTACTTAAAACAACCAAATGTCACAGTGGGGTGATGAAAATGAACTACATTGTGTCACGCTGTATGCTTGAATGCTTGCAGGATGACACACATATTCTAACCAACAATTTGGTGACTAACCCCTTGAAGAGCCAGGTTGATTCTCCTGTTTCCTTACAATTACAGTATCATACGTAAACAAAAAACAAATATGTTCACACACACATATACATGAACATACCCCATACATACATGCATACAAATGGATTGGATAGCATTGCTTTTAGACCCTCATTCTAAAATCAAAATGGGGGAATTTTTCAGGCTTTAAGAAGGGAATCCAAACTGTCTCTTTATGAGGATAAGCTGCATTACCCACTCTTCAAAGCTGTTGCCAATCTGATTCCTGCCTTTTTCATGATTGACCAGTAGACCCCTATGTGATCTCCATAAATCCCAAACTCCCCACCTGTGTTAACATTAAGGCTTCAACATGAGTCAGCAGCAGCAATAAGAGCTCCAGTTTATTTGACATGATGGGCCAGTTGTTTTATCTGACATTGAGACAACCTGATGCACTTTCACAAACAGAATCATCTGTATACTGTAGAATTGCTGCAGTCAGTATGTTGCCAGACTTCTACTTGCCTGTCCCATCCTATTTTTCTGCCCTACAGCTTCTTCCATTGCCAGTGTCTGAGTTTGCAGGTTGGGGGATGCAGTGACTGACAGGAGACAGAGCAAGGGTTAACAAGTTATACTATAACAGGGGAATACTCCACACAGGGAGGCAATGGGTTAAATAGTATAATTGCAAAAGAATATGCAGAGTTCAAGAATAAAGGATCAGGTAGTGGCAGTTCCTGTGAAGCACTTATGTCAGAATTTACTCAAACTGTAACTCCTGCAGGAAAGTCAATAGCGGCATCAACAGCTGGCTCGGTGTCTTTTCCAATAGGGTCCTGTGGACAACAATGCCTGGTCTTCTGGTGGCAGTAGTCGATCTCCAGTACCTTCCGCTGAGCCCTAGTCCATATGCTGCAGTGGCTAACAACGGTGAGGGCCACAGTCCTGTACGAGCCCAACTTGGCTCAGCAAATATACAGTGGTGAAGTCAGGACACAAGTGTCTGGGCAATTATTTGCTGGCAACGTCAGGGCGCAAGTGTGTAGCCCAGCTGCGCTTGGAGGCACATGTACCCAGGAGGATGCACAGAAGGTAAACCCACACAAACACCTGATATTCATTCACACCTTCACTTTTCCCTGGAGCCACCAGAGGGAGCCCTTGAAGAGTATGCATATATATAAGGGTAGTGGAGGACAGCAGTTACCTCAGATCTCCTCAGAACACCAGAGAGAGAGGTTGATCAGATTAGCTGGGAGAGCTGAGGAGATGAGATCAAATTACCTCAGTTAGTTGGTTGTTGGTTTTACCTCAGAACGTGACAGACTGTTAGTTCCCTGGAAAGTGGAAAGTAGCTCTTGAAGTGAGCATAGATCAGTCTGACGGAAGGTCCTGATAGCTGCTTCAGACAGAGCCTCAGAAGGAAGCGAAGGAAAGGGAACTGCAGTTACGGAAAGACTGAAGACTACAGCTTGCACTTAGTTTATATTGTGGAGTCCAGTAATAGTGGAGGAAGATAGCCACTTTAGCCTGGTCAGAACTGAGTCAACTGAGGTAGTTTCAGTAAGCAAGCGTGCCGACGCTTTGAGAGCGGTGAAGAGGAAGGAGAATCTGCCATCTACTGCTAGAGTGTGCTTATGTTAAGGGTAAGAGTAGGACGAAAGGAGAGTGGAAAAAGGAAAAGAGAGTAACGGAGGTCGAAACAGCATTGATAGCTTACCTCTACTCTGCACTACCGGACGCCGGGTCCGAGCTTGCTAGCATCTACACAACTAGTAGGAGATACCGGAGACCCGGTGGGACTTCAAGTCGCAGGGCCCTGCAGTGCTGATACGTAACCGAGGTCAGGAAGACGGGGGTCTAGCAGGACGCTGCATACAGAGACACTGTTCTATCCACAAGAAGGCTGCACCACAAAGTCAGCCGGGCGTATATGAAAAGACAGAGTTAGACTTTGTTTTATACAGGTCAGAAATTCACACACATACAGGAGTACGGAGACCCTACACCTAATCAGTGGGAATACTGGATGTGCATCCTCCACCCTGCCAGCTTCCCGGGACGTGTCTGCAACTATACCGTCAGTAAAGGTACAGAAAGAGACTTTCGTGTGTGTGTCTGCCTTATTGCTCCTACATCCCTACACCGCCATATACCCTGAGGGATCAGTCTTGCCTGTGGAAGACTTAACACCTTGCTGCCCAGTAACATCCCCTCAGTGTATCTATCCCGCAGCGCTGGTCACACTGACCAGGTACCACAGGTGGCGTCACGAATAAACTGTATATATATCCTTTAATCCCCTGTAAATATCCCACATTTTATGGTGATCGCCCAGGGCAACGGACCGAGCTGCGCTTCCCGTGACATCCCCCATTGAAGTGAACGGGCTTGGTGCCGAGTACCCCACAGGCCCTGGCTGAGCGACTCACAAGTGTCAGCCCCGTATTAGGTCCCTCTTATGTGGCACGTGTGCAGTACTCACAGACACTGAGCATACGGCGCCTTTCTCTCTGGTAGTCACTGGCACACTGCATCTTCTCTCTGTAGTCACCAGCACACTGCACCTTCTCTCTGTAGTCACCGGGCAAACACTGCACATTTTTCTCCCTCTCTGGTCCCCGCTGCTGGCGGCGGGAGATGGTGGATGCTGGCCTGCACGATGCTGGTGCTCCCAGGACGGAGCACCCATCTGCCTGGCTGAGGCTGCTGGACATACAGCTCCCCTCAGTACAGCAGTCCCTCTCCTTCTGGTCTGTTGCTGCATACCTGGCCCTTCTCTCTGCTGCAGCCCCTATGCAGGCAGTGGGGCCTGTCGCAGCACAGGTACTGTCTGGAGGGATGAGGCGCAGCGCTCCTCTCACTGCGCGCTGCCCCAGGTTCACACCAAAAGCCCCCTGCTGCACGTGCTTTTTCCTTTTATCTCCCAGCCCCCTTGATCAGCAGGAAGGTCCACCTCACTAGAGCTTCCCCCAGGCAACAAGGGAAGGTCCGCCTCACTAAAGCTTCCTTCCAGGTACAGGGAATGCAGCCTTTTTAGTTCTGGACCCGGCAAGCAGGTACCCGCGGTCTCGTCGTCCCCCTTACAAGTGCACATCTAATCTAGTGACGTATGTCCTGGCTGCCCACTGTTCTATATTGCCAGACTGTAATGTTGCTGCCGGGCTGCCATTTCTGGCTCTAAACCTGGCATATCTCTCTTTGCCTCACTGTATATGTTGTCTGCGACCATGACTGCAACTGCATGGCCAGGTCAGCCACAAATTTCCAGGTTGCTGACTGAAACATACTCTTTTGAGGGTATCCCTTCACAAACAAAGGACTATTTACAGCCATTGTTTGTTTATTTAGAAACAGCTAGCCTGTTCTTGCTCCCTAAAAAATTGGCTAATTTTGAGACAAGCTGATAGAAAATTTTTGCAATTACTTAATTATTTCTGCCAAAATTGTTATGGATCACAAAAAAGGTGTACTTTTTCACTACTACTTGAGAAGAATTACTTTTTCAATTAAAAAAACACACCTGATGATTTTGATTAATAAAAATATCTGAATTTTTGAATGGCTTGAAAAGAAGCTATTAATACTCCTCCTCCCAAACAGGGACTATTTTACCAGCTACTGTGAAAATGTCATAACTTCTGTTTGTACACCTGTGTATAACTATCAACAAGGCAGTCATTTGCACTCAATATGGATAATTTTTAGACTGTTTTCACAATTTAAGTAACAAAAAAGGTCTAATACTGCAGTGTGTAGTTAAATAGGCTGTTGGTTGCCACTAGTAAACATCCATTTTTCCCTATCTACTGTAGATAGGTTGAGGTCATATGAATAGTAATAAGGCTGTGTTTGCATTAAAGAGTTCAAAAGAGATTTAATACAGTTTTAAGAGACTTCTAAGTATCATACACTTATTTTCCTGGTAATAAGAGGCTTTCAGAATTACACTTCATGATGAATAATCAAATTTTTGGGGTAAAATTAAGCCGAGTGAATTCAAATTTCAAATGATCCACCCAGCTTTAATAATAATAGTAATTGCAGTGCTTTTATAATGTATTAATGGGAGGAGTGGAAAAAGTGTCTATATTAGGTTGTTACTTTTAATGAGCATGGTACCACTATACTAGGCCCTTTATGAGTAGAGTAAGCAACCACCTTTTAACCTCTTGTTAATGTTGCAGGATTGTTTTAATTTTGTGGTTTGGGCAGGTTATTTAGGGTTCTGATCTAGGATCTCAATATAATTAAGGAACTTGAAGGTTTGGTCTGAGATCTGAATTCATTTTGGGGAGAATGCTGTTAACAATTGATGTTATGATCCTCAAAAAAGTAATTTTCAGTTCTTTTCCAACTCACTGCTCAAGTATAAACCTATAAATGACTCTCCCAAGTTTTGTAGGATTTAGACCTCCTTCAATTGCTTTGCAAACAAATGTGGATGGGAAAATTACTTAAAATAACATATAATAAAAAAAGCAATAATAATCTTGAACCAAGAGCCAAGGTCCAAGTGGAGGAGTGGAGCAGTGGCTTGAGTGTGTATTTTTCTGTACTTACTAATAATTAAATAAATGAAAAAAATGATGTGGGGTCCCCCCTATTTTTAATAACCATCCAAGGGAAAGCAGACAGCTGTGGACCTTCCCAGTCTTTTAATATCGGCCCCCAGCTGTCTGATTTGCCTTTGCTGTTTATTAAAAATGGAGGACTCTAAAAAAGATGACATGGAGTCCCCCCTATTTTTAATAACCAGTTAAGGCTAAGCACACAGATGGAGGCTGATATTAATAGGCTGGGACGGTCCTTGGATGTGGGCCACTTTCCTGCCCAATAAGACCACCCCTCATTCACCCCAGAAATGGCACATCTATTAGATGCACCAATTCTGGTGCTTATCCTTGGCTCTTCTCGATTGCCCTGATGTGATGGCAATCTGAGTAATAGTTTTTGGGATTGATGTCAGCTGTGTAATACCAGCGGACATCAACATGAGGGGATAGTAATAAAAAAGGTGTCTATCAGACACCCCCAGCAATTACCCACTAAGTTAAAAGAAAAAAAAAATATAGGAAAAAAATGTTTATTTGAAAAAAGACTCTCCCACACATTCCCTGGTTTACCCATTTGTTATTAAAAAATAATCCCAGCAGTTCTTACGTACTGCTCGTTTTCTAATTGATGCGCCATTTCTGCGGTTGGTGATTGCTGACATTATTTGGCTGGGAAGCTGCCAATATCCATGGATCTTCCCAGCCTATTAATATCAGCCCCAAGCTGTCTTCTTTGCCCAGCTGGTAATTAAAAATAGATGGGACTCCATGTAATTTTTTCAGGTCATCCCATTTTTAATAACCAGCAAAGGCAAAGCAGACAGCTGAGGGTTGATATTAATAGGCTGGGAAGGTTCATCAATATTGGCCTCTTCCCAGCTTAATAAGATCAGCTCACAGCTTCTGCTTTCCCTTGGCTGGATATCTAAAATACGGGGGACTCCATGTCCTTTTTTTAAAATTATTTATTTTACACTATCCCAACTCTAATCACAGCAGAATGGGCATGCCAGCCATGATTCAGCATTTATATAGTCACGTGTTGGAGGGAACTGATGGACAGATCTGGTCATGTGTTCCTTCATTCACTGGCATTTTAAGAAAAGAATATCTGTGCAGTCTATAAAAAAGACTGTAATACCAAATGCAGGAGAAAAAACTGTAATGCTTACTTATTGATACATACATGTCCCTGGTATCTTTGGCTCTATTACCTTTCTCTGGGTCTGCTTCCCTCTGCTGTGCTCCACATAGGGTTTTGCAAGAGTATCGATTACATCATCTCCATTGACTTATTTAAGGCCCGTATTGACAAGTGCTTGTGTCTTAGGATTGAGACTCTAATGTTCTATGTTTGGTCTACAAAATGTCTTCAAAATCTCCTCCCAGAATGGTTGAACTTGAACCTATGGAAATTGGTTGGAACAAAAATTATCTCAAACTGAAAGATCCTGTTCCTTTACTGGCAGACTTTGTATTGTGGTGAAAAGGATCATTATAGCCTAAATTGTTGCAAATTGGAGGCCAAAAGGGAAGAATTAAGAACCTAGGTGAAGAGGGAGATATCGCAATAGGATTAACTCTTTCATCTACTAAAGAATAATTACTCATGTCTGTGTCCATTTCTTATAGTTCCTCTGTATTCTCAAGACAAAGGCATAATATTTCCCGAGCAGCAGAGAATTTTATAGACTTCTGCCTGGTGAAAAGGCAGACAATTTCTTTAGTTTATTTACAAACGCTCCTGAAACTAATCTCAGTGAATGGCTCAACAATTCCAGTTGGTTGGATCCAATTCCGGATAGTGAATGTAACCCCTCAGATTGGTGCATTACAAGGTGAGGATATTTCTTTTTTAATTTTGCCACTTTCTGATGCACCAGTGCTTATGGGACTTCTGAAGCTGCGACCACACGCTTCAGTCATTGATTTGTCGTACGACTAGATCTCCCAGTGGGGATCATCTTGTTTTCATTATTGCTTCAAAATTCTGCCTCAACCACCTTCTCAGAAACTCTACTTTGCATCTGCTGTCTCAAATTTTTCTGCATTTTATCAGAAGTTCTCATGTCTTCTCTGGACATAGGGCCCAAGAGAACTGCAAGGAAGATGTGACAGAGCCTAAATATGTCCTTGCTTTAGCTTCTTTAATTTCTAACTCTCCATTGCAGGTGATCCTCTGAAACCCAACTGGTCCTCCTCTGAAGTCAAAACAGTTCCTGCTTCCATTTCTGATCCAATCATGGAGTATTCTCATTTGCACAAGGAAAGACTAGAAGCAATGGGATGAAACTGAATGGGAGGAGACACAGATTAGATATTAGAAAAAACTTTTTGACAGTTAGGGTGATCAATGAGTGGAACAGGCTGCCACGAGAGGTGGTGAGTTCTCCTTCAATGGAAGTCTTCAACCAGAGACTGGACAGACATCTGTCTGGGATGATTTAGAGAATCCTGCTTTGAGCAGGGGGTTGGACCAGATGGCCCAGGAGGTCCCTTCCAACTCTACTATTCTATGATTCTATGATTCTATGAAATCAACCAAATTTTGTACTGTGAAATTATATTTGGTCCTGAGGAGAGACACTGTGTGCCTAAGAAGAACATAGATACTCCAATTTTGCTCAAGAGATTACGGCTAAGTATTTTTTTTCTGCTGTCACTGACTTACCTGGGAGTGGTCATTAGAGGGAGATACTGTTACACCATGTATCCAGTATCCCACGCTCAGTTTTCTCTTCCTGCCCTATGCTGTGCTCCACTTCGGGTTTTGCAGATTGCCTGGAGTGGATCAATTATATCATCTCCTTTGACCTACTTAAGGCCCAGTTTGCAAAACACCTGTGTCTTGGGATTGAGACTCTATTGCTTCATGTTTGATCTGCTCCTTACTAGTGATGAGCGAATATTCTCGTTGCTCATGTTTTCCCGAGCATACTCGCATGGTCTCCGAGTATTTGGAAGTGCTCAGAGATTTAGTTTCTGTCGCCGCAGCTGTATGATTTATGGCTGCTGGACAGCTTGAATACATGTGGGGAATGCCTGTTTGTTAAGGAATCCCCACATGTATTCAGGCTGTCAAATAGCCGCAAATCATGCAGCTACGGCAAAAGAAACTAAATCTCTGAGCACTTCCAAAAACTTCGAGATCACCCGAGCGTGCTCGGGAAAACCCGAGCAACGAGTATACTCGCTCATCAGTACTCCTTACCTGTGCTTGTTGTGTTTTCAACTTGCATTCATCCTTGATGGGTTCCATATTATCCGTCCTGCTGTCCCTGAGATTCTTATGTGTGTCAAGTCTCCGCTGCCCACGTGCCTTCCTTCTCGCAGCATCAACGGCAGGGGTCTGCGTGCCCATCTGGATCCACCTCACCTGGCGAATCTAACACTTCTATATTAGTAAGTGCCACAAAATCATATCCCCAACTTATTTATTAAAATTAAGAAAACGTTTCCAAACCCTTTAAGGAGGCATTGCACCTGTACAAAAATGGCCATGTCTGATATATTTTCAGGAATGGTGATGATCTTTATTAGTTTGCAAATATTAATCTTTGTAAATAAAACAGAATTCCTCTATAATTAATTTAAGTGATTTGCTGAATACTTTGAAGTTAGACATTGCTTGAAGTCTGCCTTCGTGCAAAAGTTTTTTTAGTGTTTGATCAGCTACAAATCATGGAAAAATATGTGAAGGGGCACATAGCTTGATTATTGCCCAGAGCTAAAGATAGTTTTAATCTTCCACTGTTAGCACCCAATCAATAGTCCTGCCATTTATTCTCTAGCAGGGGTTAACCGGAGCTCACAATGTTACAGTAAGACACATCCTTTCCATTACTGAAATCGTGTCCCTGTCACCTACGCTGGCTGTTCATCACTGCTTCCCTTTCATGTAGCATGCTTGAGAAAACTGGGTCTCTTGCCCTCAATCATTCCCTGCTTATAACACAATCCCAACCGAAACATGCTATGCAATTTGAAAGCATTTTCAGAACTTGCTCTAGGAATGTGTGCACGAGGCTCGGCTTTGAACACCTGCAGAATATCTCACTTCAATAATATTATTTTGACCCAGAGAGATAAATCATTTCTTTAAGTTGTTTACATAGAAACAGACTGAGCTTTTCATATACTATAGGCACAAAGCCTACACCGGCTAGTCAGTTTACAGACGCAAAAAGGGAGCAATTATCATCTAAAATAGAAGTATCACCAGAAAATTGGCCCTCAAATTCACCTTATCTGTCTATAAGTCAACAATGGAATAGGTTGACAGTTTTTTCTCCATGACAGACTGACAAAGGTAGTCTTCACCTGTCACGCAACGTGTAGGAAAGGCTAGATGCAACACAATGGGATAAGGGAAAGGGAACCAAACACTAGAGAAGAGCAGAGTGGAGATGGAGCACCTGCCAGGGCCGTGGGGTGTACCTAGGACCCTTCTGTCCTCCTGGAAGCTTTCTTCTGTCTCTCCCTCTCAATTTTCTCACAGCTTGAGCTCCCCTTCTAGACTGTTCTCTCTGGTCTCACAGACTACTACTCTCTTCCAACTTCTTAAGCTCCTCCCCCTTTCTACCTTCCCCAACCACACCCTAACACCCTTTCCTACCCAGCCTGGGATGAGGCCATCCTCCCTAAGGGTACACCCAGATACCCGACTGAACTGGTGTGTGTTGGGTGCGAGTGTCAGAGTCCTGGGTAGTGCTCCCTCCTTACCTGAGACCTCTGGATGAGGTGTAGTACCTCTGTGGCGACTGGACCCTCAGGGGTGCCACAGAGACCCCTAGACAGATCTAACGTCACCCTGTTTGCCCTATCGTCCCTATATAGGTTCTGCACCTATCACCGAGCAGGATACCTAATCCCTGCCTGACTCTGGTGATAGACCCTGCAGCGGGAAGGACAGGATATATGCTTGTCAATCCCCACTACCACTAAAGAAAGATGGGATACACAAACAAGGGAGAACACTGAGCTGGAGTAGACTCAGAGAGAAAAACAGACGTCCTCCAGCAAGGGGGAAGAAAGCTGACTGCAATAGCTACAAGCCGCAACAGTGAACTGGAAATAGAAATATCAACAGCAACTTCCAGCAGCAAGCTGGAAGCTAAAAAACACCTTGGTACTGGTGTGTCAAATAGAGCCGGGTGAAGGTTGTCACTGGGTTAGAGTTACAAGGCCCAGGAAGAGGTCTGCAAAGCAAACTGCTGAGACCTTTTGCAGTCAGTCGTATGCAGCCTCTGACACACCCGTGACATCACCTTTGCCATGGGTATTCTCGACCCAGTATTCTCTAGTATTACCTTGGCCCTGTGTCATCCTAATGTCAGGCTGTCTCATTCTCCCAGAATACTATCCACACAAGTTAAGACTACCCTGGTGTTCATGCCACAAAGGACCAGACTGGATGCTGGTGCAGGCAACGTAAATCCTTTTGCTCAATGTTCGTGCCAAACATAATAGCTTCCTTTATTATCTCTTATTGAATAGTTCATCCTCAGCTTTTCCAATCAGTAGACAGCTGTATATTACTACAAAGAGCCCCTGTAGCTCCATACTATGAAGCAGAAGGCATTCAGTGTGCATATGGTGCTTAATATAGTGCCAATTTATAGAACAACCAATAAGGCATCTTTCATACTTACATAGTTACAGTATATAGGTTGAAAAAAAGACTTGGGTCCATTAAGTTCAGCCTTTCTCCACCAATTATGCATTCTCTATTACTAGATTATTTATAACTTACAATGCTATTTGTTGTGAGAAAAACATCTAGTTATAGAGTCTGCCGTTACTGCCTCTTGATTTCTGGCATTACACAGTCTGACTGCTTTAACTGTAAAGAATCTTTTGCTATTTAGCTGCCAGAATCACATTTCTTCCACCTGTCCTGAGTGCCACCAGGTCTTTTGTAGAGTCTTTGAAAGGAATAAGTAATGTTCCATTCCTTTTTATCAACCACCCATATATTTATACATAGTGTATAAATAAGAGCATATCCCAGAGTGTATGTAGATTTTGAGGTGTAAGAATATGATAGGTCCTAATAGAAGACTATGGTTGTGGTATTATGGCTTCAAACAATACAATGGCTGCACAGAATTACAATATGTTCCTGTGCCTGAGACTTAGAAGAGTACTTCCAACAGACAGACATATGTATTTACTTATTCACATATTTGGCATTTTTTTTTGTTCGTACGGTATCAATAAATCATGATATAAAAGTTGTTTTGTCAGACCATATACCGTATATACTCGCGTATAAGCCGAGATTTTCAGCCCATATTTTAGGGCTGAAAGTCCCCCTCTCGGCTTATACGTGAGTCATATACCGGGAGGTCGCCGGGGAGGGGGAATGGGGGTGTCGGATCATACTCACCCCTCCGCCGGCGCGTCTCTGCAGCCCCCTGCTTCTCCTACGATCTCCGGCTCCTTCCTGCAGAGGTCACATGGTACCGCTCATTAAAGTCATGAATATGCACATATTCATGACTTTAATGAGCGGTACCACGTGACCGCTATAGGAAGGAAGAGCTGCGGAGACCGCCGGGAGAAGAGGAGAGGCTGCAGAGAGTGACGCACCGGCGGGGGGGGTGAGTATAGCGATATTCACCTGTCCCTCGGTCCACCGCTGCGTGCTGCTCCGACCTTCTCGTCCGACTCCTCTGGCTGTGAATGTTCAGGCAGAGGGCGCGATGACGTCTTTAGTGTGCGCCACGCCCTCTGCCTGATCATTCACTGCCGAGGACCCGGAAGACGGAGCAGCGTGCAGCGGTGGACCGGTCAGGTGACAGGTAAATATCTCAGGTGCCGGAGTCCTGAGCGAGCAGTGACACCGGCACCTGTCCCCCATAGCGCGCCGGTGTCACCGCCTGCTCAGGACACCAGCACCTGGCCCCCAGCGACGAGAGGTGAGTATGTCATTTTTTTTTTCTTTTGCAGCGGCAGCATAAGGGACCTATACTATGCATCATAATCTATGGAGCATATGGGGCATAATCTGTGGAACATATAGGGGCCTAATCTGGAGCATATGGGGCATAATCTGTGGAACATATTGGGCATAATCGGTGCAGCATATGGGGGCATAATCTGTGCAGCATATGGGGGCATAATCTGTGCAGCATATGGGGGCATAATCTGTCCAGCATATGGAGGCATAATCTGTGCAGCATATGGGGGCATAATCTGTGCAGCATATGGGGGCATAATCTGTGCAGCATATGGGGGCATAATCTGCATCTTATGGGGCATAATCTGTGGAGCATATGGGGCATAATCTGTGCAGCATATGGGCATAATTTGTGGAACATATGGGGGCATAATCTGTGCAGCATATGGGCATAATCTGTGGAACATATGGGGCATAATCTGTGCAGCATATGGGGCATAATCTGCAGCATATGGGCATAATCTGTGCAGCATATGGGGCATAATCTGTGGAACATATGGGGGCACAATCTGTGCAGGATATGGGGTTATAATCTGTGCAGCATATGGGGCTTAATCTGTAGCATATGGGGGCATAATCTGTGCAGCATATGGGCATAATCTGTGCATCATATGGGGCATAATCTGTGCAGCATATGGGCATAATCTGTGCAGCATATGGGGCATAATCTGTGCAGCATATGGGCATAATCTGTGCAGCATATGGGGGCATAATCTGTGCAGCATAAGGGGGCATAATCTGTGCAGCATATGGGGGCATAATCTGTGCAGCATATGGGGGCATAATCTGTGCAGCATATGGGGGCATAATCTGTGGAGCATCATATGAGGACATAATCTATCGAGCATATGGGGGCATAATCATTTTCCACCCTAGGCTTATACACGAGTCAATAAGTAATCCCAGTTTTTTGTGGCAAAATTAGGGGGGTCGGCTTATACACGGGTCGGCTTATACATGAGTATATACGGTAATTACATTATCTCCGCATATCTACGACTACTTGTGCCATTGACAAAGTTGCAAACAGTCTTAATTTTATCAAATTGGGACAGGTATTGGGGGCACGAATATCTTTGTTTAGCTGAAAAACAATAGATGTAGACGACAGAGTGTAGGGTTTTGCAGTTTATACTTGGAAGAGGGATGCTCTGCTTCCTTACTGTGCGCCCTAGCATTATTACATGCTTGCAAACAAGAAAGACACTTTAACTTGTATTTTATATATATTTTTTTGTATTACGAGTACATAGACTCCTTAGAGCCCTCAGCCATGTCTGTTCTCCCAGCCACAACTTTCTTCATGCTTCAATAAATAGCTTGTGGCAGATACAAGTTGGGTTAACCTAGCCACAGCACAAAATAATGCATCAAGGTCAGTTTCAAACAAACTAGAAAAAAAGGCCATTATGACATCCCTAGGCCGTGCATGGCTGCCGGTATTTGTGAAATGTTAAAAGGTGTCAGTCAGGAAATGTCCAACAGTAGGGTGCAGGTTAAATGATTTTATTATCAAACGGGAATAACTCAGGAGCTGAGCAGAAAGCAAATACTCCCAGAATTAAGGGACATCTTCTATACGATTACTAAGATATATGTCACACCCTGCAAAATGCATTTATATTCAATGCTAACATAATGCAATAGTGATGAAACTGTACTGTAAATAGCCCTTCTAATTATATACATTAAAGCCCTGATACACCAAGACTGGTGATGTTCACACAAGTCTTGATGAGGCAGCATGGTGGAGTCAATTAGTCCTGAATCATTCAGAGGTACACACTTCTTAATGAATCAGGACTCTTAGGAGCATCAGATAGGTAGCTTATGCCTCTCTATTCTTACTCTAGTCAGTGACAGGAGTAAAATTTCTGCAATAAGGAACTCCACAGCTCGTCATGATTTAGACAAGCTGTCGTCATGCCCCCGTCCCATCTCAGTGCTGCTCATTTTGAATGGAGTTGGGCAAAAATGGCATGAAACCGCCAAAATTGACAACATTTTTGCACAATTTCGAAATGTGTAAAAATGTTGTATCTTTTCAAAGCTTTTTTCACCAGTTTTCTAATGCAAAAGCTTTGATGGATCAGGGCATTAGTTCCTTGGAGAAGTGGAGTGGCAGTACACAGAAGAAGGGATAGCGTGAGTGCACAGTATGGGATAGAGGCAATATTCAGGAGGAGAAACTTTTTGAGGGCACAGTTAGGGGAGCAGTATACAGAAGTAGGGATAGTTTTAGGTCATAG
The DNA here is from genome assembly GCA_033576555.1 of Oophaga sylvatica. Taxonomy (NCBI): domain Eukaryota; kingdom Metazoa; phylum Chordata; class Amphibia; order Anura; family Dendrobatidae; genus Oophaga; species Oophaga sylvatica. Next base: position 498,534,962 of record JARQOD010000004.1, on the reverse strand, counting down.
TATGTTGGAGCAGTCTACAGAATGAAACATTGTTAGTGCGCAGTATGAGGGTCAGTATACAGAAGGAGGTGCAGTGTGAGAGCACAGTATGAGGGCAGTATACAGAAGGAGGGATAGTTTGAGGGTGCAGTATATGGGAGCAGTCTACAGAAGGAAACATTGCGAGTGCACAGTATGAAGCTCAGAATACGGAAGGAGGGACAGTGTGAGAGCACATTATGTGGGCAGGATACAGAAGGAGGGATAGTTTGAGTGCACAGTATGGGATAGAGGCAATATTCAGAAGGAGAAACTTTGTGAGGGCACAGTTAGGGGAACAGTATACAGAAGAAGGGATAGTTTTAGATTATAGTATATGAGAGCAGTCTATAGAAGGAAACATTGCGAGTGCACAGTATAAGGCTCAGAATATGGAAGGAAGGGCAGTGTGAGAGCACAGTATGGGGGCAGTATACAGAAGTAGGAGCAGTGTTAGGGCACAGTATGTGGGAGCAGTCTACTGAAAGATATTGCGAGTGTACAGTATGGGGTTTAGTATATAGAAGGAGGTATTTTGTGAAGGCGTATTATGGGTGTCAGTAAATGGAAGGAGGGACAGTGTGAGAGCACAGTATGGGGCAGTATATAGAAGGAGGAACAGTGTAAGGACACTGTGTGGGGTGGCAGTCAACAGAAGGAAAGATATTTACAAAAAAAATCTTCCTTTTTTAATGAATGCAAAGTTTTGTAAAATTTGAGTAGATTCTGATATCAATTCAGCTAGCAAAGAGACTGGGGAAAAGCAGGAAATGAGAAGCCACTTTCATGTACATTTCTTTTTACCTGAAGACAAATCCTGTAATAAAGGGATTTGCAAAGTTTCATAACTTTCAATGCTGAATGAAACTATTTAAAAAAGTTCAGTTACTCTTTAAGTATTTAAAGTATGTATATAATTTTATTTTTATTTTATCATTTACAATTGCTGCTGTTATAAATGGACTAGACTATAAATACACACTGTTCTGAAGAAAATACACTATACAAAGAATTATTACCAACTATGTAACACTGACTGAAACGCACAATCAAACTGTTATTAGAAAATGTAAAATAAACACTAAGAAAAAATAACAAAATTACAGGGAACGTAAAATGGTACATACAAGTCCTGTCGTACCGTTATATACCATGACTTACAGATGACATTCTTTCTGATTGAAGTCATTCACTGTTTCCATGTTTGCCAACTGGTAAAGATGACCATGGCAACTTCTTGATAACTTCAGAGTGCTGGAAATCTGAGAAGTAAAATGAGGGACCTTACAGCAAAAACCCCACCAGAGTCCTCCTTCAGTAATAAGCCCACTAGAATCCTCCTTCAGTAATGAGCCCTAACAGAGTCCTCCTTCAGTAATAAGCCCCACCAGAGTCCTCCTTTTGTAATAAGCCCCACCAGAGTCCTCCTTCAGTAATAAGCCCCACTAGAGTCCTCCTTCAGTAATAAGCCCCACTAGATCCTCCTTAAGTTATAAGGTCCCCAGAGTCCACCTTCAGTAATAAGCCCGACTAGAGTCCTTTTCAGTAATGAGTCTCACCAGCATCCTCCTTCCGTAATAAGCCCCACCAGAGTCCTCCTTCAGTAATAAGCCCCACCAAAGTCCTCCTTCAGTAATAAGCCCCACCAGAGTACTCCTTCAGTAATAAGCCCCAAAGTCCTCCTTCGGTAATAAGCCCCACCAGAGTCCTCCTTCAGTGATAAGCCCCACCAGAGTCCTCCTTCAGTAATAAGCCCCACCAGAGTCCTCCTTCAGTAATGAGCCTCACTAGATCCTTATTAAGTAATAAGCCCCCCAGAGCCCACCTCCAGTAATAAGCCCCACTAGAGTCTTCCTTCAGTAATAATTCTGCCCTAACTGTTTGCCATTCAGTAATAATGACCCCCAGTAATAATGCACCCTTCATTATTAATTAAACTTAGTATTAATGCCCCTGATCCAGAGTGCCTATTCAGTAATTGTGCCACTTTGTGCCATATACCCTGCAAAAAATAAAAGTTTATACTCAATTCATATGATCCATACCTAGTCCTCTTCTACACTCACAAGCAGGCAAGCATAGGTATGTGATGCAGTGACGTCAATGTGCTGTCTTTGCCAGGACGCTATGCCTTGTAGGCCACAAGCCTACAGTACCCTATGGCCTACATAAAAGAGAGAGCCAGGGCAGGAAGCCCATTGTTCCATTCTGTACCACAGAATTGTACTGTATTGATACACTTCAAAGTGGTGCTTACCAGAGATTTGGGGAGATTGGGCAAGAAGTCCAGGGACAATGCCTGCAGCGCTGGAGTCCTGGGTTCGAATCCCACCAAGGACAGCATCAGCAAGGAGTTTGTATGTTCTCCCCGTGTTTGCGTCGGTTTCCTCCGGGTACTCCGGTTTCCTCCCACACTTTTAAAAAACATACTGATAGGGAATCTAGGTTGTGAGCCCATCGGGGACAGCGACGATAATATGTGCACACTGTAAAGCGCTGCGGAATATGTTAGCGCTATATAAAAATAAAATTTTTTATTATTAATGCCTCAGATCTAGCTTCCGATGCCATTTTTAGCTTCTTTTCACTTAGGGAATGTGTCATTTGAAACATTTTTGCACATTTGCACAGGAATGGAAATACCCTAATCTGTTCAACTTACTTGTTTCCTAATTTCTATAATTTAACTGCAACTACTGGCACATGTTTCCTTCCTCGGCTATTATTTGTGTTATCCTAATCCCAATATAACAACAGTGTTTTAAAAAATAAGCATATTCCATCAGCAATCCCTCATAGGGTACGTTTCCTATTACAACAATTATCTTATTACCAAGAAACAGAGCTATGTCGTGGGTCCTAAGATATGAAAACCCATTATAAGACTGGAATTCGATTCTTTCCCTCAGCAAGTGGAAATCCAATCAAATAGTTCAAGGATGAAAGGTTTTCTCAACCAAGTCCCTGTTGTGTTAAATAGAAAAAATATATATGTCTGGAAAATGTAGCATGTGCCACTTCCTAGACACGATTAGAAGCCCTGTCTAAACAGCTAACAATGCAAAGTGCTAACCTGGAAAATTCAATTTTTTGCAGGAGCAAATATATAATTGATAGCTAGTCTTAAAACGTTGCATTCTTTTGTATTTTGACAATTATGTGTGCCCCGATTAACTCTCAATGTGCTACATTAGATCTTTAAAGTTGACCCCAATCTTGTTAGTAGCCAATTAACAAGACCCATAAATTGTAAATGCAAATGCAACAATGTTTGCAAGTAATTATAGCAATCCACTATATGTAAAAAAATAACTATATGGCATGGACCCATAACATTGTGTATTCTGATCCTCCTGAATTATGCATACAATGATAAACGTACAGAAATGCTTCGGCTACAATGACTTTTAAACAATACAAAAAAAGGAAGTACTGTACATGATTTAATAGTATAGTCAAGATCTTTAAAGGGAACCTGTCATGTGTAAAAACGCTATGTGTATAGAGTGTGGTGCCAGTAATTGCACCCCCAGCACTGACTGATAGTAACACAGCATTAGGACAGGCTGTCAGTCAATGCCGGGGGCATGGTTACAGCTGCCACTCTCTATACAAAAAGAAATGACTGAACCCGCACCAGAGCCTCCTCTGTGACCAAAAATGAATAATTTAATTTCCTTCTGTAAGTAGGGCTCAAAGTGTGGGCTCCGGGAAGGTTCAGAACCTTATTAACTTGCTAGGGTTTTTTCACGTGGCAGATTCCCTTTAAAACATTTGAAGACAACCCTTGTGTATGATGTCAAGAACTAAACAACCCCTTTGTTGGGCATTATTACTTGTTTCCTGTTTAATCAATTGTTCATCATCATTTTTTTTTCTCATGTGCAAAAAAAAAAATATCATAAGGGGTTTCCAATGTGTCTCCTATCAAACAGTCTATGAAAAATTGACAGGACAGCACACAAATGTCATAAACCCTTAGAATGAAACCTCAATTAACTCCTACAGGAGGAATGTAGTATGTTAAAGTGTTCATGACTATAAATGAGTGACCAGAGGTAATCTCACCTGCAGCCTCTTACTTAAACAAGAACCTTCCTAAGATCTTTAGCCTGGCCACCACTCCGACTGTTGAACCTACAAAAAACAGAATCGGTCAAACTGTACTTCTACATCACATCTCTGGCCAACTGGATAAGTCACCCACCACTGTTTCTCAAGCTGGCTGATTATTCCCTCCCTGAAAACCCTACACAACTCGCCATTATGGCTGACCATATACTTTAGCCATCCTGATTAATTCAACCCACACAGGTACAGTTGGGCAAATGTGTTGGTGGAGAATTGAATTCACTTTTAATGTTGGAAAAATGTTGATTCTCCTGAATCCACTTCATTTTAATTTACACCAAGCAAGAACAAATAGGAAGTTTTACTACCATAAAATAATGAATTTTATTCAAAGATATTTAAAAAAATGAACAATAAAATGTAAATGCATATATATGCGTATGGGGACAACAAAATGCAACATAAAAGAGCCTAAATTGGGTATAGGGGTTTCAGGATGAAATGCTTGTAAACAAATTTCATAAATTTTAGTGCTGCCTCAAAATAGTGTGCACACTTATGAAAATAGGGCAAGCATTATGTTTGAGCACCATTGTCAATATTATAAGCAGACAAGTGCATATAAGTATATGTCAATTATATAAATGATTCCCAATTAACACCCATATTATAAAAGTCCAGCAATTAGTCCTAGTCATTCTTTCTATGTGATTTCATTTTAATTTAGTAAAATGGAGGTCATCATTTTGCTGAATTGTAAGGGTTAGAAAAAAAATTGATCCTCACTGATCCTCCTGGCTTCTTATTTCATTGATGTATTCCATGAGCATCTTCACTCTGCGTAGAGGCTTTCTGGCACAGAGTAGGCCTAGGCCTCTGACATTACAACAGTCACCACAACATCAAAATATACACTGCCTGAGGCACTGAATAGGCTCAGATGATGTACAAAATGATGCCGTGACACACGCCGTGACTTCACGACATATGACACAGTATCAGAGGCCTATTCATTAGCACAAGCCTTGAGGAGCCAGGTGGAGTGGAGGAATAGACAGTGGGATGGATGAGCAGTGAGGTGAGCATTAATTTTCTTACATTCTATACTTATTATGCTCGGAGGTCTAAATAAAGCCAAAGTATAAAGAGCATTCGATTTGCATCAAATTGAATAACTTTGATGTGAATTGAAATTTTTTGCCAAATTTGATTCAGCCGCTGAATACAAATTTTTGCAGATTTGCTTATCACTATTTACAGGCACACTTCTTATCCAACAAAACTCTATCAGCCTTAATCCGTTTTGGTCAATCATTAGCTCACTGTCTTCTCCATTGCCCTCTTAGGCCTCTTTCACACATCAGTTTTTTGCAATCAGGCACAATCCGTCCAATTGCTAAAAAGATTAGAAAAAACTGATGTGCCAAATCCGGTTTTTAGCCGGATCCGTTGTGAACTTTTGAACCGGAAAATGTATTGTACGCATGTCTGGCACGGAGGAGAGAGAGAGAGAGAGATGTTGGTTCGGCTTCCAGGTAGGCGTACATGAAGAAAACGGAGTCTGGTGGCCGGATCAGTCGTATGCCTGATCCGGCTCCCATAGACTTGCATTGTATGACCTAGCCTGACGCGCCGCTTCAGGCGCTGTCAGGCGTTTCCGTCAGAAAAAAAAAAGTTACATGATGCGTCCTGTCCGGCCGCCGGAATTAAACGGCAGAAAACGGACTAAACGCAAAGACATGCGGCACAATCCGGCGCTAATGCATGTCAATGAGAAAAAAACGGATCCGGCGGTAAAAAAAACGGATCCGGCGGTAAAAAAAAACGGAACAGTTTTTTTCAAAAACTGCCGGATCGCGCATGACGGCAAAAAACTGATGTGTGAAAGTAACCTTACTATGCCCAACTTAGCAAAGCAGCCAAATAACCTTCCATTCCAATATCCACTCATATGTCACAATTCTATTTCTTTTACTCACAGACCTTTCTGTCATGTATCCCATACTGGTCCACTACCTCTACAAAAGTAATTTTCCAGTTGACCTCTGCCTTACTATAGAGGGACAAATCTTATTGCCTCTGTCAATATGGGAGAATCTAAAAGATCAGCACCTCCGCAGGAGAAATTATGTATTACATGACGCTCATTGAAATAATTGAGCCAGGTCCTCCAGAGACAGAAACTTTTTATAGTCACCTGTTATGAATGTGCTAGAGATGGTTTCTGAGCAGAGGCTCCCTCTGGTGGTTACAGACAGTACTGAACCTTTCAGCGAAGAATGGCAATCTGGGTTCACTGACTGGTCTGATATAAGGGAGGTTCCCTCCCATGATGGTTGCCGGTGATCAATTGTTCTTGTCTCAATTGTGGTTCCTGGTTCATTTGGAAGTTTGCTGGAGTCTTGCCTGCATCTCCTGCTTTCAGATAAGATATTTTTTGCTTTTCTTTTTGTGCTTGCTTTTTGCATTGTTTTCTGCACTTTTGTGGAGGTCAGCCAGGTCCCCTCCTGGGGCCTGAGCTCCTCACAGTTTATCTGCAGCCACTGTTATTTGCTCATTAGCTTTTTCCTGTTTTTTTCAGCGGCTGCAGCTTGGTTTTGTTCACACTGAGATCTGATTTAGCGGGTGGCGAGATTGTGTGATCTCAGTATTTTTGTAATCAGAATTGTTGGATTTTTGTAGGGTTTTCTGGGTTGCAGAAAGTAAACTCTCCTTTCCTATCCTATTTAGTCATCTTGTGGCCACAGCGTTTGCTCAATCTATTTTCTGCCTATGTTTGTGTTTTCATCTTGTCTAATCGCCATTATATGTTTGGGGGCTTCCTATTTTCTTTGGGGATCTGCTCCGGGGCAGATAGCTTTCATCTTTCTGCCTTTAGGTGTAGTTATCTCTCAGGCTGTGACGAGGCGTCTAGGATCAATGTAGGAATGCTCCACGGCTACCTCTAGTTGTGTCATTAGTTTAGGAATCTGCAACCCATCAGTTACCAACATCTCAGGTGTTCGGCTGCCCTGCTGTTGTTCCTGTCCTCCTTAGCTACCGAAACACAACAGTCACCCTCCACTCCTGCTCATTGGTAGTGCACCCCTTTGTTAATTCAGAATACAATTATATTGAACAGTCTTGAAAATGAGCTTCATAGGCCAATCAGTCCTATGTCAAGTCCATAGCTGTACTGCAGTTTTTAGTATATTTAGTGTGCTTACTGCCACCTTGTGTTTGACCTAGCTTTCTTGTACCAGTATGATATTGTTTGCTGCTATCTTACACCTACATGCTCTTTTTATGTTCAATTATTATTCTGTCTGCTTTTCTTTGTAATTGCAATAAAAAAAATATTTGATAAATGTAATTAAATGTAAAAGAAATATTTTTGGGAGTTCCACTTATTATGGAAAAAATAACTTGATTTAGGTTTTTAATGTAAGAAATTGATAAAACATTCACTGTATCTATTACACACTGTAATAACCCTGGTATAGGAATTTAAGATCATAACATCGATCACATATTCTTCTAAATACAGTACGTGATGACATAATCCATGAAATAAGCTCTTGAACCCAAAGCCAATGACCCCCTAAAACTAATTCAGGCTGGAGTGATTAATTTCTGCTTTAAAGAAAACAACCTTATATCTGTCACTGGCAAAACTATAAAAAGCTGAAGAATTATCATTGTCCTTCACCTGCTCGGTTGTCAGCGGTGCGGCGTGCACAACACGGCAGTCGGCATAGCAGGAATGGATTTGGACTCAAAAGCTGAATTATGATAGCATCTTTCCATTAAAGGATTTTGAAAACCATAAATAAAGATTAGGTGAGACAAACATATATTTCGCCGTCAAATCCACTGATTACTTTTTTCGTTGGGAGTAATTATATTGTCAGGAGAGCCTCAGGACATTAGAGGCCTAAAGACACGCTCTGGGACAAGATAATGATAGCAAAGTGTCCATTTGTTTGTAATTCCTAGATCTTTCAAAATTGTTTGACTACAGCTAAATATGGAAGACTGCGACAGTGGTAAACATTGCCGAAGATTGCAGGAACTGCATGCATTGCTGAATCAAGTCTCAATTATAGGCACATTCATTGTGAAAATGAAGATGTCCTCTAACCATGAAAGATGCCCTTGTAAGATGGTCAAGTTGTGGTAATGGCAGGGGTCAGACGAGAAGCGTAAAAGTTGTGGTTGCAACTGCTTTCTGTCCCGGGTCACCAAATACAGTGCCTATTTCAGCTTCATGAGTGTTCTTGGATGAACATTCAGCTAAAATGTACTACCAGATCCCTGCACAGCAATAGATATATAAGCCACTGGCAGCTCACAACGTTGTGCCCGTCACAGGCAGTGCATCACATCGGTGCCATGCACTGCTCTGCCTCCTTGTGCCTATTATGCAGGAGGAAGAGGACGCAACTTGTTGTGTAGAGGGGACAGGTAAGAATAATCTTTTTTTTTTTTTTAACTGGTATAGGGAAAAGCGCCCGGACTGGGGACAGTTAAAAAAAAGGGGTAAGGATGGGGGACATTCTTAAAAAAATGGGTACTAGGATGGGGGATATTATTAAAGGATTGGGGTCGGATGGTAGACTTTATCAAAGGATTGGGGGCAGGAAGAACGATATTATTACAGAATGGGTAACATTATTATAAAATGGAGAGCAAAATTACAGGATGGGAATCAGGATTATTAATTTATGGGCCATAATATGGAATGTTCCAAATTTTTAAGGTAAATTGGGTGGATGTTACTACTGTATGGGAGACATATGGAGACATCACTACTGGAATATATACTGTATATAAGCCGAGTTTTTCAGCACTTTTTTTGTGCTGAAAATGACCCCCTCAGCTTATACACGAGTCAATTGTCCCAGAAAGCTGGCGGGGGAGGGGGAGCACCGGGGACAGTGGCAGCAGCCTGCGGCTGTGGCTAAAGCCTGTGTTGCTACTAAATATTCATTTCTCTTATAGCATGCACAGTGATACCCGCAGTGGCCGGATTCCAGAAGAGATCCTACTCACCAGGGCCGGCTCCAGGATTTTATGGGCCCCGGGCGAAAGAGCCTCAGTGGGCCCCTTTAACACAGACCACGATTCATGATGCACAGATGTCGAGGTAAAATATAATTTTTCTACTTTAATACTTTCATATTATGTATATATTTCTATTTTTGTACCTTATATGACGTTTATAAGCTAGCTTCCATTTTATGTATTCAAACAATAAGCTTTCCTTGCTACGTGGCATATAAGCTTTCCTTACTACGTGGCATTTAGCTAAAGACCCATCTCTGGAATATGTAACTGGATCCTGAATTCCAAGAGGATTGCATCAGCCAGAAGTTACATCATTCGGGAGCTGAGCTGAGCTGAAGGAACGGTGGAACCAATCCAGATGTTAGAATACTATACATATCCATATATGGCTATACTGTTTCTCTTTAGGTGCCCCTCACTCCACCCTGATATGCATACCATATAACTTTGTGCTTGTAATAATAAAGATCAGAATTTGCTGAGAAAGCTGCGTCATAGTAGTCTCTGGAGCATGTATTGAGTATGAAGCAGTCTGTTGTTCTGATTCATTCTCTGATGGTCGACCCTTGCTCATAGCCTGAATCTGGAGTGACTGGAGGACGAGTGGTCTGTCTCTATGACCCCGACAATTGGCGCCTAGCAACGTGGGGAAGTGGATTGCCGCCCGTCCGGACCCGTCCCGAGGACTTTGCGGTGGTGCCCGCGGTGACTGAGTGCGAGGACTGCAGCCTCCGTTGAACACGGTAAGTTGGGATCATATACTTTATATGCGTCCCACTTGCCTGTGTGTCAGTCATTGTTGGCTTAAGCTGTATTGTCTTTTTGGGTCTGGGTGGGAAACCGGTTGAGTGGTGAGACCGAGGGCAATCCCACGCCACGAACCAGCAAGTGAGACCGAGTGACGTTGCATGTCTGCACGTGCTTGAGTCAAAACACCACTTTTCTCCTCCTCCGGTCACGGTACCTTTATGTAGATAAATTGCCTCCCGCGACTGTTAGAATAAAGTTGGGACAAATTTTAGATTTTTGAAGTGTTGAGTGGGGTAAAAGACGCACATGATAATCTTATTAGAGATAGATTGAGTAGGGCTCTCTATCTTAATCAATGACAGATTGAGGAGGACTCTGTCTTATCAGTGGCGAATTGAGGAGGTCTCTTCGTCTGAGAAGTGACAAATTGAGGAGTACTCTTTGTCAGGACAAATTGAGGAGGACTCTTTGTCTAACCCGGGAAGTCTCATTAGGAGAAGCCCAGGTGTCAGCACATCGAGGGGGACTCTGTGCTGTGTAAAGTGTTACGGTGAGCTGTGCTGTAAGGTCATCACTCACGGTTAGGGAAAAGATAGATTGAGGAGGACTCTCTGTCTTGTCAGGGTGTTGAGGAGGGCTCCACGTTGACGGGTGGTGACTTGCCAGCGGCATCGGTGGTCTGAGTCGCGACAGACCATTGCACTTTGTTAAATCATGATGTGTATGTTTAAATCTGAGAGACCTCACAAGTTAGAGGGTGGTGCTGTGGGAATCTGTGAGTTAATGAAGTCGCGGGAGGGCAAGAAGGCTGTTACAAATGTGAAAAGGTTATATAAGATGATGGATTTGCCTATTACGGGCAGATTTCAGCCTTCAGTATGGAAGGATTATGTAGCACAGAAGAAGGGAGAGTTATGTGATGAGGGACTCCTGTATCAAGCACAGGTACATCTCAAAGTAGCAAATGATTTGAAAGTTCAGGACTGGAAGGAAGTAGATAATGTAGGAGGTTCAGAAGGTGCTGAGCCTTTGTTCGGATATGTAAAATGCTCTGCATATGATCTTGTTGATGTAACTAAAATGGCCGCTATATCCCTCATGCCCGTCACGGTTCCAAGTTCTCCAAGCCCTCAGCCACCGCCCTATAATGGCACCGATCTCAGAACAAAGGGAGGTTGGACTTATCATGTGTGTGATGAACAGAATCCGCCCTGGGCGGAGACCTGCCGTGTCTGTGGGGTGGGTCGCCCCTGGTGTAATGCCCAGCCCAATGCCCCTCCCACACCCAGCAGCCATCTTGCCACACCCAGCAGCCATCTTGGGACACCCAGTGGCCATCTTGGAACACCCAGCAGCCATCTTGGGACACCCAGTGGCCATCTTGGAACACCCAGCAGCCATCTTGGGACACCCGGAACCACCCAGTCAGGCCTATATCCCCTCCTGACGCCTTCCGGCACCTACTACCAACCACCCGGACAGCCGGAAAAGGTTTTAGTCCCTGTCGCTGAGGCCCCTGTCCCAGGGCTCGGTCCTTCAGCCCCTGCCTCTGTTCCTAATCCGGAAGCTGCTGCACTACTTCTGTTCCCAGTGGGTGCCCCTCCTGCCCCGGATATAGAAAGACTGATATATGAGGCTCCTTGAATGCATTGAATGAGCGTGTGCAAGTTATAAGGATTTAATACAAAATAAAAATCCTGAATGTATAAGGGAGTCCATTAGGTATTTATATGATCTTTGGACAAGAGGTACCAAAGATATAGTAGAGGTACACTAATTGAGTGTGAAACACATAGTCACAAGAGTGAATGAGGACATTTGTCCTGCATGGACTGCAGATTCTGTGTAGGAAGTGCATGTTTCAAAAGAAGAACGAATGAGAAGTGGGTGCCTGTTGGAGATTGGATTTTAATCAGATTATTTCCAGAACCCCAAAAGCAAAAGATAAAAGGTGCAAGACGAAGGGGTGTTTACTGGCCTATCTTTCATGTAAACACACATGTTCATATAGATGAGTCCTACTTAGGTGGTACATTAAGTCTTATCCAGAATAAACGTGAATATATAACTCAAAGTCCAGACGGACAGGTCTTGCACATAAAACGTATGAGTAGTAGAAATAGAGGTTATTAAGGTGTGTATGTCAGTAGACTTGTTTTGATCTGTGTGATAAGTAGTAGTTTTAAAATCACTTTTTACAGTTAGGATCAGAAACACCTTGCAAAATGTCTGCTTTGATACATGGGTTTACCCTGTAATGTGCCAATGTTTATTATGATATATGTGTGAAAAGGAAAGCAAAATGGAAATTGAGTGTAAAGAATGTATACCGCAAGTTGTTATAGAGAGGCAGGCATAACCTGCATTGAAATGATTTTTGTGAAGGCAGTTGCAAGTGACGATAGAAACAAGGAAGTAGAATGTTGTTAACTCTGTATACATATATCATAGAAGTTGAGCAACACACGGGACGATTGAGTTTGGCACAATGTAAAACTGATTATGAGAATATAAATTTAAGTTTATAATTGTACGATACCTTTTAATAATGTCTGTATTCATTTAGTTCTGAAATCTGTCTACGCTAGTCTGTTCACGGAAGTAATCCTTATCAGTTGTGTAACTTGTACCTGCAGCAAGTTTGAATCTAGGTTTAATAATTAACCTAAAGATTCAAGAGGTGGGGAGGAGATGAGAAAATAGGGAAAGAAACAGCAAAGAATTTTAGCTTTTGCTAAGAGTGAGTTAATAAATTTTAAATGTGAATTAGTAATTTCAAATAATTCAAAACAATTTGTATAGCTCTTATGGCTTATGAAATAAGTTTATTACATGTTTTTGAAATGTTTCTTGAGTTTTTGTTTTTCCGTAGTTGGCTCAAGCAGCACCGGTACAGGACGGATGATTCCACACTGTATATATATATTAGTCACGCAGCATGATGTAGACAACTCAGTACCACTCCCTCTTCATGTGCCCACAAAAGAGGTGGAGTTGATGGCACTCATTGAAGCGCTTAAAGGGGCTACACATCACCAGACACACCTGTCAAGCATGAACATTTCATTAAACACTTCATGGAAGCCTTGCCACTCCCAAGGAAGGTCTCCAATAGCACAGGTAAGGATACATACAGATTCCAGATCCAGCGGATTCAGAGCAATGGATAGCAGACCATGTAGCTGAGGAAGGAGCAAAGGAGGAAGGACAAACTGAGGCCTCTGAGACACCTCCACTGATCATGGTAAGAACTGAATGCAAATCAGCTAGATTTCAGTCTCTTGCAGGCTCTGACTCGGCCAGTCACCGGGGAAGAGAGACGAGAGATCTGGTCGCAAGCTGGAGCACGGGGACCATGGAGATGTGGATGGTAAGGGCAGCAAAAATGCTTGCTGAGGTTCTCGTGCCGCATAGCGGTACAATAAGCTCATGGTCAAATGCACTTGCTCAAGGATGGCATGACTGGTTCGCTCCTAGTTTCATAAATGTTTACACAAGTCTGTCCCACATGTGCACAACACAGGTAGAATAGGGAACACCGCATAACACACACACGTCTAAGCCCCTCTATTCGTTCCAATGACTGCAGACTGATGTCATACACCTACCACACAGGTAGGAAGGTATGTGTTCGTGTGTGTTGACTCTTTACAGGTGGTCAGAAGCCTTCCGGATGCTAAGAGCCACTACAGCTGAAAAATCTTTTTTTGCCCTTTCCTGCTGGAGAGGTAATTTTCATTTGAATGTCATGTACATGTTGGGAATCACAAAGACAATACAGCAATAAGACAAGGGGGATGTTTGGGTCAATATCAAGGTTGGGCTGGTAGTCATAAAACATCGCACATCCAGTGCAACAGCCCCATTGACTGTATTCAGAGCCTCCAAAAGGAGACTCACATCTGTACATAAACAAGTCTTTGATTCTGATTCCAGGGGACTGACTTTCTACAGTTGCTATCTGGAGCCATGCAAACTACTACTATGTCCTGGAGCGGTAGAATGACTTTCCTGCTTCTGATGGTATTGACAGGATCGCCAGGACAAATGGCTGAGATCACCCACAATGGAACAGAAATAACAATGTGGTTTGATACATCAAAGAACTCTGCTACTTTTAGATTTGATTTATGTCACATAGTAAAATGTCAATATGATAAGTTTGGTAGGAAAAGCAGTGATCCGGTGCACAAATTTCTTACAGAAATAGAAGAAGCAGCAGTATTTATATGTATAACTAGACCTGGGAATGAGGATTGTAACTCATGGGAGGAGGCAGTATGGAATACGGGGGCTTCATGGAAATATAGGCCACAGGAAGCCATGACTAGAGTTAGTGCTTCAGGAAGGCCCCTTTTGGAAAGAACGACAGTTGCTTTGGCACGTCCACGGTGGACTTGTGATATAAAATCTGTAGTCTGGGGATCATCCTGTAACCCTGTTATAATTGTTGTACATTTATTCCAAATAATACCGCCCCAGATGGAAGCATCACCAAGGCTTTGGAGGGTCTTACATCACTATCTGATGAACTGGCAGAAAATTCTGGTATCGACAACCCATTTACTGACTGGCTGGATTCCTGGTTCGGACGATGGAGGCATCTTGTATCCAGCCTTCTCATCTCACTGGCAGCGGTGGCAGCCATACTCGTCGTCTGCGGTTGCTGTTGTATCCCATGCATCATAAGACTACTCCAGAGACTGATAGATGCCTCCATTACGAAGACTATGTATATTGGACTGAGACCTCCAAATAATAATAATGGCTATTATAAACAAATGGTATAAGTGAAAAAAGAAAAGATATGATCTCCCTCACATACACTTCTAGGGTAGAAATCATATCTATTCTAGAAGGGGGAGCTGATAGGGATCTGGTAGACCCTTCTATATTCTACACTCCAATACCCCTGCTAATGCTTTGTCTAAAGAGTTGACTAATACCCACTCTACAGTGTCTGCTTCTCTCCCAGAATCCACAGGTGACACGGTACACAACTTCTTGCCCGGTGACCTGGTGTACGTGAAAAAGTTTGTGAGGAAAGACTGCCTCCAACCCAGATTCGAAGGTCCCTACACCGTGATCCTGACCACGCCAACAGCCCTGAAGCTTGAGGGCAAGAGCACCTGGATTCACGCCTCCCACTGTAAAAGAGACAAGACTGGTCAACAACCATGAAGACTGTCCTGTATATCCTTACTACAGCTTTGCCTGTTTTGACTGTATATGGGTGGTGTGCCAACTTCTGGGTTGATATGGACAAAACAGTCAACACTTGGGTTTTCACAAATGACCAGGTTATAAAGGGTCCTCTTGGCTGTCCAACCCATCATTATATGTGTGCAGCCAGGCCAAATAAGGAATACTGTTATTCTTGACCAACTGTGGGATGGAACACAGGGACAGACTGGGGTTACCAACCTCAAGAGGCTATGAATATAGTAGATGAAAAAGGTAAACCTCTGAAAACCAGACTAACACTTAAAGATGTCGAGAAGGTAGAATTGATCAATTCACACGGGTGGTGGGCCTGCAATGGAAAGTTAGTGCTGACCCTGGAGAACCCTCAGCCTACAGATTTGGGAAATAATGTTTTAAGCATATATCCTACTGGGATGAATATAGATATGGGCATTTTTGTTTGAAAGATATAAAAACCAAACCCACTCCAGTCCCTGATAAGTTACAACAAGCAGTTAATGAAGTAATTCCGATCCCAGGCTCAAATGGGAAGATGCCTTTTCTATGGAAACCCAAGTTAATCCCCGTAAAAATCTATGGTTAGAATGGGTTAGATACAACGTCAGGGCCCAAAATAATCGGTGGGGTGTATAACCTGTGCTGCTGCCAACACTTATCTATACATGCATGCCTTCCCTGCTGACCACAATGCCACAATCTGTTTATTGGTGTTATTGAAAGGAGCTAATGACACCTTCTGTCCTGATTATATTCCCTTTCAGTTAAGACAAATGGAACCTCGGTGGATAAATAAAGGGTATGCCACACTAAACAGCGTCGCTAACGAGATCGCTAAAATACGTCACTATTTAGCGATCTCGTTCGTGACGCTAACGTGTGTGGCATGTAGCAACGACGTGGCCCCTGCTGTGATCTCGCTGATCGTTCACTAGAGTTCTGGACCGTATTTAGATCGTTGGCGTCCCGCTGGTGACGCTATATCGCTGTTGGCACCTTTTATGAGCGATGTGCGCTGTTTTTTACATCGCAATGACCGTTAAAGTCGTTAATGAGATCGCTAACCGCTTATGCGTCGTTAACGAGATCACTAAGTGTGGCAGCTACTAGCGACATTAAAACGATCACAAAAACGATCTCATTAGCTTGTGTCGTTATTGAGATCGCTAACGAGATCACTAAGTGTGGCATGTACCTTTAAAAAGGGTAACTATACCTGCTATTCTCCTGACAACTCTACTGGTCCCTCTTTAGGGGTATTTGAAGACGGGTTCTGCCAGACTAATAAGACTATAGATGTTAACCTACTGACTAATCATTCCAGATACATGTATGATATTTATTGGTTCTGTGGGGATGGGAGACTGAGATCTCAGCTGCCAGGTGTATGTAGTGGTCAGTGTACATTGGTAAAGCTAGCCATGCAATTCAAAATCCTACCCTGGGACCCAGAAATAGCCCCTGAACTAACTAGGAAAAAGAGAAGTTTAGATCAGCTGCATACCAGCTATGCTGACGACCCCAAGGTCTATATAGATTCCATAGGTGTCCCAAGGGGGGTCCCTGACGAGTACAAAGCCCAGAACCAGATTACTGCAGGTTTCCTCTCCCTCATTCCCACCATACAGATCAACAGAAATGTGGACTGGATAAACTATGTCTATTACACTGAGCAAAGGTTCATCAACTATAGTAGAGACGCTTTCCAAGGTATAGTTGAGGAACTGTGCCCCAACACAAGAATGACTCTTCAAAATAGACTGGCTATTGATATGATCCTAGCCGAAAAAGGTGGAGTCTGTGGGATGATAGGGGAAGAATGTTGTACTTATAATCCTCAGAATTCTGGAGTCAATGGTAAAACTATAGTGGCCCTTACAAAGATTAAAAATCTGGCTCAGGAAGTAAAGGCCAATGCAGGAGTAGATACCTCTTTCTTCTCAGGGTGGCTTGGAGGACTCAAAGGATTTTTCCAACAAGCCTGTTTAGTGGTAGCAGGGCTTTTGGTGTTGGGATTGATAATTCTATGTTGTGTGATACCCTTGTACAGAAAAGCTGTGACCAATGCAACCGCCTCCTCAGGTACTTTCTTTCATCAGGAAGTTATGTCCCTGCTATATGGTGACACTGATAAGGGTGATATGGAGAAATATACCCCGCAGGATGAACCTGATAAAACCCCCTATGACAAAATACTGATGGAAATGAGAGATTTAGTTTAGGGACAGATGGGAGAACTCCATGTGTATGTTAGAGTAGGGCCCTGGGCGTGTGGGGGCATTCCACAAGGGAATGATCCCTAAGACGACGGGGTGAAGAAGTCCAACCCACCTTCCCTCCCCCAACACATGGACAGTCTCAAAGGCCACCCCTGCAAGGGAAAACTTAGTGTTTAGGGGGATTGTCGAGGTAAAATATAATTTTTCTACTTTAATACTTTCATATTATGTATATATTTCTATTTTTGTACCTTATATGACGTTTATAAGCTAGCTTCCATTTTGTGTATTCAAACAATAAGCTTTCCTTGCTACGTGGCATATAAGCTTTCCTTACTACGTGGCATTTAGCTAAAGACCCATCTCTGGAATATGTAACTGGATCCTGAATTCCAAGAGGATTGCATCAGCCAGAAGTTACATCATTCGGGAGCTGAGCTGAGCTGAAGGAACGGTGGAACCAATCAAGATGTTAGAATACTATACATATCCATATATGGCTATACTGTTTCTCTTTAGGTGCCCCTCACTCCACCCTGATATGCATACTATATAACTTTGTGCTTGTAGTAATAAAGATCAGAATTTGCTGAGAAAGCTGCGTCATAGTAGTCTCTGGAGCATGTATTGAGTATGAAGCAGTCTGTTGTTCTGACTCATTCTCTGATGGTCGACCCTTGCTCATAGCCTGAATCTGGAGTGACTGGAGGACGAGTGGTCTGTCTCTATGACCCCGACACAGATACAGCAGAGAAATATGGGTACAGTACAGTGCCAAACACTTCACTTCTTCCATTACATGACTGATGCCTATTGTAAATTGTACAATAGCTCAAAAACCGCCAAATCCTCACAGCGCACAGAACAGACTGGACAGTACAGTCCTCCATACAATATTATGGGCACCACATAGTCTCCCCCTCATCACCCATATAATACCCCATGCAGGATGTCACCCCCCCATATAATGCTCCATACAGAATACTGGACCCAAAATAATGCTCTATACAGAATACTGGACCCAATATAATGCTCCATACAGGATACTGGTCCCCATATAATGCTCCATACAGGATACTGGTCCCCATATAATGCTCTATACAAAATATGGAGCTCTCCTCTGCGCTGTACTGCGTTCTGCACTGTTACGACTCAGGAAAGGGCGCTGTGGAAAGACTCCCCATTATCATCATGATTTCCTCCTCATCATCATCATTGCCTCCTTATCATCATCATTGTCTCCCCATCATCATCATGGCCTCCCCATCATCATCAATGCCTGCCCATCATCATCATCTCCTCCCCATCATCATCAATGCCTGCCCATCATCATCATCTCCTCCCCATCATCAATGCCTGCCCATTATCATCATGGCCTCCCCATCATCATCATGGCCTCCCCATTATCATCAATGCCTGCCCATTATCATCATCTTCTCCCCATCATCATCAATGCCTCCCCATTATCAGCAATGCCTGCCCATCATCACACACAGACAGCACACAAGCACTCTCTCACATACATACACACACACATACACACACACACACACAAAGCACCGCACTACATACACACAGACACACACACACAGAGACACACACACACACGTCTCACCCGTCCAGCGTCTGCGCTCTCTGCCACAGCCGGCCGCTGAATGATGACGTCATTCAGCGGCGCTGCTGTGAGAGGAAGCGCCGGCGCCCCCTGGAGCCCGGAGCTGCGGCAGCGGAGGCACGGGAGAGGTAAGTATTGTGCCAGCTGATGCCGGGGCCCTGAGCAAGCAAGGGGGGGCCCAGTGGCGGCGCTGACACCGCTCTCCTCCGCTAACGGGCGCGGGGGTGCCAGACGGCGAGTGGGCCCCCCCGCCTGCTCAGGGCCCCGGCACTTGCCGGGTGCTGACGCCGGCCCTGCTACTCACCCTCCTGCGCGTCCTCACAACATCTCGTTGTTCCCGGCGCAATCGCAGCATCTTGTTGGTCCTGGCGCCGGTAGCTCTTCATGTACCGAGCGATCACGTGGCCCCGCTCATTAAGGTAATGAATATGCATGCCTTTCCACTCCCATATGGTGTACAATGTAGCACAGCCGTTGTGAAGTGGTGCACAAGTAGGTTCCCAAGCCAAAACGTATAAGAATAAAACTTGGCACTCAACTTAATGGAATAATCCGAAAGAGATTTTTATTGTAGTCAGTCCATACAAAGAGAAGAGATGTTTCGGTCCTACATGGACCTTCATCAGTCTGATGGTCATATGTAAAGAGAATATCAAATACTTCCTGCAGATCAGAGTTACTGCAATGGGCTCGAACGTAGCACCGCCCTGTGCCAATACCTTTATGGCGCAATTTGAGGAAGAGGTCATCTATACCGATCCCCTTTTTCTTTCCCATAGTCGTCTATGGAAACGCTATATTGAAGACATTTTTTGCATTTGGGACGGTACAAATTGAATTCAGCTTGGCCTGAACTATCCTTCACTATTACTAGCAGTACCCATCAGGTCAACTTCCTTGACACACTGGTTACCAAAGACGACCTAGGCAACCTCACCACGGATCTGTGTACGAAACCTACCGATCGGAATAGTCTTCTACACTTTGATAGTCTTCACTCTCCGGCTATAAAAAAATCAATCTCACGGTCCCAGTTCCAAAGAGTACAGAGGATTGTTTCCTTCACTTAATTCACTAAGAACCAACGAGATGCACAACAAATTTAGGGAATGTGGCTACCCTTCAGCACTACTAGCCGAGGCACCCCACGCACATCCAAAATCTAGCATTGAGAAACGCATTCCTTTTGTCCATACATTTCATCCATTTGTACATATCTTGCACAGTACTATCAGACGCCATTGGAACCTTCTACAAACCGCATATCCTAATGTTCCAGAATTGTGAAATCACTTCCTTCCCTGCTATAAACGCGCTACCAATCTTTGTGATTCTCTGGTGAAGGCAGATTTTGGTCCTTCAGCAACCCCCCATACACAAAGGTTTCTCTAAAACCTCAGGATAGGTACCTTTCCCTGCCTCCACTGCAACCAATGCAGTAATGTACTTAAAGGTAACGTTATTCACCATCCCCACTCCGGTAAGAAATACTACATCAAAGACTATTCCACCTGTAATACCACTTTTGTTGTGTACCTTATCAAGTGCCCATGTGGACTACTCTACATTGGTGAAACTACGTGCGCAATTAAAGACCGCATCTCAAAACACTAATCGACCAATAGATGTAAAAATAGGTTACTCCCTGTCCCACAACGTTTTATCACAGCAGGCCATAAGGCTTCCCAATTGAAATTTCAAGTGAGAGAACACGTCCCTGTCCCGAGAAGTGGAGGTTACCAGATCTGTATACTTAAGAAACGCGAAGCGTTTTGGATCCATGAATTACAGACCATGGATCCATGGAGTGGTTGATTGGTATAGTAGTGCACAAAAAGATAAAAGATCCATTGATTGGTAGATTTGGAGTGATTGTTATATCGATATTGCTTCACCTGTGTTTCAGCCATCATTAATCTGGTCCGCTGAACCCTGATAGTGTATTTGTTTGGAGGCCTGGGCATGGCAGATAAACATCTCTGCCTTAATTCTCTGTGAATTTTTAAAATTTTTCGAGGATTTTTAAGTCCTCTTTTTGTGTCGGTGAGCTTAGTTTTCATGTTTTAGTGTGAGGACTGGCAAGTGTGAGGACCCTTGGCGTGGGTTGCCAGCCTACGTATTGAGGCCACAATATTGATTAATACCTTGCATATACTGATATGTTTTTTTTTTTGCACTTTATTTTTCAGGGTACAGCTGGACCTAGTTGGCTCTGTAAACTGTGGCCTCTTGTTCGCACAGGATGCATTTGGCAGCACTGAACAGCCTGCCTGTATTTGTGCTACTAATAGGCTGCTATTCAGAAGCTCTGTATTGCCTGTGTGTGAACAATGCCGCATACAGATTATTATCTTTTATCTTATCGCGCACTACTATACCAGACACCATTGATTGGTAGATTGGGAGTGATTATTATATCGGTATTGCTGCACCTGTGTTTACAGCCATCATTAATCGGGTCCGCTGCACCCTGATAGTGCATTTGGTTGGAGGCCTGGGCAGGTAAACATCTCTGCCTTTTTTCTCTGTGAATTTTTTGAATACAGTGATACAAAATATATGTATATTTGATTTTTTTTTTATTGATTTACTTTGAATGGGGTGAATGGGGGGTGATTTGAACGTTTATATATGGTGATTTGAACGTTTATATATTTTTAATTTTTTTTATATTTTTAGAACCTTTTTTTTTTACTCTTTACTTGCTTCAAATATCCCCATGGGAGACCAGAAGCTGCGATCATCTGATCGATTGTGCTACATAGAGCAGGGCTGCCCCTGAAGAAGCCAGGCTTCCTGGCGACACGTGTTGGGCATCCCTGTGCTCTTGCTTCCTCCACTCCTTTCACCCTCTATTCCATCGGCGCTCTATGTGGGCATTATTCCATGTGGGTTTCACCTGCACGAGGCTCAGGTTGTATGAGATTTTCTGGCCTCCTCATTTAGGGGATTATTATATTGTTTTGGCAGAAGCTCACCCTGACCTTTAAGAGGAAGTTTTCTATACCACTTTGTTTGATAGTGGACTGTGTTTTTTCATCTCTGCTATCTACCTATTCCTCTTTATTCTTGAGCGATGTTTTCATAAACGTTCAGCTATATTATTGGGACAGCAGGATTTTTCTTTATTTATGTATGCTGCTTATGTATAATTTGGACCAGCGTCATTGTTATGTTTCTGACACAATAAGAAGTATATTGTTTATCTGGGGTTTGGCAGGGGCACGACCCTATTATGGGTCAATGTACAGTTTTGTTTGCACTATGCAATTTTAAATGTTTTTAACCTTTGCAGTGTTGTTTTGTTGTCTATTTAATAAAGCAATTTTTGATATTATTTGATTGGTAATCCCTGTTATCTGCATGCTACTTTCTTTTTTTGTTTGTTCATGTATTACTCTAGCATGTGACGGGTGATCCCTAGTAGTGGTGCTCTCCAGCTCTTTTCTGTATGTCCCTTAAAATGGCACCAATTAAATCTACAGATAATCCTACAAGAATCCTCTGACAGCTTCCAACAGTAAAAATAAAAAAAAGTTATGGCTCTCAGAATATAGCAATAAAATTAACTAGTAAAACGTGAAAAAAACTATGTGAATTGATATCAATATAGTTAAACAGTGAAGATATATACATTTATTAGTTATATAAGATTATAATGTAAGATTCAGTAATCTAGATTACATGTATAGGGATGAGCAAACTCAAACTGTAAAGTTCAGGGTTCGTACTGGTCACCGCTGCTGAACTCAAAACGCAGATTTCTCCAGGAAGTCTGTGTTACTATTCAGAATTTGGATGCTCAATAAAGCTTGTTCAAAGGCTGAAGTGCAGCCAATCGACAAGATTTTAAGCTGTAGGCACTTCCAGTGCCATTCACAGCAATGCCAAGTATTAAGTGAGGGGCAGTGTAAAATAAATAAATAATTTAAATTAATGACTTGGGATCCCCCCTATTTTAATAACCAGCCAAGGGAAAGCAGACAGCTGTGATCGGGTCTTGTTATGCTGTGAAGGGGGCAAGATTCATTTACCTTCGCAGCCTATTAATATCAGCCTCAGCTGTCTGCTTTGCATTTGCTAGTTATTAAAAAATGGCAAACCCCCCAAAAAATTACGTGGGGTTCCCTCTATTTTTAATAACTAGCAAAGGCAAATCTGACAACTGTGTGCTGATATTAATAGGCGGCTGGGAAGGTCCCTGGATATTGGCCCCTTCCCATCCTAATAAGACCAGCTCACACTTCTCTGCTTTTCGCTTTCATAGAATGGGGCTCCATAGACTGGAGCAGCAGACCCTGGGTCTCACACTGTACTTCACCTTCTCTCACAGAGTACAACATGAAAGTGTAAAGTGCATAGGGCGGTAATCATGGTTGAGTGGCTGCTTTCCCATGCCCTGGCACCAAGCAAATAAATCATGTCCAAGTGTGCTATATTATGTAAGGTGCATTATATTCACTTGCAGGCCAGTAGCCAGGAAGAGCTGCACACATCAGGGCACACATCTTAACAAGTTTAATTCTAATGGACATTTCAAGTAAATCAGTCATTAACACATAGTATCGGGCACAGCGCCCTCCGCCCTTCAACACAGGACATTTCAAGAATTTGCTTATTATCAGCTCAAACTATCCCTACACAAGATCTTCCTGTCAGTCGCAGGGGTTTCCAGTCCAATACCACAGCACTCCCGAGATTCATTTTGTTTACCTTATGCGATTTCCCCATCTTGCTTCCTCTTTATGGAGGGATTAAGGCAAACTCCTCAGTGCCTATTTCAGGCCATAGGCTTCGGACATTACATAAACTTTACAAGAAATTTGGTAAGACCTCATGCTGCCAGAAAGATATGTACTCCGCTTGCTTCCAGCCCACTGCTTCTTAAACATGATCTTAACACAAACCAAACACTTACTCTGACTCACTAAACCAGGAAATGATTCCGCTTTTTACTTGACCTGACCCCCTTCCATCTAGGGGCTGGCCCCAGACATTTAACTGTATCCTACACTATTACTATATCTATGTTCCTATCTATCACTATCTAAGTACTAGTTTATATTCTATACATTCACCGCCCCTGAGCTCAGTGTACGATAGTTGCCTTACATGTTATCTTGCAGTACCCACACAAAAGCATCACTAATATGACAATGAATTTTAATTACATTACACTATACACATTTTTCACAATAAAATGCACTAAAACCGCATGTCAGTATTCACATTACAAAATTTGTTGTCTTCAGGGGCAGGTACCTCCCCTATTTAAACATGGTTGCCCTGGGGCAGCTCCATAATTAACCAGAAGATCATAAGTGTAATGAAAATGACCACTGTGATCACGTGGGTCTACAATGTCGTGTGGGCCTACCCAGGGGCAACTGAGTATCAAAGTTGAGGACCCTTTCAATTTTAGACTAAAGTTCGGCCGAATCTGATTAACCTGAACCTCCACAGGTCTGCTCATCCCTATACATATATTGCAATATAACATTATAACTAAGAATGAATCGAAAGTGATGCTTGAGACAGAGAATGAAAAACATAGAAACTGTGTCACCCTCCTTACTGCCGGTTAGTTATTTATTGATCATAATCCCAATAATCCAGTCAAGCAATATTTTTCTGTTTTTGTAAAATGTATACAATTAAAGTTTGGATCATATGTGATAGAAATAGAGTGTAGATCAATTATATCATTGATTTAGAGTCTTTGCAGACTTTCTTAGGTTAATTAGCGAAGATGGATTTCGGCTGTATTGTGAATTATTAATATTTATTTACATAATCAATCTAGTTTCTTATCCCCCATTACTGAACATATCTGTAAAATCTCATGTAAGTTGGTCTATTGTCTTTTCCCTTAGGGATGTTGTCTAGGACTAGAAAATATTTTTTCACAGCCATAGGCTTTCTCTGATATTGCAACTAGGTCCCATTCATGTGGAGTGGAAAATACAAGATATAAACTATATACAAACCTTGGCTAATATATAGACAGTGTAAATGTAGACTAGACAATGATACATTGCAAAATTTATCATGCTAGAGTAGCCACACGTGGCTCACGAGCCAATGATATGTGGCTTGCAACTGGCTTCCAGCTTGGTGCATGAGCATCAGGTCTAGCAAACAACTATGAAGAGCAGTTTTCCAGATGGTGAATTTTGTGAGTAGCCCAGTACAGAAGAGCAGATCTGAATGTGCATATTCTGGCATTGGGTGTTTGGAAATAATTTAAGTATGGTAAGTTGGAGACTGGATTATGTGAAGTGTCAAGAGGAGATGCTTAAAGCTGGATGCGACAGTGTGGTGGGGGTAGTTGATGCCAAAATACTGAGTGGGGATATTGTGGGAACCCCCGGCTCTTAGTACACTTCCTTTGTAGAATTTCAGTGAAAAAACTTTGGCTGTCGTTATACCAGTAATGGGGGCAATGTATCTCGCTATTGTGAGGTGGGCTGGAGTTGGATGTGGCTCGTAACTCTCTCTTGGACCTAAATGTGGCTCATGACTCTCTCTCAAAGTTTAATGCGGCTCTCAAGGCAGAAAAGTTAGGGGTCACTGTGCTAGACAATAAATTTGTGCATTGTTTGACAATTTTGTTTGTCTTTACACCACTTCTTGGTTGGCTTACTTTTAGAAGACTTTTGGAGATAATTGGCAGATCGTAAAACGTGCCATTAGTACTCACTCTCCATTTTCTTTAAGCTACTCCACCTTGTTCAGTGTAAAAAGTGTTTAAAGAACCATTATCCTCCTAATATGTTGCAGTCATCATATTATATAGCACTGTGTACTTACAATTGCTCATTTTACCTTTCTACCCAGCTATTAATTTTCTTTTCTCTGCTCTCTGTTGAAACAGGAAGTCTCTTATCCCTGCATTTATCATTCCCTTCTCCAACTTCTGACTCAGCCGTTCCTTCCTTCTCCCTGCCAGGGACTTTTGCAGAGACTTATGACTCATAAAGGGACAATATACCTCCTTTTTCAACTTAGTGCTTAGCAGGATTCAGCTAGTCAGTTTTTAATCATGTGATGTCATAGACCTCGTGGAAAAGAGAAGAATTAGCTAGGTAGAAGGGCAAAATGAGCAACTGCAAGATTGTTTCAGTATACTAAGAAGATACAAATTTTGATGGGAGCAGAGAGTACTTCTTTAAAGCACTTAATAAATTAGGCACAGATGTAGACTAGAATTCTGACTCAATTTGATTAGTAAATCTGCCACATTATTTAGGAGAACAATTGCCTCCAAGGTCTTATAAAGGTAAATGTATTATAGTTCCATTAATATCACATACTACAGCACCTAGAGACTTAAATTAGATGTAACTATACTTCAATATGTATCACGAGAAACCGCTAGGTGGGCACTTACCAGCAGTTTCAGCAGCCCTGACAGTGGGAGTCCGGAGCCTCTGACGGCTTGTGACTGCGGTACTCACAGCGCCCGGGAGCTGGGCCAGAGGACAGCAATTGTTGTGAATGGGTTTGAGATGAGTTCTGAGCAGAGGCTTCCTCTGGTGGTTACAAGCGGTGCTGGTCTGTCCATTGAAGATTGTGAGGACTGGGAATCAGGTGTTACTGACTGGTCTTATATAAGGGAGTCACCTTCCCATCAGGGTTGCCGGTGATCAATTGTTCTGGTTTGAATCCTTCATTCCTGTTTCCCTTGTAGCCTGCTGTGTCGTGTCTGCATCTCCTGCTAACAGATAAGACATTTTCTTCTTTTTGTTTTTGTGCTATATTTTTGCATTTTGTCCTGCACTTCTGTGGGGGCCTTCAGGGTCCCCTCCGGGGGCTTTTGCCCTCTCAGTTTAGTTCAGCTACAGAACAGTTGTGTTTCAGTGTTCACTGTAGTCTGTGAGCTTTTCATTTTGTGAGTGCAGATTACGCTCCAGTTTGTTCTTCAACCACTGCCGGTTGTAGTCTGCTGAGCGTGTGTCACTGCCTCATCCTTCACATTTTTCTCTAATTGGTGCTGCTCCATTTTAGTGGAAAAAAATCTAATCTATTAGTGTGACGCGCTTCCATCCGTATACAATACATTGGTTGCAAACACTATAGAAGTACACAAAGGGGCCTTTAACAGCTACAGAACAGTTGTGTTTCAGTGTTCACTGTAGTCTGTGAGCTTTTCATTTTGTGAGTGCAGATTACGCTCCAGTTTGTTCTTCAACCACTGCCGGTTGTAGTCTGCTGAGCGTGTGTCACTGCCTCATCCTTCACATTTTTCTCTAATTGGTGCTGCTCCATTTTAGTGGAAAAAAATCTAATCTATTAGTGTGACGCGCTTCCATCCGTATACAATACATTGGTTGCAAACACTATAGAAGTACACAAAGGGGCCTTTAACAGCTACAGAACAGTTGTGTTTCAGTGTTCACTGTAGTCTGTGAGCTTTTCATTTTGTGAGTGCAGATTACGCTCCAGTTTGTTCTTCAACCACTGCCGGTTGTAGTCTGCTGAGCGTGTGTCACTGCCTCATCCTTCACATTTTTCTCTAATTGGTGCTGCTCCATTTTAGTGGAAAAAAATCTAATCTATTAGTGTGACGCGCTTCCATCCGTATACAATACATTGGTTGCAAACACTATAGAAGTACACAAAGGGGCCTTTCACAGATACTGAACAGTTGTCTGCAGGGTTCACTGTAGTCTGTGAGGAATAACCACACTTAGGCCTTAACTTTTCTGACTTTCTTTATCAATCTACCAAGATGAAGAAGTCAGTGAGTAAGGCACGTGGTCGTGGTCGAGGCCGTGGATTTGCAGCAGGGAGAGGACGTGGGGATTCTGTGGCTGCTGCCGCACCCAGTGACACAGCATCCACCAGTTTTCCCCGTGAGCGTTCCTTTATGCGCACTTTTGTAGGAGCTCAGCGTACCCCCCTGCTGCGTGAAGAACAAATTGAAGCCGTTGTTGGTTGGATGGCAGCCAATGCATCGACTTCAATAGCTTCCACCTCCTCTCAGGACCACAGCACTGTTGAACAACCATCAGTCTCTTCACCGCCTGCCAAATTGCCCAGGCAGTCAGAGAGCTCTGTACAGGAGCCAGCTGAGTCTCTGCTTCTGTTCTCAGAATCTGTTGGCTTGGAAACAGGGGCCCAGCCAAGCAGCATTCTGGAATGTGAAGAAGAGGCAGTATGCAGTGATGCGCAACAGCTGTGTCTCTCTGAATCTGAAGAGGCGGGTGAGCCAGTGCCGATGGTCAGCACACCGCAGAACGCATCTGATGATGATGAGACTCAGTTGCCAGTTTTGTTGAGCATGCCACACAGCGCAGGAGGTCTGGAATGCCATCAAGCAGGAGAGCGACGTGTGGTTTTTTGTCAGCTAATCTCCAGCCAGGCTTGGTAGTGTGTGACAATGGCCGAAATCTGGTGGCAGCTCTGGGCCTTGGCAACCTCACTCACATACCATGTCTGGAACATTTGCTCAACTTGGTCATGCAGAGTTTTTTGAGGGACTATCCGGATCTTGATGCACTGCTGCACAAAGTCCGCCTAGAGTGCGCTCACTTGCGACGTTCCAGCATGGCCAGATCGCGCATTGCAGCTCTGCAACGCAGATTGCGCCTTCCTGAACATCGCATCATATGTGACGTATCCACCAGGTGGAATTCAACGTTACATATGTTGGAGCGGTTGTGTGAGCAGCAGCCAGCAGTTATGGAGTATCAGCTGCATCAGGCGCAATCAACACGCAATTTGCGCCGTCCACACTTCACCATTAATGAGTGGGCCACTATGAAGGACATGTGCCACGTTTTGCGTGCGTTTGATGAGTCAACGCGGATGGCGAGTGCAGATGATGCACTAGTCAGCCTGACTGTCCCCCTTATCTGCCTGCTTCAAAAAACACTGCAAGCAATAAGGGATGAGGTTTTGGAAGAGGTGGAGGATGAGGAGTCACAAATTCCATCACCTTCTGGAAAGTCAGCGCAACGTGGTTCCTCACAAAGGGCTGGGCAGGGCTCACTTTGTGAGGAGGATGAGGAGGAGGAGTCAATGGAGGAGGAAGACATCGCTCCAGAGGGAGGTACACAACGCTCTAGTCAGTATGTAGAGCGAGGGTGGGGTGATGCAGAGCAGGCAGAGATAACGCCTCTTGCAGAGGACAGCGTTTCTTTGCCAGTTGGGAGTCTGCAGCACATGGTTGATTTCATGCTGCAGTGCCTAAGAAACGACCGCCGCATCGCCCACATTCTCACGACGTCTGATTATTGGGTGTACACCCTCCTAGACCCTCGCTACCGGGACAACGTCAAAAGCCTCATCACACCGTTGAACCGGGAGCGTAAAATGCGGGAGTACCAAGACACACTGGTGCAATCCCTAATGTTCTATCTTACTGCCGAGAGCACTGCTGCTGCTACTGCTTTACAAAGCAGCTCTGTGCGTCGAGGCAGTGTAGAGAGCTCTGCAACAAGAGGGAGCACACGCAGTGCCTCTGCACAGGGAAAGACCAGTATGTTAAAAATGTGGCAAAGTTTTGTGGCAGCGCCACAAATGTCTACACCATCCGAGAGGGCTCCAGTCAGCGGGAGGCAACGTATCCGTCAGATGGTGACAGACTACTTGGCTTTGCCTCTCAGTGTACTCCCAGATGGCTCTTCCCCATTCAAGTTTTGGGTCTCTAAGCTGGATACATGGCCAGAGCTTAGCCAGTATGCATTGGAGGTGCTGGCTTGCCCTGCTGCCAGTGTATTATCGGAGCGCGTCTTTAGTGCTGCAGGTGGTGTACTAACAGACCGTCGCATGCGACTATCCTCCGATAATGTAGACCGGCTTACTTTTCTGAAAATGAACAAGGCATGGATCTCGGCAGAATTTGTCTGTCCGTTTTCAGATTAAATAACTGGTTCGCAACGTTATCCATGTCTCCTGTTATGTTCATCTTTCTACCACCTGAACTCTACTCCCTGGGCTCCAACACTGCCAGTTGCTGCTCAGAAGTGTCGTGTCCACAGAACAAAACACAAGCTCTACTGTTAGTGGGGTTCAGTAACGCCAGCTGTTCCCCTGCTGTGTCAACGGCAAGAAGTCTCCTATTCCCGACACATGGACAGAAAAACACATGACCAACATGCTCCAAATAGGGAAGAGCCGTCACCCTGCTTGTTATGCTGAAAACATGAAATTGTGAAGTTTTGCAGGCCTAGAATGATAAATTTTTATGACAAATATGGACAAATAATAATTTGTCATCACAGCGCATATCTGCACATGTCTATTAGAAATGGTAACAAAAAATAAAACATAGTCTACTCTTCACATTTTGAAATTAATGCATAAAAGTACATTTCAGACTTATGAATTAATGCTTTTTAAGGAACTTTATCTGTACCTGTAAGATAATGCAGTCAATGGATGTACGAATCATTAAATCCTCATCATCATCATCACGAGTTTTATTTATGACAGACATTATAAAATACACATACTGATGCCAACTGTAACTTCAAACACCATATATGAAATGGCCAGCATGTAAACATGGTAATAATGTCCAATAATAAATTATTACATCTAGAAAGTGCATCATGCATACTGACAATAGGTAGTTATACCTGCAAGTGCTGTTGAAACAACCACAAGAGATATAAATTAATACTGGTATATAGGTATCACAGTGCATAGTTACTCATGGACAATGTTGATGTAATACTGTATCTCAATTAAGTCAGCGTCAACCATTAGGCTTGTTAGTCTTGTACATTGTTAAAGAGGGAACGTAATTTTTTTGTTTGTCATAGGTGGAGTATTACACATTAAATTATTACTGCTGTATTTTTTTTTGCGTCCCTAGTGCGCAATAACGCAGCCTAACCTCACATTTGATAGTCAGCTAATTGCCACACGCTACCCTACCCTACGCGTGACAGTAGGAAGGTAGTGTTGACGGATAAAGCTTTGCGCAACCAGACATTCTTTTACCCTCTTCAACACTCTACAAGCAAAAAATGCATGATTTCAGCCGCAGACTTTATTGACGTACAGTATAACATCGGCATTACCCATCAGAGGCTGTCCACTGTCTGATACAGACATAGAATATACCTTTGCTATCCGTAGCCTTTGTTTCACCTACACTTGCAGGCACACACTTAAATTGTGACAAACAATGCCTAATGTTTTTTTAAATGGTTATTTTTTATTGTACATTATTGTGTCATCAATCACATTGATGAGTCCATGCTGGACATGTCATACATGCTATAGAAAGTTACGATTTTATGAACTTAAATAATTGAAATGTCTGTGACTGTCACATAAAATTTGCGATGATGATGAGTGACTATTACAAAATCCATTGTCTTCACTATGTTATGGTTTAATATAGCGTTCCTTAAGCATTATTCATAAAAAAAAAAATGGACTTTTATTCTTAAATTTACAACACTATATTTTGTTACCAATTTTTTGGGTGTTGTGTTGTTCCATTTATTTTTGGCATGTGCATATATGCGTTTATATTTCTATTTTCTTTATTTTTCCTTCTTGAAAATTAGAAAACATGTGTATCTTTGTACCGTGTTAGCCAGTAGATAGAAAAATATTTAGACTTCAGAGTCAGCAGTGGTTGATACCTTTTAATGGATAACTGAAAAGATGGAAACAAATTGCAAGCTTTCAAGGCTACTCACGTCTCTTCATCAGGGAAAGACTAACTAAAAAAATTAAGCATCACATATTTCTATACACAACAGGACACAGGAATAGTGCAATAGGTAAGACAAGTAAGTGACGTGTATCAGAACTGTCATTATCTCACAGGGATGAACATAAATATTGGAACAGTTCCTAGATAAGGATAGAAAGTTTGATTGCCCTCTCATTGGCGTATTTTTTTGGGTTTTCATGACCCTGGAAGGGCATAGACGCAGATTCCTTAATTGATATAGAATGACATAAATCCATGTGATCTATTCATTCCATCACTAACAGTGTCAAAGGTCATGATGAGCTTATATTCTGAAACCTTTGTACGTTTCTCATATTTGAAGTTATATTTTAATACCAGTAATTCCATATCCATGATGCTATGACCGGGCATACAAAAGTCTTTTGCCACAGGTAAATTCATTAATTTATCTGTGATTGTGTGGCGCTGATAATTCATCCTTGTTCTCCTTTTTGTTGCGGTCTCCCCTCACTTGTCCCTCCCTCACTTGTCTTAGCTATTCCTGTGTCCTGTTGTGTGTAGAAATATGTGATTCTTCATTTTTGGCTTTACTCTAGCCTGATGAAGACACCTGAGTAGTCTCGAAAGCTTTGAATTTGTTACCATATTTTCAGTTAGCCATTAAACGTTATCAACCACAGAGGACTGTCAAGTATAAATATTTTTCTATTCTTGTAATTGAAATTTATCATTTTATTGTTGTAGTAAAACTTCATTTATTCTTGTTTGAAGTACATACATTTGCAATGGCCACGTAACAAGGCAATAACTCAATATTTTATGCCAACACCCTCCTTGACCCTGGGCTTCAACAGCGCCAGTTGCTGCTCAGAAGTGTTAGATGCACAGATGAAAACAATCGCTGATGTGTTTGTGGGGTTCAGTAACGCCTGCTGTTCCCCTGCTGTGTGTCTGGCAAAAATTACTGCTGCTAACTACAACTTCAACTTCAAACGTCTCATACTAGGCCTCTGCCTACACCCTCCTTGACCCTGGGCTTCAACAGCGCCAGTTGCTGCTCAGAAGTGTTAGATGCACAGATGAAAACAATCGCTGATGTGTTTGTGGGGTTCAGTAACGCCTGCTGTTCCCCTGCTGTGTGTCTGGCAAAAATTACTGCTGCTAACTACAACTTCAACTTCAAACGTCTCATACTAGGCCTCTGCCTACACCCTCCTTGACCCTGGGCTTCAACAGCGCCAGTTGCTGCTCAGAAGTGTTAGATGCACAGATGAAAACAATCGCTGATGTGTTTGTGGGGTTCAGTAACGCCTGCTGTTCCCCTGCTGTGTGTCTGGCAAAAATTACTGCTGCTAACTACAACTTCAACTTCAAACGTCTCATACTAGGCCTCTGCCTACACCCTCCTTGACCCTGGGCTTCAACAGCGCCAGTTGCTGCTCAGAAGTGTTAGATGCACAGATGAAAACAATCGCTGATGTGTTTGTGGGGTTCAGTAACGCCTGCTGTTCCCCTGCTGTGTGTCTGGCAAAAATTACTGCTGCTAACTACAACTTCAACTTCAAACGTCTCATA
This sequence comes from Oophaga sylvatica, assembly GCA_033576555.1. Classification (NCBI taxonomy): domain Eukaryota; kingdom Metazoa; phylum Chordata; class Amphibia; order Anura; family Dendrobatidae; genus Oophaga; species Oophaga sylvatica. Next base: position 498,501,805 of record JARQOD010000004.1, on the reverse strand, counting down.
CTAGGCCTCTGCCTACACCCTCCTTGACCCTGGGCTTCAACAGCGCCAGTTGCTGCTCAGAAGTGTTAGATGCACAGATGAAAACAATCGCTGATGTGTTTGTGGGGTTCAGTAACGCCTGCTGTTCCCCTGCTGTGTGTCTGGCAAAAATTACTGCTGCTAACTACAACTTCAACTTCAAACGTCTCATACTAGGCCTCTGCCTACACCCTCCTTGACCCTGGGCTTCAACAGCGCCAGTTGCTGCTCAGAAGTGTTAGATGCACAGATGAAAACAATCGCTGATGTGTTTGTGGGGTTCAGTAACGCCTGCTGTTCCCCTGCTGTGTGTCTGGCAAAAATTACTGCTGCTAACTACAACTTCAACTTCAAACGTCTCATACTAGGCCTCTGCCTACACCCTCCTTGACCCTGGGCTTCAACAGCGCCAGTTGCTGCTCAGAAGTGTTAGATGCACAGATGAAAACAATCGCTGATGTGTTTGTGGGGTTCAGTAACGCCTGCTGTTCCCCTGCTGTGTGTCCGGCAAAAATTACTGCTAGCTACCTAATCATGGTGAAAAAAACATGACATCTCAAAGTGTCTAGTGCTACACATAGATATGAGGCTACACCATGATTTCTAAGCTGTAAACATTTGAAACGTCAACTTTCAAACCATAAAATGATTTGTCTTTGTCACAAATCTGTAACAAAATAATTGTGACATATTATTACAGATATGCACATGTCGAAAACAAATGCAAACACAAAAGCCTACTTATGCTATAGGATACTGATGGTCAACCTTGTCACTCCATAGCTTAGACAAATCCAACTCACATCATGATGACTCAAATACTGCAATGTTGGAAGTGCATAATGTGGGTTGAACTTTGACAACTGCTGCAGTGCGAAGGTTATACTTCAGTGTTCTTGCCTTTGAAATAAAAGCATACAAGTAAATATAATATCCAATGTTGATTAAGGGACGTGATGTACACCTGTAATATTGTGCAAACAATGCATGTAGGAATAGTCCTCTTCAACATTACTTATATTTGTGTCATTTTAAAAAATACATATTTGATTAGAAAGTTAACAGCCCATATCATAAAGGTCCTTCATGTAAACATGATAATCGCTAACAAAAATCATGCATTACCTTGGTAAAGTCAATAGTGCATAGTCACAATAGCAAAATATATACCTGTAAGTGGTGCTGAAAGAACGACAACTGATAGAATAGGTGAATGATATCTATTTATCAGACTGAATAGCGACACCTGTACAATGTCGATATAATACTGTACCTTAACAAAACAGCTGTGTCACACCTCACACGCATTTTTCTTGTAGCTTGTTATGTAATAGGGCACATGCGTGTATGTTTCATCATAGGTGCATGTTTACTGAGTAAAGCAGTCATGACAACGCCTTTGTGTTGTCGGTACGCTTGCGATGATGAACGATGCGCACCGTGAATGTTAGTCTGCGTCATAAGACGCACAGACGCTCCAATACCCAACGCGTCACAGCAGGAAGCCAGTCTGTGCGTCCAAACAAAGGCGCAAGCATACATGCACGTACCCTTTTATAAAGCTATATAAAAAAAGGATGTAGTAGTAACGCACACTTTATTGAGGTACAGTATTACATCGCCATTCACCATCTGTGGCTATGCAGTGTCATCTATATATACCTTATCTATCCGTTGTCATGCTTGCAAGTCCACAGTCAGGCATAAATAGCTGTTTTCACTATGCACTTTTTAAAGGTTTTTTTTGTTAATATAAATGATTGGCACATATTATCAGTATTACATGATGGAAATTTTAGATATTTTTAAAAACTTTTTAGTGATATTATTCAGCAAATGAAAATGGTGTACATACTGTTACTTATCCATCATTAATGGATTCTGATATGTACTTGTATGCTTTTATTTAAAACCGTATAGCAGATTATTTAACCGATTTTTATTGTGGTTTGCATTGCTTTTCAACATGTTAATGTATGCGTTTATGTTTGTCAATTATTAATTTACATATATTTTTTAAAGTAAAATCATCATCTTATGGTACTAAAGGTTATATTTCTCTTGTTTGGAGTATAGACATTTTTAATTGACACGTAACAAGGAAAATACTTCATCTAGTATTTAAACATCCTCCTTGACCCTGGGCTCCAACACCGCCAGTTGTTGCTTGGAAGTGCTGTTAGCACAGTCTACACTTGCTCCCGTGTTACTGGGGTTCAGTAATGTCAGCTGTTCCCCTGCTGTGTGAACGGCAAAAAGTCCTGCTGCCTCCACCCTGTTCTCTTCTCATCCCTGGGTTACAACACCGCCAGTTGTTTCTCGGAAGTGCTGTTAGCACAGTCTACACTTGCTCCTGTGTTACTGGGGTTCAGTAATGTCAGCTGTTCCCCTGCTGTGTGAACGGCAAACAGTCCTGCTGCCTCCACCCTGTTCTCTTCTCATCCCTGGGTTACAACACCGCCAGTTGTTTCTCGGAAGTGCTGTTAGCACAGTCTACACTTGCTCCTGTGTTACTGGGGTTCAGTAATGTCAGCTGTTCCCCTGCTGTGTGAACGGCAAACAGTCCTGCTGCCTCCACCCTGTTCTCTTCTCATCCCTGGGTTACAACACCGCTAGTTGTTTCTCGGAAGTGCTGTTAGCACAGTCTACACTTGCTCCTGTGTTACTGGGGTTCAGTAATGTCAGCTGTTCCCCTGCTGTGTGAACGGCAAAACAGTCCTGCTGCCTCCACCCTGTTCTCTTCTCATCCCTGGGTTACAACACCGCCAGTTGTTTCTCGGAAGTGCTGTTAGCACAGTTCTACACTTGCTCCCGTGTTACTGGGGTTCATTAATGTCAGCTGTTCCCTGCTGTGTGAACGGAAAAAAGTCCTGCTGCCTCCCACCCTGTTCTCTTCTCATCCCTGGGTTACAACACCGCCAGTTGTTTTCTCGGAAGTGCTGTTAGCACAGTCTACACTTGCTCCTGTGTTACTGGGGTTCAGTAATGTCAGCTGTTCCCCTGCTGTGTGAACGGCAAAAAGTCCTGCTGCCTCCACCCTGTTCTCTTCTCATCCCTGGGTTACAACACCGCCAGTTGTTTCTCGGAAGTGCTGTTAGCACAGTCTACACTTGCTCCTGTGTTACTGGGGTTCAGTAATGTCAGCTGTTCCCCTGCTGTGTGAACGGCAAACAGTCCTGCTGCCTCCACCCTGTTCTCTTCTCATCCCTGGGTTACAACACCGCCAGTTGTTTCTCGGAAGTGCTGTTAGCACAGTCTACACTTGCTCCCGTGTTACTGGGGTTCAGTAATGTCAGCTGTTCCCCTGCTGTGTGAACGGCAAAAAGTCCTGCTGCCTCCACCCTGTTCTCTTCTCATCCCTGGGTTACAACACCGCCAGTTGTTTCTCGGAAGTGCTGTTAGCACAGTCTACACTTGCTCCTGTGTTACTGGGGTTCAGTAATGTCAGCTGTTCCCCTGCTGTGTGAACGGCAAACAGTCCTGCTGCCTCCACCCTGTTCTCTTCTCATCCCTGGGTTACAACACCGCCAGTTGTTTCTCGGAAGTGCTGTTAGCACAGTCTACACTTGCTCCGTGTTACTGGGGTTCAGTAATGTCAGCTGTTCCCCTGCTGTGTGAACGGCAAAAAGTCCTGCTGCCTCCACCCTGTTCTCTTCTCATCCCTGGGTTACAACACCGCCAGTTGTTTCTCGGAAGTGCTGTTAGCACAGTCTACACTTGCTCCGTGTTTACTGGGTTCAGTAATGTCAGCTGTTCCCCTGCTGTGTGAACGGCAAAACAGTCCTGCTGCCTCCACCCTGTTCTCTTCTCATCCCTGGGTTACAACACCGCCAGTTGTTTCTCGGAAGTGCTGTTAGCACAGTCTACACTTGCTCCCGTGTTACTGGGGTTCAGTAATGTCAGCTGTTCCCCTGCTGTGTGAACGGCAAAAAAGTCCTGCTGCCTCCACCCTGTTCTCTTCTCATCCCTGGGTTACAAAACCGCCAGTTGTTTCTCGGAAGTGCTGTTAGCACAGTCTACACTTGCTCCTGTGTTACTGGGGTTCAGTAATGTCAGCTGTTCCCCTGCTGTGTGAACGGCAAACAGTCCTGCTGCCTCCACCTGTTCTCTTCTCATCCCTGGGTTACAACACCGCCAGTTGTTTCTCGGAAGTGCTGTTAGCACAGTCTACACTTGCTCCCGTGTTACTGGGGTTCAGTAATGTCAGCTGTTCCCCTGCTGTGTGAACGGCAAAAAGTCCTGCTGCCTCCACCCTGTTCTCTTCTCATCCCTGGGTTACAACACCGCCAGTTGTTTATCGGAAGTGCTGTTAGCACAGTCTACACTTGCTCCCGTGTTACTGGGGTTCAGTAATGTCAGCTGTTCCCCTGCTGTGGTGAACGGCAAAAAGTCCTGCTGCCTCCACCCTGTTCTCTTCTCATCCCTGGGTTACAACACCGCCAGTTGTTTCTCGGAAGTGCTGTTAGCACAGTCTACACTTGCTCCTGTGTTACTGGGGTTCAGTAATGTCAGCTGTTCCCCTGCTGTGTGAACGGCAAACAGTCCTGCTGCCTCCACCCTGTTCTCTTCTCATCCCTGGGTTACAACACCGCCAGTTGTTTCTCGGAAGTGCTGTTAGCACAGTCTACACTTGCTCCGTGTTACTGGGTTCAGTAATGTCAGCTGTTCCCCTGCTGTGTGAACGCAAAAAGTCCTGCTGCCTCCACCCTGTTCTCTTCTCATCCCTGGGTTACAACACCGCCAGTTGTTTCTCGGAAGTGCTGTTAGCACAGTCTACACTTGCTCCTGTGTTACTGGGGTTCAGTAATGTCAGCTGTTCCCCTGCTGTGTGAACGGCAAACAGTCCTGCTGCCTCCACCCTGTTCTCTTCTCATCCCTGGGTTACAACACCGCCAGTTGTTTCTCGGAAGTGCTGTTAGCACAGTCTACACTTGCTCCCGTGTTACTGGGGTTCAGTAATGTCAGCTGTTCCCCTGCTGTGTGAATGGCAAAAAGTCCTGCTGCCTCCACCCTGTTCTCTTCTCATCCCTGGTTACAACACCGCCAGTTGTTTCTCGGAAGTGCTGTTAGCACAGTCTACACTTGCTCCCCTGTTACTGGGGTTCAGTAATGTCAGCTGTTCCCCTGCTGTGTGAACGGCAAAAAGTCCTGCTGCCTCCACCCTGTTCTCTTCTCATCCCTGGGTTACAACACCGCCAGTTGTTTCTCGGAAGGCTGTTAGCACAGTCTACACTTGCTCCTGTGTTACTGGGGTTCAGTAATGTCAGCGTTCCCCTGCTGTGTGAACGGCAAACAGTCCTGCTGCCTCAACTTTAATTTCCATGGTACCTTCTGATACCCATCCGGTTCCAGTACCGTCAGCTGTTCTCCGCAGTGCCTTTGGCCTAGGTCCTCCATGTCGGTATCCGAGTTCCAGCAACGTCCTGCTGGTCCTTGGTAGTGCTTTGGAGCACAGGTACCTCCTGCTTAGTAACCCGTCCCATAACGTCAGCTGGTCCTCGGTTGTGCCATTGGCTCTTTTCCTTCTGCTGACCCTCCGGGTTTTCCAGCACAGTCAGCTGGTCCTCGTTACTTTCATTGGCTCTTGTACCTTCTGCTACCCATCCGGGTTCCAGTTACCTCAGCTGGTTCTCCGCAGTGCCTTTGGCCTAGGTGCCTCCATGTGGGTATCCGAGTTCCAGCAACGTCTGCTGGTCCTTGGTAGTGCTTTGGAGCACAGGTACCTCCTGCTTAGTAACCCTGTCCCAAGTAACGTCAGCTGGTCCTCGGTTGTGCCATTGGCTCTTTTCCTTCTGCTGACCCTCCGGGTTCCAGCACAGTCAGCTGGTCCTCGTTACTTTCATTGGCTCTTGTACCTTCTGCTACCCATCCGGGTTCCAGTACCGTCAGCTGGTTCTCCGCAGTGCCTTTGGCCTAGGTGCCTCCATCTCGGTATCCGAGTTCCAGCAACGTCTGCTGGTCCTTGGTAGTGCTTTGGAGCACAGGTACCTCCTGCTTAGTAACCCTGTCCCAGTAACGTCAGCTGGTCCTCGGTTGTGCCATTGGCTCTTTTCCTTCTGCTGACCCTCCGGGTTCCAGCACAGACAGCTGGTCCTCGTTACTTCCATTGGCTTTTGTACCATCACCAACAGGACAAAGAAGGTTAAGACAAACTACAAGATACAGAACAAGAGACAGAAGAACAATAAGCAGAAGATCAAAAAGCAGAAGAACATTAAGTATAAGACCAAAATGAAGAGCTAAAATATATGCTCTAAATTCTAAGCAGAAGAAGACTAAGCAGTGTATGGGGGTGAGTCCGTTCCTCCTCGTGGTGCCCCTGGAAAATGCCTGATGCTGCTGCAGGCTAAACTGAACGCGGACAAATACTGTTGTAATTAAAATCTTTCGTGACAGCAAGAACGGAAGGATGCAAATTCAGAGTTTTACAGATTACAAGTACAGGAATGTCTGTCACAAATAAGAATATGATGAAAAGGATGAATAGGAAGAAGATGAAGAAGTAGAATATGAAGAATAATAACTGTTTAATAAGAACAATATAAGTAATGTTAACAAAAGATGAATAGCAAGAAGTTTTAGAAGATTAAGAAGGTGAAGATGAAGAATAATTTGATGAGAAAGATGATGCTGCTGAAGATTATGAAGGAGAAAGTGTGTGAAAAGTTAAAAAGGTGAAGACCATGGAAGTTGTGAAACAGACATATTTGACAAAATAGAAAAAAGGTTAACAACATTGTGAATTTCTTCGTCAATCCGAACGTATTTCCTAAAAAAAAAAAATTAATGCTATTCCATTGGATTGGGTTAAACATCTATGCCTTTAATGTCTCCTCAACCTCCCCCAATACATTCTACATTACTCTTTGTTGTTTTCCTTCATGTACAATTAACCTACAAGGCAAGAATGGGGTTTTTTTTTATTTCGATATTTTGTTCCCATAGACTTACATGGGACTTCCGGTATCGGTATCGGGTATCGCCGATATTTTTTGTGTATCGGCGATACCATTCCGATTCCGATACTTTTGGATATCGGAAAGTATCGCTCAACTCTAGTCACCACACTCAGCCAAAGGCAAAAGTATAACTGACAGGGATTGGAGCTTCCTAGGCTATAAGAAGCTCTCCCCGAACCAAGAGAGGCCACAATAATAAACCCCAGATGTGCAGGTCAGAGCCTGCACTGGGATCAAGACATTAACCCCTGGTGTGCGGGACAAACCTGCACTGGGCTTAAGACCTTAACCCTTGGCGTGCAGGTGAAATCTGCACTGGGATCATGACAATATGTCTCTGCTTTCTAAGGCCCAACAGTCCCAATTATAAGTCAGAAAGTTATATTGGGCACCATTTGTGTCCATCATGTGACAAATCCTGCACCCATTTGTGTGTCAGAGAAAAATAGTGAATGTGAAGTAAAGAAATAAATACTGAGAATTAGTCCTTCTGTTTGGGGAAGTCCAAATAGAATAGATAGTGGATCCAACAGGATGTAATTTAAATGATTATGTTATTGCTAAAAATTATTCTAACATATAAAAACCCCAACTTTTTACCGCTCACTTTTTTTTATCAATTAAATACTCATTTACTCTACATCCAGCTGATCCACTTTGCATTCCATCTGTAGTTCTCCACAAGAAATGTCTAAGGCAGGTACTTTTTTCCATACTTCATGTTAAGAATTTGCATGAATGCCTAGACATCACATGTGCTCCTAACCAGCTGCTGCAGCCAGTTCTCCATTCACTTGGACCTACTGTATAAAATACGCTGATGGCCGAAGTATTGTGCTTGCTTGCTACAAAACCCACTAAGGAAGGAGTGTTAAACTAATTTTCTCTGAGGGCCACATCAGCATTATGGTTGATTTCATAGGGCCGCTTGTAATGGTAAGGGCTCATGCAGACGTCCGTGTAACACAGTACCAGCATGGACTGCAATGAACAGACTATACAGGGCTATAAACCATGTCAGACTGGGGCCCACTAGCAACCAACTCCAGGGCCCAACTTTTCAGCTACATGCAAGTTTGACATTGTCCTCATTCACAAATTTATATGACCATGCATTGGGTAGATTGTTAAATGAATAAGATGCTGCCTTTGTCTGTACATAGTGATCCAAACATATTGTGCTAAGTTCTGCTCATATAAGTGGGTGTTGGCTCACTCTTGCACAAAGGCCCAACAGATTATTCTCCTGTTTTCCTTGGGTCAGTCCAAGCCTGGCTTTAAGTGAGCTGTCCTTGGGTAGTAGTGCTATAAAACAGCTGTCCCTGGAAAGTAGGGCTATAAGACAGCTTTCCTTGGGCAGTAGGGTAAGAGAGCTGTCCATGCGTAGTTGGGCTTTGTGCAGCTGTCCCTGGCAGCCAGATCTCATAATCCAAGATGGATTGCTCCTTATGCTAAGTATTTGATGCATCTGCTGTGATTCAGAGATGGAATTGCACAAAAGCTCACTGTGTTGACTCCAATCTCTCTACTAAGCCCTTGCTGTGATGATGCAAAAAGCATCCAATACTTAGTAGAGGAGTTGGTGCCAGCACAGGGGACAAGAGCTATCCCTGATTTTGAGCTCTGGTGCACAGTTCAACAATGCTTCAACCAACTCTCCGTATGGGAAAAGTGGAGATCCGGCCCATTTGTGGCTGACTTTCCGGGCCCCATAAAATGACTCGGCTAAGGTGAGGCTCTTGGCAGTGGGTTGTTACTGGCCTGGGGTCATGAACCCATCTTTAAGTTATTGTGCTAGGAGGCACTGTGCTTCTCTCTTCTTCTACCCTTACTGCCATTTTAGAAAATTGTGAATGATTCATTAAAGAGGTTTTCTTCCTTCCTCCAGCATTACTTATATGAGAAAACACAAGGAGATCACACAAGAACATGGAGTATGAAGTCTCAGGTGCTCAAAGTGCCTCATACAGCCTCCTACACACAGTGCAGTCTTAGTAGTATAGTTCAGTGTTAATGCTTAATGTTTTCAATAAATCTATTGAGTTGTTTTTTATAAGGAAAAAAATAAGCTAAATATGAGTGGTAAGCAACAAATTGACTAAAAACTAGAGGATCTAAGAGACACTATTTCTCTATGCTTCCTACCTCCTATCTCTCTAACTCCACTACTTTTCAGTCAACCTAAGCCCTGGAGAAAATAAATTTACAATCGTCATAACTTCCATTGAGATGGCCTACCCTTCTTAATCAAATATTGCCATCTCCATCAAGGATTTTAGAGGACTTAGGTAGAAATTCTGGGCACTTCAATTTACTGGAAGGAATAACAAGGCTTGTGGGGAACAGTTAAACGAAGATAAGAGGAAGACTTGAAAAAAATGAAAAAGCTAATGCATATACAATAGAATGAATTACTGTGTAATCACAGGGATATTTTACCTGCGGGGATCCGTGACGACACTGGAAAAGCACAGCTCGCTAGTGGATTTGTCATTTGTACAAGGACTCTTTATTATCCTCCTCCTATATTAAAGCAGCTTATTTATTCAGCAATGCTTCACTCGCTGTGTTAGTGGTATTCTACCTGCAGGACAAATTTATGTCTCCCTAGGAATTCAAGGTTTTTCATTCCTGCCTGGGTTCTTGTTCGTACAGTCAGATTTCTCAAATTAAAGATAAAACATTTCCTGCAGAATAATTTTCACATTTTCTGACATGGGAGTCACTTTTACGATCTTTATTGGGTTGAAAAACTCAAGTGGGTCTTCTGTTTAATGGCAGAACAAAGATTCTAGATTAGTGTTGAGCGATACTTTCCGATATCACTAAGTTTCGGATCGGAATGGGTATCGCCGATACCCAAAATAGAAAAGATACCCAAAAAATATCGGCGCTACCCGATACCGATACCGGAAATCCAATGTAAGTCTATGGGAACAAAATATCGGAATTAAAAAAAAACATTCTTGCCTTGTTGGTTAATTGTACATGAAGGAAAACAACAAAGAGTGTTTTCCTTCATGTACAATTAACCAACAAGGCAAGAATGTTTTTTTTTAATTCCGATATTTTGTTCCCATAGACTTACATTGGATTTCCGGTATCGGTATCGGGTAGCGCCGATATTTTTTGGGTATCTTTTCTATTTTGGGTATCGGTGATACCCATTCCGATCCGAAACTTAGTGATATCGGAAAGTATCGCTCAACATTATTCTAGATGGTTAAATTAATCCTATTATCAAAGTTCTAAAAAGCTATGGAGTCAGCCATAAACATGTAAAACAGTAGACGCAGCTGAACAAGCAAACATGTCTTTATACAACCTACATCATAAACATGCATCCTTAGTTCAACTGACCTTGCTTGTTTATAACTATGGGTAAAGATGATCAGGCAGGTGACAGACTTTGTGACCTGCAGGAAAAAGTCATCAAGCATGTTGAAATCCAATATTACTGTTCTCTGTCTCCCTATTAACAGACCTTTGACACAATCTGGAAGACCCAACACGCAATATGACCGTCGAATCACAAGAAGAGTTTGAGTGACAACATTTATACCATGTCTGCATATAGGTTTAGTCTGGTAGCTTTTGTCATGGGCCAACCACCACAATTATAATTAAGTGGGATTAATATATTACCTTAAAGTGTTAAGTATCTTCTGTGCAGTTATCTCTACCCTAAATTTTTGAATGTGGAGCTGGAAGGAATAGGGTCTTATCCAGATGAAAAGTAATGGAATGTGGGCAATAGCGCTCACCTGGTAAGGTTGGGTGAGGACAACAGCTAAAATGGCTAAGGCTGCTGCAGACCCAAACTATGAGAACATGGTCAGGACCAATACCAGCAGATGACATGTCTCCCGAAACCATCATTGATTGTGGATACTTCACACTAGACCTTGGAAATCAAGGTCCCAGAGTCTGAAGGAAGAGTGGAGAGGCACACAATCCAAGCTGCTTGAGGTCTAGTGTGACGTTAACACAATCAGTGATGGTTTGGGGAGCCATGTCATCTGCTGGTATAGATACACTGTGTTTTATCAAGACCAAAGTCAGTGCAGCCATCTACCAGGAAATTTTAGAGCACTTCATGCTTCCCTCTGCCGACAAGCTTTTTGGAGTTGGAAATGTCATTCTCCAGCAGGACTTGGCACCTGTCCACACTGCCAAAAGTACCAATTCCTGGTGTAAAAACAACAGTATCACTGTGCTTGATTGGCAAGCAAACTCGCCTGACCTTAACCCCATAAAGGATCTACGGGGTAATGTTAAGAGGAACATGAGAGACACCAGACTCAACAATGCAGATGAGCTGAAGGCTGCTATCAAAGCAACCTGGGCTTCCATAACACCTCAGCAGCGCCACAGACTGATCGCCTCCGTGACACACCGCATTGATGCAGTAATTGATGCCAAAGGAGCCCCGACCAAGTATTGAGTGCATTTTCTGAATATACATTTCAGTAGGCCAACATTTCTGATTTTGAAATCATTTTTTCAAGCTGTTGTTATAAAGCATTCCAATTCACTGAAATAATGACTTTTCTGTTTTTATTGGCTGTAAGGCTACTTTCACACTTGCGTTTTATCGTGCAGCGCATCGTGCGCTATCGGTTGCATGCGCAATGTTCCCCTATCTTTAACATGGCGGGCGTAAGGTATAGCGCTTGCACGCGTTCATCAGCGTTTGTCGTGCGCTGCTCATTTTCCAGGTGTGGGCCCGACGCGCTAGATGCAACATGTTGCATCTTTTTTTCCGCCCAACCACTTTAAAAAAGCGCATGCACACGTGTGCGCGCGGTATGCGCAAAAAAATAACATTACAATCTATGGGGGCGCTAGCAGGTGCATGGCTGTGCGCTCATCAGCGCTTATGAGCGCACGCTATTTTTGTGTAAACAATGTTTAGACACTTATCTAAAACACCCCCTACACAAGCAACATTGTTTGTGAGGAGTGTAGATAAAAAGAAGGTGTCTGCAGTGCCAGACAGACCACTTCAGACTACCTCGAGACACTGCCTGGAGACACAGCCTGGAGATACAGCCTGGAGATACAGTCTGGAGAAACAGCCTGGAGATACAGCCTGGAAGACCCCTACTAGACTGCCTGGAGATACAGCCTGGAAGACCCCTACTCGACTGCCTGGAGATACAGCCTGGAAGACCCCTACTAGACTGCCTGGAGATACAGCCTGGAAGACCCCTACTAGACTGCCTGGAGATACAGCCTGGAGATAAAGCCTGGAAGAATGTGAGTATTCTCAAACCAAATGACTGCCTGTCCTTTCAAATGTAATATGTACTAATGCTTTGTATTATTTTTTATTGCAGCATGTCATCTTCTGGATCACACTATTCACCATCCCGGCAAGAACTGGCCCAAGCAGAGTGTGATGTGAGTATCTTCCTGCCTCTGGGTAAGTATAGCTGCTGCAGCTACCAATGTTTAATATTTTTTTTCTTTTTCAGACATCATCCTCGGACACGGCGATTGAGGAGTCCGAACAGTGGGAGCAGTCCCAGCCAAGACAATTCCCGGTGGTGAGACGGAATGTAAGTATATAGTCTTTGAATGTCTCTTTTTATTTTTTTATTTTTAGTCTCTCTTTTTATCCAAGATTGTAATGTTTTTTCTAGGTTCCACAATGGGACGTGGACCTCTATGTGGACAATGAGGCCCTGATCTGCCAGGTCCATGAGCGTGTCCCGTTGTGGGACAGCCTTGATCCACAGTACAAGGACAATGTGGTGAGCCGGCAGCTATGGAACGAGGTGGCCGAAGCGTTGATGGATGGCTGGGACAGCGCTTCTCCAACCACCAAAAAGGCGTTTAGTAAGTATTTCCATGCTCTGTGATGCCGCAGTGACTCTTGTTCCAGATGGCACTGTTGGGTTTACTGGTAGATATATTCTAGCAGCGAACCCAACAGTGTAATCTGGAAGAACAGTGACTGCCCTGTGTATTGTATTGCTTTGTTATGCAGCATTCAATCTTGTTCCAGATGGCACTGATGTGTTTCCGGCCAGATATATTCTAGCGGCAAACCCAACAGTGTCATCTGGTTCAACAGTGACTGCCCTGTGTATTGTATTGCTTTTTTATGCTGCATTCACTCTTGTTCTAGATGGCACTGATGGGTTTACTACCAGATATATTCTAGCAGCAAACCCAACAGTGTAATCTGGAAGAACAGTGACTGCCCTGTGTATTGTATTGCTTTGTTATGCTGCATTCACTCTTGTTCCAGATGGCACTGTTGGGTTTACTGCCAGATATATTCTAGCGGCAAACCCAACAGTGTCATCTGGTCCAACAGTGACTGCCCTGTGTATTGTATTGCTTTTTTATGCTGCTTTGACTCTTGTTCCAGATGGCACTGATGGGTTTACTGCTAGATATATTCTACCAGCAAACCCACCAGTGTCATCTGGAACAACAGTGACTGCCCTGTGTATTGTATTTCTTATGCTGCATTCACTCTTGTTCCAGATGGCACTGATGGATTTACTGCCAGATATATTCTAGCTGCAAACCCACCAGTGTCATCTGGTTCAACAGTGACTGCCCTGTGTATTTCATTGCTTTGTTATGCTGCATTGACTGTTCAGGTGTGTGTGATGAGCCAGATTTTGGCAAGTGCATTGTATAATTTTTTTTTTACAACAGTGAACAAAGTCCGCACACGATGACGCTCGATGAAGGACCGCTTTAACACTGATGTTCGTGCAGAGGGACAGGTTCGCAGTGGTTCAGCGGCAAGGACCAGAAGAAAATATCGTTCCTGAGACCGGTCCTTGCCAGCAGAGCGCAAGTATTTTTTTTTTAATCAGTGCTTTTCTATTCCACAGCTGATGCTTCTTGTAAATGCATTATAGTAATGTTTTTCTTTTCTTTCCACAGCACCTGGAGCAGCACCATGCAGCCTGTGCCTGAAGCGGTCCTTCATCGGACAACCTCAGACCCGTCCCAGCCATCCGACAGCCAGGAAGCATCTTGCAGGTCAGCAACACGAACAGCTGGTGAACAGGAAGCTGGTCAATCAGGTGTTCCCCTGTCCCAGGTCTCTGCCACTGGTTATGCGGGCACTTCTCGCCAGCGGCAGAGGGCATTGGACAGGAATGTCTTGCCCCAGTTCATGCACTTGAGCGAGGCCTTTCATGCCAGTTTGAAGTCGATGTCCAACAGAGTGGAAAGCGGTTTTTCACTCATGGAACGGGGTTTTACCCACATGGAACACCGCTTCCACTCTGTCGACCAGCGGCTTGATCGGCTGGAGGCCGACCTCAACAGACCAGCGCACCATTTTTTCAGTAAAATTGAACGCATGGTGGAACACCTTAGTCCTGAACAACAGGTGAGTGTGCTGCAGGCCTGCAACACTGCTTACTTGCAGGCTATGCAGCATAATCGGTACGTGCAGCAGTCAGTGGTAGCATTTCCAACTGTGCCACCACTGACTCGCCACACCTCACTTCCGACTTCTGCTGCATACCACTGCATGGCCACCAGCATTCCAAGTCAAGCCTGACACAACTACACCACCACAAGTCCGAGTACTGTTGGACACTCCACCGCCGCCACCACCATGGCAAGCACTGCTCCTGTCTGTATCACCACCACCACAGACACCGGTACACGCTCTTGGACTACTGCCACCGCAGTGCCTGCTTGGGCCACCGCCACCTATTCTCCTGTAAGGACCACCGCCACATCTTCTTCTAGGAGTACCGCCACCACTACACACCATTCAGGAGCACAGCCACCACTTCTCCGTCTAGGAGTACTGCCACCACACCGCACCATTTCAGGAGCACAGCCACCACTTCTCCTCCTAGGACCACCGCCACCATTTCTCCTCATAGCACCACCGCCACCACTTCTCCTCCTAGGACTACAGCCACCACTTGTTCTCCTTGTAGGAGCACCGCCACCACAGAGCATGAGAGGGGTGACTGACATTCCCTCTTTTACGTCTCAAGGCCACAGTCCACCAGCTCAAGGCGGTCACACGGAAGTCGACCATGCAGGGGACTCCTGCCCCAAAGAAGAGCAAAAAAAAGACTTTGTTTGTCCATCCCCCTCTCCTCCTAATGTGTCTCAACCTGCCTCTACTTCCATCCCTGATCTTCCTTCCCACACTACTTTTGTCATCCCTTCCCCTAGAACCACTTCCTCGCTTTCCAGCCGTTCCTCGTCTCTCCACACCCCAAAGTATCCCCCCCAAATGTCCTTCACAATAAAAATGAATTATTTATTTATTTTTTAAATAAATGTGCAATTCTGCTTTTAGTAAATACTGTTTGATTAATGTGTCTTTCGGCGCGTACACACACTGCGCCGTACACACACTGCGCCGTACAATTTGCGTTTTTGACTACACATAACTCCAGGAATGACACGTTTCTTGTGTCATTCCAGGAGATATGTGTAGTCAAAAACACAAATATATGACTTGTATTTTCCCCACTAGTCTCTTCTGTCTGCTAGTATTGCACAGACTGAATAGAGGATGGTGTTGAGTGCAAGGCATATCTATTTTACCTTGCCAGGTATCATAAAAAGTTAAATGAGTATGGTGTGTTTTTACCATCTTTTAAGTCTTTGTGATACAAGGCTAGGGATTCTAGATATACCTTATAATTAACCACATCCTCTATTCAGTGTGTGTTGAATAAACTGAGGAGATGATGGTGAAAATACACGTTATATGTACAATACCCTGGCCTTGTATCATTAGTATCACACCTGGGCAGGTGAATACACATGAGTTTAACCTGCAGCGTCGCTTCAGTCTGCATATATTTCAAGCATACTGTAGCGATGCTGCAGTTTATAACTCATATGTGTATTCACCTGCCCAGGTGTGAAGTGAGGATGCGTTATTTTGGGCATCCTCACTTTAGCATGACACCAGGCCTGGGGATTGTAGAAGATGTATAAACTTTATTATCTCTCCAGTCTGCGTTCAAAATCAAGTCACAGTGATGATACTACAAATAATATTTATAGTCACATGGTCAGGTATAATAAAGAGTGACAGATGCTAGTGCATCCACAAATCACTATCTGTAACATCAGGCCAGGTGACACAAATATTAGTTGTGTTATCTCCACCGTCGGTGCAAATTGAACCCAAACTGGAGAGATGATAAAGGTCATACAACTTGTGTGTGTGTGTGTGTATAGTCACCTGGTCAGGATTACTAGTAAATTCATGATGCACAAAAAAAACACAGCATCATGAATTCACTGGTAAACCTGGACAGTTGATTATTGTATTTGAGTGTAAAAACACAGACTGCACTCGGTACAGGTATAAACACAGGTATTTTATTAACATACACACAAGAACACTTTTTTACACAATTTGTTCTTGCCATTCCACCCGTCCTACATCTGAGATGAAGTAGGCCGCAAATTGGTCCCTCATTTGGCAGACTTCAATGGATGACCTGAGAAGGTGCTGAGTGGATTCAGGCAATGGGTTAGGAGCTGCATCATCAAGTTCAATGTTCGTGTGCTCTTTAGCCATAACAAAATTATGTAGCACCACACAGGCCTTCAAGACTTCATCCACTGTTTCCAGTTTCAGATGAATGACTGTGCCGAGAATGTGCCATCTGGGAACAAGTATACCGAAGGCATACTCTATAGTTCTTCTGGCCCTGGTCAGCCTGTAATTAAATATTTTTTTGTTGTGGTCCAAGTCCCGGCTGGAGTAGGGTTTGAGCAGGTGTTGGCACATCTGGAATGCCTCATCCCCAACCATGACAAATGGCTGTGGCAGCCCTTCAGTGTTGGCAAGAGGCCGTGGCATGGGGAAATTTAACTGTTTGCCATACAACCTCCGGCCCATGTCCGAGTTCTTAAAAGCCTGGGAGTCATTCCCACGGCCAAATGCCCCAATGTCCACTGCAATAAACATACAGTCTGCATCTGCAATGGCCATAAGAACTGTAGAGAAACACTTTTTGTAGTTGTAGTACTCGAGCCTGTTCTTTTGTGTTTGATTATACGGATGTGTTTCCCATCAACCGCTCCCAAACAGTTGGGGAAATTGCAGGTTGTCCAGAATTTTTCTGCTATTTTAATCCACTTTTCGGTGGTGGGCAGGGGCATAAAATCTGGACAAAGAACATTCCACAATGCCCGGCAGGTGTCCACAACAATTCCTGACAAGGTGGAGATTCCAATCCGGTACTGGAAGTGGAGTGAAGAGAGGCTCACTCCAGTAGCCTGGAATCTGAGAAAGAACAAAAAATATATTATTGTATATGCTTTTTTAAAACATTAATAAAAGACCAAAAAAAAAGCAATTTAGTAGATGGCATAAAAATAATTCTGCAGGTCTTTGTTTATTACATGGCAGAACAATAATTCTGCCAGCTGTGGAATAGTACAAGGCAGAACAAATAAAATTATTTAGGCATTGGTTTAGCAATATTACGTACCGCAATGTCACCAGGAGCCGTTCCTCCGGAGGAATCGCACGACGGAGCTGTGTGTCCTGTCTCCGGATGAATTCTTGAACACGAGCAAGCAAATCCCTGAAGGTTTCTTGTGACATCCGGGTATAGTCACTAAATTTCTCCAGGTTTGCCTGGAGCTCACTATAGAGGGTGTGGTACACTCCACAGCTCTTCCGGAGTTCAATAATCGGATGTACCCACAAACGCCGCCGCTGCCGTCTTCGCTGTCTCTCTCTCTCCCTTTCTTCATGGCAAGCCACTGCATAAGCCTGAGCCATCGCGATGTTCAGATCCAAGTTAAAGTGAAAACTCTTCCAGCGCAGATTCATGTTCACAAAGGAAAATGCAAGCAAATGTGAAGAATTCAGCTGTAAACAGGCTCCTTCCCATAACACACGCACACTGGTGTCCCATTGGTGGAGTCTGTTGCAAGAATTTTTCAAGGATTTTCCTCCTGTGAAATGTGACACATAGACAACCCATGCGCTGAAAAAACGCAAACGCATGCAAAAACGCTTGAAATCACATACAATCGCATACAAACACTGCTTTTTTTGGTCGTAATGCGCACGCTGATGCGATAAAATATCGCAGCGTTTACAAGCGTTTGCACGCTTCTTTAATGCGTTTGATGTGCGCTCGAAAAGCAGCGCAAAAAGGCGCAAGTGTGAAAGTAGCCTAAGCCATAAACATCAACAGAAATAAACACTTGAAATAGATCACTCTCTAATGACTCTATATAATATACAGTAAGTTTCACTTTTTTGTATTGAAGAACTAAAATAAATTAACTTTTTGATGATGTTCTAATTTTGTGAGATGCACCTGTATATCATAGCTCTTCAAAACAATACCTCTTGTAATATACTTACATTAGCTGTATAGCTTCTATGAGCACATCTCAGCAGGCATCACATGGTATTGGTTTATTATGGACATTCTTCTTCCTGCCCTGTTGTGTTTGATGCTTCCTTTTCCAGTGCAGGAATCATACAAAATGAAAGGAAGTCGTCACTGTGCTGTTGGTCGTGAGTGCAGGGCCGCCAACAGGGCATTACTGCCCTTACTGCTGTATGGGGCCCGATAACCAGCGGCACACGGGAGGCCAGCAGGGCCCCGCCTCTTGTGCTTCTGTCATCAGACCCCATCGTGCACTAATGTGCTGTGCTCTGTGGGCCTGCAGTGCACACGTCAGCGCCGGGGCCCCGGAGCTTTCTCGGAGCTGTGCACGGCCGTCTAACCTTGTCCGCTGCTTAGCTCCTATTCCCTCCGCCCCCCCTGGACTTCTGGTCGACCTGTATGAGGACACTGTGACAAGAAGAGGAGCTGCGTCTGCTGGGGATCGCTTATAAAGTAAGTATGAAAAATGTTTTTTTTTCTTTATATCATAAATTAAATGGGTGAGGAGGGGATGAGGGGGTCTGTATATGATGAAGGGGGCTGCTGATGGAGGGGGTGTGCACATGATGAAGGGGGCTGCCAATGATGGAGGGGGGTCTGCACATGATGGAGGGGCCCGGCTGCTGATGGAGGGGGGTCTGCACATGATGAAAGGGGGCTGCCAATGATGGAGGGTGGTCTGCACATGATGAAGGGGGGCTTCCAATGATGGAGGTGGGTCTGCACATGATGAAGGGGGGCAGCCAATAATGGAAGGGGTCTGCATCTGATGAAGGGGGGCTGCTAATGATGGAGGGTGGTCTGCACATGATGAAGGGGGGCTTCCAATGATGAATGGCGGTCTGCACATGATGAAGAGGGGCTGCCAATGATGGAGGGTGGTCTGCACATGATGAAGGGGGCTGCCAATGATGGAGAGGGGTCTGCATATGATGAAGGAGGGCTGCCAATAATGGAGGGGGTCTGCATCTGATGAAGGGAGGACTGCCAATGATGGAGGGGGTCTGCACATGATGAAGGGGGGCTGCCAATGATGGAGGGTTGTCTGCACATGATGAAGGGGGGCTGCCAATGATGGAGGGTGGTCTGTATATGATGAAGGGGGGCTGCCAATAATGGAGGGGGTCTGCATCTGATGAAGGGGGCTGCCAATAATGGAGGGGGTCTGCATCTGATGAAGGGGGGCTGCCAATGATGGAGGGTTTCTGCACATGATGAAGGGGGGCTGCCAATGATGGAGGGGGTCTGCACATGATGAAGGGGGCTGCCAATGATGGAGGGAGTCTGCACATGATGAAGGAGGGCTGCCAATGATGGGGGGGTCTGCACATGTTGAAGGGGATCTGCACATTATGAAGGGGGTGCCGTCAATGTTGATAAATAAAAATATTCCTAAAAAGAGTATTGGATATTTTAACAAAATGTTTAATAGATTAGAGTCAAGTAGGGCCCAGCCAAAAGAGTCTACTTTGTCATGGTGGTGGCTTAAAAATTCTTCTGGCCAAAACAAAAGCTGCTGGCAATGTGTGTGATCTGGTGTCTGCTGGGAACTGTTAATATCAGATTGGTGAGGATGTGGAGCAGAAGAGGAGTTTTTCCAAGAGCAGGCAGTGGGACTGTGGAAAGCTCGAGGTGTGGAGGTGGAGCTGGGGTGGAGCCTGGGCGGAGTCTCAAGGGGGCCCAAAAACTTTGCCAGTATGGGGCCCCAAAATTCCTAGTGGCAGCCCTGCGTGGGTGTACAAGTTTTGGATTGAATGACAGCTTGCCTGAGCATGGATCCTAAAGACCAATTAGTCTGTCACATGCAAGCTGGCAGAATGTGATTCAGCAGTAAGCAGGGCCGAACCTTGCTAGTGAAGTGCTGCAATCTCCATTTCAAACCAAAAGGGTTATGAATATATCTATGAGGCTATGGCTTAGAATACTGGATAGACACCATCACCTGAAAGGTTCCAATTTGTCAGCAAAAAAGTGGGGTGCATGTAATCAGACTAAAAGGAGGCATCACCCGGTAAATGCTGATTATTCTTCAGTGCTGCATTTCTGTATAAATTTTTGATATTGAAATTATTGCAGCTTTTTCAATTCAAGGAATAAATCTATTACATGAAAAGGCTGTGTATATTGCTCTATATTTAAACCACAATGTGTGACTTCAACCTGTGTGTATCAAATAACTCATCTGTGTGTCACTGATAGCACAGTACCATTTTTTCATAGTAACGCATGAAGGAGGCCTCAGTGTTACATTTTAGTGAAGGTGCTCGTGGTGAACATTGTGATTCGTCATGCGACGAGTCGGAGCATGCAGATGACATCTGCTCAAACTTGATGGGTTGTGGGGTGTCAGTGCTTTTGTGCTTGATTCTCTAACATCAGAGAATAGTAGGACACAAATGGGAGGAGACAGAGAAAGTAATTTCTTTTCTCCTTAATTGCATATATATAATCTTTTACTTTCCCTGTACCAATTATTTCGGTATACATTTTCATAATTCATTACCATAGCTTTGTGCAGTGCTGGTCGCTGCGCATTGACTTTTTAAAGGGTTGTGTACTACTGAATAACCTTTCTAAACTAATGTTTGCCACCAATAAATAATAAAGCCTGTATACCTCCCATTGGCATCTGTTCTTGCGGTGTCGGCAAATCGCTCTCCGGGGGTGCTGTGCTGTTGTGACATGTGATGCTGGTGCCCAATCAGAGCTGGCATAACTGTCCCAGCCTAGTGCAGATAGAACATGAAGAGGAAGTCAGGGCTGTTGCCGATCCCCACCGGCATGCTGGAACGGGAGGTGAGTATAAGATTTTTTATGTTATCGGGGCCAAACATTTAGTTGTAGAAGGGTTGTCCTAGTAGTGTACACCCCCTTTAACACTGATATGATCCTCTTCACTCTCCTGCACTGAAGTACTCATCAGGGCCGTTTCTGTGGCAGTATGATGCTGCAGATGGTGAACAGGAGAGTGAGGAGGAAGGGAGGAGTTTGGTTGGAGAATGGAGGGCGCGTAATAAGTGGTCGCTCACAGCACACTGCAATGCATGATGGAACTTGTAGTATTAGAACACGGTAAGCCTGGGGACGTGATCGATGTAAACATGAGAGCTGCAGTGGGCAGACACCAAGTGATGGTGTCCGCATGATAAAGGTACATATTACTATAATAAGTGTATGGATGCATTTACTGGCACATAATAGCAAGATTAATTAATGAAAAATAAATAAGCTAGGGTAGTAGATAACATGGAATCTGAATTTTTCCCCCCTCACTTTTCCTGCTCCCACTGCTCATTCACAGCATTCCGGAAACCTGCAGACAGATTTTGCATTTGGGCTTAGACGCTTTACATTAGATTTGTCCCTAACTTAAAGTTTCTAGGCCCCCAATACAAAATCTGCAAAGGAGGAGATAACCTAAGGTACATTATGACATTTATAAAAATGTAGTAATTTCTTAAAGTTGAGGGTCATTTGTGCTCATCAGGAACAAGAAGCCATGTACAACAACTTCGGCACCCTTAAAGTAACACCACTGCCTTCAGTAATCAGCTAAAAACAGCCATTTTTTTTCCTTTAGAGGCCTTTGCAGAAGAAATTGGATATTGTATGGTTTCAATGTAAATTGGACAGGGTTGTCATAACGGAACAATAAACGCTAGAGAAGTAAAAACGAAAAACAGAATATCGCAAAGGGTTAATAAAGTCAGTAAAGAAAATGTGAAATATTAACATCACTAATAGAAACAAAATACGTATATGGATAACACATAATTCCAGAAATGCTAGAAATGCTAGAAAATAAATACTTTCCTCTTTGCAGACAGGCAATAATGCTATCCGGCATTTATATAACACTATTTATTCAAATTGTAGCTCAAGGCTGATGACATGGGAACATACGGTAATAATTGACAGATGAAAACACACAATTTAGTGAACAATTTCTGTTTGTGCATCATACATAATATTAATCCTAACATTTTTCATTTACATTCTTTTAATGTTGAATCATATACAGCACACTGAAGAAAGAACATTGAAGGCTAACACAACGAAAAAAAACCTGTATCTACGATTGTGTTCATTCTTATAGTTCCAGGAATATCATTAAAGAGGACTGACACTTGTGCTAAAAACTGTGTTAAATACCTTGCAAAAAACCCTAAGCGCTTCTGATTTTGTCGCTCTTTTTCTTTTTGCACAATCTCACTTCATTGCCGATATAGTCACACTTGTTGCGTTTGGAGCACAGTATGTGAAATCTCTGCTTGTAGTTCAACTGAGCATTTATTCAAAGTTTTCTCTGTGGGCGAGCACTTTCACCCCTTACTCCTAGATGTTCCTTCCTATTTGCAGCATTAGTAGTTTAGCAGTCTCAGACACTTCCAAGCTGTGATTGACAGTTTCCGGGAGGAGTGAAAGTGCAAACCCTCTAATGAAGAGTGAGTAAAAATACCCAGCTGGACTTCAAGCAGAAATTTCACATACTGCGCTCCAAAACCAGCAAATAGGAATATATCTGCAATAGCGCGATGAAGAGCAAAAAGGAAAAGCAAGTGACAGGTGATGTGATGATGATGCATCTAAAGCGCTGCAAAATATCATGGTTCTATATAAGAAAAGCTTAGTAAATAAATAATAATGTGCAGTAGACCGGATAAAAAGGATATATTTAACCCTTTAGCGACAGAGCCATTTTGCAGCTTAATGAACAGGCCAATTTTTACAATTCTGACCACTGTCATTTTATGGAATGCTTTAACGGATCCCGCTGATTCTGAGAACGTTTTTTCATGATATATTGTACTTCATGCTAGTGGTAAAATTTCTTCGATATAACTTGAGTTTATTTATGAAAACAATGGAAATATGGTGACATTTTTTTAAATTTTGCAATTTTCAAACTTTAAAATTTTATGCCCTTAAATCAGAGAGATATCTCACACAAATTTCTTAATAAATAACATTTCCCACATGTCTACTTTACAACAGCACAATTTTGTAAACAAAATGTTTTTTTGTTAGGAAGTTATAAGGGTTAAAATATTACCAGTGATTTCTTATTTTTACAACAAAATTTACAAAACCATTTTTTTTAGAGACCACATCACATTTAAAGTCACTTTGAGGGGTGTACATGACAGAAAATACCCAAAATGACACCATTCTAAAAACTGGACCCCTCAAGGTGCTCAAAACCACATTCAAGCAGTTAATTAACCCTTTACGTGCTTCACAGAAACTGAAGCAATGTGGAAGGAAAAAATTAAAATTAACATTTTACTTTTTTTTTTTACAAAAAATTTACTTCAGAATCAATTTTTTTTATTTTCACAAGTGTTAAAAGTAAAAATGAACCACAAAATGTGTTGTGCAATTTCTCCTGAATATGCCGATACCCTATATGTGGGGGGAACAACTGTTTTTGCGCACGGCAGAGCTCGGAAGGGAAGGAGCGCCGTTTGACTTTTTCAACGCAGCATTGGATGAAATTTGAGATCGGACGCCATGTTGCCTTTGGAGAGCCCCTGATGTGCCTAAACAGTGGAAACCCCCCACAAGTGACACCATTTTGGAAACTAGACCCCTTAAGGAACTTATCTAGATGTGTGGTGAGCACTTTGAACCCCCAAGTGTTTCACCAAAGTTTTTAAACGCAGTCGTGAAAATAAAAAATAATTTTTTTTCCACAAAAATTATTTTTTTAGCCCCAATTTTTTATTTTCCAAAGTATAACAGGAGAAATTATAGCCCCAAAGTTGTTATGCAATTTACCCTGAGTACTCTGATGCCCCATATGTGGGGGAAACCACTGTTTGGGAGCACGGCAGAGCTCAGAAGGGAGGGAGCACCATTTGACTTTTTGAACCCAAAATTGGCTGGAATTAATGGTGGCGCCATGTCACGTTTGGAGACCCCCTGATGTGCTTAAACAGTAGAAACACCTCAATTCTAACTCCAACCATTACCCCAACACATCCCTAACCCTAATTCCAACCCTAACCATAACCCTAACTTCCGTCGAGCTATGTGTATTGTGACATCAGGAGTTGCGTTCTTGTCATGATTCCCCGTTATTGCCGGTGCGAGTAGGCGGGCATAAGACTAAATGTATTGATTTGCAAAGTTTCGGTTATATACCAACTAAACGTGTCCAGTTGTGATGAGCGAAGTTACTTTGATAAGGTATTTTCCACGTATGCTGGAGTGCTAACAGAGTGTCTTCAACGTGCTGGAATAATATGTTCAAGACCCTGTGGCTGCATGTCTCCCGCAATACATGGAGTGATTACCTGTTTTTTAGTCAATCCCTGCATGTGTTGAGGCTGTCTAACATCAGCGAGACATGCAGCCACGAGGTCTCAAACATGTTCGAGCACACTGAAGACACTCAGCACCCAAGCGTGCTCGAATAAGGCCTTATCCGAGCACGTACGCTCATCACTAGTGTCTTGCAATCTATCAGTTCACTTCTATGGAAAGAAGCAAAATGAGTCGAGTCAGCTTGTACCATGATTCAGTAGTCTGCAGTCACGCAGAGTCTAAGTTTCATCCACATGCTGTAAACGTCACTGAGAGTAATATAACCTTTATTGTTTTGGCTCTTTCCTCCGCACTTGATGAATCAGTCGTATCATTTCCCCGATGGAGACTGATCTCACTAAATTCTGATATTATTCAGTCTGTTGAGGCTTGGATATTGATGAAAAATCTTCCTATTATTTTCACTGCTCTGATCCTTTTCCTTTCCCTGAGCTACCTGCTTGCAATCGATGCATCAAACAGGGAAAATATTTTTTCTTCTTTTATTTACTTTTTTTTTTTCCAGCTCAATCTTTTTCACCGACCAGTTTGATTTTCTCACCTGCCATTTAAAAACCTTGACTCTCTAATGATGAACAGGTCAATATTTCAAATGATGTATTGGTGGTCCTTGTTTCAAGGAAATAACTCCATCAATAGGCTTCTCTTCATGCAGAACTGGCATTTTACTAGCAGAAAATAAAATTATAAAATGCATAAATAAACATTTTCAAAAATGGTCACAAGCGTTAAGGAAGGTTACCCATATTATTTTAGAAATGTATTCTCTCTGCTTGGTTTATATTAAAAATAACATGAGCCAAATTTTATTTTATATAAATATGAAAAATAAAAGTTTAAAATTCAGTATCACAAAATATTTAACTGGAAAAAAATAGTCCTCAAGCACATAATTTACCTCCTGTCTTGAGGGTTTGTTAGAATGTATCAGGGAAGGTAAAGGTACGAGCCTTATCAACCAGCTGGAGTCTTGCCAATATTAGAGAATATGGAAAACTTTGAGGATATAGTGTTTTTCCTAAATGCATTTATTTGGGGCTAAATGATTTTTGAAATTGGGTTTCATTAAAAAAAAAATTAATACCGGTATTTGGCTTTTACGGTCTTTTCCTTTCCCAGTACATTGCTGGCTGTCTTGTTCTGAGTTTCTCTCAGCTAATTAATGACAACAACAAAGTTCAGCTCAACTTTGATGTGGTAGATAATCATGAAAAAAATAATAATAAAAAATGGTGATAATAGTAGGCTGTCAGACATCCACTGAAATTGTTTAGGTTGCTG
This sequence comes from Oophaga sylvatica, assembly GCA_033576555.1. Lineage (NCBI taxonomy): Eukaryota > Metazoa > Chordata > Amphibia > Anura > Dendrobatidae > Oophaga > Oophaga sylvatica. The sequence continues at coordinate 498,475,842 of JARQOD010000004.1, read as the reverse complement.
AAATTTGGAGAAGGTAAATTAATAAAAAGGCTTGAAGCTAAAAAGCAAGTAAAAATACCCATCATTTACACATTGAAGTAATCAAAATGTTTACATTTATTTTTTGGTGAATCCAGTGGTCTTTTGGCTTCACAAAAGCACACAGTACAGAACTTTTTAAATGCAAACTTTAGATTTCAACTTGTTTTCTGCTTTCATTAGACTGGGGAGCTTATTCAATCCATGTAATCTTTGGGGATTTAACCTTACATACCCTAAAATATTCTCTGGAGCATAAGCAAGCAATACCTGCGCAACTGTTGGATTTATTAGGAGAAGATTACGGTCTCTTTGGGAGATGAAGCGTGAGTAATGTCTGGACAGGGTAATGCTTAGTAGACTGTTTTCAGCCTGTGCAATACAAAGTTTAAGAATCTATAAGCATCTGATCCAGATCACTGAAGGACATCCAAGAGCAGTTTGCTTATCTCAAAGAACAATGGGTCTTCTGGGATATGTCTGAACTGTGACTCTAATTTGTAGCCTTCATGAAAGGGATTTAATATTATTAAAATTCTCCAGTAAAGGTACTGCCACACTAAACAATCCGCCTAGCGATCTCGTTAGCGTTGCATACTAATGCGATCGCTAGCGGGATTGTTTCTATATCGCTAAATGCGGCCACATTTAGCGATATAGTTAACGACGCTATCGCCGTTAGCGATCTTCTTAACGACTTTAGCGGTACAAAAGTACCGCTAAATCGCTAAGAAAAGGTGCCACACAGCGATAAGATACTTACCCAGCGGGAGCGCCAGCGACGAAATAGGGTCCGGAACGATTCCAGCGACGAGCGAGATCACAGCAGGAAGCTCGTCGCTGGAAGCTGCCGCACTGAACAATATCGCTAACGGGATCGCTAAATAGTGACGTTTTTTAGCGATCCCGTTAGCGATATTGTTTAGTGTGGCATACCCTTAACTCCCATATAGCATTATATGCCACTGTTGTCATCCAAAAGCCAAGGACATTGTTAACACTTCTGTAGTCTGATGTTGGTAAGTGTAAAAATGTTGTTTACATTTACCAACCGGTGGCACTAAATGACCACTGATGGTTGAATATTTATAGTTTTAAAGCCTGATTACACAGATAGAGCACTGTAAATGATGTTGGTACTGATCTGCAACACAGGACTAGGGCATAAGGGGGAGAAGTTGACCCTACACTAGGACTAGGCTGAAACCCTAAGATTGAGCGGGCGACCTATTCCTTGAGAATAGACCCACCAACGTTTCCTAGGCTAAACTCAAACGAAGACCTAAAGCTAGGGGGAAGGGTATCCCTGAACGATCTAGGGACTGGGATCAAAAAACAGCTAACCTCCTAGTAGAAAAATAGAGGGAATTGCAGAAACGAAAGGGAAACCAAAAAAACAAAGCAGGCAGAACTAGATATCCCAGAACTGCACAGTATCAAACACAGAAAGCTATCAAAGCACATAGCCAGAACTCTAGCGGATTAACACTGATGTCCAGCAAGGACTGGGAGGCAGGTGCTGGGTCATAAAGGGTGATACAATCACCTGACCTTGGACAAACTCAGCACCAGGGGAAAAACACCATCAGCCAGAAAACCACAACAAGATGGTGGATGGTCAAAACGAAATAAATTCTAACAGATGTGCACCGACTGATCATTGATAGATCATTCAGTGCGCATAGGCTTCCATAGTTCTCGGCAACGTGAGTCATTTTTGTGCAAATGACAATGGGCTGCAGAGAATGATGATCTTTTGTGCTGCACAAAAGATCATTTTATTCAATAAACAAGCATTTTAATCTTTTATAGGGCGATTGGCAGCCTGACTACACTAAAAGATCATCATGATCAAGGGTTTTAGGACAGTTGTTCACGATAATCTTTCAAGCGTAAATGCACAATCCATTTTGGATAAAGTATGTTGTTTCAGACAATTAATTGCATCCATATGACTGAAGATCGGGAAAATTACACTCTTGCAGTTCTCTTTATTCACCTAACCTGAACAATGGCACAACTTATAGAATAGGGGTCTGGAATGGTTTTGTGTCCTCCATGTGACCTTCAGTGCTGGTCCTGATTGCTAGGACTGTTTTTCTCTTCCTCTAAGTCCACTCTGCTCCATACATGTGTACATGCCATACAAATGTAGTAAACGTTACTTTAATGAAAATAGCACAGCAGAAGGAAAGCACAAAAAAAGAATTAATTTAAAAGTTATCAGTCATTGGTCAACTTTCTATAAGAAGTCATCAAGATGGTGCATTACATGTTATTAAAGGGAATCTGTCACCCCATTTTTGCCCTATGAGATAGGGCCACCGCCATCAGGGCTTATCTACAGCATTCTGTTATGCTGTAGATAAGCCCCCGATGTTACCTGAAAGTGAAGAAAAATGAGTTATAAAATACTCACCCAGGGGCGTTCCGCCGTCATGTCCGGTCTGGAGGGAGTCGCGGTCCAGTGCCTCCCATTTTGCAGCGAAGCCGGCTTCTTCTTTTCGTCCCGTCGCAGCTCCTGCGCAGGCCCACTGCTCTGGTGAGGGCAGAGCAGAGTACTGTAGTGCGCAGGCGCCGGACCTCGCTGACGTTTCCCGGCGCCTGCGAACAGCAGTGCGCCTGCGCAGGAGCCGCGACGGGACGGAAAGAAGAGGCCGGCTTTGCTACAAGATGGGAGGCGCCCAACCGGAACGCGACTCCCTCCGGACCGGACCTGACGGCGGATCGCCCCTGGGTGAGTATATTATAACTCGTTTTTCTTCACTTTCAGGTAACATCGGGGGCTAATCTACAGCATTGCAGAATGCTGTAGATAAGCCACTGATGGCGGTGGCCCTATCTCACAGGGCAAAAATGGGGTGACAGATTCCCTTTAAACTTTGGTATGCTTGTATTAAATAACATCTGAGTGATCCTATACCGTTAAAGAAGCTCTACCTACCTACCACCTCCTTCTCCAGGATTAAGCGCTGTTCTGCTCCTCTTCTCAGTTAAGTCACCACTCTTCAGACTCGCCGGGTCACTCTATGCTCTATGTGTGAGCACCAAGTCTCTATTATAATTTAAAAGTATACAGCCTCATTCTGATGCTCCATAGACTTTCATTGTAAAAGTAATTTCTGGGTCACGTAGAGTGCAGTGTGACCCGGAGAGTCTGAAGAGCAGTGACATCACTGAGAAGAGTAGCAGAAAAGTGCTGGATTCCGGAGAAAAAGGCAGTAGGTGAATATATTAACACATACACTACACTACATACACACATACACAGGTTTATTAAAAAAAACAAGAGGCCTACATTAAGGGCAGTCAATAGGCTAGGAATTTAGAGTTTATTCTTCTTATAAACTTTCCTAATAGTTTTCTAAACCTTTATAATTAGTGTTAAGCCACCCCCGTAGTGTTCGAGTTCAGTTCGGTTCGCCGAACACACGTGTGTTCGACGAACTGTTCGTCGAACTGTTCGTAAAACACCGTCGAACACCGTTAAAACCAATGGCAGGCAAACAAAAACACATAGAAACACATAGAAAACACATAGAAAACACTTCAAAGGTGTTCAAAAGCTGACAAACTGTTCAGAAGACACATCTAACACATGGAAAAGTGACAAGTACATATAGTCATGCGAAAAGAAAAGAGTTGGAGGAGTAAAAGGAGGGGGAGACACAGATATAGGCATGTCATGCCCTTCTAAAACCAAAAAAGTGTGAAGCCGACACGGCCATCTGCTCCTGCCCATGCGACCTGCGTGTCGCCGGGTTTGTGCCAGAGCTGCGGTGGACCCAGACGGCCAGCCCCCCTCTCCCAATACTGGTGCCTGTCCGCTGGTGGGTGAGCGAGCCCCTCTGCGGTGGAGGCAGGTCTAATCTTTTTAATTTAAATTGTCTCTCTAATTTGAATGAGTACACTTTAAATCCTTTTACAAGTATCTATTGGAGGGCAAGTCTCATGCAAGCATCCGCGGTAATTCCAGCTCCAGTAGCGTCCACTAAAGCTGCTCCAGTTAAAAAGCTTTTACAAGGATTGAGCTTGGCGGTCCACCGCAAGGCGTCCTACCGCCAGTCACAGCCCCTGTGCCTTGGGGTGCCTCCCCGATGTTCTTCACTGAGTGTCCCAGGGGCCTGAAGCATTTTCTTTGAAAAAATTAAGTGTCCAAAGTACAGGTGGTGTAGCTTGCTTTACAGCTGACTTTAATCCACTGACTAGCAGACACTGCTACTTGGCCCAAAATTAATGTCTGGGCTAGATGCAGTTAAAAATTTGTAATTAGATACTCTCGTTGGATGCTGAGAAAGCATTGCATAGAGTCTCCTGGCATGCCATATATTATTCTCTTAAAAAGCTTGGGGTAGGGGACCCTTTTATAGCCAAAATCATGGCCCTGTATCGCAATCCGTCAGCTAGGCTGAAGATAAATGGAACATTATCATCACCTTTCATAATCAGCAATGGGACAAGGCAGGGATGTCCTCTGTCCCCTCTCTTATACATCCTAGTGATGGAGCACCTGCTCTCATCAATTCACGATAACCCCAATATTAGGGGGATTGAGGTGGGAGGCACCGAGTACAAGTGCTCTGCATTTGCTGATGAATGATGTCCTAGTATATATCACTCAACCACATATATCCATCACTGCTGTTATGGCTGAAATAGATCACTTTGGTACATGGTCAAATTTTAAAATCAATGCAACGAAGTCTGAGGCCCTCAATGTTTCCCTCCCAAAATCCATACAGGATTCCATCCAGTCCAACTTTTCCTTTGCCTGGCCCTCACAGGTTATCAAATACTTAGGAATTTTAATTCATAGAGACCTCTCCCGTCTATTTTTCTTAATTTTGGGCCTTTTATTGAACAACTCCATAGAGATCTTACTTCTTGGACGGTGAAGGATTTTTCCAGGTACGGCATAATAAATATACTAAAAATGAACGTCCTACCTAAACTCTTATACCTCTTCCAAACCATTCCCATGGTAATTCCCTCAAATTTTTGGAAAAGACTACGCATTAGCTTTTGCAGATTTATCTGGGCAAGTGGGTGTCCACGCATTCGGGGGGACGTTCTGATCAGACACAAACAAAAGGGGGGCCTTAGCCTTCCGGATTGTAGAAGGTATTACATGGCAGCAGTACACACTAGAATCCACGACTTCTTCCATCATTCGGAGGGGAAATTGTGGATCAAAATAGCTCAATCCATTTGTCCTAAAGCTCTTACCACTCTCCCATGGTGTGCCCATTTACTTGTCCCCTCTCTTGGCCTCATGCCATATAGTACTTATGCCACTGCTTTGGCTTTGAGATCCCCAAATAAAAGCTTATCCTCAATCGACCCCCAGGGCCCCTTGCTCCCGATTTCAGATAATCCAGATTTCCCACCAGGACTATCTGCAAATAGATTTCTCGGTTCAAATAAATCCCATCCGATATTATTTTCTCATGTCATCTCCAATACTTCGCTGCTCCCCTTCAATGACTTGTTACAGGGAAGAGCCACTTCCCCGAAGGCAAATTTTGAATATAGCTAGTTACAACACTTCTATTCAACTGTGAAGAAGCGCACACATCTTCATAGAGATCTCACAAACTTTGAAAAATTGAGCCTATCATTGTCACCCCCTACACACTCCATCTCCCTACTGTATAATCTCCTCATTGCCCAGGTAACTGACAATAGGCCAGGATTCTGCGGTGCATGGGAAAGGGAACTGGGGAAGTCCTTCTGTGACTCACAATGGGATAAATGTTTCTTTCTAACACATAAAACCTCAATAGGGTCCAAATCTCAGGAAACCCCCTTCAAAATTATCTCCAGATGGTACTGGGTACCAGCAGTCCTTCATAGATAGTATCCAGTGGTCTCAGATAGATGTTGGAGATGTGGGGAGGGGGAAGGGACAATGTCACACATACGGTGGGCATGCTCTATAATAAATGCATTTTGGGCAAAGGTGGTTCCCACCTAATACAGGTGGCTAAGAATGTCATTCCACGACACTGGAAAAGCAGAGACCCACCCACTGGGGAGGAATGGTTTGCGCAGATCTCCCTCCTTAATAGGATGGAGCATATGATTGCCATCTCACCGGCTGATGTTGATAGATACTGTGTGATTTGGAGGAATTGTATTGATTTAAAAATCTCGGACGCCTACCATCATGGCCCCAACTAAAGTTATCCATGATGTCGGCACAACAATGATCATAATCGCACTCTATTGATTGGTGGTCTGCCGTGGTCCGCTCCCTCTCTCTCTATCTTTAATATTGAAAAATACACGCTTGAAAATCTCCTCCTCATTCCTTACCAGTTTGCAAAGATCACTTAATCATTTTATTTGGGGTAAGAAGAAAGCCAGAGTGGCTCAAAATGTTCTTTATAATCAAAAATTTGTGGTGGAGTTGGACTACCGAACATTTTGGCTTATTACTCTGCTAATCTGATCAAACAGAGCTGTTTTTGGTGGCCTCATAAAGACCCTCCAGCCTGGTGCGATTTAGAACTATTTTTAGACAACTACAAACCTCCCCATTTGTTAGTATTAGGTTTTCTCTTAAACAAGCAAATTCCTTATAGTTCCCACCCCATTCTCCAGCCCTTCATTGAGGCCTGGAAAAGGCTTGCTAAACCAAAAAAGGATTGTGATAAAATCCATATCCTCAAGAATATTCCATTATCTCTTATCCATGAATCTAGGGGATTGGTCTTGGTAGTGTGACGTACTGCTCGATATCTAAAAATATCGGATCGGAATGGTATCGCCGATATCACTAAATATCGGCGATATCCGATTCCGATACCGGAAGTCCCATGTAAGTCTATGGGAACAAAATATCGCAACTAAAAAAAACCTTTATTTCCTTGTAAACACTAAATATACACACATAGAATACATATATATATATATATACTGTCATTGTGAAATATATATATACATATATGTATAGTTTATACACTTCTACATAGTAAAATATCCTCTGATTCAATTGCCGGGTAAAGCCGGCTTCTGTGAAAAGACAGAAGCACCCGACATGAAATGACACTTGGTGTACATAGGTTAACCATGTCTTTTCATGTCGTTTGCAATCTGATTTGCACAAACAATTACATCAGTCTATGTGTGCAAAATTTCACACCTGTAGGGGTTAATTAAAGGTGTAAATTCGTTGTAAAAAAAACCGGACTTTTTTGCTACGAATTTACACCTTTAATTAACCCTACAGGTGTGAAATTTTGCACACATAGACTGATGTAATTGTTTGTGCAAATCAGATAGCAAAGGACATGAAAATACATGGTTAACCCTATGTACACCAAGTGTCATTTCATGTCGGGTTCTGCATTTTCACAAAAGCTGTCAATTGAATTAGCGGCTATTATACTATGTAGAAGTGTATGAACTATAAATATAAAATATATATATATGTGTCACAAATTCAATGACATGTATATATATATATATATGAGGTGTAAAATTGTTTAAAAAAAATGCGTGGGCTCCCGCCCTATTTTCGCAACCAGACAGACAAAGCCAGCAAATGGGAGCAGATAATAATAGCCCAGAGAGGGACCATTATTTTTGGCCCCCCCCTGGCTACTAACATCTGCCCCAGACACCCCAGAAAAGACAAATCTATAATTAGATTCGCCCTTTCTGGCACTTTGCCCGTCTATTCCCATTGCCCTGTAGCGGTGGCGAATGGGTTAATATGGGGTTAAAGCCACATTGCAATTGAAAGGTGACCTTAAGCCAGGTTAATAATTGAGAGCTGTCAATTAGACAACTATCAATTATTAATCCTATTGCATGAAATAAAAATAAAACACACACACTTTAATTAAAAATCATTTTAATGAAATAAAGACACATGTTTTTGACCATCTTTTATTTGACTGCAAAAACCATTTCCTGTAATAAAAATAAAATAAAAAAGCAAAATTATTCTTACCTATCCCATGCACAGTCAGGTCCCACGGTGTAATCCTTCAGAAAGGGTTAATGTTTACTGCAGGGACCGCAGCTAATGCTGCAGCCTCACAGTAAACCCCCAAATGAATGAGTTCCTCTCCTGGCTGACAGGAGAGGAAGTGGAAAGCTTAATTGATTGCTTTCCACTTTCACTTCAGGTCAGCCAGGGACATAATCAGTGACGTCAGAGGAACTGATTAACAAAAATAGGGTTCCCTTCGAATAAAATGGCGTGGGGTCCCCTATTTTTGTTAACCAGCCTGTGAAGCAGACCAGAGCCTGGATTTTCAGGTGGTTAAGGAGCCAAGATCCATGGACCTTGCCAGCCTGATAATACCAGGCCACAGCAGTCTGCATATCTTGGCTGATTAAAAAAATGGGGATCCCTCGAAAAATGGCGTGGGCCCCCTATTTTTGTTAACCAGCCAAGTAAATAATGCAGACTGCTGCGCATGTATAATTGACTGTCAAGGCCAGGATTTTGGCCCTCAACAGTGATCAATTCCAGCTACAGCACCCACATTGGCGATCAAAGATGTGCCAATTGGTGGCACTTTACCGGTTTCCACTGCCCTGTAGCGTGCAAGTGGTAATAAGGGGTTAATGTCACGTTGATTGCACGTGACAATAAGCCCGGTTATAATGGAGAGTGTCAATAGACACGATCCATATTAATCCCAAAGTTATTAAATGTATAAAAAAAGACAAAGCAAAGAAAAAGTCTTTTATGAATAAAAGAGACAACACAGTTTTCATTAATTTTATTATAACTCATTCCTGCGTCGCCATCGTCTCCTGTAAAATAAGAAAAAAAAACCAAACCAACATATACACCTGTCCGACGCAGTCCAAGTAAGACAGTCCCACGCGATCCATCTGCTACATCGCAAGAAGCAGAGCCTGTCATCGCAACGCAGCACAGCTGATTACCTGCTTCCTGGGCGGTGACGTCACGACATTCGCTTTACGCCGGGATTACCCAGCAGTCACTGCAGTTATCGCGGGAAAACTGCATGTGACCGCCGGGGAAAGATGATGTTAGCCAAGAAGCATCCAGCCCGTGACTGCCGGAGATCTTCTGCCAGGTAAGCAGCTGACATTCCTTAAGCCCGACCGACGGACACTCACTCATGACAGTGACAAATCCGATTCGTATCGATATGACAAAATATCGGTACTCGGAATCGAAGCCGATACAGCTAATATCGGCCGATACCCGATATTTGCAGTATCGTATCGCTCAACACTAGTCTTGGACCCTCTCTGGCTCAAATTGGGTATTAAGAAACTGGGAGATATCTATGATGGTTCTAAATTCTATCCTTATTCTTTTATTAAAGAACATTTCCATTCATCTCTTAATCATTTTTTCACTACATTATTCTCAAGGAACAAATTTATGTCTTCCTGCAACTGCGCCCTCGGATTTCTGAACCGGTTTTAAATTTACTTTGCAACTTAGATCATAAAATTTTTTTGGAGTCTTAACTACGTTTACCAATGGTTCAACCACAGCACGCAGTTGGTCAAAACACTAAACATGGTTAAATGGGAGTCGGAACTTCATTTAACATTTGACCACTCTGAATGGGAATATGCATGTACGCTTTCCTATGCATCTTCTCTCTCTATGGCCCTTCAAGAATCATACCACAAACTCCTCACAAGGTGGTATTTTACTCCTGCTAGATTATCTAAAATTAACAAAATTCATTCACCTAATTGCTGGAGAACTGTGGTAATCTCCTACACATTTTCTGGCAATCTGAAAATCCGTCCCCTCTGGAAGAAAGTTTTGGGTCTTATTAATGCCATCTCTTCTAAACAAATTCTACTAACACCTCAATTTGCCCTTCTCACACTAAATACTTAAAAAATTGACCCACATTTGAGAATATTAATAGTCACATCCTAGGTTGAGCTTCGATACTTCGATACTCGTACTGAATCCAATGTAATCTATGGAACAAAATATCGAAGTAAGTATCGGAAGTACTTCCGATATTTGTTCCATAGACTACTGGATTTCAGCATCGAAGTATCGGAATGCCAACCCACGTGGTAACCAAAACAGCATGCTCTCTACTGAACAATCAGAGTCACTCCTTCAAGACATTGTAGATAAAATCACACTTCATAGATAGTTTGAAAATAAACTAGCATTGGTTAATAACCACTGCGATAAATTCTTAAAAAAATGGTCCAAATGGATAGAATTGTTTCCCTAATATACGAAATGTACTTGTCTGTTTTCTTTCTTATTAGTTCATTTTATGTTATAAACTTTGTCACTAATGTACTATAGTTACAATTTCATATGGTTTACTCCACTGCCTTTCCTGCTTTTTCCTTTCCCTTTCACGTCCTTTGAAATTTGAATAAAAATTATTGGAAAAGAAAAATACATGCTTGATCTGGATATTGATGGAAAACCCTACCTGTACCCCCCAATGTACTGTCGCTATGCATACATTTATAGTTATACTATCCCTTTTACTATGTATATTGTATTTTCTTGTACTTTTTCACCACAAAAAAAAAGGAATTTGCAAAAGAAATTGTAATTAGATCTACAGCCGGTGGCTACTCCGCTGACTAGCAGACACTGAAGCTTTGGAGCAGACCTCTGATTCCCATGGCTATAGTATGAGTAAACAGCTCTTGACACTAACATCTAATTACCCAACCAATGTATGTATTTCTTACAGTTACAAGGGGTTGATCCAACCCCGTAATTGACGATGCCAACGTCACGTAAAACACAGCAAGGGGACTCCAAAAAAGAGTCTCCATTTTTTCCAAAAATTTGGGGCACAGACACCATTACAGTCAGGGCCAGAAATATTTGGACAGTGACACAATTTTCGCGAGTTGGGCTCTGCATGCCACCACATTGGATTTGAAATGAAACCTCTACAACAGAATTCAAGTGCAGATTGTAACGTTTAATTTGAAGGGTTGAATAAAAATATGTGTTAGAAAATGTAGGAATTGTACACATTTCTTTACAAACACTCCACATTTTAGGAGGTCAAAAGTAATTGGACAAATAAACATAACCCAAACAAAATATTTTTATTTTCAAAATTTTGTGGCGAATCCTTTGGAGGCAATCACTGCCTTAAGTCTGGAACCCATGGACATCACCAAACGCTGGGTTTCCTCCTTCTTAATGCTTTGCCAGGCCTTTACAGCCGCAGCCTTCAGGTCTTGCTTGTTTGTGGGTCTTTCCCTCTTAAGTCTGGATTTGAGCAAGTGAAATGCATGCTCAATTGGGTTAAGATCTGGTGATTGACTTGGCCATTGAAGAATGTTCCACTTTTTTGCACTCATGAACTCCTGTGTAGCTTTGGCTGTATGCTTGGGGTCATTATCCATCTGTACTATGAAGCGCCGTCCAATCAAGTTTGCAGCATTTGGCTGAATCTGGGCTGAAAGTATATCCCGGTACACTTCAGAATTCATCCGGCTACTCTTGTCTGCTGTTATGTCATCAATAAACACAAGTGACCCAGTGCCATTGAAAGCCATGCATGGCCATGCCATCACGTTGCCTCCACCATGTTTTACAGAGGATGTGGTGTGCCTTGGATCATGTGCCGTTCCCTTTCTTCTCCAAACTTTTGGCTTCCCATCATTCTGGTACAGGTTGATCTTTGTCTCATCTGTCCATAGAATACTTTTCCAGAACTGAGCTGGCTTTGGAGGTGTTTTTCAGCAAATTTAACTCTGGCCTGTCTATTTTTGGAATTGATGAATGGTTTGCATCTAGATGTGAACCCTTTGTATTTACTTTCATGGAGTCTTCTCTTTACTGTTGACTTAGAGACAGATACACCTACTTCACTGAGAGTGTTCTGGACTTCAGTTGATGTTGTGAATGGGTTCTTCTTCACCAAAGAAAGTATGCGGCGATCATCCACCACTGTTGTCTTCCGTGGGCTCCCAGGTCTTTTTGGATTGATGAGTTCACCAGTGCTTTCTTTCTTTCTCAGGATGTACCAAATTGTAGATTTTGCCACTTCTAATGTTGTAGCAATTTCTTGGATGGGTTTTTTTCTGTTCTTGCAGCTTAAGGATGGCTTGTTTCACCTGCATGGAGAGCTCCTGTGACTACATGTTTCCTTCACAGCAAAACCTTCCAAATGCAAACACCACACCTCAAATCAACTCCGGCCCTTTCATCTGCTTAATTGAGAATGACATAACAAAGGGATTGCCCACACCTGTCCATGAAATAGCCTTGGAGTCATTTGTCCAATTACTTTTGGTCCCTTTAAAAACAGGGTGGCACATGTTAAGGAGCTGAAACTCCTAAACCCTTCATCCAATTTTAATGTGGATACCCTCAAATGAAAGCTGAAAGTCTGAACTTCAACTGCATCTGATTTGTTTTGTTTCAAATTCATTGTGGTAATGTCTAGAACCAAAATTAGATAAATGTTGTCTCTGTCCAAATATTTATGGACCTAACTGTAAGTAGCATCAATTGCCCCAGAGTTGCTTAAAACGTTTGGTGAGGTGATTTTAACAAATCCTCAAGCTTTTACTCTCCCCAGGATGACACAGGGGTAGAAAAGTCCTTGCGGATCCATGATTTGTTCATCTATATGAACGTGAGTCTGTCTACATTGTCAGTGGACAGCCGCGTGAGCTTATCTGTCAGCACACCACCAGCAGTGCTGAACATACGTTCAGAGGGAATGCTGGCTGCAGGGCATGACAAGATCTCCAAGGCGTGAGTGGCGAGCTCCGGCCATTTATCCAGATTGGAAGCCCAAAAAGAGCAAGGGTCCAGTGACACAGTCATGGCTTCCATGTTCAGTTGGAGATACTCCTGTACCATTGTCTCTAGGCGTTGAGTATGTGTCTGACTTCTTGTCTCCTGCAGCCTTGCAAAGGATGGGCTAAAAAAGTGGTGAAAGGATTCCACAAAATTGCTGTTAACACCAGCAGAAACTGTGTTTCTGTTACGGTTTGAGTGCTGAAGACTCGACAGTCCCACGGTTGGCAAGTTAGAACTGTGAGATTCACTATGTGCACCACTGGTGTTTTGTGGAAAAGCACATGTAAGATTATGCAACAGTCTCTGCTGATACTCCTGCATGCGTGAATACCTTTCTATGGCAGGAATTATTTAGGAAAATTTACTTTTGTACCTGGGATCTAACAGTGTGGCTACCCAGTAGTCAGGATTATTTCGAATTCTGACAATTCGAGGGTCATGTTGCAGATAGTGCAGCAAGAAGGCACTCATGTGTCTTGTGCATCCAGGAGCACCAAGTCCCTGTTGTGTTGGTGGCTAGGTAAGAATCATGCTTCCTTCCTCTGCCCTCTCCCCCCAACCTCGTACAACAGAAATGTGATCAAGGTCTCCCTCATCTGATGAGTCTTCCATGCCCATCGCCAGTTCGTTCTTCCTGGACTCCTGCACCTTTCTCACTAGTTTGGCTGCTACCATGCGCCTTGGTTAATCCCTCTCCCCCAGCCTCCTAATTGACAACTCTGGAGTTGTTTGCACAAAAAACGATGGATGGAAACCGAGCAGAGCTGAGTGGCCAAATTGTGGTAGTAACCCAAAAGGATTGGCTGGGTTAGAAGCAGTAAAACAATTTTATTAGATACACAGGTGGTGGAGCTTTGTATAGATGGCCTAATAGAATGAGTACCACACACTGCTACTATGCCCACAATTATTCTACAGGCAAGATGCAGATAAAAATTATTAGGAATTTGAACGCTGGTGGAGCTTTGTATAGATGGCCTAATAGAATGAGTACCACACACTGCTACTATGCCCACAATTATTCTACAGGCAAGATGCAGATAAAAATTATTAGGAATTTGAACGCTGGTGGAGCTTTGTATAGATGGCCTAATAGAATGAATACCACACACTGCTACTATGCCCACAATTATTCTACAGGCAAGATGCAGCTAAAAATTTCTATTTATTTGAACGCTGGTGGTGTTTTGTATAGATGGCCTAATAGAATGAGTACCACACATTGCTACTATGCCCACAATTATTGTCCAGGCAAGATGCAGCTAAAAATTCTTATTTATTTGAACGCTGATGGAACTTTGTATAGATGGTCTAATAGAACGAGTATCACACATTGCTACTATGCCCACAATTATTTTACAGGCAAGATGCAGCTAAAAATTCGTATTTATTTGAACGCTGGTGGAGCTTTGTATAGATGGCCTAATAGAATGAGTACCACACACTGCTACTATGGCCAAAATTATTCTACAGGCAAGATGCAGATAAAAATTATTAGGAATTTGAACGCTGGTAGAGCTTTGTATAGATGGCCTAACAGAATGAGTACCACACACTGCTACTATGCCCACAATTATTCTACAGGCAAGATGCAGCTAAAAATTCGTATTTATTTGAACGCTGGTGGTGCTTTGTATAGATGGCCTAATAGAATGAGTACCACACACTGCTACTATGCCCACAATTATTGTCCAGGCAAGATGCAGCTAAAAATTCTTATTTATTTGAACGCTGATGGAGCTTTGTATAGATGGTCTAATAGAGCGAGTACCACACACTGCTACTATGCCCACAATTATTCTACAGGCAAGATGCAGCTAAAAATTCGTATTTATTTGAACGCTGGTGGAGCTTTGTATAGATGGTCTAATAGAATGAGTACCACACATTGCTACTATGCCCACAATTATTTTAGAGGCAAGATGCAGCTAAAAATTCGTATTTATTTGAACGCTGGTGGAGTTTGTATAGATGGCCTAATAGAATGAGTACCACACACTGCTACTATGCCAAAATTATTCTACAGATAAGATGCAGCTAAAATTCGTATTTATTTGAACGTGATGGAGCTTTGTATAGATGGCCTAATAGAATGAGTATCACACACTGCTACTATGCCCACAATTATTCTACAGGCAAGATGCAGATAAAAATTATTAGGAATTTGAACGCTGGTGGAGCTTTGTATAGATGGCCTAACAGAATGAGTACCACACACTGCTACTATGCCCACAATTATTTACAGGCAAGATGCAGATAAAAATTTGTATTTATTTGAACGCTGGTGGTGCTTTGTATAGATGGCCTAATAGAATGAGTACCACACATTGCTACTATGCCCACAAATTATTGTCCAGGCAAGATGCAGCTAAAAATTCTTATTTATTTGAACGCTGATGGAGCTTTGTATAGATGGTCTAATAGAACGAGTACCACACACTGCTACTATGCCCACAATTATTCTACAGGCAAGATGCAGCTAAAAATTGTATTTATTTGAACGCTGGTGGAGCTTTGTATAGATGGTCTAATAGAATGCGTACCACACATTGCTACTATGCCCACAATTATTTTACAGGCAAGATGCAGCTAAAAATTCATATTATTTGAACGCTGGTGGAGCTTTGTATAGATGGCCTAATAGAATGAGTACCATACACTGCTACTATGGCCAAATTATTCTACAGGTAAGATGCAGCTAAGAATCGTATTTATTTGAACGCTGGTGGAGCTTTGTATAGATGGCCTAATAGAATGAGTATCACACACTGCTACTATGCCCACAATTATTCTACAGGCAAGATGCAGATAAAAATTATTAGGAATTTGAACGCTGGTGGAGCTTTGTATAGATGGCCTAACAGAATGAGTACCACACACTGCTACTATGCCCACAATTATTCTACAGGCAAGATGCAGATAAAAAGTATTAGGAATTTGAACGCTGGTGGAGCTTTGCATAGATGGTCTAATAGAATGAGTACCACACACTGCTACTGTGCCCACAATTATTCTACAGGCAAGATGCAGCTAAAAAATCGTATTTATTTGAACGCTGGTGGAGCTTTGTATAGATGGCCTAATAGAATGAGTACCACACACTGCTTCTATGCCCACAATTATTCTACAGGCAAGATGCAGCAAAAAATTGTATTTGAACGCTGGTGGAGCTATGTATAGATGTCCTAATAGAATGAGTACCACACACTGCTACTATGCCCTAAATTATTGTCCAGGCAAGATGCAGCTCAAAATTCGTATTTATTTGAACGCTGGTGGAGCTTTGTATAGATGGCCTAATGGAATGAGTACCACACACTGCTACAATGCCCACAATTATTTTACAGGCAAGATGCAGCTCAAAATTCGTAGCTATTTGAACGCTGGTGGAGCTGGCAAAAAGTGATAGGAACTTATGTAACTTAGCCCTCAAAAGGGCTGCAATTACAAATAGTCACTTCTCCCAACCTATCTGTCTATTTATTAAGAGCACAGATCTGCCTGCTAAAAGTGCTAGGAACTGCTGTAACCTAGCCCTCAAAAGGGCTGCAATTACAAACTAGTCCCACTCCCTAAACCTTTCTGTCGCTTTAAGTGAAATTTCGCTTCCAATTTGCTGCTGCACAAGATAGCGCTCACAGCAGCAGCAGTGCCATCTAACACTGAGCTGCAGCAGTGAGAAAATGGTGGCGACGGGGAAAATGGCTGGGTCTTATAGGGCAAGGACATGTGACATACACAGCCAATGACACATGCCCTTGCTTGTGTGAAAAAAAATATTCGCTCCGTGTGTGTGCTGCTGATAGGCTGACAGACTGCACAGCCCACTGGAAATGCGGGAAAGAAAAAAAAATGGAGATCTTCATTATTTCTACAGAGATCCATTCCATGCCCCTCCCCCGCCCCGCTGTACACTCAAACTGTACATTAACATTGATTCTCAGCATTACTGAGAAAAAATCCAGTTACAATTTTGGTGCACGAACAGTATCGAACATAACCTCGAACAGCCAGATTTTTTCCAAATCGTTCGGGTTTGTCGAACGGCTCGAACACCGCCCAAAACAGCTCAACTTTGAGATTGGCGAACAGTTCGATTCGAACACCGCTCATCGCTGTTTATAATGCACACAGTACGTCAAGAAGCACCACAAATTCCACAATACGGATGGTCAGTGTTCCTTCACATTTTACTAGAAACTGCTGATTAAAATAGGCTTTAGATAGAAACACTGGAGAAGATTTTATTATAAACTATTTGAATTAGTGACTATCACATCTTTTGAAATGTTACTGTCAGGAATCAAACCCAGTGCCTCTTGTCCACCGGCCAGCAGCTCTACCATCTGAGCTATTCTGCTGGCTGCAAAGTTCCTTGCTGAACCCAGATACCATTGACTGTTCTTCCTGATCGGCTCCACCCAGTGCTCTCTTGATTGGCCTCTGATTGCCAATTACACACCCTATATAAACCTGGCCCTGTGGGTGTGTCATTGCGAGATTGTTGTGCTCCTAGCCTCTAGTCAAGCTCTTCCTGCTGTTTCCTGCTGCTACCAATACTGCTCTCCTGTGAACTGACCTCGGCCTGCCTTCTGACTACGCTCTCCACTGATCCATTGCTAACATACCGCTCTCCTGTGAACTGACCTCGGCCTGTCTTCTGACTACCTCTCTGCCTGATCCATGCTACCAATACCGCTCTCCTGTGAACTGACCTCGGCCTGTCTTCTGACTACGCTCTCTGCCTGATCCAGTGCTACTAATACGCCTTTCCAGTGTACCGACCCGGCAATCCTCTGACCACGTTACCTTCCTCTGCTTTCCCTAGTGTTTGCAGTAACATCGGCTCCAACCCAGACGGGATCCTGACAGAATAATCTCGCGCCAAAATGGAGTCCGCTGTAAGCACCCTGAGGCAGCAAGTTACGGAACTTCAAAATTTCTGTACTAACTATCAAGGAAAATATTCCAAGTTACAAACTGAGTTCACGGGTCTACAACAGGAAGTAATTGAGCTACAAAAACAACTTCTGGACGTGCGCAATTTAGGGTCCGAATCAAACGCGCGGCTGCCGCTGCCTGCAAAGTTCAGTGGGGATCGCCAGCAGTACCGAGGATTCCTCATTCAATGCCGCATATACTTCCAGATGCAACCTGCTCCCTTTACCAGTGAGAGGAAGAAAGTTTTTTCATGATAAATCTCCTGACGGATGAAGCTCTTGCTTGGGCTTCACCTTATGTAGAAAAGGACTATGGCCTCCTTAATGACCTGGAAGCTTTCATCGCAGCTATGAATCAAGTTTTTGATGACCCAAACCGCTGTGCCACAGCAGAAACCAAATTACATAATTTGCGCCAAGGACGTCGCTCAGTTGCGGAATATACAGCGGAGTTCCGTTGCTGGGTGGCCGACACCACCTGGAATTCAGCGGCCCAGAGAAGTCAATTTCGACGAGGATTATCAGAACCAGTGAAAGACGAGCTTGCCAGGGTTGAGACCCCTGACCAGTTGGAGGACTTTATTCAACTGTGTATCCGGATAGACCAGAGACTTACTGAAAGGAGAAAGGAGAGACTGCGAGCACTTGGGAATAGCCCTGGCTTCTCATTTCCAGCATCAGACCACCAAGAAAAGACGCAAGGCGTGTCTGAACCGATGCAGATCGACGTCATCAGAAGACCACTCTCTGCACAAGGAGGAGAGGCGACGTGCAGAACATCTCTGCCTCTATTGTGGGGACCCTGGACACTATGCCATCAACTGTCCTAACAAAAGGACTATAGCCTTTACCAACAACAGGTCTGCCAGCAATATGGACCTTTCTCAGCAGTCGGATTCCATCATGCAGACTATCTCATCAGTAACACCAGAAACAGACAAAATACATACTACATCATCTCATTTTGTAAGCCCCTTTCAGGTCGTAATGGGCACCCAAAAAATACAATGCTCTGCCCTGTTGGATTCGGGAGCAGGAGGAAATTTTATGGACTTAAAATTTACACGTGATAACAATATTTCCAGTAGGACCAAATCCACACCAATTGAAATGGAAACTGTGGATGGATCACCTTTGTCTTCTGGACCTGTCACGCATGAGACAATCGAACTTGAGATTTGTATCGAACCGGATCATCATGAAACTGTCAGTTTCCACCTTATTTCATCTCCGAAATTTCCGGTTATCCTAGGGATCCCCTGGTTTTCAGTCCATAACCCTTCTATCAACTGGGCATCAAGGACCATCACCTTTCCATCTGACTATTGCAAGAATAATTGTCATAAGGAACCCCCTGTTCTCCAACAAGTCCAAATCTCTGAGATTTCGCATGAGAAGGAAGAGAAACTACCACCTCAATATCAGCAGTTCTCTGATGTCTGCAGTAAGAAGAAAGCAGATCAATTACCTCCTCACCGTCCTTATGACTGTCCCATTGAATTGCTGCCAGGAGCAACCATTCCATTTGGGCGGATTTACAATCTTTCCGAACCTGAATTGAAGGTAATAAAGAGTTCCTGTATGAAAATTTAGAGAAAGCCTTTATTCGACCTTCCACATCTCCAGCTGGGGCACCCCTGTTCTTTGTTGAAAACAAAGACTCCACTCTGCGGCCATGTATTGACTACAGAGAGATTAATAATATCACCGTCAAGAATCGCTACCCGCTACCCTTGATTCCTGAACTATTCGAGAGACTCCGTTCTGCGAAAATCTTTACGAAGCTGGATCTTAGAGGGGCTTACAATCTCATACGGATTCGCCCAGGAGATGAGTGGAAGACCGCCTTCAGAAAGAGATATGGACATTTTGAATCTCTGGTTATGACCTTTGGCCTTAGCAATGCCCCAGCCACCTTTCAACATTTTATTAATGATGTATTTCGAGATTTCTTGGATCAATTCGTTGTTGCTTATCTCGATGACATTCTTATATTTTCAGACACCTTGGAAGAGCATTGCAGGCACGTCCAGTTAGTCTTGGAACGACTACAGGAGAACCATCTTTACATTAAACTTGAAAAATGTGAGTTTGAACAAACCAGTATTAAATTTCTGGGATATATCATCTCCCCAGAAGGTCTGAGCATGGATCCCGGTAAAATCAATGCTGTAGTGGACTGGCCTGTTCCAAGAAATTTAAAAGACGTCCAGCGTTTCATAGGATTTGCAAATTTTTACCGAAAATTTATAAAGAACTTTTCACGGATCATACTACCAATTACTACACTAACAAAAAAGACCAAAGCATTTTTCTGGTCTCCGGAGGCACAGGAGGCTTTTGACAAGTTGAAAACTCTTTTTACGTCTGCTCCATTGTTAGTACACCCAAATCCTGAATTGCCATTTACTATCGAAGTGGACGCCTCGGACTCTGCAGTGGGAGCCATTCTGTCTCAGCGAGTTGGGGACAAAATGCAACTTCACCCATGTGCGTTTCTTTCCCACACCATGTCATCTGCAGAAAAGAACTACGACATCAGTAATAAAGAACTGTTAGCCATTAAAGTTGCCTTCTCCGAGTGGAGACATCTTCTGGAAGGTGCCAATCACCCTGTGACTGTCCTCACGGACCACAAGAATCTTGAATTCCTCCGTACAGCAAAAAGATTGTCTGCAAGACACGCACGATGGGCTTTATTTTTCTCAAGATTCAATTTTATAATTTCTTACCGGCCTGGTTCAAAAAATGGCAAGGCTGACGCCCTGTCCAGGATGTGTTCGGAACCTCAGGAGAGGTCTAGTAATGACGATACAATTCTAGGCCCTAAAAATTTTTTGGGAATATTGCACTCTAAAGGACTATGTAATAGAATTAAAGATGGATACCAAGACGACTCTTTCCTTAACCATCCTTCGGAAGACGTCGATCTTTCATTCAAAGAGGGGTTTTGGATGCAGAAATACAAAATATATGTACCTGAATCGTCTCGCCTTGAAGTCCTCAAAAGTGTCCATGATTCTAAACTGGCAGGACATCCTGGAGTTGCAAAAACACAAGACTTACTACTTCGTTTCTTTTGGTGGCCTAATTGTAGGAAGGACGTGAGGAAATATGTTTCAACCTGTTTAACATGCGCACGAAACAAGACCCCACGATCGTCTCCTTTAGGACTCTTGCAACCACTCCCAGTTCCATCCAGGCCTTGGGGATCTATTTCCATGGAATTTATTGTGGAACTACCCACTTCCAAACAGATGACCGTCATCCTTGTCATAGTGGACCGACTCACAAAAATGGCCCACTTTATTCCAACTGAAGGAATTCCTACTGCTGAAAAAACTGCAGAACTGATGATCAAAGAGGTATTCAGGTTACATGGAATTCCTGACAGCGTGGTGTCTGACAGAGGCGTTCAGTTTACGTCAAAATTTTGGAAGAGTTTCTGTGCAGCCTTGGGAGTCACGGTGAATCTTTCTACCGCTTTCCATCCTCAGTCCAAGGGCCAGACAGAGAGAACGAACCAGACTCTGGAGCAATACCTCCATTGCTTCATTTCCTATCTTCAGGATGACTGGGTGGACTATTTACCAACAGCAGAGTTTGCCTACAACAACTCCATACATAGCGCTACATCTCAAACCCCATTTTTTGCTAACTATGGATCACATCCAGTATTTATCCCTAATCTGCCAGTGAACACTCCCATTCCTGCTGTTAATGACAGGCTTGCAAATTACAGGAATCCCAGAAGGAACTATCAGAGATGTTACTCAAGACCCAGGAAGAATATAAGGAAGCAGCAGATAGACATCGGAGAGTGCCCCCTGCTCTTCAGGTTGGAGACAAAGTTTGGCTGTCCACTAAAAATCTAAAGACACATGTGCCATCTTCCAAATTGGGTCAAAAATTAATTGGACCTTTTCAAATTTCTGCAAAAATTAACCAGGTTGCTTTTCGTTTAAAACTTCCCAACAATCTAAAGATTCATCCAGTATTTCACATAAATGGCAAATGAGCTTTAATGGGGATAAATGTAAGGTCATGCACTTGGGTAGAACAAATAAGATGTATAATTATGTGCTTAATTGTAAAACACTGGGCAAAACTGTCACTGAAAAAGACTTGGGTGTATGGGTGGACGACAAACTCACATTTAGTGGCCAATGTCAGGCAGCTGCTGCCAAGGCAAATAAAATAATGGGATGCATTAGACGAGGCATAGATGCTCATGAGGAGAACATAATTTTACCTCTATACAAGTCACTGGTGCGACCACACTTAGAATACTGTGTGCAGTTCTGGTCTCCGGTGTATAAGAAAGACATAGCTGAACTGAAGCGGGTGCAGAGAAGAGCGACCAAGGTTATTAGAGAACTGGGGGGTTTGCAATACCAAGACAGGTTATTACACTTGGGGTTATTTAGTTTGGAAAAACGAAGGCTTAGGGGTGATCTTATTACAATGTACAAATATATGAGGGGACAGTACAAAGACCTTTCTAATGATCTTTTTACTCTTAGACCTGTGACGGGGACGAGGGGGCATCCTCTACGTCTGGAGGAAAGAAGGTTTAGCCATAATCACAGATGCAGATTCTTTACTGTAAGAGCAGTGAGACTATGGAACTCTCTGCCGTCTAATGTTGTAATGAGTGATTCCTTACTAAAATTTAAGAGGGGACTGGATGCCTTTCTTGAAAAGTATAATATTACAGGCTATATTCACTAGTTTCCTAGATACAGCGTTGATCCAGGGAGCTAGTCTGATTGCCGTATGTGGAGTCGGGAAGGAATTTTTTTCCCCAATGTGAAGCTTACTGTTTGCCACTTGGGTTTTTTTTGCCTTCCTCTGGATCAACATGTTAGGGCAGGTTAGGATAGGATATGGGTTGAACTAGATGGACTTAAAGTCTTCCTTCAACCTTAATAACTATGTTACTATGTTACTATGTTACATATCCTTGCTCAAACCCTTTTGTGAAAACCCGTTTCCAGGAAGAATTCAGCCACCTCCTCCACCAGAAAGGATCCGTGGTGAAGAAGAATACATTGTGGATAGGATTCTGGACTCCCGAAAATTCAGAGGTAAACTGCAGTATCTGGTGCAGTGGAAGGGTTACGGACCAGAGGAAAATTCATGGGAACCAAAGGACAACGTCCATGCTCCCAGACTTACAAGAGCCTTTCATCAGAGGTACCCAGATAAGCCAGCTCCTGAGATGTCCAGAGGCCATCCTGGAAGGAGGGGAGTACTGTCAGGAATCAAACCCAGTGCCTCTTGTCCACCAGCTCTACCATCTGAGCTATTCTGCTGGCTGCAAAGTTCCTTGCTGAACCCAGATACCATTGACTGTTCTTCCTGATCGGCTCCTCCCAGTGCTCTCTTGATTGGCCTCTGATTGCCAATTACACACCCTATATAAACCTGGCCCTGTGGGTGTGTCATTGCGAGATTATTGTGCTCCGCCGGCGAATCTCTGTAGCCCCCCTGCTTCTCTGATGATCTTCGGCTCCTTCCTGCAGCGGTCACGTGGTACCGCTCATTAACGTCATGAATATGCACATATTCATGACGTTAATGAGCGGTACCACGTGACTGCTGTAGGAAGGAAGAGCTGCCGGAGATAGCAGGAGAAGAGGAGAGGCTGCAGAGACCGTGCCGGCGGAGGGGTGAGTACAGCGATATTTACCTGTCCCTGTGCCACCGCTGCTCCCCTCTGTGTCCTTGCGTCCTTTTGCTGTTATGATCAGGCAGAGGGCGCGATTACGTCGTTAGTGCGTGCCGCGCCCTCTGCCTGATCATTCACTGCCGAGGACCCAGAGTGCGCCAGTGTCACCGCCTGCTCAGGACACCAGCACCAGGCCCCAGCGACGAGAGGTGAGTATGTCTTTTTTTGCAGCAGCAGCAGCCCGGCAGCATAAGGGACGTATACTATGGGGCATAATCTGTGGAGCATATGGGGGCATAATCTGTGGAGCATATGGGGGCATAATCTGTGGAACATATGGGGCATAATCTGTGGAGCATATGGGGCATAATCTGTTTAACACATGGGGCATAATCTGTGGAACATATGGGGGCATAATCTGTGCAGCATATGGGGCATAATCCGTGGAGCATATGGGGGCATAATCTTTGGAACATATGGGGCATAATCTGTGGAGCATATGGGGCATAATCCGTGGAGCATATGGGGGCATAATCTGTGCTGCATATGGGGGCATAATCTGTGCAGCATATGGGGCATAATCTGTAGAGCACCATATTGGGTGCTACGGATCATCTTCTTGGGGCATAACCTTTATGGAGCAGCATATGGGGAGTATTTTGTATGGAGCATTTTATGGGGCTCCTGATTCAATATGGATATTCAAAAACCTTTACCCTACTAATGTCTCAATTAATTTTACTTTTATTGGTATCTATTTTTATTTTTGTAATTTATCAGAAGCTGCCTCATTTTCCACCCTAAGCATATACGCGAGTCAATAAGTTTTCCCAGTTTTTTGTGGCAAAATTAGGAGGGTCGGCTTATACATGAGTCGGCTTATACATGATTATATATGGTAATTTGCCAGGTTCGGAACAAAGTTTCCAAAATAATTATATTTGCATTGAATAGGTTTGCTGTGAGTTACAGGTACTCCAGAGGCAATGAAAATATGTGCATAACACTTTTAGGTCTCATAGGACCATATCCAACTCATTTCAATCTCTTTAACCCAAATACAGCCTTAATAATGGCAAAGTGAACTGATCAAAAGGAATTCAGCCTTGTAACAACCAACAGCCCATTTGCAGTCCAACTACATAGTGCACTGACAGACTTTTCTTAGTTTTTAAAATTAAAAAGGACCAAAAGTTAAGCGAGGATGCACATTTAGCTGAAAACACAGCTGGCAATGGCGGGCCTCCTCCTGTACAGACCAGGTCATGGTCGCTCCCTCTGCGACTTTGATTATTGCATCTTTGATATAAACAGTGACCTTAGCTTTACAGTATAATACAAAATCGCTAAGATAGAAGCCATGGTATATTGAACAGTCCCAAGCCTATATGTATATCAGGACGGCTAAAGGCAATAGCCATGGATTACTCCCAACAGAGATGCATGCATGAAAGAATGGAGCATAGAATTCAAAGTAAATTGAAAAGTAGTGATGAGCGAGCACTAAAAAGCTCGGGTGCTCGTTGATCGGGTCGAGCAAATTGGAATACTCGGGTACTCGACCGAGCAACGAGCCCAATGTAAGTCTATGGGAAAGCCAGGCATTTTTGCCACAATCCCCCAAGGGTCCTTTTAGGATCTAAAAATGTCTGAAATCGATGGGAACAGTGCTCAAATGACATGGCAACATCATGGGGAATACCCCTGTAAGCATTTCTGAATCCTAGGTCACTGCTGTGACCAATGTTGCCAGAGTCTTACGCCACTTTTACAGGCGCACACTAAAACTTACTAAAGCGATACCACAATGGATTTTCCAAGGAAATATGTGAAGGAACATCCTTTCCAGGGTAATAATTTGTATGTAAGGCAAAAGAAATAACCCCCTAAAACAATGAACCTCCACCACTTGGGCTATGTTCACACGTAGCGTTTTTGATGCGTTTTTCAACTGTAGCATTGCTTTCAACCAATACAGATGCATTCACTGGGAAATGTCATTTTAACATTTGACAACCTTAGCTGGCCATGTGGTGTGTGACACATCATCAGATACATCCTGTTTCATTTATGAAGGAAGGACTCTGAAAGTCACAAAGCCTATTTTAATAGGGGCATCAGGAGGCATTAATCTTCTTAAAGTGCCATTAGCCGGCTATGCTTTGTTACCATTATTAAACAGTGGGTCTCCTATACTGTTATTGCCTATTCAGTGAGTGACTGGGCTGCCAAAAATTAGGACGCACTCCAATATCCCTTTGACGAGAAGTACAGTAGGGCCTCATGAAAAAGTGATCCAATTATAAGAATATGGGTCTCCAATAGTGTTAGCCTATGCATTGAATGCATGGCCTGCCCTGTACCAAAGTAACACGTACCTCAATTAGCCTTTAAACCCACGCACTGGATGGCCACATGAAAACCAAGTTCACATTATTCATCTGGTACTCCCATACTGTTTGCCTATGCATTTAATGCAAGGTCTGCGCTGCACCAAAGTAACCCGCACCCCAATATGCCTTTGAACCTACGTACTGGATGGCCACATGAAAACCAAGTTCACATTTTTTGCATTTGGTACTGCCATACTGTTTGCTTATGCATTGAATGCAAGGTATGCCCTCCACCAAAAAAACACACACCCCAATAAGCACTTGAACCCAGGTACTGGATGGCCACCTGAAAGCATTGTTCCTATTAATTTGGTTCTCCCATATTATTTGGCTGCGCAGTGAATTGTTGAGACTGAAGAACCTGCATTGGAGAATGTTAGTGTTGAGGATGAAGACCCGGCAGTGGAAAATGTCAGTGTTGAGTCTGGAAAACCTGCAGTAGATCATTTCAGTATTGATACTGAAGAACCTGCAGTGGATAATTGCAGTGTTGAGGCTAAAGACCCAGCGGTGGACAATTGCAGTGTTGAGGCTGAAGACCCGGCAGTGGACAATGGCAGTGTTGAGGTTAAAGACCCAGCAGTTGACAATTGCAGTGTTGATTCATTCTGGGATAAGTGAAGACTCTTCGCGAGCTCAAAGAACACTGGATTTTGGCCGTTGCAGCGGAAAGGAGGACATCAGTAAGCCACGAGCTGCTAGGTTTGTTTTTCACCGCTTTGATGTCTCTTTAACAATAAGAGCATGGAAGAGGCCAGGAGCCATTTGGTGATCTGCAGTTCTTGCTACATGTTCACAGATTTACCAGTGGAAAAGCCAAATTTCACATGCCACAAATGTAAGCTTGTGTCCATGATGGAGGAAAAGTTGTGAAATCTAGAAGAAAGGTTAGCTACATTGAAGATCATTAAGGAAGATGAGTTCTTAGACAGAGCAGAATTATCACTTCATGGTACAGAAAGAGAAGAAATTCGAAGTGCACCTGACGAAACAGAGGAATGGAAGCATGTGACCCAGAGAAGCAGGAGGATTGGGAGGCAGTCAGCACGCATACTGCTCAGGAACTAGTACCAGGCTCTCACACAGGAGAATGATGAAGAAATACATCAGGTTAAGACTTTACCCACAAAGAACAACCTTGTACACCCTCAGAGTCCTCCTGGATGGAGAAAGAAAAATGTGAAGAAGAAATGGAGAGTTGTGTTCATGGGGGATTCCCTGTTGAGAGGAACAGAGGCCACTCTCTGCAGACTGGATATAACCTTAAGAGAAATGTGCTGTCTTCCAGGTGCAAAAATTAAAGATGTGTCTTACAGGATATCTGGACTCTTCAGACCAAAAGATGACTGCCCATTCCTGCTAATACATGTGGGGACAAATGACACCACAAGAAGTGACCTGGAATCCATCTGCAGTGACTTTGAAAACTTAGGCAAGAAAGTAAAAGAACTGGGAGTGCAGGTGGTCTTCTCTTCCATCCTTCTAGTGGATGGCCATGGAATAAGGAGGTGGAATAAGATTCTGCAGGTGAACAACTGGCTACATCGATGGTGCCATCAGCAAGGATTTGGATTTCTGGATCACGGAGTGAATTACTTATACGATGGACTACTTTCTAGAGATGGGGTGCACCTTACGAAGACTGGAAAACATGTATTTGGAAGTCGCCTTGCTACACTCATCAGGAGAGCTTTTATCTAGAACAATGTGGGAAGGGAACCAAAAGGCCAGAAAAATCCATACACCTGACAAATGCTTTTGAGAACTCTGCTATTAGAAGTTGAAAGGAAGAACGAAGACAAAAAAAATTAAATAATAAAAATATTGGCGGAAGAGAAACCAATCACAAACTAAAATGTTTCTATGCAAATGCACAAAGCATGGGCAACAAACAAGGAGAATTGGAAATACTAACGCAGGAAAAGAAATATGATGTCATTGGAATCACTGAAATTTGGTGGGATGATACACATGATTGGAATACAAGGTGTTATGTTTCGGTAGCTGAGAAGGACAGGAGCAAAAACCCGCCAAAGCAGCAAGACACCAGAGAGGCTGGAACCTAATGGGTTGCAGATCCCTAAACTAACCGCACAACTAGAAGTAGCCGTGGAGCGTACCTACGTTGATCCTAGACGCCTTGGCACAGCCGGAGAGTTAGCTACACCTGAAGATAGAAAGAGGAAAGCTAACTACCCCGGAGTAAATCCCCAAAGAAATAGGAAGCCAAACATGTAATGGCGGTTAGACAAGAGCAAAACACGAACACAGACAGAAAATAGAATGAGCAAATGCTGGGGCCCAAATCTGTCTAGAAAGTAAAGTACAGGAGAGAAATTCTGTCTGCAAACCAGAAAAACCCTAATAAAAATACCAGCAGTTTTGATTGCAAAAAACCTGAGACCACACAATCTCGACCACCTATATCAGATCTCTGGTGTGACACACAGCTACCCAGCAAATAAAAATATCAATGGAACAGAGGACAAGTGCAAATACAAAATGAGAACAGAGGGCAGCACAAGCCCCCAAAGGGGACTCGGCTGAAGTCCATGGCAAGACTGCAAGAAGCAAGGGAAATTCAACCACAGAAAAAAAAAACAGAAAGTCACTTATCTGAATGATAGCAGGAAAGCAAGCTGAAATTCCAACAAAGACCCGGAAGCAACAATTGATTACCGGCGAGGATCATGGATTTCAGCTCACTTATATCAAGCCAGTCATCTCCACCTGAACCCATTCCTTAATTGGTTCAATACCCTCAGCAACCACCGGAGGGAGCCTCAGCTCCGAAGTTGTCTCCAAGACATTCAAATCAACAAGGCTAGAATGATACAACTAATTTGCAAGAAACAGACTTGATAACGAGGAGGAGGTGTCGCATTGTATGTTAGAAAAGCATATATCTGCACAGAGATTGAACTTCAGAGACTGGAGTTCTGTGGAAACTGTTTGGGTAAGAATACAAGAAGTGAACAATGGAAAGGACACCATTGTAGGCTTTTACTACAGGCCGCCTATGCAAGCTGAAGATATGGATGAACTCTTTATGCATCAAATGTCCAAGTTCTCCAAAAAATATGACATAGTGTTCATGGGAGATTTCAACTATCTAGACATTTGTTGGGAATCTCTCTCAGGCAAAACTAACAGGTCAAAGCTGGCACTATGGTCATGTGGTGTATGGTATCTAAAGAAGTCTATTAAAACTTATTTAAAAAAACTAAAAGAACTTAGCGTTAAAAGGGAAAAAAACATGGTGATGTAACTTTACAAAATATCATGTGATCTCAAAATTTATGTAAAATCATGTCTCGAAAGTAAGCACCTTCAACTGGCCCCTGCATTCAGGTGTTGTGTGTACACATCTATTAGTTAAACGAAAAAAAATTGGTTTGGTACCGTGTTAGCCAGTAGAAAAAAACATATAGAGTGCTCTCAGTGGGAGAAGCAAAATAGGAATCTTGTGGGTATGAAAATGAGCCGCCCGCCAGGGCCGTGGGGTACTCGGCACCGAGCCCGTCGATTTCTATGAGGAATGTCACGGGTAGCACAGCTCGGTCCGTGGCCCTGGGGCTCACTGAAATGGGGATATTTACAAGGGATTAAATGTTCATGTAGTTTGTCGTGACGCCACCTGTAGTACCTGGTCAGGGTGACCAGCGCTGCTGTGCAGGTCCTCTGGAAGGGATGGTGTTGTGCAGCTAGGTGATAAGTCTTCTACAGGTAAGACTATGTCCT
Organism: Oophaga sylvatica; assembly: GCA_033576555.1. Taxonomy (NCBI): domain Eukaryota; kingdom Metazoa; phylum Chordata; class Amphibia; order Anura; family Dendrobatidae; genus Oophaga; species Oophaga sylvatica. The sequence goes on along the minus strand of JARQOD010000004.1, from coordinate 498,446,316 downwards.
TCCAGGGCAGATAGATGTAAAGTAAAAGCAATGGTGCAGAGTGATGTAGCAGAGTGGAGTGTGCGACGGAGTAATTATGCAGGAAGCAGTTTTGTGCAGTTTCAAAGGTTTACTCACAGTTCTGTCACCGGTAATACAGACATCAGCCGGGCACTGTGTCCTTCCAGTGAGTAGTCCAGTAACCCTCAAGTAAATTGGTCACACTTCCAAAGACTCCCTTTATGTTCCTTTCCGGCTTCTTGTGCTACACTCCTTACTCCTTCTCTGCACCTCCCTACCACAGAGCCCTCAGACGAGGTAGTATTGGATCCTTTCAGTTTACAGGTACGACCCAATGTCCCGGGTGATCACCTCCTCACGGAGACCGAGACACCGTCGGATGCCTGGACGTACTTGATCCCTAGCTGCCTCCGGATGAGATTATGGTAGCTAGTGGCTCTTGAAGAGTCCCACTAGACGCGGTGTTACTAATGGCGATGAACTGACCCACTAGTCTAGGAACCGTTTCCCGATGTTTGCCTGGTCCTTCCTTCTGGTGGATGGGGCACAGCTTCAATAGCTGTCTCAGCCCAGGACCCCTTCGCTCTCTCAGCAAGGCTCTCTGAGGTAAACTCAGAAGAGCTGCAGGCCAGGCAGTACCCACACACTGCCTGCCTGTCTCCAACTGAAACTCTAATCTAACACGCTGCAGCCTAATGCTGCAACTGACTCCACCCACCCAACTCTACACCCTTTACTAACCAGCCTGAAGCTCAGCACTGGCATGATGTGTGTGGATGCGGTGATGGAGTCAATGGGGTGCTTCCTCCTTACCTGAGAGTCAGGTGTCACACCGCTGGGTGCGATGCAACATCTCTGTGGCGACTGGACCCTCAGGGCGCCACAATACCTTTTAATAGCTAACAAAATATAGTGAAAGATATTACAGGGCAAGCTTTCGAGACTGCTTACATCTCTTCATCAGGCTGGTTAACAAAATATTTGAAGAAACACAATTATATACAGTGAAAAACAGGCATGGTGTGATACATGGACATTTAAATAAACAAACACTGAGCTTAAAGAGAGAATCCTTAATTAGGTAAGATTAGATAAGTGGTGTGAAAGTTTTATGGACCCCATATGCATGTGAGATCAAAGGACTGGTGGTGTCTTCATTGTTTTTGGAGGAAGTTGCTCAGATTTGGTAGTGGGCCATAAATCCTCCTGACAAATTGAGTCCTGTGTGAACAGAATCAAAGATGTTAATAAATTTGTATTCCCAAATCCTGCAATGTTTTTGCGATTGGAAATTGCCTTTCAAAATGACAACTTTCATATTGTCTATGTTGTGTCCTGGACCACAGAAATGTTTAGCCACAGGTAGATGTGTTTTTTGTCTGTAATCGTATGACGATGAGACCTCATCCTTGCTCTCAGTCTCTGTCCTGTTTCTCCAACATAGAGGCCACCCACAGGACATATATTGCATAGAATTAAATATACCACATTAGAAGAGGAACATGTGAATGTCCCGGGGATCTTATAGTTTTGCTGTGTGTTGGGGACTTGGATCTTGTCGTTGGTCTCTATATGAATGCAAGTTTTGCATCTTTTCCCATTGCAAGGATATGTCCCTCTTGGTGAATCTGAGGGCATTGAACTTCGGATCATGATGTTTCTTAAATTTGGAGGTTGCCTGTAACAGAAAATAGAATGAGCAAATGCTGGGGCCCAAATCTGTCTAGAAAGTAAAGTACAGGAGAGAAATTCTGTCTGCAACCCAGAAAAACCCTAATAAAAATACCAGCAGTCCGAACAAGAACTTCTAGATTTCCATGACAAATTCAACAAATTTCATCCTACCATAAACTTGACATTGGACCACTCAAAAACAAAAAATCAACTTCCTAGACACCACCATAAAAGTCCAAAATGGTTCGTTCCAAACATCAGTGTATCGGAAACCAATTGACCGTCCCACATACCTCAGATGGGACAGCTTCCATCCTAAACACATTAAAAAGTCCATTGTCTACAGCCAGGCCCTCAGATACAATCATATCTGTTCCAGTCCTAAGGACAGGGATAAACACCTAACCCAACTTAAAATGTCATTTTTAATTCAAGGTTACCATCCACCTCCATTGATGACCAGATCATTAGGGCCACAAGGATCCCTAGAAGTCAATTACTTCAACACAGGAAAAGAGAGGAAAATCACCGTGTACCTCTGGTAGTGACCTACAACCCACAGCTTGAAATACTGAGAAAAACGGCTAAGAAACTTCACCATATACTACACAAGGATGACCAGTTAAAAATATTATTCAAAGACCCCCTTGCTGTGTTACAGGCAACCTCCAAATTAAGAAACATCATGATCCGAAGTTCAATGCCCTCAGATTCACCAAGAGGACATATCCTTGCAAAGGGAGAAGATGCAAAACTTGCATTCATATAGAACCAACGACAAGACCAAGTCCCCAACTCAGCAAATATAGATCCCCGGGACATTCACATGTTCCTCTTCTAATGTGGTATATTTAATTATATGCAATATATGTCCCGTGGGTGGCCTCTATGTTGGAGAAACAGGACAGAGACTGAGAGCAAGGATGAGGTCTCATCGTCATACGATACAGACAAAAAAAACCATTACCTGTGGCTAAACATTTCTGTGGTCCAGGACACAACATAGTAATACGAAAGTTATCATTTTGAAAGACAATTCCAATCGCAAAAACATTGCCGGGTTTGGGATACAAATTTATTAACATCTTGATTCTGTTCACACAGGACTCAATTTGTCAGAGGATTATGGCCCACTACCAAATCTGAGCAACTTCCTCAAAAACAATGAAGACAAACACCCGTCCTTTGATCTCATATGCATATGGGTCCATAAAACTTTCACACCACTATCTAATCTTACCTAATTAAGGATTCTCTCTTTAAGCTCAGTGTTTGTTTATTTAAATGTCCATGTACACACCATGCCTGTTTTTCACTGTATATAATTGTGTTTCTTCAAATATTTTGTTACACCAGCCTGATGAGAGACGTAAGCAGTCTCGAAAGCTTGCCCTGTAATATTTTCACTATATTTGTTAGCCATTAAAAGGTATCATACCACAATATTCCTATTTTGCTTTCCCACTGAGAGCACTCTTTATGTTTTTTTCACATCTATTAGTAGCCTATTAAAGTAAGAAAGTGAGCCAAAAAACATATTTAACCAGCATACAATCTTTGGTAGGTATACAGATAATGTTTAATTTTCAGGATTAATTGATTTCACTTAAAAAAAAAAAATTTGCTTGCCCTAGTTTCAAAATGCAGAAATCACAAGTTCAGTGACACTCAAATTTTTCAATTAGTATTCAGACTGAGATGATCACTCCCATTTCCAATCAGCAGTGAAGTAGTACATAACGTTGCACTAGGCCTTTTTTTCTGCACAGAATGGATCCCAAGCCTTGTCTTCTCCTGCGGTCTCTCATTCAGTCTCGACTGCAGTAGATGCTGCTCAGCAAAGACATTGGTCTCAGCATCTTGCTCAGACTTGGCTGTGCGTGTTGTTACACTGCCCTCCAGGTTCAGCTGGTAACTAACATTAGACAGCAGTGAGCAGTCATTCCTGGCCTAAGTCCGGATTCGCTCTACAGGCATGCTCATGAGGTGGCAACCTCTCATTGGTGGTCGGTTGTCAGCTGCTCAGGTCCAGATTGGTCCAGAGAAGGTCTTGTCTGACTGAACTTAGGCGCAGTCTATAAAGAGATTTTGGGGCTCCTGTCGGTGCGCTAGGATCATTTACCCTTGCGTATTGCTGTGTGTGTTTGTAGGTGGGTCAGTTACCAACCTGTATGCAAGTGTGCTGTACTGGCACTGTGAGTGTGGTTCTCGTCGGCAGTGTAGGGTTGAACTCCTGCTTGAGCTTAGCACCTGCACCGGGCGACAGCGTCGCATATGTGAGTTACACAAATGTTGACCAGGCAGGCTCAATCACCATCTATGGGGGGGGTGAGTTATAGGGACCCAACTAGTGTCATTATTACTGTGCACCATGTAACGTCTAACAGGCATAGCTAAGCCTCTTTCACACTTCCGGCGGGCCTGACGGCGCCCCCGGCATTTTGCCGCAGCGCCGCATCAGGAACCTGATGCACCGCCGGCGGCCGCAATGCGTTTTTTTGCCGATGGTTTCTGATGCTTGGAGACATCAGAAACCACCGGCAAAACAAAAAACGTTACATGCAGCGTTTGTCCGGCCGCCGCAATGTACATTTGCGCCGCATCGGACAAAACCGCATGCAACGCATTGACATGCGGCGCCATCTGGCGCTAATGCATGTCAATGCGAAAAAAGCCGCATGCGGCGCATCAGATTCTCTGATGCGGCGCTGCGGCTAAATGCAGGGGGCGCCGTCAGGTGCACACCGGATGTGTGAAACCAGTCTTAGAGTGCTCTCAGTTTGGCACTGCTCTGTGAAGTAACAGTCAGGTACTTTGCACTCTGTTCACACCGAGTGACATTTAACTCGGTGTGTTTATGAAGCTTGCTCGCCACTTCGCTCCGCCATTGTCTACTAGCTGTGGTTTCTCCATCACTACACAGTTGACCCTGGGTTGCGATAGCTTCTTATCAGAATTTATATTTGGTGCGATCTGCAAACCCTAACAGCTCCTGCAGCTGTTCCGTATGCCATTAGCACACTCTCTGCTATTTTGCATTTTTTCTTTTCTTGAACGTCAAAAATTTAATCATGGATCCACGAATTTCAAGAAATTTGACTGCTAATTCGATTTCCTTTGCTTATCTTTTGAAGGCATCACACCCTCCCAGGTCTTGAACAAAATTCCTACTATAGTAAGCATCTAATGTGTCTTTCTTATTATTCCAAATGTAATCTTGCCTGTAGAAGGAGCCTTTGAGCTCTGAAAGCTAGCGAACATATAATTTTCTGGTTAGCCAATAAAGGTATCACCTTAAGAATGCTCTTGTGGAAAAGTATTCACAAGAAATTTGACTCAAACTCAATCCTAAGGTTATGATCTCTAGATTCTCAGTTTTTAGAAAACACTTCAGCTGTATTTAGACAGACATTAATAAAATAATCCATTTACTTTTATCATCATCATTACTTCTCCTATTAGTGACAGGTTCCATTTGTTGGTTGATTTAAAGAGGAAACATTTCCTTGGTGAATATTGTTAAATAGAAAGTGTACTACAGACATCAAGAAATTACTTTACAATTTTGTAGGTGTCATTTAAAAGGTTGTCCACCTACGAAATATATACAGCACAGCATATATATATATATATATATATATATATATATATATATATATATATATATATACAGCATAGGTAACAAAAGTATAATCTTAGAGATCCCCACTAGCGACGGGCAGACACCTGGATGTTCGTGTCTGGCAGGTTCTGCCAAGCAGGTACAAAAAATTCGGGTTTGGGTACCAGAACAGTATCTCGACCCGAACCCGGACCACATTCACTTGAATGGGGGGGCCTGAAAATCCATTGTTTGCCATGCTGTCATCAAACAAGCAAGCAAACACCGCTTCTGATTGGAGGTAAAATCATCACCATCAGTCAGACAGCCGCGGTTCCCACTCTGTCAAAGCGTGAGCCCGCAGTAGTCATCAGAGGTATAAAGTTTGCTTTTGGTCACTGGTGTTGGCTGATGGGACCACTGCTTCAATCAGCCTACACCTGCTGCCAATAATAACAGTGAGAGCAGGCAGCGGCTGATGGGAGAATTCATCAGCCGGCGCTGTAAATAAATAATTTTAAAAAATGGCGTGGGTTCCCCTGTATTTTTGATAACCAGCAAGGCAAAACTCACTGCTGGGGACTGCAAACCTCAGCTGTCAGCGTCAGCAAGGCTGGTTATCAAGAACAGAGGGGTCCCCACTCTGATTTTTTAAATTATTTAACCTCTTTCCAACGTCGGACGCAATAGTGCGCCCACGTCAGAAACCCTCCCTTTGATGTGGGCTTGGCCCTGAGCCCATATCTTTTCAAGAACATGTCAGCTGTTTTGAACATTTTTTTTACTTTTTGCATGCTTCAATAATCTTCATGGGAGACTAGAAGCTGCAGTTGTCTGATCAGCTCTGCTATATTCAGGCGATGGTCAGATCATCTGTATGTAGCAGAAATGCTCACTTGCCAGGCGGCTCTCATAGCAATCCGGCAATGACAACTGTTGTGTTTTGGTAGCTGAGGAGAATAAGCAAAAACGGAAATACAACAGAGAGGCTGGAACCTATTGGATTGCAGTACCCTGAACTAACCACACAACTAGAGGTAGCCGTGGAGCGTTTCTACGTTGATCCTACACGCCTCGTTACAGCCTGAGAGATAACTACACCTAAAGGCAGAAAGATGAAAGCTATCTGCCCCGGAGCAGATCCCCAAAAAAAATAGGAAGCCCTCAAACATGTAATGGCGGTTAGACAAGAAGCACGGACACAGACAGAAAATAGAATGAGCAAACGCTGGGGCCCAATCTGTCTAGACAGAAACATACAGGAAAGGATACTCACTGCAATCCAAAAAAACCCCTAAAAAATACCAACTCTTCTGATTGCAAAAACACCTGAAATCACACGATCTCTACCACCTAAAATCAGATCTCTTGTGTAACAAAACTAAGCCGCAGCCACTGAAAAAACAGGAAAAAGCAAATGAACAAATAACAGTGGCTTCAGATAAACTGAGAGGAGCACAAGCCCCCGGAGGGGACCTGGCTGACCTCCACAGAAGTGCAGGGAACAATGCAAAAAGCAAGCACAAAAATAAAAGCAGAAAATATCTTATCTGATAGCAGAAGATGCAGGCAAGACTCAGCAAACTTCCAAATGAACCAGGAACCACAACTGAGACAAGAACAATTGATCACCGGCAACCATCATGGGAGGGAACCTCCCTTATATCAGACCAGTCAGCGATCCCAGATTGCCATTCCTCGCTGA